>OZ004348.1:20104036-21354036 GCA_963924445.1 Philereme transversata | reverse complement strand
AGGGTATCACCTAAGTGGTAACTGCGACTGCTAAGTACGAGCCTTGGCTTGGGCAGTTGCTAGGGTGGGGATAGGAGAGAAACGCCCGGGTACATGTCTGTACCTCGTATAGACGGCGACTGAAGGGACTCGTCGACCTCGCCGGCGAGGTCGGTGTATTTGTGAAGTGGTTGCTCTGTCTAATGTAGATGACTCAGAAATCGCTTCCGCGTTAGCGGAGGTGATTTCGTCATCCGGGTAACCGAGAACGTGTCTTGGACGACGGAGGATTTTGTTCTCGGACGGGTCCAACGGATAGTCCGGAATGGTATGTACAAAGGATTCGGATGTTGGGTGGCAAGCTCATAATGTCGCTTGGAAGCTAGCTTCATGAACTTGGCTATTGATTCTAATTTCAAATCGCGGTGTTAATCGTTGTTGCGAAAATACCAAGGCGAGCCTGTGGCTTTTCGCAAGAAGCGATTTTGTACAATATGAATGGCACACTGACTCCCCGGGCGTCTCTACGTTCTATTTATACCGCACGCTGCCACTACACGCCTCTGCGAATGCTCTAGAAGGTTCCGGTAGCAACTAGAATCGTATAGGTATTTCGACAGAACTACTCTTTCTTATTCTGTGCAACTGTAGGTAAAAACGTAATAGGTATATACCACATCTAGTATTACCTATTCTGTGACACAGTAGGTATAACTTCGAGGTGCCAACTATTACCTATTCTGTAACAGCCTTGGGCGTAACAGTAATGTTCTCATAGACCTATTAAATCGTAGCTTAGATGTTTTAATAACTTTCGCCATTATACTGGTATAACCCAGTATCTGGGAAGCATTACAAAATTTTTTCTATTTCCGGTTACCTGTCAGCTAGATCGTTTATATAGTGTTTGATAATATACACACAAAAAAGAAAAGGGGGTTTTTGATGAGCATAATAAATACATTTGTGAAATGTTCACCATAGAAATGTGAAATTTATTTTGGCATGTAAAAACAAACACATTATTAAACTTCTGTTGTGCATGTTATGTTGCCATCTAACGGGATATCACGTGTGGTCTTTTTTTAACCCAAAACCCGGAGCTATTTCCGAAAGAGATATCAAATTGGCCTTTATGTATGTCGATTGCAAGAGTAGGCAGTAAGTTTTATATTGAATTAATAACCTAAACTTAGTCGATTTTCTTTAAAATTCGATAATATAACCAAGTAGTTTTTTTTTTCGAGAAGTCTTTTTTATGTTTTGAGAAACCGTCACTTGAATATCGTCGTAACCAAACACCCTGTATAGTAACTTAACTTTATAAACAAACTAGCTGTTAGGAATCGGTTTCGCACGACTTCTCTTCAAAGAATATAGAATTATAAGGGATAGTACAGTTTTCTATCAGTGACAGTATTTTCAGAACAGGTTTTAAAGTTTATGTGATTACCCCCTAGAAAGATACAAATTTTACCTCTTTTTATCATCGTCCTACGCCGCGCTTTCCAGTGCATGGTCTCCACTCGAGAATCATTCTGTTCCAACGGTCGTCAATTACGTCAGTCAGTAGTAAGTGCGCCCTTTGCTAATAAAAAAATAGAAATAAATAATTCTGGACATTTCACACAACGCTATCTAGCCCAAAACTAAGCCAAGCTTGAACTATGAGAGCGATAACTGATAGAATAGAATAAATACATACAGAACTATGCACTTAGGTCAAATAAAAATTATCTATAGAATCTCATCAGTATCATCTCCGATAACCGTTGGGGTAAACGTGTTCTGGAGCGGCGACCACGTCTAGGCAAGCGAAGTGTAGGATGCCCTCCGGCTATAGAATCTCAATGCGACCCAAATTCAACTAAAGTCAAAACGGGCATTATAAAATGTGTAAAGCGTCGGCAACGCCCAAGTGATACATTTGGTGTTTCAAACATCCATAGGCTGCGGTAGCTGCAAACCTTACGATGGATAATAAGCTTGTTTGCCGCCTTAGTGGTATGAAAAATAGCGACATTTGAGGTATTAGAGGGTAACACTTAGATATTATAATGATAAGATTGTCTGTTTACTAAGGCAACCACTACTAAGGCACACGAAGCAAGCAACAACGTTATTATTACTGTAGCACAGAGTTGTGTGACGACCTTTTGTTGCCCAAATTAATTTAAATGTTTTATGGAATTCTATTATATTAGTGCAGCATCAAACCGGCGAGTTGCGAGCGTGTTTCTAGCGAGGTGTTTTGTGAGTAGGTCGCGAACCCGCGGCAACTGCACGCAGCGGTTATTCGAGTACCTACAATACGACTCGACGCCACTTGTTTTTGTTTTTAAAAGATCTTTATTAAACATTAATGTTATGAACGTATTACAGTTAAACACAGTTTAGTATAATAATATCTTGATTTGGAATAACTCAGCAGGCTATAGCACCTTTATAAGTTTTTTGATAAAATTACTATTTATAATATAGTTGCAATTTATAAATCAATTTTCTTAATTATAAGTATCTAACGTAATACAGAAGTAATTACTTATTAAAAAGTTCATATGAGCACTTTGTATAGCGCGCATTTTTAATGTCAAGACTCGACGCCACTGTGTCATGGCATAAGGGGCTCTGCGTGGCATTCAACATTCAACCCTATTTTTTTACAGAAACGGGTCTTTTCTAGCAATTTCGGGGTCAATAAGTTATGTGATGTGTTTCAAACTAATTCACATCTTAAATACTGTTTCAAAATGATGTGACTTTATTTCTCAAAAAATGACATAAGTACACACTTGCAGTTATCAGTCATATGTTTTGTCTATATTTTCATGTTTTTTTTTCATATTACTGAGGTTTTTGTTCTGCTGCCGTAAAACCTGAACTTGTGTTCAACTTGGTCATTTGAATGTGTGTTCATTTATAAAATTATGTTAGTTAGATATAATTAACCTTATTTGTCTTTTGATAGGTAAATGATATATTGTAATCAGCAGGGCAATCAGATATCAAGCTGACCACCCTATAAAAGTGATTTTAACTTAGAGAGTAAAATCATTTGAAAATTTTAATGAAAAGTCCAGCATTATTTATTAATTTATAACACATTTGCTCGTAAAGGGTCTCTTATTTCACCAATTTCAATATCGTAACGTATGTCATTACGTACTTGTGCGTTATTGTAATGTAAAACGCACGAGTTTCTTTTTAATAAGGTAAAACGTACGGTTTATCAAGATGCTCCATCTAAAACGAACGGTACTTTTTTAAATCTTAGCAAAGAGTTTTATGTCAGAAAAGTGGTCAACATTTTATGAATAAAATGAACTTTGGCAGGTGAAATATAAAACATAAACATTTAATTCTTTAATTAAATTAATTTACACACTAAATTACAACCTGATGTATAAATCTGTAACAAAAACAAAAAAAATATTAATTTACTTTATTGGTAATACTGGCTGTTTTTGTGCCTTTGCCTTGAAAAAAAGCGCTGATGCGCGCGCATCACTAATTAGTGAACAAGTAAAAATTATTCCGTGCGCTTTTTCTTTCCGAGAAAGTCCGAGTTTTATTTATTTCCTCGCAAATATGTTATAAAACGTCGTATGACATGCGTGCGCTTTGATAATTACAGCCTCTGCTTTCTTCAAGAAAGCAGCAATATCGCCTTGGCTGTAATTTTCAACTTACAGCACTTATATCATAATGTACTCATAATACTAGCATAATACTCGCTAAAATGTAATTTTATTCTATTCTGCCGAAGAGATAAACTATTCTTCGACAGGCGTGCTAGAGCTGTTACTAAAAGTTACTTTAACTAGGTTTTTTTTACCCAGATCAAGCATTTCGTCGGTGTGGCAATGACGGCTTGTGGCTCAGCCGTCGGGCCAATGAAACTAGTCAAAGAGGATGGACCAACTATACGCTATGTTTTCCTACTGAGGTTCAAAAACTTCTTGCCAAAGTTAATGACGATGACAACGCGCAGGTGAGCCCGTACCGATCTGGGGTGGACTCATCCCCTTGTTTGCTTGACATATAGTGCTAGTAGGATTATTTAATTGAACCTGCATTTGGACATATTAACGAATTGAGAAATTAATCAGAAAATTAACATTCAAAATGAATTAGCATATCAAAATTGCTCGACCTATATAAATATAATTTGTGGTTAGGTTAATAGAATTTACAGTTGATGTGCTTCGGATAGCGAGACAAGATTTAGGTTTCATTTAAAAAAAATGTTAAGTGTCAAAAGATTAAATGTACACTGCATGTCCAACTGATAGCTTAATCAAAGCATGCAACTCTGACTGGATAAATCAGCTTCCTTGCGCCAACCATCTACGACTCTCACTGCTCATTACACAGTTTCTTCTTTCAAAAATAATCTGTTTTTGTTCAAACTTGAAGTACTTCCCTATACAAACTATGTGAAGAGTGATCATGAAGCAAGCGGAAAAATAAGGATTTCTTAAAATTATGGATGATGTTTGTCGCTTGACTAGTAACTAGTTTAAAGATGCTCCAGCTAACGTATAAATATTTTCTTTACCCAATTAGGTGCTAAAAAGTGTTAGCATACATGAAGGAAATGGCAGATTTTAACTAGATATACATAATTATGTAATTTGTGAACTAGGTTTCTGTTGCGATTTGGTGATTGACAACTAAGGTGGAATATGTCGTGTAACCCGACTAGGGATATAAGGTTGTATCCTCTGATGCGTTGTCACCATCCTAGAAATTACTTCGTTTATTTTTTATTTTAAGAGATTTACTTTAATAAAAAAATGTAGCACTCCGATAGTGCCGACAGAAGTGAAAACTTGAACAATTACGTGTGTATTTTTTTGAATCGTAAAGAACGGTGTCAGTAACGGTAACGGTAACAGTGTCGCGAGTTCAATGGTTTTTCCCATCATTCCAAAATTGTAAGTTTAAAAATGATCATGATGGATGTCAGATAAACATAAAAATGTACTAAGAAAGTAGTCTTATGCCCCTCCACAAACTAAAAAAAATCTAATTATATACAGAGGTGTCGGTAACAGTGTCGCGAGTTCAATGTTTATTTTTCCATCTCAAAAATGCCCAAAGCGTCTAAAGAAGTTTTACACTTCAAAAAAAATATTTTGGTTGATAGGTAAATTGCTTAATCATTTTCTGTTTCATGATACTAATAAGACACCTCATTTTCATAGCTGAAGGCTTAGATGAAATGGACTTATACAATATTTTATGATTTGAAGGAGCATTCACATCCTGTGCAAGGTTGTAATTGCCAAAAGTTAAGTTCGTAATAGAAAAATTGTAAAATACAGGGAAGCTGCTTAGGCAAGTGTGAGTGAATTGACACCATTAGGTATATATATATTCCCACTGACGTACTTTAAATGTAAAACTGTAATTATAAAATGGCTTTTCACCCTTTCTTATGATGATACGGAGGAGTTAATACAAATTAGAAAATAGTACTGATAACGAACACTCATAATCACACTTATCCTGTTTAAACATGCGCATACACTACACATACTCCCACACCCCACCCACCCGTACTCACACCCACCCTTTAAGCACACCCCACATTACTCACTTCACATATAAAAACTCCCCACACATACACACCCCACACCCACATGCATACACACACACACCCACACACACATGCATACACCCACACGCCCACACACACCCAATACACACAATACACACATAACCTTTATAATAAAAGTGCTTTTTATAAAGCTTGCATCATAATATTAATATTAATTATATCATATCATAATATTAATTAAGTATAATTTTCCTTGTTTATTTTTTATTTTTCTGACTCTTTCAACTATTTATTAGATACTCTGGAATGTCAATGTCTCCTTAGTCATAAGGTCGGGCATTGGAAAGTGCGACACAGTTTTAACTATTGCACTTTTCAGTGTTTCATCTACGTATAAAGCTATCCTGTGTGTATTAAGTTCAAAATAAATGATTGATTGATTGATTGATATATATATATATATATATCATGTACATACTGCCTTTTAAAAGATACTGTACATAAATATACTACCTGTTTTTTTTTATATACGACATTAAAACACACATTGTAATAACTTTAGAGATGGGTTTAATACCTCTAGCTTGAATATTTATATACTAATCGATACATTTCCAATAAACAATTTTTTAAGTAAATTGGCGGTCTTGCGTCGATGCCGATTAGTCAGTTTAACAGGTACATGATGATTGAAAATATACTTTTAACCTTTAATCATTTGTCTACCTATAACAAAACACGATATGTACGATAAAGGTAAATTTATATCAATATAAGAATTCAAATCATGAGGAAACTAGCATGGTTTAATTAACCTTGCAGGTATTGGTCTTGCCTGCGGACTAAGGCTGATAAAGCTAAGAGGATGGTGGAGGTACTGGACAAGCATAATCCATCTACGAACTTATCTCAGGCAATAAAACGGTAGAGCTAGAATATTCTACCGATTATAAATCATCTGTAGATTAACTACAGATGCACAAATTAACTGTTAATTAACTAAAAATGGAGAAAGCCCTATAGTGTATAACTTATAGCTCTAAGGTTGTTTTTTTTTCTAACTATAATATTATATTTTTAGATCAAATTGGAAATTGCTCTGCGTACTCGATATCTAGAAATAGCAGGTTTCAGCATATCTTTGATCGCTCTACTGCTTTCCTTATTCATATTTATAAACTTCAAGTAAGTATTATTCGACCGTAATAATTTTTGTTTTTAATTTTGTTTATTCTCCCACTTTTAGCATTCTTCAGTGCACGCAATAAGCATAAAAATTGGTACTTATAATATTTTCTCTTCACGTATTTATAATAGATTTACTTATAGTTATATATTGTATATAATTTATTTGGACTCCGTAAATTGGATCACATCTCCGAATTTCATCTCAAGCTCAAGTGGTTACCTATTCGTTTTCGCCGGAATGCTCATATTCTTTCCCTCCTGTACAACATCCTCCGAAACCCCTTAACCCCTTCCTACTTGAACGAACGATTTGAGTTCCTTCGCTGCTCTAATCCTCACTCGCTCCGATCGTCTGAAAATTTGATGCTGAAAACCCCAGTTCATAGAACTAGATTCTATGATGATTCCTTTACCATTCAAGCAACACGTCTTTGGAACACATTACCGGTCTCAATACGGCAAGCTCCATCATTAGCCACATTTAAAACAAGAGTGAAAATATTTTATCTCTCAAAAACGTCGTAGTATCACTATAGATATTTATGTATGTATGTTTATGTATATTTTTTATTTTATTTTACTTATGTATATTGTTTTATTTTATTGTAAGTGATTAGCGCTCTCCTAGAATTTAGATTTTGTTTTGTTAATGTAGGTACACCCACCTCCATTATTGTAATGTTACAAAAGTCCTCTTCACCCAAAGGTTGTCTGGAAGAAATAGCTTCTAAGCGATAAGACCGCCCATTGTGCTTGTTGCTTTGTAAATTTTTATTTTTATGCCTGTTTCTTTTGACATTCATTCATTCATAATTTACATAGAATCTGTATAAAAGTATAAAATGCAAATACTTATAAAAATTGTCTAATACCTTTGTAAAGTGGCTTAATCAAATCTCTTATGTTACTTGTTAGAAAAAGTATTTGCTAGTCCAATGAACTGATAACATGAGTAATCTCTCGATAATTCAAGACGACTTATTGAGTTTCAATCGCAGATCCACACTGGATTGTTTTGTTGGTTTGTAATACATACGCAAACATGGTGTTCCGAATAGGTATGGTACTCCGTAATAACAACATCATAAAAACCCCATTTTTACCAAATAAATTTGCACGCATTTTGTATCCTGGTTTCTGATAAGCCGTTCCGTAAGAATTAAAAGTGTAAGATTTTTTGATGTTATCACTTAAATACTTTTAAAAATTTGCTGATTATTTCCTAGCGTTCCATCATAGCATTGATTTTTAAAAAGTCGTGAATTCCAATATTGTTTCACGAATGTGACGATAATAACTTGGACTTTACATAAATAAATAAATTAATAGTGATGGTGGTGTTGACAGGTCTCTTTGCAACACTCGCACCAACATACACCGCAACCTGTTCTCAGCGATGACCATCCAAGTGATCATCAGGTTGATCGTCTACATTGATCAGGCTGTTATGAGAGGCAAGTCCATTAAAGTCAATGTCAAAGGAATTGATGACTTGGTGAGTTTATCGCATTACAGCTCTTTGTTCATCATTATCATTGTCAAAGTCAATATTCATTTATTCAGTAAAATCACAAGGATCGTTTTGAAACGTCAATTTTACCGACTGTTCTTCCGTGACAAAGCTAGGAAAAAAAAGCAAAAAAAAATAATAAATAAATATTTCTAGACATTTTACACATCGCTATCTATCCCCAAACTAAGCGGAGCTTGTACTATGGGAACCAGATAACTGATAGAATACTTACATACATTTTTTTTGTAAATACATACTTATAATGTATAGAGAAACAACCAGACCCGGAACAAATATCTGTAGATCATGCAAACATTTGTTCCGCGGTGGGAATCGAACCCGTGACCTCCTGCGTCTCAGTCGGCTATTTGCCCACTGCACCACGGAGGTCGTAATATGGCTGGTTGTTCTTTTTAATGACTGTCGCAAAATACCTTACGCAATACTTTTTGGTATTCTACAATGGTGCATCAATGGATCTTTGTTCTGAGAAAAAAAAGATTGTGGTCATAAAAGACAGCTTCTCTTGCAGCCGTACGTTTGCGAAATGAGCTACATCCTTCTAGAGTACGCAATCTCAGCTATGTTCATGTGGATGTTCATAGAGGGCATGTTCTTGCATAACATGGTCACTGCCAACGTACTGCGGGAGAGGACCAGCCCAGCTCTATTTTTGAGCATCGGCTGGGGCCTGCCAGTTCTTTGTACGGTGGTTTGGGCCACTGTCACTGCCCTCTACTATAAGGATGATGAGGTCATGGGGTGAGTATCTCTCTGAAATTACACCAACTTGTAAATAAAGATTCTTAAATATTGGAGAACTCGTTAGTTGTTAGCCCGGCTTGCACAACGATCCCTAAATGTATTCGGCAACTAAACATGAAAGAATGAATGAAAATTCTTCATTATACCTTACATGCTAGACACAACAGATATAAAATTAAAAATAAAACAAATAATTGTAAGCATAATGAGCAGTCTCATTGCTTAACAAAGCGATCTCTTCCAGACAACCTTTGGATGGAGAGGATCATTGCTTAATGGAAGATTGGCTGAGGTGTAAAAAGAATAAACTTAATAATAGAAAAAGAAAAATTACTTAACCTTAATCAAAAAAAAAATCAAAAATCATTTATTTCTCAAATCAAGCAATATACATATAACAAAACATATTATATCAAACTTAATTAAAATTCAATTATATAATGGCTTGTACAGTGAGTATTGGCGTGCAGTACCTACACTAAGTACAGGACTTGTGCTGTAGGCACTGTTTTACCTTCCATACATAAATCAGTTGTTTAGCCATGTTGAGGTTATATAATAATTAGATTCTGGTTGTAATTATGTATATTATATTATGCTATTTTATTCTATAATCATAATAATCATTATAGTACATTTAATCTTATTATAGATTAAGTACCTATCCATATATATCTATATTATTTATTTATATATAAGTATATTACTTTTAATTATTTTATAAATAAATAAATAAATATTGCTGGACATTTCATACAGCGCTATCTAGCCCCAAACTAAGCAGAGCTTGTACTATGGGAACCAAATAACTGATAGAATACTTATATACTTTTTTTTGTAGATACATACTTATAATATATAGAGAAACAACCATACCCGAAACAAATATCTGTAGAATATGCAAACATTTGTTCCGCAGCGAGAATCGAACCCGCTACCTCCTGCGTCTCAGCCGTCTATTCGCCCACTGCACCACGGAGGTCATCAATAAATCAGCGATATTTTAATGTTAATTGTTATTTAATGTTAATTGTTCTATAAACTTAGCAAGATTTTAAGTGTATAATATTTTGTATATTTTATCACATTCAACCATTCTTCAGTTTCCTCATACCCTAGATATAGAAGCCAACCAAATAAGGAACTTTTACATTCTGCTTGGTTCATGTGCACCAAATTTTTTATTACCTTATTGGCTTTATTATACAATAGAGGACCTAAGAACGCTTGTTGACGTTGTGCAAACACAGTTTTAACCGTTGGTTTAGGCAGGATTCTGTCTTTCTTTCTATTACCAGAAGACAGATTGTCATTTACATCTTCTTTCTTGTGTTGAGATAAAACAACATTAAAAATGTACAACTTACGAACGGAAAGCACTTTACAGTCATTGTACAGGTGTGTTGTCGGGAATCTATACGGTTTATAAGCAGTGGCGGATTAAAACATTTACCTCCAGTAGGCTATTCTAATTTTGCCGCCTCTACCGACCTCTACAATTTGATACCCTAGTTCAGTGTTTTTCAAACTTTTTAATTCGCGAGCTCTTTACACGTAAAAAAATTTGGCAACCCTGGTCTTTAATTTTGAGTGATTCAACAAAACTGGTCAAATGTGGGTAAAACAGTGGGTGACTTTGACTTTTGCCCCAAATTTGCCGCCCCTAAAATCTACCGCCCTAGGCTCCAGCCTACTCAGCCTGCTGGTAAATCCACCACTGTTTATAAGTAACCAGTTTTAATACTGCTCGTTGCGCACGTTCTAATTGTAACATGTAAGTTACACAGGCACCACCCCAAGCGGTGTTACAATAGGTTAAAATTGATCGACACAGTGAATCGTAAACATTTATTAGCAACCTATGATGTTCAACGTCTCTCAAATTCTTCAAAACATATATCAATTTACGCACTCGGCCTGTGAGAACGTTTATGTGTTTCTTCCAATTAAGTTTCTCGTCAATAATAATGCCTAGGTATGTCCTATTATTAACTTGTTCCAGTTCTGGGCAAATACAGGAACCGGACGCGCAATTTGTATGTGCTTTCAGAGTTAGTACAGGGGTTCTAGTACGTCAGCTACTAAATGCCATAAATTTAGTTTTACTTTATGTTAAGCGTTAATAGATCGTTTCGGAGCCACGCGACAACAGTTTTTAGCCCTTTTTTAGCATGTGCTCTTGCCTCCTCCCAACTATTGCCTTAGAAAGTAAGTGCTGTATCATCTGCATACGAGTATATTTTAGCATTTGTTAGTTTCAGATTACAGAGATCATTGACATAAACTAGAAGAGGCTAGGGCCCAGCACACTTCTTTGTGGGACACCGAAGGTTGTTGGTAGTGCTTGACTGATTAATTCACCAATTTTGGTTTGGTGTATCCTGTCATTTAAATAGTCGCATAGTAAGGTTAAAGAATTGTCGCGAATACCAATAAGTTCCAGTTTCTTTATAAGTATGGGAATAGAGACAGTGTCGAACGCCTTAACAAGTCTAAAAATACACCAATCATATCAATTATACATACATATTAGGTACATAAATAATTGTAAATAAATAAATATCATATATAAAATAGACGGTCTAAGCCGTAGAGCATCTACGATGACGTAGACTTGCTACAAGATGTATCTCGTAGCTTAGAGTCTACGCCGTAGACCCTAAAGTTTCCAATACAATTTTTAAAATTTTGTTTCAGGTGTTGGTATGGCTATAATTTTATGCCGGAGTATTGGGTATTGCAAGCGCCGCGTTTGTCAGTCATATTGGTAAGATACAATTCACTCATAAAGCCGCATCTATTACACTTAATAGAAATTTGGGGCAGTGCCGCTAAAACTAAATTATCTGAACTACAAATTCTACAAAACAAAATTATCAAATTGCTATTTAACTATCCATATCTAACATCAACTAATAAAACCTACCAAAAAAACTAAAATTATTAACTTAAAACAGTTATTCACTTATACTACATACATTCTCGTCCAAAAAATCCTCAATAAATCGATGCACACTAATCTAACGTTCACTAAAGCAAAGGAATTGACAAAGCGAGGTACGCGTCGCGCTAGATTTCTTGTCTTACCTAAAAGTCGTACGAACTATGGCAAAAAAACAATAGTTCACGAAGGCGCACAGCTTTATAATAAATTACCCTCTGATAAAAAAATGTAAGCTCATTTAACGCATTTAAAACTAAACTCGCTCAACATATAAATAATGTTTACTAAATAAAGAAATTATATAACTGTCGAAAGTTCTACAATATCTTTTCTATGTGTACTGAATCTCATGTAAGTGATGATTGTTATCTTTTTGAGAATAAATTATTATTAAACCTA
This sequence comes from Philereme transversata, assembly GCA_963924445.1. NCBI lineage: Eukaryota > Metazoa > Arthropoda > Insecta > Lepidoptera > Geometridae > Philereme > Philereme transversata. The sequence continues at coordinate 21,341,685 of OZ004348.1, read as the reverse complement.
AGATAAGATAAGATACCTCTTTATTGTACACCAAAGTAAAATACAGGACATAATTTGTACAAATAGATTTAGTACAATGGGGGGTCTTATCTCTTCCAGACAACCGTTGTATGGACAGGATTTTAATTTATCACATGACGGCGGTGCATCTATACAAAATTAAAAACATACTACATACTATAAACCTAATATATATAAGATAATGTTCACTAAACAATACTTAACCAGTGTTCAGCTTAGCTGATCGAGCTCACGACCACACGCTACTAAAAACTTAAAACTTTTGTTTTCTTGCTTTTCAATCAAATATATTAATGTAGGTTTTTTGTTACAGATCAATCTCATATTTCTTCTGAATATAATGAGAGTTCTCATTACAAAACTAAATGCAACGGAAAATAACGAAATTACCAAAGTAAAGTAAGTGTCGTTAAAAAAAAGGTTTTCAAACAGTATTTTAAAGGTAAGTTCGTATGAGCAAGAGGCTTGGTGTCAAAAAAGGTAGTCCGCTCGAAGGCCGTTTTCCCTACAAACACAAAAGCGTTCTGGTAACAGACACCTAGCTAAGTAATCCCGCAGAACGTAACCTAACAACGATTAAGTTTGTTACATTACAATCGTTTCTTTATTTGGGGCTGCCGAGGTACTGCAGTGCATCAGGCATGTTTGCAGATGCTCACACGGATGGTTTTCATGCCATTCTACGCAAGAGAGCCGCCTCGATGCTGTGCCGTGCCCGCGGCAGCGGTAACACTATCCTACGCGTTTTGTCTGATAAATTTGACTGTCCCAATATTGTGGCACTTAGATCAGCTGCATGTGAGAAAATAAGTATTTCAGTTTTTTATTTATACATGTATTTTTTTATCATTATTTGACATGTGTTTTTAATTTATTTTCTTTTGATTTGTAATTTGATTTAATTATTATTTTTTTGTCCTTTATCCTTATTTATTTTATATTTTTATTACTACTATAGTTGTAAACAAATGTAGTACTAACAATATATGGACATAATATATTTTATTTACTTACGTCTGAAATACATTTTATTGAATTATAAGGTTGAATACGAATTGAAAGTAAGGATTTACCTAATATTACTCGTCTGGCTCTGTCCTACGAAGTCGAATGACTATTAATAGCAAAAAAATAGAAATAGAATATATTTATTGTGACCATAAAAGTTACATAGATAAGTTTCTGGGACACTGTTTCAAAATTAATGCAAAATTAGCAATTAATGGTAATGTCCACCTGACGGTCATATGTGATACTCGTATAAACCTAATTCAAATTCAAATTTAAATTATTTATTTCAGATGTTACATCCATAAATTGTTAGTAAAAAATGAAATCTTAAAACTTGTATGTTAGTGCAGTTGGTAATAATTCGCTTTAATTAATTAAATAAACAATTCAAATACAGATTTAAAATAATTTGACAATTTAAAATTAATAATAAAATTTAGAAAAATCAAATAATAAAAACGAATAAAATTTAAAAGTTATTACTATTTTACAAGTTGGGTGGGCTTGTATACCTACACCCAGTATCTCATTATGTTGGAGCTAAAGTTATGAATAACTACTGTCAGCATGCTGTTGGTGCTGTCGCTAAGCCGACGCATCAGGGATGCAGTTCTTTTGCGCACGATGGCAAAGAAGTCGTCTACTCGCGCGTCCGCAAACATTCCAGATGCACTGCAGAATCGGGCAACCCCAACAGCTCTCTGAAGCCATTAATAATCCCTCAATGTTTACATAACCTACCGAACTACTATTCCTGTAATGTTAATATAAGGTGATACTACCACAAGATCGTAAATTGCCTGAAAGTACGCTGTAAAAGTGAAATAGTGATAGTGAAAGTAAAAATCCCTATATTTTCTAAACGAAGACTTGTAACTAAAATTGTTTTACGAAACCAGAGTATTTTTGTTCTGTTTTTTCTTTTGCACAATAAAGAATTCGGTTTTAACATTTAAAACTTTTATCCTTGAAAATATAGACAATCAGAGAAATTGGTACTTATATTATTCGATGCTACAGACATTTTGTCGCAAACCAAATAGCTGAAAACTTCTCGTACTTCTTTAAGCAACTTTATATGTAACAAACTTTCCAAGTTTTAAGTCGGTCTTCATCATCAGGAAGGCATGCCGGGCTGCACTGGTGCTGTTGCCTCTGCTCGGTATCACCAATATCCTCAATATGATAGAGCCAGTCGACGAAGCGGTTTGGAAGTTCGCCACCTGGTGCTACCTCACTCACTTCTTGCGCTCCTTTCAAGGCTTCTTCATAGCTCTCATTTACTGCTTCATGAATGGCGAGGTAAGTCGGGGATTCACTCAATGAAGGTAAGTACTGAAGTAAATCTAAAATTAGAAGAGTGCAAAAAGTGTCGAGTCCAAACATGTGCTCATCTTGCGACCATCTAATTCATGTTTTATCATCTACCCAGTATTAATTTTAATACAGTTTTGGTTATAATAGGAATTTACCTATGAAATTGCCGTTCTTCAGTACTGGTCATTTCAAATAGAAAAAAAGTTTAGAATAGTTTTATATTCTAAATTCAAATTAATAATATTTTAAAAACATGACATTCTTTTTACAAACTCAGTCTTTTGTTTATTGATTAGCGTTGTATTTTCATTATATTTGAACATTTTTCGTCATAATGGATACTTTAAAAATTCGTGTAATTATGGAATATGAGTTCCGTCGTGGCACCAACGCGACACCAACGGCACGTAACATCAAAAACGTTTATGGAGAGAACTGTACAAACGAACGCACCATCCGTTATTGGTTTTCCCGGTTCTGTTCTAGAAATTTTGACTTGAAAAATGAAGCTAGTGGTCGTCCGGAGACTTTGGTCAAGAATGATGAATTAACGGCGATTGTGGAAGCTGACGAAACTCAATCTACAGCTGAGCTAGCAGCAGCTTTTGATGTTAGCATCAAAACAGTTTTGATCCATTTGCAACAAATAGGCAAGGTAAAAAAACTTGATAGATGGGTGCCCCACGAACTTAACGATCGCCAGCGCAACGTACGCGTCGAGACCTGCCTCGCGCTGCTCAATAGGCAAAAAAATGAAGGAATTTTGAACCGAATTGTTACGTGCGATGAAAACTGGATTCTGTTCGACAATCGAAAGCGCTCAGCAAGTTGGTTGGATCCTGGTTCAGCACCAAAGCAATGCCCTAAACCAAAAATGATCCCTAAAAAGGTGATGGTCACTGTTTGGTGATCTAGTGCGGGTGTAATTCACCACAGCTTTTTACAAAACGGCATGAGCATTACTGCAGATGTGTACTGTGAAGAACTGGAGACATTGATGGAGAAGCTTGCACATCGGCAACCAGCTTTGGTCGATTGACCACCGATTGGTCGTCCCCACTGCTCCTTCAGGACAACGCGCGACCCCATACTGCATAACAGTCTCCAAGCTGCAAGAGCTGGGGTTGGAAGCTCTTCCTCATCCGCCATACTCACCAGACCTTGCACCTACCGACTATTACTTTTTCCGAAATTTAGACAACTTTTTAGTGGGTAAAAAATTCAATTCCCGAGAGGCAGTACAAAATGCCTTTGAAGAGTTTGTTGCCTCCCGTCCAGCTGATTTTTACAAGAAGGGCATCAATAAACTGCCAATGCGTTGGAAAAGATGCGTCGATTGCATGGGTGATTACTTTGAATAATAAAAATAAAAAGTTAAAAGAAATAAGTACTTTCACTTAATCACGATTATAGATACATCTGCGAGCGAGAGATATTGTACTGTACCCGTTTATTATTAGACGAACACAAACGTACTTTTAGGAACGCAAAGCAAATTAGGCTTAAAAATCATTATTGTTCGTCTAATTTATTTACTGTTTTGTGCATAAACTATGTCCAAAAATTAAGGATCATAGTCGGTAGCCTATCAATTTGAATCATCAAAATGTTATGAGTGAGAATAAACGCGAAAAGTTTGCCGCCATCATAATAAAGTAAAGAAGTATTCACGAACTTCTTTCAGAATAAAAACAATTGTGATATGAGTTCACATTGAAAAAAACAATATTGTCTATTTATTAAATTATTTTAATTTTAAAATTCTATTCTATTCTATTTACCAACATAATTTATTGAACTTAAAAGTTATCCATATATTTTCGGGCATTGCCCTCTGAACAGCTTTAGCCATAACCGAATTTTATTTAAACTTTAATAATTTGTTAAAAAATAATTAATTTGAAACGCTGAAGTCTATTAATCCCTGCTTAAATTGAATTGGTTTAAAAATATACTAGGACCATTTTAAACATAAAACTACCGAAAACATTAACCTTACAATGAGATAGAATATTGCTAAGAATAACGCTAGGTGAACGTGATGGTGTGGTCATTTCTGTGGCATTTACGGTATTTCAATTTGACTGATGGTAAAAGTACCTAGAAACCACAACACCAAATACCAGCTCGCTACCTTAGACTCGATAGAACGTTGAGCTATTAGGCTTATAGGTGAGCAATATATGGCGGAGACTAAGACCCAAATTCTCGAACACCGCCGTAAAGTTGCAAGCCTATCGAGCTTTTACAGAATACATTTCGGGAAATGTGCCCAGTAACTATACGATCTGCTCCCACCATCTCCCTTCCATCAAAGGACAAGCAGGCGCACGGCTCAGTACCATCCGTACCTAGTTGATATACCACCCATTCGCACACACCGTTTTGGTTCTACGTTCTTGTTGCGCACAGCTAAGGTATGGATAACTTTGCCGTCGTCTGTTTTTCCTAAAGAATATAATCCGGGCCTCTTTAAAGTAAGAGTGAATAGGTTTCTTCTAGATCTTCGTGCTTCATCTTAGACCACATCATCGCTTACCATCAGGTGAGATTGTGGTCAAACGAAGATCTATACTGTTAAAAAAAACATATGTTAGCAGTCACTGGTTTATAATGTTTCCCATTTAAGAGTAACTTAAATTGCAAGCGCCATACTTCAATTAATATCACTGATGTTCTGCAGTTTCTAAACGAACACGAGAAATAGTACCCCATTTGTAATTCTTTGACCAATACTTTAACCAGAGTGTTTCCAAAATGTGTATGTTATGACGAATGACGTCGACGTCCTCACATAAAAGAACGACAGATAGAAGATAGTAAACGCTTTATTGTAAATCACACTTCAAATAAAAACTAAAAGTTATTAATTTACAAAAAACATTGTCAAAATCTGCATTTTTTATTGAAAATTCAGTTATCAGCTTTTTAGACAGGTACTTAACCGAAATGAAACGTCTTGTAAGTTTTGAAGAACAAAGTTTAAGAAAGTAATGTCGTATGGCTTACATAAAGTTACGTCTTCGGGGCTACAACTATTTGTGGGTCTTCGCCTCTTCGCAAGTGACTGCCTGTCACTTGCGTCGACCCTTGCTCCTTCTCCAAGTTACTTTCGAATTAGTTAATAACAAAAGCTAAAACACACTATCTGACGCGGCTTACAGTCACGACTTACTAATCTGCACACAGTCGGACGTCTCTCTCTCTCTCTGTCTCTCTAACGCGGTGAACACGCGTTGGATGAGTCCGCACATCTGAGGAGTCAAATTTTCATCGGACCTCCGAGCGCTTATATTCACGTCCGTGACTTATTTCTTACAATTTGCACATGTCTACGTAACATAAAAATGACCCTTATGACCTAAATAGAAAAAATATGACAATCAAAGGTCACAGCTCACTACATCAACCCGGCACCCGACCCGCACCGCCTCGCCTCGAGCGGTTAGTATTCATTATATGAAATTGTACGTGGAATTGGACGTGCGCTCACTACATCACCTACGTATCGCCTCGGGCGTATGCCGTTTACGCGCGGACGATGAGTGACCTCGGTGACCTGGCGCGGCCCGCGGGTTGACCGCGCACGGCCCGCGAGTGATTCACGCGAGCCCAATGCGGTGGCGTTGCTTTGCTTCCCGCCTACCCGTCATTCCAGCCTTTCTTTCTAGCGTACCGGTGTCCACCCGTTGACCGCGCGAGGTCCACTGGTTGACCACTGGTAATACGCGTTCACTGCGCGTTCACTGGTAATAACGAGGTGTCCACCCGTGTCTCACCCGCTGTCAACGAGTGAACGCCAAGCGGCGAGGCAGTGCGGCTTGGATGCCGGGTTGATGTAGTGAGCTGTGTCTTTAAGCCAACTAAAACATTGTCAAAGTCCGAGAAGCAGTCTCAACAGTTTATGATTTCGCCTCCATTTCGAGAAAAATTATTCAGTTTCATGTGTAGAATCGCATTTCGGGTTGACATACGTGTTCCAAAGTATCCTTTATATACTCCTAAACATAGGTACTCAGATTTAAATCGAATGGCGTTTAATATCAAATATACAACCATTGTTAGAAATATTGTCATTTTCACACACGTAACACTCACACAATACATAACAGGGCCTCGTTATTATCGCCGAGAGCATGTAGCAACATCTTCAACAAGTTTTACAAAAAATATTGTTTAAAAGGATCGCTGTTAAAGTTTGTCTACTTATTCTTTGTATGCCAACCTGTTGTGCCTTTTGTCCGTTTCTGTTGTATCGCTTTTATGCTTCTAATAAGGCAGGCTTTTACCTGTCGAGGGTCTGAATAATGGTAGACCGCGTTGCCATTGCCATCCACGATTGTTATCGAAACCCCAAAATACTCATTTAATATAAACAGAATACGCATCTACGTAGGTAACGGGATTATAGTTGTACTAACAGTAATTTATTGATTTAATTAGAGCGGTTAACTATAGGATGAACTACAGGAGATTACCTATGGGAACCAAATAACTTATACCATATATTTTTTGTAAATACCTGCTTATAATATATAGAGAAACACCCAGATCATGCAATCAATTGTTGCATCTCTTGCGTCTCAGTCACCACCCACTGCGCTACGGAGGTCGTCAGATTGTATTAAATTACAATCTGACACAATCGGAGAAATTCCACCAAACAAATATTATAAGTCAAACCATGCTGGAGGCCTAATAGTGGCCCGAAACTCGAATACTTAGTATAGGAAATTTACTTTGTATAACATTTAACTCTTTAAAAATAGGTAAATGATAAAAATACAGCGTGTTGTAAATAGATAAGATTCAAAATGTGCACCTGGCGCTGGCTCATGGCGACTCCTAGTGTAATGTTTACTTACAGTAAGAACTAGTTGAACTGATTCATGTTTCAGAATAGTCCAGAATAAACAACCAATAATGTTTCTTTATTTATTAGGGCTGTGTCCAACTGCGTTCATTTCGATTTATATTTCCACATCCTTTATTTGTTTTTTCTATTCTAATAGTGCTCGCTATTTCAGTGATTATACTCGATGCACACAAACCATCGAGGTACCTATACCTACCAGTTATAATGTACGGTGCGTGCGCACACGTAAGTTATAGCCATTTCTACGAGCAATGCATCTATGATTTATAATTCGACAAAATTGAGACAGTACGGACAGCGTCATTCGTTCAAAGTGTTCTTCAAAAAACTTTTACTTTTATACGGTTAGAATGAGAAAGTTTAAGTATGTATGCCTAAGTATCTACAAAATATAGATTTAAACGGGATCTATGCGTATGTTTACCCAATAATTCATGAACATTTTTTTTAAGAAAACAATATGAATTCTGTAACTCCCTTGGTATCTTGGATTTAATGTCTATAGCACGTATACTTAACATAACGTTTAACTTTGTTAATACACCTTTAACGTTAATTTAACGTTAATGAATAAAAGCTGTCACCAAGTTTTCAGGGAAAACATGAAACTATTACGGTGTTGCTTCTATGAGACACGAACAAATGAACAAACAAGTTCGAGAACTCATAGAACAAACTTTGTGTATGTAAGAGAGGGCAATGATTTCAAAATTGCGCCAACAAAACAATCGTCCATTTAAAACTAATGGTAAGTCCTCACGTGCGTATATGCTTCACGTTTTTGCGTTCAATCGAACAAGATTGAACATATAAAACTTGTTCGAAATAGAACTAAATTGCTTACATAACGTCGAGCACGATAATACTTGTTCATCGAGCATAAACGTACGTGTAGAAGCATCATTGTAAGATACGAGTTTAGTTATTTAAAAACAAGAAAATAAAGAAACAGAAACCTTTTTATTACCTTGAATTAGAGTTAAATCGTTTTAGTTTACATAAAACGCGAGTTCTCAATTTAGTGATTCCAGTTGACTCTGTGACGTGATATCCGTGTCTATAGCAGATGGCTATTGTTTTATCATTTAGTGGGTGGAGAGTTTGGCTTGTTCAGCACTGGGTACCCACTAGTAGTTATTACGATAATAATAATATGATTAAGATATTATCTCGATATTTAAGCCCGCGACCACGGCTGTTGCAACACAGTCAAAACGTCGGGATACAAAAAATGATACATATAAATACCTGTTTAATTATGGATATATGAGTGTGAGTACCTCACTTCCTGGTAGGTATAATGCGAGTCGGGCTAGCTTGCATCGTCTAAAAACCGATAATGTATTAATTATTCCTCTAAAATATTTCTCGAATATACTCCAAATAAATGTTTGGAACTCGCCGAACGATAGAAAAGATAGTATCACACTAATATTATAAATGCGAAAGTTTGGATGTTTGTTTATTTATTTATTTATTTGTTTGTTACTCAATAATGTCTTAAAGACTGAACCGATTTCGACGAAATTTAGTATGTACGTAGATTATAACCTGGATTAACACATAGGCTACTTTTCATTCCATAAATCAGGTACTATGGGATAAAAATGGGGTGTCAAGTCAAGTTGCAACAGCGAGTTTAGCTTTCGAGGTTACCTACACATTTAGTAGTCTACGTGTACGAAAGCGTACGAAGTCGCAGACAACAGCCAGTATTGTTATAAAAGGACCATAAGCGTTCACACACTAGGTATTTTGGTCGAATGAGTTGAGGGTGTTATTTATCGCGTACACGCGAGCACACCAAATAGCTTTTTCATCACTCATGCTTTGAAAGTTGGTCATTGTTAGCTTAATACCTGATGCGTAAAAGCGATTTACGCCACTGCGGCCATAAGTTGATTTGAAAATAGAATGAGGCTCATTGTATTTATAATATAGTAAAATTAAATACAACTTCCATGACAAATAATAATTTTTATTTAAAACTGGCTGACCCGCCCGCGGCTTCGCACGCGTGGTTTGTCAAAAAAACATAACCCTCTTTTTGACGTAGTCGAGTAAAAAACGCCTATGTTTAAATTCCAATCATAATCTATCTATATACCAAATTTCATAGAAATCCCGTTCTTGAGTTATCAAGGGTGTAACTAACCCGACTTTGTTTTATATACATACTAGTTGACCCGGCGAACTTCGTACCGCCTTGACATGCATATGACGCGGGCTGTCAATATACGTCGGCCATCATTATCTGTATCAGTGTATGAGAAATATCCGATAATAGTTAATCTAATAGTTATTATGCAATTCAGGACGGAGAAAAATACAACAAATTAAAAAACGGTCAAGTGCGAGTCGAATCCGTGCCTCGAGGGTTTAGTACCTACCCATTATCCTCTAAATTATATGAGCGCCCATACAACTCAGAGGACTCTTAATTGGCGTCAACTATGTATGTATGGGGACATCCTCTAATATTCAACTTTTTTAATTTTTTTAATTTTTCCTTTATTTGTGCTGCTTTTTGCCAAATTTCGTGATTCTAGGTCAACCTAAAGGGTACTTCCGGTTGACCTAGAATTGTCAATTTTGATTAAAAGCAAGGTCTTACAGCACAAGTAAAGGAAATATTTCGATAATATAAAAAAAGTTGAAAATTAAGTTAAATTTTGGTACTTACAAGTTTTCGCGAAAATATAAATTTGCCCATATCTTTTTATTGTGTTAACTCAGGATATTGATTTTTATACACCTAATAGGGATATATACCTCAGTATCTGGTATAAATTTCAACTTGCTAGGTCCCCCGTTCCAGAGAAAATCGGTGGTGACACACAGACAGACGGACAAGAGGGTGATCTTATAATGGTTCCTTTTTTTACCTTTTGAGGTACGGAACTCTAAAAATCAACCGATTTTGATAATTTTTCCAGCCGTTCTCGAGTTATAAGTATTCGAACATCGTATTAAGATTTAGATAAAAGAAGTTACATTCATAAATGATGTAATTAAATACATTCTCCATGACAAATACTTATTTATATTAAATAAAAGAGGCCATAGTTTAATCGTGAAAATAATGAATACTGGGAACGCATTTTTTTTAAGCAACAAATTGTTATTAATACTTTTTTAATTTCCCCGTATTTATGATGAAAAGCATTATTATGTGTTATACTCGGGTGTAAGCGATCAATTGCACCCGAGCTAATGAGTCGAGGGACATTTAGCTCGGGTGCAATTGATTATTTAGAGCCTTGTATTATTTACAATATTGTACAATATATTGTTTATATCTAATTCGCGTAAATAATGTCTTTTTCATAACAGCTTTTTGCTGCTGCCATAGCTGCAAAAGAAAATTTGCGTTTTAAATTTTTTTTTACGGGCGATCTGTGGCGTTTTCCATTTTTAAATAGAAATAAGGAAATGTCATGGCGATTGTAATTCATTAAAACATAATATTATGAATGTGGCCAATTCCATTTTTAAATAGAAACAAGGATTTGTCATGGAGAATGTATTTAATTTTAGCATTATTCTGAATGTAAGGACCCTCATTCTATTTTACTTACTGCCCTAGAGCCGTAAATTTAGGGAGCTCTTTTCGAGTTAACAATGACCTACTTTCAGAGCATGAGTGATTAAAATTAATTTCTTTAAATCGTTCTCAAAAGTGGCTTAGGATTATATTTTTGCTCGAAAAACTGTGACACTAGAGTAAAAATGATATTATTTTTGTGTTTCAGGTGAACGAAGTCGTCCGTAAGTCGTACCGAGACTGGCAGTCCATGCGTGAAGACACACGGCGCTCTCGCAACGTGGCTTTTGATACATCCAACAAGTAAGACATTTTTCGATCGGTTATTCATTCACAAGACGTCGCATGCTGCATTTTACACAACGCTATAGCCTAGCTTGTACTATGGCAACCAGATAATTGATAGAATACTTAATGAAATATTTTTTTCATAACATACCTAGAGGAATACCCAGACCTGGAACCCGTATGTTTGCATGATAAACATTTTGTTCTGCGGCGGAAATCGAACTCACAACTTTCTCCGTCTCCGCCTGTACTCTGTAACGTTCCTGTGCTGCGAGCGTTTTTTCAATACTCAAACATTTATTGCTTTCACGTGGTGACCACGGTGTACAACTAGTGGGTAGTGTCTCTCATATGAACCCTGGCAGGGTATTGCAACAGGAAGGCAGACCATGTTTTCCTATCTAAATAGGTAGGCATACTGTTTACACTTTTCAATTTATTTGATATTTTAATGTACAGGATTATTTCATTTCGATATTTTTACTTTGCACACAGGTTATTAATTAAATAAATATTGGTGGACATTTCACACAGCGCTATCTAGCCCCAAACTAAGCAGAGCTTGTACTATTGGAACCAGAAAACTGATAGAAAACTTATATACATTCTTTTTTTTTGTAAATACGTACTTATAACATATAGAAAAACATCCAGACCCGGAACAAATATTTGGAGATCATGCAAACATTTGTCACGCGGCGGAAATTGAACCCGCTACCTCCTGCGTCACAGCCGGCTATACGCCCACTGCGCCTGTAGTTATTATTTTTACTTCTTTGATTTTATAAATCACAAGATTCGTGCTTCGTCAATAAAAAGTAGCATATGTATTCAGTATTCATTTATTTACTACAACACGACATTAGTTATTTAGGTACATCAAAACTTAATGAAAGTACTTATCCTAATAGACGGGTACTCTGTATGGGTGTGGCAAGATTGCATTTAAACTGCAGATTGAAACTTACAAACTACAATTTAACTAACTTACAATGTCCAGGTCCTATCTATACCTACCTAATAATTAACTAGGACTATCTAATACCGTTATGTTGTGAAAATAGACTTTCTTTCGAATTTATAATGTTAGCATTGCATTGTTGAACTTAACCAAGACCACGTGGACAGAGGTATTGCGCAGGGACATGGTGGCATGCAATGTTTCCGAAGATAGAGGATAGAGCGATGTGGAGGTAAAACTGGAGGAAGGCTGATCCCACTACCATATGGGATAATTAGCAAGGAAGCGAGAGAGAATATTGTTTAACTTGCTTACCTTAAGGTACTTATGTATTGCATGCAGGAGTTGCCTGCTAGTTTGCATCGTGACCCCTTTCCGTGAGCTGTCGCGGAGGCTCCGTCCCCTCTTCGGAATCAACAACACGGTGCAGGACGTCAACCTGGTCATGGATATGAGTGACGAGTATGTATACCTACCATCAGTGCTCGAAATGGACCGGAACGAAGCGGAACGTGAAAACGCCGTTCCTTATTGTTAAAGTTTAAAATAAAAGTCGCGAGTTTTATTTTATTTCATTTTATTTACCCAACTTACAATATCAGAAAATTTGAAGGAATGCGTTCCGATTCGTGAGTCCAATTCGAACACTCTACCATACCAAGATTGATAGAAAACTTCTCAAGAAAGTAGGTAAGGGCATGTGTAGGGTTCCGTACCTCAAGAGGAAATAGATATTCTTTTAGGATCACTTCATTGTCCATCTGCTGTCTGAATGTGTGTCAGTCAAGATTTTTTTTTCGCAGGAACGTGTGGAGATATCAACGTTAATCTACACTAGCTACGGAACCCTACACTGTGCATGATTCAATACGCGCTTGCCAATTTATTTTGTGATGACTGTGATGAGACATATTTTTTCCGAGTCAAATGAATACTTTCAATAAAGTATCTAAAGTTATTAACAAGATAATTTAATCGTAGTTAGATATAGACTCGGAACAAAGCTGTCAAAAAATAGAGAATATTGATCCGCCCAGGCTTCGCAGATAGCTGTAAAAATTAAAAATAGCTGTCAACGATAGTGTAAATATCTATCAGTCAAATAATTTTCTAAATCGGATCGGTACGCCTACAACTCGCTTGGTCTCGGTTAATGCACCGAAAACAGCTGATTTTTCCGAAGCTCTTTGTACTTATTATAAAAATTATATATAATATTATGCCTATGCTAACGCAACGCCGCCCGCCCGCCGGTACCGTAGCCTCTGCTTGCATACTGTGTCCTGCGCCGCCGCCGCTCGCGATGATTAAGTCAATGTATTTATGTAACAAGCCCAAGCAATTTTATAAATTTGCACAGTTTCACAGAAAATTCAATCCTTTTTTAAGAAATAGAATATAAGCTTAATTTATTGTCTGTTTTTTTACTTTACTGAACGTCACACAAAAATTTTCAGCGTACGAGGACGCAACGACTGTGATCCTGAGTTCCAGTCTTATATGGAGGAGATCCGTCTCGAGGACGACACTCTCGTCACGTAAGTGCATCTTAATATTAACAGCGATTTCTGAAAAATGCTAGGAAACTGTAAGTAGTTCGACTGGAAAATAACATTGCTCGAAGAAATTTTGTTTTCAATTTCCCGTCATAAATATTTTCTAAAAATCTGCTTTTATATTTTATTTCTGATAAATCATTTCTTTCCTTTCAGAAGCACCGTCTGACAAATAGTTTCAGCACGGGTAACTGTGCACGTGGCCAATGCGCCACCGAACCTCATTGTTCTGAATATCAAGGACCATTCCAAGGTTTTAAATAAGCAAAGTAAAACTGAATCAGATCTAACAAACGACAATGCAGCTGATGAAATGAAAGATAAGATAACTAATATTGAAACGGATGTAACCGACAAAAATGCTACCAGTGGTCTCGCTACCGCCAGAACCGAATATGATACCAAATTCGATAATGCAATCAAAACCAAACATATCAATATTGCATATAACAAAATATGTTCTGACCTGAAAGACATTGAAACTAGAGATAAAGCGATCGCAAATTTGACCAGAGCTGTGGATAACATGATACTAACCCCGGCTGAGTATAGGGCTTTGCTGCGTGCTCGACGAATCAAATATGAAAAGGAAACGTTTGATATTCTTACTGATTTAGAAGAATCAGGTGCAAACAGTAGCTCTTCAGAAGATGAAGATGGGACAGACACATTTGATAGCTCCATGCACAGAATAGTGGAATATTATGTAAGTTTATCGGACGAGGATGGAAGCCCGCCGAGCGTTCGACAAGTGGAAAGTTGTACCAACTGGAACGGATTTACACAAGACGTCTGGTTTCACCGCGCGGACGAGAGCGACTAATATTAGCGCGAGTAGGTACCTACATCATTGTTTACTCACATGGCAATTGCATTGTAAACCACAACCCAAGTTTGTGGTTGTGGTTTACAATACAAAAGTGTGGTACCCACCCTTACACCTCCGTAAACAAAGGTTTAATAAAATCACTGTGACCTATTTCTGATTATTTGTTTAATAGATCATTTTAAAATGTAATTTCATTTTGATTAACACATTTCTTATTTTTTTCATACAACATTTTTAATAATAAATTATCCAGTCTCCTCCGTTGTCCATAATGGCTGGCATTTTTGAGTTATACTTTCGGCTAATTTTTCAGCGTATATATTAGTATTTATTTTTCCTCGAAGTACGAGTATAAGCTTCATCTACACCAAAACGTTCAATAATTCCCCTCAGAATTTACAATAATTCTCTGAGCGAAATTTATAAAACTTTCTTTTCCTATGTACTTCATCGCAATTTTTTCAACTGCACAATGTAACACTAGATACCCCTATAGATACGGTATTTAGCCTACCCCAAATGTTAGCTAGCAACTTCTCTAGTTATGACGTAGGTAAACAAGTACCTTTTAAATTAATGTTAAGAGTTGGTATAATGAAACAATTTGATGTTGAATTGTATAAGTATAAGAACTTGCATGCCACTTAATTAACTTACTTAACTTTAAATCGTGGAAAGGAGAGACTAAGTCAAGACTGCTACTAGTTGGTATTTATCGGGTTTATGAGAAAAAAACGAATGATGGGTATTTTTCCACGATTAAAACTTGAACTTGTGAATTATTTTATAAATATCTAATATTATTAAATTAATTAATTAAAAAATTTACTCATTTAACACCTGCCTGTCTACGTCAAGGGCTTGAAGCTCGCAAAACAACCACAGGTGTATGGTTATAAAACAAGTATAATGCGAAACGAATAGAGATGCACAAAACAAAACAGAACGTAAAAAGGCAGGCATCCCTAGGTGTGCGCCAGTTTAACGGGGTACTATGAGGAACTCCTACTCAGACAACACAGAAGTTAAGACAAATAAACGTAAATATCTAAAAGGCACAAAAACCCCAACATAAAAAGCACAAATACAATCAGTCTAGTCAGTTCGAAACATCGAGATCGCGTCATGATACCAACGCGCGCGTGCACATTACGTAATGACACAGTAGGAGTCCCTCTTAGATCCCGTCAAACCTATTTTTAGCCCCGACGCAAAATACACGCCAATGCATATCTGTCTGACTGTCTGACTGGATGGAAGCTAGATTAACTGGAGTGGTTTTTAGCTAACTTCGATGAATATCAGGTCAGCTGTTCCAAAGATTGTCAGCACTTTTACTTTTTGGTGAAGGGATCTCAGCCTTAAAATGGATTTAAGTGTTTTTAAATTTTAAAAATTTAACTCCTGACCTGCTAGTCTGATCTTCAACACACATAGGTAAAAACCACCCCAGTTAAACAAGATTTCTATTAAAAAAAACCGCGTTCAAATCGGTCCATCCGTTTGGGGACCATGATTACTAACACCAGGGGGTGTTAGTAATCGCAATGAGTGCTCAAAATGCTAACTGTGAGCAAAGAGGCAGGTTTACTTACATCTTTATCACGTTATTCAAGAACCCAGTAGTACTATATGATATTACCTACCTACATAATGTACCTCCCGTTTCGCAGTTTCTTTCTTGTAGTGACAGGCAGAGGAAAACGTAAAAGTAACAGGTTTTATTAAAAAATGCTGTCTAAATTTCGGACGTGTGTTATTATTAAAGTAGCCTAATAATAGTTTTAAAACTTAAAGTAGGGACTATACGGAACACTTTCGGCCTTATTCCAAAACGCAGACTAAAAATAGTACTGGGTTTAAACCAGATTTAAACCAGGGACTAAAATAAACTTTATTACAAAACGAAGTTTATCACTAAAACCATGGATCATCTATGGTCTAAAGATAAACCCACGAGACGCCTAGTTTATCTTTGGTCTAAGTTCATAAACGTCAAATTTCATACTTTGAGGTTAGTGTTGATTTTAATTTTTGTGTTACTTTTTATACAAATACCTATTACCAAAATGGACATTAATATGATTGACTTGATGGATTTAGAAGATACAGATGTGCTGGAGACGTCCCGGCGATCGGATAGACGTCGTTATTGAGTGAATCCTTTTGAATTGTGTGATGAAGATTTTAGAATAAGTATAGATTCACAAAACGTTTTGGCGAAAAAATAGTGGATTTATTGCGTGAAGATTTGTCTCACGATCCTCGAGGATCCCCCTTAAGCCCCGAAATCCAAGTGGTTTGCGCGCTTCGCAACTGGGCTCGCTGTGAAGTAAGTCTTTATGACCTTGTAATGCATAAGTTGTAAGAAAACAAATAATCAATTTTCTAATACATTATTATTGTTAATTCTAGATTCAAGACGATACGGCTGATTTACATGGTGTGTCTTAACCAGTTGTCAGCAAAGCATGCAAAAAAGTTGCAGAGATTCTTGCACGGATGTCCCAAAGATTTATAAAAATGCCTGCCACTTTGGACCAGCAACAGGAGACCATAAGAAAATTCCGAACAATAGCGAATTTTCCAACAGTTATTGGTGCAATTGACTGCACTCACATAAGAGTGAAAAAAGTTAATGCTGATGGAGGTCAGCTGTATATTAATAGAAAAGGATTTTCTTCTATTAATGTACAGGTAATTATTATACAAGTATTTTGATTTTAGTTTGTTGTTGTCTAATCTTAAACATGTTATAATATTGATGATTATCATCAGTATACAGCGGTCTATTATTTTCTATTCTAAATATAATAAAAGTGTTATGGTTAGATTATACTAAAAAGTGTTACTTTTCAGGTAGTTTGTGATGCTGATCTAAAAACTATGAAAATGGTGACCAGGTAGCGTGTTTGACTCAAGAATATTCCGGGAATGCAGATTAAATCAAGAGATTTGAGGCTGGTGCATTCTTTGAAATATTACAGGGAGACAGTGGTTATCCATGTACTTATTTACCATTGTGTGTATTTATTTACCATTGCTGAATCCCAGAAGTCCCAACGATGAAAACAAGAATAGGTGCCATATCCGTACCCGGAACACAATGGAAAGATGTTTTGGTCTATCGAAGCAACAGTTCCGTTGTCCTTCACACTATTGCCACTGACATGAAAGAAGACCTGTTTTCCTGGTGAGGAGGATAGCAGTGAGCTGACTTTTTCAAGGGAACCCATGCGAATACCAAGGTATCTTCATAACACAGTAAAGGGGAATACTAGGAGAATCCAGTTTATTGAAACTCATTTTTAATGTAATGTCTTAAATAAATATGTATTTTATTTTTATTCTATATATGGTAAATTTTCGGTACATTTTTAATGATCGTGTCATAATAATAGTCATTTATTGATAATAATAAAAATTATTCGTCATTATACATTATTTCCAGCAATTCTGTTTTTTTTTAATCCCTTTGAGATATGCTGCTGCATTTCTTCAGTTCTGTAAAACAATAAAAAACATTGTATGAAATTTCATTATCTAGTTAAAAACGTATGAAGGGAAACAAAGTAATATAGGTAGGTATATAGGTAGTAATTAGGTATCTAATGGTACTCACAAGACTTTCTTCAAAACTCCTGTTTTCACCCCTTTAAAGTTCCATCATTTTGTTCCATTTTTTTACACCAACACGATCTCAACTCAGGTCAATTATGTATAAATGGATATATTGGTATATTTGTTCAGGCTCAAGGAGAATCGCCTAGGATTCCCTTGAGTGTTGAAGAAGTCTTCAAAACTTTCAAGTGGTTTCTCAACAAAACAAAGCTCCATCACAAATATTGTTTTGATTGACATGGCCTGACTGATGGTCTCGAATTTTGCGTGCATGATGAAACTTCACTCCATTACACGCATGAGTTATTCAAGAAATGATAACAACTCTTTTAAGAAAAACTTTTAAACAATAAATCGCCCATATTTGAGAGATTATAACATATTTTAGTAACAAATAGATTAATAATCTATCATTAAACATATTTCTTATCCTTTTATATCTTAAAGAAAATATCACATTTATTGAAACGGAACGTTGCATCGAATGGTTGCAGAATGAATGAATGATGCATTATCAATATTTATAATATAATCTATGGATTTAGTTAAACCATGGACTATTTCTGGTACTAAGTGATCTTTGGTTGATCTACGTTTTGTAATAAGGACGCATTTTAATCCTGGTACCAACTTTAATACCGAAACAAACCTAGACTTCTTAGTTCTGGTTTAAACCTAGACTAATGTACTTTTTTGGAATAAGGCCGTTTAAGTTCTAAGTCTAGACCTAGAATAAGTATATGTGTGTCAAACTGTCAAACCCATAATATGTAAAAGTATACATTTTACTAAATATTAAAGCACTTGATAAAATGTGTAGTTTTTTATAGAGTATAAATTATGAGTAGGTATATCTTTTGGTCCTGCCCCACCCTAGGATTTCTTGTATCATATGGTAATCAGGAAGTACGTGTACCTAACATTCTTCACAATAACCAGACAGTCTAAGTAATGAAAGTTTCACCACATATGGGGTGCCACAAAGCAGCACGTTAGGGCCAACTGTTTTTTTAACATACATCAATAGCCTGTGTAAAACTATGCCTGGAGGTGCTGATATTCAAATATTTGCTGATGATACTGTTATTCTTTTCCATGCAAAAACCTGGGAAGTTGTACATAATCAAGCTGAAATAGGCCTTAGTATGGTTACGTCATGGTTGGAAGATAGCTTGTTAACATTTAACGCTAGCAAAACTAAATATTTATGTTTCTCTAAGACTAGTGTTACTTCATCTAAAACATTTAAATTGCGTATCCATTCGTACCCATGTAATCGGCTAACTAATACCTCTATAGCACCGTGTAATTGAAAGGGTTTCATCTATAAAATACTTAGGAATAAATATTGACGACAAACTTAGTTGGAAACCGCAAATCACATCGATAGCTAAAAGATTAAGGAAATTAATGTATGTTTTTAAAGAATTGCGAACCGTCTACAATAAAATCATTTTAATACAAACATACAAGGCTTTGGCTGAATGTGTGATCACATATTGTATATGCTCGTGGGGTGCAGCCGTTAAAAGATATTTATTAGAACTTGAGCGAGTACAAAGAGCCCTACTTAAAGTCATGTTATACTTACCATTTAGAACCTCAACAACTACTGTATACGAAATAGCTAATGTTCTTTCAGTGCGTCAATTGTATATCTACCAGTGCATAAAAAGGTATCATAAAACTGTGGTGCCCTACCTTCCCTCCGCAGATAACAGACGGGAACGATTTCCTGTTGCCAGAGTTAAATCACGGATTGCCCAACAGCACTTTAACTTTCAAGCACCAAGATTTTATAAATATTTTCATTCTAAATATAAGGTAAAAGACCTATCTAACTATCAGTTAAAACCTAAACTTAAAGATTGGTTAAGTACATTAACATACATTGAAACAGAAAATGTATTAACAATCTTACAATAGATTTATCTATACTTCATATTTTTTTAGTTTTATCCTTACACACAACACACACAACACATTTGATATTATATAATTTAATAGTTTAAAAATAAATAAATAAATAAACACTTAATTATACACCAGGATTAGTAATACATCTACCTAAATTATATTGACTATTTATGTATCATTGTAACTATTATAGCTATTGATTGTTTATCTATCATTGTAACTTTTGTACCACTTATGTATTTTATTTTGTTATTTTGTCATTTAACGTGGGAAGAAACTGACTCCTGACATACAGCTCACGCTAGTTCAGGAGCCAGGGCTTCAACCAGAATTGTAAAAAATTGAAAAAAAAAAAAAAAAAAAGAAAAAAAATATGGTAATCAGGAAGTACGTGTACCTAACATTAATCTGGTACCACCCAAATCCGGAACAAATATTTATATGATGACTGTGATGGATAACCTATGCAGCCAAAACGTGGACATTTACGGTGGGACTGGTCCACAAATTCAAAGTCGCTCAGCGAGCAACGAGGTTAGTCGACAGAGAAGCGAGGTGGTCAGCAAGCTGAAGTGGCAGTGCGCTGGTCATATCTATCGTGGTGACCACGTATATAGTATATGGATCGGTTAGATGGAGCGACGATTTGCTCGCTGTAGCTGGCAGAGATTGTATGAGAAGAGCTGAATATCGGGCTCAATGGCGCACCTTGGGAGAGCCCTACGTCCAGCAGTGTACTGCTATAGATTGATGATAATAACACAGTTTACCAACCGGCCACTGACCGGGTCCATACGGACCAATATTTTGTTGAGAAGTCTATGATCTGATATTCTTCGTTTGCATCATTTGCATGTCTGCAATTACTAATAAACTAGCATTATCCCTAATACAGTTACACCATAAATGTATCTTTCAAATTGTAAAATATATAATGCAGGACCTGGACCTTTTACACAGCAGCGCAGCGCTGACTAGCCCCAAACTAAGCAGAGCTTGTACTATGGGAGCCAGATAACTGATAGAATACTTATATAAATTTTTTTTAAATACATACATATAATATATAGAAAAACACCCTCGGAACATATATCTGTAGGTCATGCAAACATTTATTCCGTGGCGGGAATCGAATCCGCTACCTCTTGCGTCTCATCTGACTATACGCCCACTGCGCCACGGAGGTCTTCGGTCACGGAACAGTATATACATACTTTTTTAGGGTTCCGGAACAATATGGTAATAAGTTTTATGTTGAAAAAACTTTTTCAAACCAAGCTTTTATAAAGTTGATCATCAGAGCCCCAAGCAGATTCAAATAAGCCCAAACACTAGTAGCCCACTACAATCCATTCAGAAGTTTCGTTGTCGAGCATCCGTCTCCATCATGAGACCACCTACATGGTACCTGCATTGTCACCAAAGTTGCTTATATAAGTATTTAAATTTAAATGCGTATACAACATTTTATGTCTGTGCTGTTGACCGTTGAAGAGTTTCTTCTTGGAAGCCAACCCTGGATGCAGCAGCCATGTCTTGGTGGAACTTAGAATAGGCTATCATAATTAAATATGTATACAAAATTTCGTGTCGGTGTGTTGTCTGTTAAGGAGTTCTTCCTTCGGAGGCCAACCCTGAGTGCAGCAGCCGTGTCATGATGGAACTTAAAAAGGGCTTTCATAATTAAATGCGTATACAAAATATCGTGACTATGCTGTTGACCGTTGACGAGTTCCTTCGTCTGGAGCCTCTGGAGCCGGTCACGCTTACCATAAAAATACATTATCATTGGAACTGAACCAACATGGCAAATTTCCACTCCGTAGGCTATGAAGTGGTTCTAATTCAGCGCGCAAGATTTGACTGAAACTAACTAACACACTAACAAACAAACATTGCAAGCTAAAAAAAACTTGTAAAAACTGAACTCTTATGGTGCAATTTTGTCCGTCTGTGATAAATAATACCTAAGTCTCTATCTAATTAGAACAGCTTTATAGAAATCGGGCGTTAAGTTTACTCGATTTCTTATTCACGTAACTAGATGGCGCTGCAAAATTAACATAAATATATGTAGGTACGGAATCCCCGGTGCGAGAGGAGACCTCTTACTAGACCTGTATTAATTGTAAATATTAGCCTTGCTTTCAGAACGATTCCTAACCGTATTTAGCGACTAAACATATTTAAATTTGACGTGTTTGTTTGATTTGAATCGTTACGCAAGTCGCCCTTATCTACTTATAATACATATATAGCAAAATACCTATTTCATTAGTACTCTATAGTAGTGGAAAGACGACCTGATAAAGGTTGCTGGGAGCCGTTGGGGGCTCTGGATATCCATGGGTGAGGGCTACGTTCAGGAGTAATAAATATTTCTGGACATTTCACACAGCGCTATCTAGCCCCAAACTAAGCAGAGCTTGTACTATGGGAACCAGATAACTGATAGAATACTTATATACTTTTTTTTTTGTAAATACATACTTATAATATATAGAAAAACACCCAGACACGGAACAAGTATCTGTAGATAATGCAAACATTTGTTCCGCGGCGGGAATCGAACCTGCTACCTCCTGAGTCTCAGCCGGCTATACGCCTACTGCGCCACGGAGGCAGTCACGGAGGAGTAGACGTCCTATAGCTAATACGATGACGATAAACCAATAAGAGTTCGTAAAACAATCTAATGCTAGTTTTTTTATTCATATCATTATTAAAAAGTACATTGTGTTTTGTGCGGGTCATAGTTAAACAACGAATATTTTGAAATTGTATATATTCAACAAACATTCCGTTAATATAAATACAAAGTTTTATGACATAATATTCCCTTATAATTTTTTTTATTTTAAATGCAGAGTGAATTCCTATGTACACAAAACATTAAGATTTAACTTAATATGTACCTGTAATATATACTAATGTATAGTAGTCACATAGGAGTCCTAATGTCATGTTTGGACTTGCCGCTCTCCCCCCTGATAGGAATCATTACGCATCGGAGTACATATTATTTTTAATACCTAGTAATTTGCCTCGAAAAATAGGCCCTAAGTAAATGTGGTAACTAAAACAACTCGCATGTCATGGTGTATTCAAAACCTTTACATAACTTATTTTAAGACTGAGTCCCACCCATCCCACAGTTGGGAAACAGCTTGCACCGACTGTAGTCAGGTACATCAGCGCTAATTGATATTATAACCCGCTCATAACTTTAATAGTTTAAATGGTAAGCAATAAAATCTGATTAGATGACATCTTTGTTTTGTTTGATCTACACGTTTTATAATTAATTCTAAAACATACAAAGGGTTACCAATCACACTACTATTATAAATGCGAAAGTTTTGATGTTTGTTTGTTACTTAATCACGTTGTAACGGCTTAACCGATTTAGAAAAAATTTGTTATAGATTATAACCTGGATTAACACATAGGCTACTTTTTGTTGACAAACAATGCGTGCGAAGCCACTGGCGGAAGCTAGTTAGTACATAAAAGTTCTAAACAAATAAGATTTTTTAAACCCAATAAATAAATTAATTATTTATGTTAATATAGCTGACTGTGCCAAGAGTGTTACGTATTTGGATATTATATTTGGATACATTGGAATCGGTAACTTATATGCTAGGGCCATTTATTTATTAACTTATATATAACAGAACAGTTTACGAAAGTAAATCGTTATCACACTAATATTATAAATGCGAAAGTTAGGATGCTTGTTTGTATGGAGCACACTTCCTTGACTCTTGCAAACTCCATTTTAAACAATACAGTAAAAACTCATTAGCGCTTCCTTCATTCGCGTTTTAACTATTTAATTTTTTAATTTAATTTAATTTATTTGTAGGAAAACCAACAGCTGTTAAAACTTATAATTAAGACAGATTATTTACCAGAAAGCCAATTACAGGTTTTCACGTTTAAACAACAATAAAGAAATATAAAAAATGTGAACCATTCGACATCTCACATTATAGATATAATGAAGAAAGAGTGGCTACCTATACTATTATTATATTAAATAACCTATTATTAAACACTAAAGAATTCACGATTCAACCGCTGTCGAATCGAACTGACGCTCATGCAGAATAGGTCACAAGTCTGTGCGCTTACACAGCTTATTGAAACTGACACTTGCTCGCCACAAAAATGAGTTTTGCCTGTAGTTTGTGCCAACTATGGGTAAATTTATAGGAGGAATGAACCTAGTTTGTTTAAATGGAACATTAATTCTAATTTTATTTAACAAGTCAGGACAGTTAGAGACATTAGAGGTTATTTTTAATAAAAACGATAAATCAGCTACTTCTCGCCGCATAACTAAGGGAAGGAGATGGAATTTTTTGCATAGTTCTGTATAATTGGAAGATGAAAATGGAATTTTGAGACGAAAACATAGGCTTTTAATGAATTTTATTTGAATACGTTCAATTCTAGTTATGTATTTCTCACCTGTGATGAATATTCGAGAGTGCTTCTAACGAATGTACAGTAAAGGATCTTGAAAGTTTTAGCTCGATTGAAACTAGCTGAGCTCCTCATAACAATGCTTTTGATACTATAGATTCGATAGGCTCATCAAACAACAGTTTTGAGTCATGCATCACACCATGGTCCCTAACAAGATTAGAATTTTGCAAGGTATGATGCTTTAAATGATAAGAAGATGGCAGTGGCATTTTTTTGCGTGTGAATGTGGTAATGTAGCATTTGGACGGATTGAGGTCCAGCTTGTTTATAGAACAGTAATGTCCAACCTTAACAAGTCTGCTTGAAGGTCAGAGACATCCTGAAAGTTATTTATAATTTTATAAATCTCCATATCATCTGCAAAACATAACAAGTTACTATTTTGAAAAGAGCTAGAAATAGCATTGACAAAAATTAGAAAGAGTAAGGGACCTAGTAATGAGCCTTGGGGCACTCAGCTTGGTATTGGAACCCAGCTTGAAATATAATTATTAATGACGACCGCCTGAGACCGATTGACTATTCGCGGATCTAAACGGTTTATCGGTACATACATATTAATAAAAGCATTCGGTATACTTTGTAAATGCACAGGATCACAAGATCGCACAAGATGATTAATCACAAGATGAAGATTTGACTGAAACCGACTTGGAGGAAATGTTAAATTCACAGCCCATTGAAGAGGAGCCTTCAACAGGCACTGGAAACGTGCCATTTAATTTGAAAAATCTTAGTGATGATTTAAAAATGGCAAATGAGCTTTGTGATTTCTTTAATAAAATTGATCCATCTATGGAACGAAGTCTTATTTTTAAGAGGCAAATTGCTAATGCCACTGCTGAATATCAGTCTGAATTGAAGGAGCTTTTAAAAACTACCAAGCAAGAAAAAAATACAAAATTCTTTAAACCTAAAACCTAAACCTGAAGATAATAATTAATCAATATGGTCAAAAACTTCAATATTTTTTTTTATATATTTATATTATTTAGTCGCCTAGAAACGTATAATCCCATATAAGTTACCATTCCATATTCAAGGTTTCTGTATTTGCGGCATATTTACGGAACATACACCCCGAGAATAAAGAACTGTTACTGTATAACATTCTCCCTCCCCCATGTCTATATTATACAAGCCGCTGAGCTTGTATAGCAGCATCCAGAACTATTTTTAAGAATAAAGAAATTCGTGTAAGAAAACTAAGGAATAGATCTGACAACAGACTGAACAACCCAAAATATAAACTTAAACGCAAAATCAGGCATATTATATGACTGTTAAGATTTACAATAATCTGCCAGAGGATTTAAAGAATCTATCTAGAAGTTTATTCAAGATTAAATTAAGGAAATGGCTTATGATCAAATGTTATTATTAATTAAATCAATACTTAAGATTACAGGGATATTCAATTTTAATGATTCATTCTATTGTATTATAAATCATATTTTGACATTATTTGATATTACATAATTTATTTTGTATTTAATTTGAACATTTGCATGCCTTATTGACATAGAACATACATGTGCTTAACTTAAGACTTACTAAACGTTATCTTATTGTTTGTTACTCAATCACGCCGTAACGACTAAGCCGATTATGATAAAATTTGGTACGTAAATAGATTATACCCTATATTGAAACATAGGCTACTTTTTATTGACAAACAAGGCGTGCGAAGCCGCGGGCGGAAGCTAGTAACTAATACATAGGACAATTAACTTCAAAATTAACTAGCTACCAACAATAGAAATACATTAAAATAAAAATAGGACTAACAAAAACTAAACTAATAAGTACATACGTGAAATACACATATTACTGTAATTTACGTAAGTGAATACAATTTACTATTTTGGGATAATATCTCCTTGAAGGCATGAGACCTGCGTCAACGTACCAATCAAATCAAACCAAATCAAAATATTTTTTCCATAAATATACATTCTTTGTACACTTGGAAAGGTCATAAGTTTTACAGAGTATAATCATACATTCAAAAATTCATAAATTAAAACATTTAAGAACAAGTTAGCAAGTACATACAATACAATCAGAAACACATGTCATAACAAAATAAATAAAGGTTGATTAATATAGTCATAATTAAATAGTACTAAAATCATCACCAAGAGCTTCGTCAAGGGACTTTTCCAAAAACTTTTTTTTTCTTTTATATTGCTGAAGTCTGCAGTGTCCCCGTTTCGTACATCATGTGTAAGTTTGTTGAACAATTTAATGCTTACGCCCAAGTAACTGTTGCCTATTTTGGCAAGTCTTGTTATATATCTATGAGAGCCACCGTTTAATTTAACATACATCAGGTTCTGGCATATATATTCTCCAACCATTACCATTATTTTTAGGTGACGAAATTTATCTCTACAAGATTCTATGTTTTTCATTTGTAAAATGGAACGTACTGCTTTTTTTGAATTATAATAATTCTAGAGGATTGTGAGGCATTTCCCCAAGCAATAATATCATATGCCATGATTGAGTGAAAATATGCATGATAAACACTTTCCGCTGATCTAATGTCACTTAGTTGTCTAATCGTTTTAATTGCATAAACAGCTGATGTCAGTCTTCCGACGAGAGTGTCAATATGTTTAATCCAAATTAATTTACTGTCAATATTTATGCCAAAAAATTTAATAGTATCAATAGTATTTATTAAATGTTTATCAATTATATCTTTTGCTATGTCCTCATTATGTCCAGTGCCTAAAAATAATCTTACAATGTTAGTTTTACAGTTATTTTTTTGTCTTTTACCCGACTTTAGTAAAGAGCTAAGATGACCTCAAACATTTGGTTGAAATAAATGCCTACATACAAACTTTTTTAAATTTTATAAAATCAATTTGTTAACGTATGTTGCTGACCGTACATTATCTGCAAATGCTTCAGGATAGAGCTTCTGAAGTACGTGACGTCGCAGATAGGAGAGATTTGGCGCGCAACAGAATGCGCAGGACTCGGTTCGACCAGCGGTACCTAGAGCGTTGCTCAGGCACACATAGCTATGTCAATAAGTAATTCTGGATATTTCACACAGCCCTACCCCAAACTAAGCAAAGCTTGACCAGAACCAGAAAACTGACAGAATAATATACAACCTGTTTTGTTATGTACGACATTAATTTAAAACACACATCCAGAATCGTATTAACTGATTTTAGAGATGGGATTAATACCTGTAACTTGAATATTTTTCAAGTAATCGATACATTTCAAATAAACAATTTTTAACGTAAATCGGCGACGCCTTTGCTACGATACCGCTTAGTCAGTTTAACAGGTACATACTTACATGATGAATGAATATGATTTATTTACTTATTTTATACAGACTCTATCATTGATATTTAATGACTTCATATTAAGGTTGTTTGAAAAATAAAAGTTTTCTATTGTAAAGAATTTGATAAAAACCTATTTTACAACAATATACAAATACTAGCCATTAGCCCTAAGTACTCGTATTTTCATTTAATGTCGTACATAACAAACCACGTAGATGCTTTTAGTAAATACATACTTATAAAACAAAAAACACCCAGATAAGAATACAATATAATTTCATTTCAATGTCAATACTAAATCGATAATTAATGTCTTGATGTCAAAAAAAAATAGTAAATAAGGAAAAACCTTACAAATTGCGGCTGTAAAGTTTTTCCTTATTTACTTTTTTTTTTGACATCAAAACATTAATTAAAATAATAATAATAATAAACATACAATGCCGGGACACATCAAATCATAAATTACATAAAACCCTCGTTCTCTATACATATAAATGAAAATAAGCTGTACATATTAGGTTGGGGAAAAAGTTTCTTCGCATTTTTTAAGAAAATTCAAAATATTTTTTAATATAGTTTATTTACATTTAACTAAAGTATGTAGGTACCATTTTGTTCGATTACTTTTTGCCATCTTGCAGGTAGGGACATGATCCCATTGCTATAGAAATGCTGGGGCTTCTGATCAAAATACCGCGACAAGTGGTTTTGGCAGTCCTCTCGTGATGTTAACCTGACACTGCCTAAAGAATTCTGAAGAGACCGAAACAGGTGGAAATCTGAAGGTGCAAAGTCAGGACTATACGGCGGATGTATTAACACCTCCCAGCCAAACTCTCTTAATTTTTGCTGAGTGGCTAAAGATGTGTGAGGTCTAGCGTTATCATGATGAAAAACCACACCCCTTTTGTTGATTAATTCCGGCCACTTTCTCTCAACTTCTTGCTTTAATCTCATCAGTTGTTTGCAGTAGAGTTCAGAATCGATGGTCCTGCCTGGTGGTAACAGCTCATAAAGAATAATGTCCTTCCAATCCCACCACACACACAGCATCACCTTGTTGCGAGTTAACCCGGGTTTCGCCACAGTCTGTGAAGCCTGACCGGCCTTTGACCACGACCTTTTTCGCACGTTCTTGTCGTACGTGATCCACTTTTCATCACCAGTTATCAGCTTCTTCAAAAATGGTTCGGTTTCATTACGTCGTAATAAAGAATCACAACGGTTCATTAGGTTTCTTTTAG
The DNA here is from genome assembly GCA_963924445.1 of Philereme transversata. Classification (NCBI taxonomy): domain Eukaryota; kingdom Metazoa; phylum Arthropoda; class Insecta; order Lepidoptera; family Geometridae; genus Philereme; species Philereme transversata. Next base: position 21,312,686 of record OZ004348.1, on the reverse strand, counting down.
TGAGCTCGTGGGGTAACCAAATATCGAGCTTTTTTGTGTACCCAGTTTTTTTCAAATGCGCCAAAACTGTTTTGTGGTCAATTCCCAGTTCTTCAGCTACGTCGTAACTACTGATATGCCGATCTTGCTCCACTTTTTCAAAAATGGCATCAATTTTATCCGTAATAGGGCGACCAGAGCGACGTGCATCTTTGACATCATAATTTCCGGATTGAAAACGCTTAAACCAAATTTGTGCTACTCTCACAGACACTGCACTAGGTCCATAAACATCGCAAATTTTTTTCGCGGCTTGCGTTGCATTTTTACCTTTTTTGTAGTAAAATTTTAAAATGTATCGAATTTCTTCATTAGATTCACTCATCTTTACAGTACGAAAAACAAATAAAAATCACAAATTTTCTTAATTTGAATTTGGAATTATCTTCTTTAAAATTTAAACTTTGAATGATACCAAAACCAGCCAGATACAAATAGTATAGCCAAATAGATTTTATTACAAGTTCATACATACTATAATGCGAAAAGACTTTTTCCCCAACCTATTATTTAAGTCTATAAATAGGTTTACGCGTATGGAAACGGCACTAAAACGTACAAACTATTTAATTAAAATTAAGTAATAATGAGCACCTTAGCTTATTAAGTTGACAGTATTTAGCAAACAACTTATAATAAAATATAAATTTTTTCACTATATTGCCAAATGCGGTTATCCATATAACAATAGCATATATTATTATACAAGGGCCGTAAGCGAACAATTACTCCCTATATATTTTGGCGTATAAGCGAGCGAATATGGGTGAGCCCCTTACAGAGTTCGAGGGTGTAATCGATCGGTTACACCCGAGAATTACACATAACTTTAAATCACGAATGCGAGTAAATTAAAAAAAGTCTTATTAAATCATATTTTCACAACAGTTTGTAGGTAAAATTAAAATTTGCGCTCCCTTTCTCTGTTACCAGCCTTGTTCTATTTTTTCAAAACAGGATTGTTGTCAGTTTCATTTTGAAATAGAAATAAGATCTGTCATGGAGGTTGTATTTTATGATAGCATATTATGAATATAATGAGCTTTGTTCAGCATTATTATGAGCAACAAGCTGTTATGAAAAACTTTTTTAATTTCCTGTCATTAGTGGTGAAAATTTATGCTAGCGACGGATGTAAGCGATCAATCATACACCCTCAACTCATAAGCGTGTGTATCTCGGGTGTAATAGATAAGCGACGGCCCTTTATAACAATACTATTTCAATCCCATCTCAACTTTGCACCTTGTAGTTCTACTACCTCTCCTAAATTATGATTTTAAAGGCTATCGGCTAAAAATCTGTAATTCAGTTCCTATAAGTAACTTTAAAAAATAAGAGGTAAGTCGTAGTTTACTAGTTTTACTAGTTTTATGTAGACAACTTAGAACGTACAGGTCGTAGGAATGTCATCGAGATAAGACTAATAACTCTCTAAGACTAATATAGTGTATCTGTAAAGTTAACTAAATTGTCGTAGAATTTGGCAGATACAGGTATTACATGTGGTATACCTAACTATAGTTATAAATGTATACTCAATATACTCAATCGTTTATTGTATTCCACAATGTAATAATAGGTGGTAGATAATAGGTACATGTTCATTATGGGCCCCATTGGGCACTCATTCATTTTAAAAATAAAATATTCAAATCTAATGTCAAAGTAGATTATAGGTAAGCATCTAAAGATTGTCATTTCCTTTAAATTTGTCATTAAAATATTCGTCAATTGTATAGTAAGTTTTAGTAGTTACTAAGTATTTTAATTGTTTTATAAATTTTATATTATTAGTCTTATTTTTCAACGTATTGTGTCTTGCTGCTATATTAATGTCAGCTTACTGTCAAATAAATTAGTTATCCGTCAGTCACCGCATTGTCATTTACTCCCGGCCTCAAAACCTACTCAAGATTTGTGAAAAGTTAAAATGTCTCTTAAATTTGTCGAAAGCTTGTGAATTTTAGACATACGGTTCATTATTTTTTACAAAAATTTAAATAACCCCTCATAAATACCAGAAAATGTAAAAAAATTTTTTTCCTCTGAGATCCCTTCACCAAAAAGGATAAGTGCTGATTGTCTTCGGACCGACTGACCTCTTCATCACACACAGTTAGGAACCCACCCTAGTTAAACTAGCTTTCTATTACACGAAAACCGCGTCCGAATCGGTACATCCGTTTGGGAACTACATTGCCACAGACAGACTCACAGACGTAACTTATTACAACACTCTTTTTGCCTCAGGGTTTAAAAACTACTTGTCAACATTATAAAGTAGGTAACGTGAGAATTGTTTATCCTTTAAGGGGTTCATGATTAAATATATAAATAGTCAGACATTTAGTTATAATTCATTTACACAATAAATAGTAGCGTTGTTATAATGGAGCACGCTTACGTAGACAGATCAGCTGCCTTCTTGGGCGGATGGCTCTTACTCTTGCTGTAGAAGATATCCAAGAACAGACCTGAAACGATAAAAAAATGTTATTTTGATTCGATTTGAAAGGATAATAGTAGATTATTAAACGAGAGGATAAAGCAGTGTCTTCGTCACGGGCGCTATATTGAATCCCGAACGTAACGAAGTGTTACGCCGAGGCTGTTAAACAATGAGTAATAATCGAACCTTCTCGAACGCTTGTCTTGCTGTGTTATTGTTGCTATTGTTTGTGGTTTTGCAGAATGGGGAGTGGCCATTGTGTCGAGGGACCGACCCTTTCCTGGAAGGATCGACATCGTTCTCGAACAATCGAAATGTGTGCGATATAAATAGGCCGGAGAGATGGCCGGTTAGTCAGTCTCAGTGAGTGAGTCCGTCTCAGCGAGGCCCTGGAGGACTGACGTGGGAAGGGTCTCGCGTGAACAGTAGTTGCTCCCGAGTCAGTCTGGATTTAGCTATACGTGCGAACATTTCGGTGATTTTTAAGTGCTGCAACAGTGATGTGAATTAGTGTGTTGTGATACGTGTGACCAAGTGCGTGTATTCATCGTCATCGTGTTGAATAAAAGTGTTATTTTGGTTGGATCTATTCCCATTATTTTATCCCGAACCCTCAGCTCGTAACAATTTGGTGTCAGAAGTGGGATAAAATAATGCCGGTTCTACCAATGGATAACGTGGACGGTGTCAGGACGAGAGGTCAACGACAACAAGAAATGGATGAAAGGCGGTTTGGGGAGTCTCCGGTTCAAGAAGCTCGGCAGAGTCGTCAGCCGATGGAGATGGAATCAGCCGCCGCCGAATCATTTGGAGCACCATCATCATCATCCATGGGGCAAGCTCCTGTGACAGGCGATCTTGCTCCTATTATGGCAATGCTTTGTCGTCAAGAAGAACAGCGTCGTCAGGATAAAGAAGAGCAGCGTCGTCAACAAGAAGAGCAGGCTCAGTTGCAGGAGGAACAACGCCGTCAGCATAAAGAAGAGAAGCGTTGTCACCAGGAAGAACAGGCTCGGTTGCAGGAGGAACAACGCCGTCAGCATTAAGAAGAGAAGCGTCGCCAGCAGGAAGAGCAGGCTCGGTTGCAGAAGGAACAGCGACATGAACAGGTGGAGCAGACGCGGTTGCAAGAGGAACAGCGACGTCAGGATAAAGAAGAGCAGCGTCGTCAACAGGAAGATCAGCGACGTTGGCCATAAGAGCGTGCTCGACTGATGAGGGAATCGTTCGGTTCATCTGGAAAGGAATTCCAGGAAGTGAAAGAACAGATAGAAATCATGAGAGCCGTGTTTTGAAGGCTGTAATTGGGATCGCTGATGAGAAAGGGACTCTGGGTGTCCTGAAGTACTGGAGACGGCAATGTGGCTCCTTTAGTTGCTACATCTTCAGCGCGAGGTGCGTCTAGAATTGTTCGTGTTGATCGGCTGCCGCGATATGGGGCTAAGAATGCTCGGGACGAGCATATTTTAGGAGGGGGCAGTGTTACGCCGAGGCTGTTAAACAATGAGTAATAATCGAACCTTCTCGAACGCTTTTGTCTTGCTGTGTTATTGTTGCTATTGTTTGTGGTTTCGCAGAATGGGGAGTGGCCATTGTGTCGAGGGACCGACCCTTTCCTGGAAGGATCGACATCGTTCTCGAACAATCGAAATGTGTGCGATATAAATAGGCCGGAGAGATGGCCGGACAGTCAGTCTGACAAGGGGACGGCACGACCTTGGGGAAACGGATTTCAAAGAAATTTCGTGTAGTGGTAGTATATCACGTGGGTACTACCACTGTAAAATATTTCCGTCCAATGCCCAGTAAGAGCTGAGAAAAACGCATACAAAGTTTAGCTCGCACTTTATGTATAAGTTACATTAGCTGCCACGACGAGCGTGCCGTGGCGTAAGCAGTAATGTTCTAGACTCGTAATCCCGTCTGTGCGGGTTCGAGTCCAATCAGCTGACTTTTTTTCCTATTTTTCTTTTTCTTTTTATTATTAAAAAAAAAATATTATATCAACTATATAAATAATTTATTACATAAACTATATAAATTATTTGTCACATAAAAAATTAAAAATTAAAAATTTTAAGTCGATACACCTATGTTTTCTAAACTATCGAGTGTAGCGCAAAATGTATACCTGCTCTAGACATAACAATAGAATAGGAGTGGGAAATTTTACCTTTCTGGAAAAATGTTTGGTGCCATATGTTCAGAAGAATAAGTTTCTTTTAATAATTGACTCATGGACAGGACAAACAAAACCAGAATTATATGATGAAATATTCCTAGATGAAGATAAAATGCCCACATGCACAACAAAAATTATACCTCCAAAATGTACTCCGTTAGTTCAACCATGTGACGTTTATTTCTATAGACAGGCAAAAAATTTCATCAAACGATTACAGAACATTGCTGATCTATTAGACAAAAATTATGAAATTCATTCTCGTGAAGATTGCTTAAAAATCCATTCAATTGTTCATCACCAATTATCAGCACCAATATTTCAGGAAATGATACAATATGCCTGGTATGCCAGTGGACTCACAATCAGTGATACAAAAAAATTTCACAAATGTAAATGAAGCTTGTTTTTCCTTAAACCGTTGCAAACACATTGTAATTGTAAAAAAGCAGCATTTATTTGTTGTTCTTGGTGCAGAAAGAATTTTTGTTTTGAATGTTTTTATCACAATTATCATTCAGGGTCTTGTACATCTGACTGTTAAAATGATTTTTATATATAGAATATTGTATTTATAATTGTAGTAATAAATTTAAAAGATTTACCAGAACACAAAATTTATTTTGTACCGACTTATAATTTTTAATTTATAAATATGTATATGATAAATAATTTATATAGTTTATTCAATATATTATTTATATCGTTTATATAACAAAAAAAAATAAAAAGAAAAAGAAAAATAGAAAAAAAAGTCAGCTAACTGGACTTGAACCCGCACAGACGGGACTACAAGTCTAGAGCATTACCGCTCACGCCACGGCACGCTCGGCGTGGCAACTAATGTAACTTGTACATAAAGTGCGAGCTAAACTTTGTATGCGTTTTTCTCAGCTCCTACTGCGCATTGGACGGAAATATTTTACAGTGGTAGTACCCACATGATATTCTACCACTACACGAAATTTCATTCAAATCCGTTTCCCCAAGGTCGTGCCGTCCCCTTGTGAGTGAGTTAGTCTCAGCGAGGCCCTGGAGGACTGACGTGGGAAGGGTCTCGCGTGAACAGTAGTTGCTCCCGAGTCAGTCTGGATTAAGCTATACGTGCGATCATTTCGGTGACTTTAAGTGGTGCACCAGTGGTGTGAATAGTGTGTTGTGATACGTGTGACCAAGTTCGTGTATTTATCGTTTAGTGTTGAATAAAAGTGTTATTTTGGTTGGATCGATTCCCATTATTTTATCCCGAACCCTCAGCACGTAACAGAAGGATTCTAGAGTTAACTCACGAGCGGAGCGAGGGAGTCACTAGAATCCAGAGTGCAGAGAGGGATATAAGCACACCCAAGATGCAGACAGCTTTATCCACGAGGAGAATACTCTACTTTTCACACTTTCTGCGAGACAATAAAAACCAAATCTAGGTTGGTGCATTCTGTGCAGAGGTAGTTCGATTTACGAATAAGTTCTTATTGTGTGGGTCTCTTTGGTTTAAATTTTAATACAGATAAGGTTCCAAATTCAAATAATGACATTCAGTATAACTTTACTCCCGGCTCAGCCGTAAGGAATTAATCACCTGCTTTCGGTGAGGTTCACATGACATATTAGGTTGGGGAAAAAGTTTCTTGGCATTTTTTAAAAAAATTCAAAACATTTTTTAATATAGTTTATTTACATTTAACTAAAGTATGTAGGTACCATTTTGTTCGATTACTTTTTGCCATCTTGCAGGTAGGGACATGATCCCATTGCTACAGAAATGCTGGGGCTTCTGATCAAAATACCGCGACAAGTCCTTTTGGCAGTCCTCTCGTGATGTTAACCTGACACTGCCTAAAGAATTCTGAAGAGCCCGAAACAGGTGGAAATCTGAAGGTGCAAGGTCAGGACTATACGGCGGATGTATTAACACATCCCAGCCAAACTCTCTTAATTTTTGCTGAGTGGCTAAAGATGTGTGAGGTCTAGCGTTATCATGATGAAAAACCACACCCCTTCTGTTGATTAATTCCGGCCACTTTCTCTCAACTTATTGCTTTAATCTCATCAGTTGTTCGCAGTAGAGTTCAGAAACGATGGTCATGCCTGGTGGTAACAGATCATAATGAATAATGCCCTTCCAACCCCACCACACACACAGCATCACCTTGTTGCGAGTCAACCCGGGTTTCGCCACAGTCTGTGAAGCCTGACCTGCCTTTAACCACGACCTTTTTCGCACGTTCTTGTCGTACGTGATCCACTTTTCATCACCAGTTATCAGCTTCTTCAAAATGGTTCGGTTTCATTAGGTCGTAATAAAGAATCACAAATGAGTACACGGTTCATTAGGTTTCTTTCAGTGAGCTCGTGGGGTACCCAAATATCGAGCTTTTTTGTGTACCCAGTTTTTTTCAAATGCGCCAAAACTGTTTTGTGGTCAATTCCCAGTTCTTCAGCTACGTCGTAACTACTGATATGCCGATCTTGCTCCACTTTTTCAAAAATGGCATCAATTTTATCCGTAATAGGGCGACCAGAGCGACGTGCATCTTTGACATCATAATTTCCGGATTGAAAACGCTTAAACCAAATTTGTGCTACTCTCACAGACACTGCACTAGGTCCATAAACATCGCAAATTTTTTTCGCGGCTTGCGTTGCATTTTTACCTTTTTTGTAGTAAAATTTTAAAATGTATCGAAATAAATTCTGTCACATGTTTAATATAAAATAATTGAAACAAGTTTATTCATTATGTAACCATTTATATACCAAAATGAACTTAACAAAACATAGATTCTTATGACACTAAAGTTTATTCAAAATGACCTCCGTGATTTTGAATACAGACCTTCAATCTGCGCGGCCAGTCGTCTATCGCAGCACGAACGAGGTCCATGTCAATATCGGCGGCTGTATTTTGATACACAACTGCATTCATTTTTACACCTTTCTCACAAAAATGTACCTCTGTTAAGCCCCAATAAGAAACTCCCAACCATACCATGAGCGAGGATGGAAAATGACCTCGTTGGACACGCGGAATACGGTTGCTCGCTTCTTCACTACTGTGTGCGTACACCTTATCATTTTGTTTGTCGTAGCTCTCTTCTACGGTAAAAATATTTTCATCCGAAAAAAGAATTTCCCGATATTTTTTTCCCGCGTACCGCTTCAACAAAGCGCGGCATCTCTTCAATCTCAGGTACATTAGACGAGCATTCAAACGATGTCCTGTTTTTCTTCGATATGCCCGAAGCCCTAAGTCTTCATTTAACACCCTTTTCACCGTGGTTCTGCTTAACCCCATCTGAAGGGCCAACAGTTTCTGCTTACGTTTGGGATTTCTTTGAATTCGCGCCTTCACAGCTTTTATCACTGCTGGAGTCCTAACAGACCGAGGGCGACCACTTCTTGACCTGTCATCTACACTAGAGTCTTCATTGTATCGTTTGATGGTGCGATAAACGAATCTTTTGGTTATATTAAAATTTTTCAGTATGTCAAAAATTTGAATTGGCGCGTAACCGCAACGATGCAACGCAATAACTGCAACACGGTCTTCTTTAAGCGTCCACTCCATATTTAAAAATGAGTAAAATTCTAAAAAGTATACAATTTTATTTTCATGAACAATTCGAAATTCGAATTCTATAAACTTTTTTGTGGCCAGCATTCTAAAAGAAAAGTTTTTACTGTGTGACAATACTTATGACCTGACTAGGTATAATGCGAAAAGACTTTTTCCCCAGCCTATTATAATTTGACGTTGTCAAGCAAGTGGTGTGAAAAAGAAATTAAAAGTAGAGTTTCTTGTGAAAGGGCTCGCCCGGGGCAGTGCTACCACCATATCTAATTAACATAATTTTGTTTTTCTTCTTAGTTTTACACAAAAGTCAATATCGGATCGTTACCTTACGCCATCTATTGAGATTTTCTTTGAACTAATCTTTTATTTTTAGATGTAACACCATATAACAGTGAAATCAAATCTGAAATGGGGTGACAAAACTTAAGTCAGCTTAGCCAAGAAGATAAGTAAATTGAATTGGCAGTGGGCTGGGCCATTGGTGTCAAAATCTTGATTTTTGAGTCCACGCACTAAAAAAGCACCAAACTACGCCCTACTAGATGAAAAAACGACCTAATAAAGGTTTCCGAGAGACGTTGGGTGCAGTGCAAATCTACGGAGGCTCTAGGGGTCGTCCTTTAATCACGTGAAGTTTTTACGGCCACTTTTTTACCCCTTCATCCCCCTTAGTGAGACCTCGTGATGTTTTAGACTACCCCGGCCCCCCACCCCAACATCATGCATGTATTTTTTTTTAAATACAGATGAATCAGATTTAATGAAACATTTTCTTCTAGAGAGTCTGCTGAACTGATACAAGATATTGTTTTTATTCTATTCTAACCCCCTCCCACCCCTCCCTGTCCAAACCTCACATAATTAAAGGGCGACCCCATGCAATGCAAACTAGAACGTAGAGTAGTCTCTTGACTATGAATAGCATCGTAACAACAAACTTAAGTAATACTGGTACTACAAAGGAGTATGCTTAGATGTTAAGATTATAAACTTACCTTTTGAAATAAAAACTATAGTATATTAGGAGGTACTTGGTACTCCGAAGTACACAAAGCACCTAAAGTGGAAATGGGCTGGCCATATAGCGCGCCTACAAGACAAAAGGTGGACACAGAGAGTAATGGGCTGGTCATGACCAACCGGAAAGAGAGAGAACGTCCGCTGGAACGCTGGGCCGACCAAATAAGAAAATTCACAGGACAAAACTAGGTAGAAAAAGCTAAAGACCCGAAAGGGGCCTTAGCTAAGCCATCATTAAAAATGTAGCTTACCACCTAATAAATGTATTAGTTAATTAAGAAAATAAAGAGGCTATAATATAATAATATTAAGAGGTCGTCAGGTTGGTGTTTACCTAAGAAGACGAGTACAGCACCAATCCACTGGCGGCCGCCGAGTTCGTTCCCGAATATCACGACGGAAGCGAGCACCGTGAAGAACTTCCTCGTGGTGGTCACCACGGAGCAAGGCAGCGGACCGAACTCGGAAACCTGAAAACGAAATATACTTATTGACCTCAAATTATTTTTAGGTTTATTTGCAACTTAGTGTGTTACGGTCAGCTCGGCGTGCTATGGAGAGGATTATGATGGAATCAGAAATAAAGAGATTCATAGACGAACCAAAGTCAGGATTAGCAAGATGATATAGCAGTGGGCAGTGCAAATAGCTCGAAGAACTGATGGCAGGAAGGTTCTCGAGTGGAAACGCACTGGAAAGCGCGGCGGAGAACGGCTCCCACTAGATGGAAAGACGATCTGTTAAAGGTTGCTGGGAGCCGTCGGGTGCAGGCCGCACAAGATCTCGCTCTGGAAATCTATGGGGGAGGCTTATGTTCAGCAGTGGACGTCGGTTAGCTAATATCATGAAACGTTTTACGTGTAAAATATGGAAAATCACATTTTCACCCAACGAAAAATTACGTTTGTGAGAAAGTCCTTCATTTTATATGGATTTGCTGCCGTCGATATTCCGAAACTGAATTCCGACTGTATGTGATCAGTATAAAAGATTTACTGATTTGTGTATATGAACAAAAGCCCGCGGCTTCGCCCGCGTGGTTTGATAATAAAAACATTACCCTCCTGTGCAGTGGGTAAAAAGTAGCCTATATCCAAATCCCGGTCATAATCTGTATATATACCAAATTTCATCGAAATCGGTCGAGGTTAGTCATGAAAACGTAACAAACAGACAGAGAGACAGAGTTACTTTCGAAGGTATATACAGGGTATTTGGTAATATACTTACGATATTCAAGTGACGGTTTCCCAAAACATAAAAAAGACTTCTCGAAAAAAAAAACTACTAATAATATTATCAAATTTTAAAGAAATTCGACTAAGTTTAGGTGTAATACGATATAAAACTTACTGCCTACTCTTGCAATCGACACCCAAAAAGAAAGGGCGATTTGATATCACTTTCAGAAATAACTGCGGGTTTTGGGTTAGAAAGGGACAACAAGAGATATATCGAGACGTCACCAATACAGTATCTGTGGTTAGATGACAAGTATTATTCAACAGCACAACATAAGTTTAATAAAGTGTCTGTTTTTACAAGCCAAAATAAATTTCACATTCTAAGGTAAACATTTCACAAATCTATTTATTATGCTTATCAAAATAACCCCTTTCATTTTTGTGCGTATATTATCAAACACCCTATATCGAATGGATAACATAGTAAACCCGTCTTGTACAACGATCCCTAAGCGTATTTAGCGACTAAACATGTTTAAATTTGACGTATTTGTATGATTTGTATACTCTCTATTTCATATATAACCACTTAAAAATGTGCAAGCATAGACGGGACTTGAACCCGCAACCTTCCTCTTGATATGAGGATGCACTACCAATTGTGCTACAGGCTCTTGTCACGTCAGGGTGGAAATTAGGGAGATGATTCTGATTACGACTAAAGCGCCGTTAGCTCCATCTACAGGAAAACTTATACAGTTTTTTGACGTGCTAAATGCCAAACGTTGCAGTTTAGCACATTGACAAGAGATGTCAAAGACAAGATTGACAAAGAGTTTTCCAGTGTTACCATAAAGAATATGAAGAGTTGCCCCAGCGCGCCCGTGAGCGTCAGCCCAGTCAGATAGACGATCACTTCAGGATACTGCGCTACGAAGGCCAAGAACCGAAATATCTCGCCGCTCATCACCACGCCCATCCATACTATTATAGACGACCTGCAATATATAACATAAAATTAATAATGCTGGATATTTCACACAGCGCTATCTAGCCCCAAACTAAGCAAAGCTGGTTCTCATAACAGATAGAATACTTATATCATTCACTTTTTTTGTTACGTCGAGATTCGACGTCGAACTTAAATCGAAGATGTAAGTATATGAATCGCGAGGCATTAGTGGAGATGGGCAGGACACTTGGCTAGGCGGGATGACAACAAGTGGATCAAGGCAGTCACAGAGTGGTGACCAAAAAATGGACGTCGACCGCAGGGCAAACCCCGATGGTCTGACGATCTCGTGGCGGAAGTTGGATAGCAATGGTTGAGACTTGCTCAAAACCGATTGGACTGGCGACATAGAGAGGAGGCCTATACCCAACAGTGGATGCTGGAGGCTGGATAGATAGATACCAATGATTAGACTTTGGGTTGTGTATGCACTAACTAAATGCCAAAATATGCATGTATTATGCTAGTAAAAGCCTGTATGCTGTAATATGCACTGTCAAAATCCCAATTTTAATTATTTTTTTGTTTATTTTCTTTAGTAACAGATCATAATCAATTACACTAAAAAATTACACTAAAAAAATCAATCGTACAATCATACATACTTCATACATGAATAAATGAATTTATTGTTAAAATATTTTCTGATTTTAAATTTGTCCAGCGAGAATCAAGCCTGCAACCTATCTCATTTTGTTACATAAAGAACAGTCCAATTCGTGGCCACAATGATAAAACATTAACGTCTAGGTTATAGGGTCTACGAGCTAAATGGTCTGCTCATTGCCACTTTTCTGTATAGGAATAATATGCTGTCTGTTTAGGGGGACAGAATATGGAAGGGAGTGAAGGTACGTAACAATATGAACATAGGGCGTTTCCTCGTAGCCTAACTAGGTTGCCTAACTGGTTTGGCCACAAGGTATTCCTTTGTAATGTACATACACTATGAAACTCTAACTTAATACAAAAATCGCAAAATAATCTCGCAAAATCAGCAAACAACACAAAAAGCAATTATAGTTTATTTTTTATACTTCTTGGAGATGGAACAAGCATATGGCCCACCTGATGTTAAGTGGTAACCATCGCCTATAGAAAAGTATTGCCTCGTAGGTCACGCACCTTACAAACGTTCTCTACGATGCACTGCCCTGCATACAACTTGAAGCATTGAAGCACGTGATATTTCTATAGCATGTGTCAAATCCCATACATTTTCAGACTTATCGACTAGCGTTATCGCTAATCGAATGTTACTTGGCTAAGGCCTCAGGTGTAAAGCCCCATGTGCTTGTAATTTCGCCGGCAACCATACCCTTCAAACCGAAACACAGCAATGCTGCTTGGCGGCATAAATGGGTATGGTGGTATAACTTCCCCGGGCGGGCCCGTTAACAAGGAACTCTACTACTTTTGTAAGTTTTTGTAAGTGGTGTTTCACTGTGGTGTCTTGGAAACCTGTTATTCCATAATGCCCCGATTCTGCTGATTTATAAGTAAAACGACTATGGAGCGATATCATTATTTAACGATTATGATTGTTGTTCCTGTCATAAGCTGACCAATTTCCAATGGTGTTGTCATAGCAACGACGGTCATTGAAAAAAGATTGGCAATTGGTTTTGTATGCTAAACCTAGTATGTACTAGTATGCTAAATGGTTTAGTTTGCCGTATGCTTGTTCGACAATAAGCAATTTAAAAAAATCTGTACTTCAGCTACTATGGCATGGACACAGACAGAAACAAATGCTAACACCCCTCGCTTGGCGTCGGCAGAAAAGCTGAACAGTAGTTTATTAAGATGCATTCGGTGTAACAGATCATTGAGCATTCGCAATTTTTAAAATAAACAATTCGCTAGAACGCTCATTACATGGAATAATATTTTAATTCAATGAAATAATGTTTTAATGCACCTACCACCAATTGGTATTCATCATCATAGAGTATGCAGTAGGCGCGTGTTCAGCTTTAATTCGCTCCTGAAATTGAGAAATAAAGGTACAGTCGCATTAAATATGGAGATCCTGTGTGCATATACATACACCTTGGAACAGAATTTTATTAATTATTAATTTCTAGCTGACCCGGCCGCGGCTTCGTACACGTGGTTTGTCAATAAAACATTACCCTCCTTCTGTGCAGTCGCGTAAAGTGTATCCTATGTCTCAAGTTCATTCATAATCTAACTAAGTACATAGGTCGAACCGTTAAGTCGGGAAAAGTAACAAACAGACAGAGAGACAGAGTTACTATCAAATCGGTATGTACGTAGATTATAACCTGGATTAATACAGGCTACTTTTTGTAAACAAACAACCCGTGCAAAGCCTCCGGCGGAAGCTAGTTATACATATTAACTTTCCTCTGAAATCACTTTATCTATTGCTGAATAGTGTATGATTATTCTTATGACTTAAATAATTTGTTAATTGTTCTGTAAATAAATGAATAAACGGAAAAACATAATGGAAGCTACATTACATACAGGTTACAATAATTATTGTACTAATTATACCACCAGCATTTTTTATAGAATTAAATTTTTGATATTCGGATTGGATGCACCGTTTTCTATAAACCATTTCGCAAACACCAGCAATGCGTTGTCTAGATATCGATATTCTTGTTCGTTTCTTTTAACTTTATATTCCGAGCTTTTTGAGTCAGACATTAGGAAACGATTGTTGACAAATTGATGGGTATTAATCGTGGCACAGCCATGACCGCAGTTTTGGCAGACATGGGTCCCTGTGCACCTATAGACCTTTTCAGTCATTTTCCAAGTGCCTTATACCGAAAAATATGGGCCTTTAAAAAAATTAAACTCTGCTTAGCGCGTGTTTTATAAATTCCTACCCAAAAATCGGTAACAATTTTAAAACCTTAGTACTTAAGGCCATATTAACACTATACTTCACTTAATAATCTTGGGAAGTAATAATGACATGATGATAATACCTGCACGGCTCCAGTCAGTCCGTCCATAGTGAGCGACAGCACCAGCAAGAACTCCCCGATGCCGAAGGATGCCGACTCGCCGGCTGCCTTGCCCTGATCCTTGAACATGAACACCACCACCCCTACCACGATCAGAAGCACGAACAGGTATTTCCGCAGAGGGTAAGACTTGCGCCCGATCATCACGCCCAGTAGAATCACAGGTATGGGTTTCGCAGCTTTGCCGACCACCTGAAACATTCAAGCGGTCTCAAATTAAATTAAAATTTATTTATTCATTAAAATCCACTTCGAAAAGTCAATTTTACTGCCTGTTCCTTCGCGACCAAGCCAATAAAGAAAGGCAAGATACAAAGCTGGTTATTTTTAATTATCCTTTTTGAATACATAACAATAATGGACATAAATTAGGTCCAAATTGTAACATTTTTGACCGAGTTGCAGCAATTTCAATCCCAAGCTTCTGTAAGTAAACATGAGTTATTTTTTTAACAGTAAGATATAGTACTTTATCTTTGTTTTCTTTATTATAAGTAAATAAATGGAACCAAACCACTTAGACCCTAATATTTGTACTAAATGCTGCTCGCCCGCCGTCATGACACGGCGGTTGTCAAATTGACATCACTCATTTGCTTCTTAAGCAAGTAAGTAAATCTTTGTAGTAACAGAGCAGAGGAAGAGTTTGTCCAGTGAATTGCTACCATCGTATCTACTTCTGCAAGGGTTTGGACGCCTTTGAAGGGTGCTGGTGAATTTGCACATAAGACTTTTTATCTGTCTAACTCAGGGTGACGGGTGCAAAGCAATGCCATATAGACCAAGCCTTAGTTGCACTGCCTATGAGGTAATGCAATTGTTATAGGCACTGTATCCACTAAGCTGGGCGTGTATCTTCACATAATCTTATAAAGAAGCATATACCTGTGTTGGGTAGTTGATCCACTGCAGCGCCATATTTGAGCAAATCATGCCAAGAAGGTAGGTCATTGCTGATGAGCAGTAGTATATTCTTTTTGTAGTATCTTTTTCATGTTTCCATAACATCTGAAATATTTATAATTTATCGTTAGTTATCTTATATAGCAGATAGATACAATGCCTTTGCTAGAAGACAAACAGATACAAAAAATAAAAAATAGACTCGGTGTAAGCACTAGTGTTCCTTAATTATTGTAATATTACAAAACTCCTCTCCATTGGAAGATTACTTAGAAGTAATGGTTTTTAAGCGATAAAACCACCCATTGAACTTGTTGCTATGTGTTCTAGAGTGGAGACCAGGCATTGGAGCATAGCAAGCCCCATAGCAAGCTCTACTAAATCACAACTAAATTTAAAGATGACGTGATAAAGGTTGCTGGGAGCCATGCGTTCCGACCGCACAGGATCGGTCGCTTTGGAAATCTATGGGAGGCTTACGAAATCTATAGGATTTAAGTTAAATAATATCTTATTCAACTTTAATCAAGCTATCTAATTATCTACATCTATCAATGGTGGCACATAAACCCACAAATAAATCATTATGGATTAAATCCAATGCATTGATAAAATTAATTCCTCATAAAAACATTGAAGACAGTTACTGATAAACCATTATCGCAATTATGATGTTTTTCATTGATTTTAACCTTAATCAATTTTAGTACTTACTAGAATTTAATTTAGGAAATATTACTTATACAAATAAAGATAAAGATATTTTATTTCCCAATGAATGAGTAGAATTTAACTATGTAAATTATGTAATGGTGAATAAATGACTACACTAAATACTAAGCCCCAAAGAGGTCACCCAAAGAGAATCTCGTTTAATTACTAAAAGCTGTTGGGTGACACGCATCCTTGCCCTGCGCACAAAGTAGCTCAAAGAACCTCACAACCGTGAATTACAATATTTTGAAACTTTTCATACTCGAAAGTTTTTTATACTGTTCCCTTTTTTTTTGTCACTAATAACTCCTTTCCCACTTCTTCTACCATCAACACGTTTGAGTTTGAGTTGAGAATGACTTTGGCAAGCTTTTTTTTGGATGTTGGTCAAAGCCCATTTAGATAAAAAATAAAAATTTAAAATAATTTAAATAATTTAGATCTTACCAACAAAATCTGGGCGAAGATGTAATTCGTCACACACTGCACTAGAACCAGGGAAAGAGTGCACGTAAACTTGTCATTACTCCCGTACTTTCCTCGTGTTATCTTCTCTTGTAACATCCCAAATACAAAATAGCAAACAAATATTGCAGCAGCATAGAAAATAAACCGAAATTCACTCCTAGTTTTCGCCATGATTTGATTGTAAGAATAAATAAAAACAAGCGGCGAACGTGCGAATCTCTTAATATAAACTCGCAAAATAATGCCAAGTTGTCACACACAACCACCACGCTTACTATAAAGGAACTGTGACACGTATGTAAGTTGACCCACGTACATACAATACAATAGTTATTTCGGAAAACCGAAAGTTTACAACAAATGTGCGGCCAACACGTAATTTTTCTAAATACTCAAAGTTTGGGTAAATAAACGCAGTGTTGCCAGATGAACGGCTCACGTTCCCCCCGTATCGTACCTCAAATCCCCCCAAAATTCAGGGTTTCAAGAAAAAAACCCCCATTATGAGAAAATTTTTATTTTTAAATAACCAGTGGTTCGCCCCGAACTGAGATCTTGCGAGTCTCCCAAATCACAAAAACAAATATTCTTAGGGCGACTCGTGCAACGATGCCTCAACGTATTTAGTAACTAAATATGTTTTAAAGAGTTGTCGAATCTTACAAATACGTAAACTTTAAACAGGTTTAGTCGCTAAATACGTTTAGGGATTGTTGTGCAAGCCGGCCTTAATCTTTGACTAATAAAATAGTGCCACGAAAAAAATAACCAACTAGCTTAACCTACAATTTCATTCAAATTACAGGTAACGGGAGTTCATGTAAATTAATTACTCTTTTTTGGGGTACAAATGGTAGTTTTTCTGTATTTCAGACTTTTTCCTATATTTGTGATACTTAAGCTACACGCATACCAAATTACAGCACTGTGGGTTCACTGGTGTACCCTGTGAATGTTGTCAGAGTTTAGTTTTTATTCTGGCTAATAAATCAAAAACTACAATAACTTTACTAAAAATAAAAACGGGGTCGAGATGTACTAATGAAGACCTTTCATTTGATGTCTCATTTGACCTAATAGTCTCATTTTCGTTTTTTTTGCCCCTCTTGAACCCCAATATCTCAACAACCCTCAAAGATTTTTACTTGAGTTAGTCACACCAAAATTGTGCCATCACTACTTACCTATGTATCAAATTTCACGATGATCGGATCAACGCTTCGAAAGTTATCCTCGGACAAACAAACATACATACATGCATACATACATACAACGCCGATTTTCCCAAGTTGATTTGGAGGTCTCGCTTCGCTCGATCAATAACAATTTCAGCAATGGCTTCCATTACTGAATCAGCATCGGCACACTCTTCGCCTGCAGTTCCATACATTTTTTCGAAGCTGAATATGTTGGTCATCTTGAGACTTGGTATAATTGGCATACGGTATACTGCTGTGAGGGAGTGCTGCAGATATAAACACCGTTTTTGTGCTGCAGAAGAGGGCTGTTCGTGCAATTTATAATATGGGCCCCACAGAATCATTACGAAATAAGTTTAAAGAAATAAATATTATGAAATTCCCTTGTCAATACATCTATGAAAATCTAATATATGTTCACAAAAATATTAATTTGTTTAAGAAAAAAATAAAAATAGCGAAAAAAATAGCAATAATCCTAATTTCAATACTAGAAATAAAGATAAACTCGCTGTTGCCACTTGTAGACTCCATAAAGTTGGTAAATCGTTTAAAGGGCAAGGTGTACGCTTTAATAACAAACTTCCAAGGGATGTACAAAAATTGACAATTAACAATTAAAAGAGTCTACTATAAAATATCGGATTATTTAGATGATAAGAGAAGCTTGGGATTGAAATTGCTCCAACTCGTTCAAAATGTTACAATTTAGACGTAATTTATTTTCTGTATTATGTATTGTAAAAGGATCATTAAAAAAAACAACCAGCCTTGTTTTCTTGCCTTTCTTTCCTGGCTTGGTCGCGAAGGAACAGCCAGTAAAATTGACGTTTCAGAGTGATCCTTGTGATTTTAATGAATAAATATATTTGATTTTGATGATTTAAAAAAATTTAGGCATCCTTCCGTCAACGAATATCTTCCAGTGAGTAATTCCAGTATAGTGCGGCATGCACGGGCACGGGTGGACTCGAGCGAACCAACTTCCGGATCAGAGTTACTTCTTGGAGCGTTCAATTTTCATAAAATGAGATAATTTTATTGAATACCACGGCTTGTTCCAGACTTTCAGTAATTCCCCCAATTTAATTTTTTTTTCCTCCGATAATTCCCCCAAACATCGTATCCCCCTAACTGTCCCCCCATAGCTATAAAAACCCCCCAAATTTGGGGGATTCCCTCCAATCTGGCATCAGTGAATAAACGAAATATTACTGGCAGCACTGCAACAGTACATGGCGTAAGGATTATACATAAAATATAATACATAGGATAAAAAAGATTGTTCGTCTGCTGTCAAATACTGTCACTTTTGTCAGGTCAGTAAATGTGAATTTGTTTGGGTTAACGGTGATTAACGGTATTATATTTTGAAATTATTTGTATGTTACGTAGTGTTGTCATTCTAAAATAAACCAGACGTTGCGCTTATAGAGTTTTTTGAAAATATCTGATGATATGAACGTGACATGTCTTGTAAAATTTATTTCAAGATTTGCAAGCCTTTGAGAATGAACAGCGTAGAATGGATTCCAGACAACCGATGAAAATTCAAGGTGACTTTGGGCCAGGGCGTTATAAAGTATAATTCTAGTTTGGATACGTTTGAAGCCTTTATTATTACGTTTGATAAACCCAATCATTTGAGCCACTTTGTTAACTCCTCCAGTGTTGAAATTTGGTAGGTATGCGTATGATTCTCTATCTCTATCTCTCCATTTTAACTTTTACTTCTTCTAAAGTCTTAACTAAGAACTGAACAGTGCTTTGAATGAAAATTACTGGATTCTTGCAAAAGTGTGCTCGATTCCCCGAAATTCCTCGCTTTGCTTTGATGCATTCCCCGAAAATTTCCCCACCGTGATATTATAAAAAAATAAAACACGGTATCATACAAAATATTGTTTACGAAAAATATTGTTTTGTACAATAAATTAGCACTTAATATAATTTACGATAATTATAGTGTGTAATAAATTATAATATGTAAGTTGTATTTTAAGATATACTGTTAGTCTATAAGTTAGGAGCATTATTTAATCTGTTTGTTTACCTTGCCACGTTCTTACAGGGTACATACTTCTTTAGATTACTTTTAAGAAACCTGTGGTGTATGTTGCATAGAAATAATAAATTACTAAAAAAATACTATTATAATATATAATCATTAACAAAATATGTATTTTAATTTTGTTTTAATACTGCAAAAAGCTAAAATGGATGATAACAATAATGAGACTCTACAGTGCAAAAAGCAGTCTGCCTCATTTCCGCCTGCTAGCTACTGATTCCCCGCAAATTGGGGAAATTCCTCGCAGTTGGTATCACTGGAATGCAAAAGTGATAAGGACATTGCGCAAAGACTAGGTTCCAAGTCAAAAGAATTTTTAAAAAACAAAACTATGCAAAGTGACATCTTTCGTCAACTGGTAGTTTGTAAAAAGCGCCACCTAGCGGAGTGTGATAATTCTTACAGTAACTAGACAATCAGTTCCTAACTAAAGCAAGCGGCGTTTCTTTAATCTCTCGGTAGATGGCATTAGTTTATTAGTAACTAGCTTCCGTCAGCGGCTTCGCACGCGTTGTTTGTCAACAAAAAGTATGCAGGTTATATCTACGTACATACCAAGTGATTGAGTAACAAACAAACAAACATCCAAACTTTCGCATTTATAATATTAGTGCGTTGTACGTAGGTTGTACTACGTAGTGTACTATTTCTCTGTATGTAGAGCAGCTCTAGGAAAACCTCTCATCGGTACATAATTTGGAAGAAAATAGTATTCAAAGCACAGATAAAGTTGTAATTGTTTTAAATTTAAGTGCATAGCCCGTTTAGTTTTTGACCCGCGTGTTGTGCCTTTTGACACCTCATTTAATGATCGAGCGAAGCGAGATCTCCAACTTAACTTGGGCAAATCGGCGTTGTACGTATCTATGTATGTTTGTTTGTCCGAGGATAACTTTCGAAGCGTTTATACGATCATCGTGAAATTTGGTATATAGTAGGTAGTGATGGCACAATTTTGGTGTGACTAAATGAGCTAAAAATGGGGGGGGGAGGGGTTCATGAGGGGTAAAAAAAACGGAATGTGACTATCCGGTCTAATAAAAGGTCTTTAGGAGTACATTTCGACGCCGTTTTTGTTTTTAGTTTATACTTTGTACATTTTAAGCTTGAATAAAAACTTAACTTTGACAAAATTCACAGGGTGCCCCCACAGTGCTGAAATTTGGTATGCGTGTAGCTTTAGTGACACAAATATAGGGAAAAGTCTAAAATCCAGAATAACCAATTAACATGAACTCCCGTTACCTGTAACTTGAATAAAACTGTAGGTCAAGTTGGTAATGCATTCCGTGGCACTATTTTGATAGTCAAAGATTATATATATATATTTATTGTATACATACTCTGTCATATATTACTCCGCACCCCGTTTTTTTAGCTCAATCCAAAGGTTGTCTGGAAGGGATTGATCAATGTATTGCCTGTTTTTCAAGCTTAGTACTTATTTTTGTATAAGTTCGGCCTCCCACTAGATAGAAACACGACCTGATGAACTGTTGGGTGGAGGCCGCACAAGATCGGTCGCTCTAGAAATTTATAGGGAAAGGCTATGTTCAGCAGTGGATCTATGGCTGATATAATGATGATTGTATTATTGTGATGAATTAATGGACTGTTTACAAATACAGCCTGTATACTTTAATTAGAAAACTTTCGTGATTGATCAAACATTATTATAAGTACCTACGACATTTATCACGTACCGTCTTAGTTCTCGGTATAGGCAAACACACGACACTAACTATGTCTCTATCAGGTTCACTCACTCTTCTGTCACTTGCATCATTGCGGAAGAACCCATCCCCTATCTCTGTTAAAGTTCAGCACACGACTTATTTCTATCGCCTCTTGGATCTTGCGAGGAACTACAGAAGAGAGCTGCAGTGATGATAATGATGATGACATAGCCTGTCAGAACACTGGGCCATCGTTGACGTAATCCCCACCACTGCGCCCGTCAACTCGCACGCAGAGGGCTGCAGCGCGCAGTGCAAGGCGAGACGTTATTCGGAGCGGATCGCACTCACCCTGATGAAGGTTCACGAATTGAACCGAAACATTGTCGGTCGAAACATCGATAAGACGGTATGTTATAAATCCCGTATTTATAATAATTTAGGTTTTGCGTTATTTTATTATGACATTATAAACGATTGGGGTATTAATATACTAATGTGCTTTATATTTTTATTATAAGTACATCACCTAAAAAATTACAGCATAGTAGGTACAGTCAGCGACGAAATTGGTGGTATAGCATTGTACACATAAAATTATATAATGTGGTTATTTGCATAAGCAAATAAAAAAAGAAGGATATCTCTTCGCCTTAGCCAATGATCGCCAGAAAATCGCTGTCACGCGGTTGACTGCGAGATCAGGAGTCTATTCACGAGCGGCATACTTTGGTCGATTTACTCCTAACTCGGAGATGTTCTTATTTTTTTATTTGTAAGAAGTTGTGAGTTAACCATTTTTAAATAATCTGATTTTATTTTAACTGTACCTATCTAACTACATTGTTACAACGACACATAAACAGAAACTCACAAAATTTGACTAGAATGTTTTTTAACATTTAAAATCACAATTATCTTAACATTAGAGAAATCAAATACATTTCAGTGTTTGCCCAGTGGTTACAAGTTGCAGATAAAAAAATAAAAGTTTTCAGACGACAATTACGACTAGATACCGTACCAGTATACTTTTATTTTATTACATACTAGCTGACCCACCCGCGGCTTCGTACGCGTGGTTTGTCAATAAAACATTACCCTCCTTCTGTGCAGTTGCGTAAAATGTATCCTATGTCTCAAGTCTATTCATAATCTATCTAGGTATATAGGCACCAAATTCCATCGAAATCTGTAGAGCCATTAACTCGTGAAAAGGTAACAAACAGACAGAGAGACAGTTACTTTCAAATGGTATGTACGTAGATTATAACCTGGATTAATACATAGGCTACTTTTTGTAGACAAACAACGCGTGCAGAGCCGCTGGCGGAAGCTAGTTATACATATTAACCTTTCTCTTAAATCGCTATATCTATTGCTGAAAACTGCATTAAAATCCGTGAAGTAGTTTAAAGATCTAAGGTAACAGACAGCGGAAGCGACTTCATTTTATACTGTGTAAAGAAGGTAGATAAATTAGAATACAGTAGAGACAGTTTTTCACCTAAGTTTTGTACGAGATTGTAATGTTTTAAAATTATCCTCGTTATTTTAGTACCTTGAAATTAATATTGAGTTTGAATTCGATATCTAGTTGTAATTATCGTAAGTTTTCGTAGACGTTACACTACGCGCGTAGCAACGTACTCGTTGCTACGCGCGCGCGTAATGTAACATCTACGGGGCAAGGGGTCTACGACAAAGGGTTATTATTATTTTGATTTTAGCTTGCGATTCTGGAAGCTTCTTTGTGTTACATCACGGTACCTTATATCATATTGGTACGTTGCGCCGTGTACTTTTGCTATTTCGTGTGTTTTTTCTGTTTAAAACCAATCTCAATTATTTTTACTGATGATATTACGACACAGGATCCAACTTCCATAATCGACAGGCTGTTATTCCTCATTATTCTTGTAGTCCCTACAGCAACTAAGTAGATTAACATTTAGCATTAACTTATTTCAACATTATGTCAAAACTGTAGATCAGTTATTATTTGGCCTATTTATGACTAGAAATAACTTTATGTATTTGAAAGGATATTTTTACAAAAGTAGTGTGAATTTTAACAATTATATCAGTAAGATGTAAGTGAGAACTTCTATTTATTCGGTGAGAATATACAAAACATCAAATCTACTTTTCATAACATTCACAGAATCTACATTTTTATTGCTACTTACATTCAAACGTAAATTTAATAACTTCTATATATAATGAGCTGGTTTTTCTTTTCGGTCTGCTTGTAGGAACACACACTTAGATAAGTCTATTTTATGTAGATATATTTATCATTACTTATGTACTTTATTATGTAGTATCTAACAGTTAATTGCGTCTATTTAGGTCGGTACATCTATTAAAACACTGGTTTCTTTCATAAAATTGAGATAAGCAAAAAACTAGTACGTAGTTATTACTCCTCTAACATCAGCTGAACAACATAATTACTCTTAACACATAAATACACAGATTATTAAATCGATATTTACATTGCAAGTATTACGTACAGCTATTTTCAACAACTTTCTAATAAATATTCGACACATCTTTCATCGTGTTGCTAATTGATAAATATGTAGGTACACAGGGTTTTAGAAAGTACACACATGCCAACTACTTAATCATTATAATTAAATTTAATGGGAAAAGTCTTTGAATTCAATTCAAAAATCGAATCGCAAGAATTATATTCAGTTAAAGTGGTGGTCAAAGAAGCCATTGAAAGAGAAGTCAGTGTGTGCACTGTTGGTGAAGGTTTGGTTGTAGCTGGTTACGGTAGACGTGGGCCTCACGCACAGATCCATGGCTGGCGCGAGCTGGTGGCCGCTCCTGTGCCGGCGGCTCCCACGTCTACCCGCGAATCAGTGATCCGTACTAAAGTAAGAGTTCTGCATCAGGTAGAGCTTGTCGATGGGATTCACGACGGCGCCTGTACCAAGATTGAGCGGCTCGTGGGTCTGATGGCCGTGGTTGTGATGCTGCACCTCCAGGTTCTGCAGGCTCATGGTGTCGGAGGCACCCTCGTCGAGCTGGTCGAAGTTGCTCCCGTCCAGGGAAATGTCCGAGCTGCAGAAGCTGTCGCCCGAGTGTGCTGGGTAATCTGAAAATAAGACGATTGATTATCTAATGAAAGTGAAAATAAGTAAAACACAAAACTACACTAAAATGGGCATTGTGTGCGTAACGGCTCAAATACACCAAATCCGTAAATGGCTGCAGTATGCTCGGGCGACGACCGACGGACGGTCGAACTCGGCCGACCAAATTAAACGTAAGTATATAAAATAAAGAGAACGCATACACCAGAATCGGGACGATGTCAGTTGCAGTAGTGTACGCGCTCTTTCTAAACTTCGCCAAATGGCTATTTAATTAGCCTTCTACACATATAAAAAAATTGCTAAAATTATTATTAGATAAATTAAAAAATAAAATTCACTTTTCTATAGTTTTGAGTCGGTAAATATGCTTACAACCAGTTACGAACCTCATATTTAAATTAGTTCGCTTCTAATAGTTTAATTTCCGTTAGATGTATAAAATAGCAAAGTTCAATCCTAAGTTACGCCCGCCGTTAGAGTTGACGCCAGGAGAACAAATTATTTCATCGAATCGGGTGATTGGGGGTATAGGTGTCAAAAGCATTGTTCATCCAAAGGGCATTGCAAGTTAAGGTTAAACAGTAATCCAGTGAACGAACATTGCTGGTTGATGGTATCCACCAGGATTTATAGAGAAAACTTACTACCGCCTGCTGAATGATCTAGTAAGTGGAACCGGGTTGCTAACGACAGCTTACCGTCTGGCGAATACGGCAGGTTCGGATTCAGGGGCTGGCTCGAGGCAGAGAACGAACCATCAAGGCCAAGATAATTTCCGTGCTCGCTGGACGGTGACTCTTGTTTGATACTCTTCTCATCCTTATCCTTATCTTTCTCCGAGGACTTGTCGCCTTCCTGTTTGGCCTTGCGCTGGATCTTCTTCATCTTGGCACGCTGGTTCTGGAACCAGACTTGCACTACTCGCACGCTCAGGCCCGTGTCCTTGGCGAGAGCTTCGCGGACCTTCCGGCAAGGCTTAGGGCTCACTTCGAAGGAAGCCTTGAACTGCCTTCGCTGAGCTGATGTTAAAATAGTACGCGGGCGCTTCGGTCCTCTTCTGCCATCGCGGGGACGCTCCGAATCATCAATGATCATATCATCATCTGCGTGTTGCATTAGATACATCTCCTTTTCGAAGTCCTGTCGGCAAAAGATCTGGCCAGATCTCATGACGTACTGCTCGCCCTTCTGCAGTGGCTGGCAGCACATCACGCAGACAAAGCACTGGATGTGGAACACGTACTGCTGCGCGCGCATAACCATCTCCTGTGGCAGCAGCCGGTCGCCACATCGAGTGCATTTCACCCCGAACAATCTACGGACAAAGGCAACGTTAGAAAACTTACTTCACTATTAGGAGATTCCCAGGCTGTTTCTATAACATTTCATAATTATGAAACTGTTCGCTAATATTCATAAACGCTGAAAAAAACTACGTGTACCAAAATTAGGAAACATCTTGCTTATCTATGATGTGCCATATAAACAGCTGGAAACCGTACGCTCAGAAAATTGCTTGGCCATTCGCATATTGAATTCAGAATTCGCATCCAGATTATCTAAGTAAAGTCTAACTCTAAACACACGGAAATTTAATGCAAACTTATCAGACCGAAGGCAGAAGTACCACGCAAATTTGAAACGAATAGTAGTACGTACTGCCATGAAACATTCAACTGCCTGCTTCCGATTCGTTCGATTGCTGTGAGTGACGACTTACAACTTGTCGAGGACTTTTGTTTTGAGGACGTTGAATTTTTCATGGCGTGTAAGAGGTATATTGTGAGCGGCTGGCGAACACGAAGAAATAATCCAGTCGTCAAACTTTTTAATAAAAGTCCACGATGATCTGCCGTCTGCTGCTGAAGATTTAAATGGTTTCTTTGTTCGTAGATGCGGTATTTTAGGAGGTAGTATTTTATTACCTATCGTAGTCAGGCTTGCAGTACAGCTTGGCATTTCTGGTGAAGCAGGTGTGTGCGAGAGGCGAGCCACAGACGCAGCAGCTCAGACAGTGCTCATGCCAGGACAGCTCGCCCACCCGCATCAGATACCGATCCTGGATCTTCTGCCCGCATCCCTCGCATATCTCCACTATCTTCTCACGTTTGATACTCGCGCTCAGCTCTGGGGAAAGAGAGCTATTGTTAGTAGCATGTGGAAAATACTCGCAATGATTTTTAGAACTGGATCGTTGAACCAACACTCAATTCTTCAAATTTGATCAAAGAAGATTTAAGAAGATGTTGATGAATGGGAATAAAATAATATTATAGGAGTGAGTGTGTTTCTAATGATTTCGTTCGGGGTTATTTTCCGTAATTTGTATTTTCGTCAATTCGCGCCAAACTTAAATGCGACTTGAGTCACGTTATTTACGCGTTACAGGTGGATAATATGATTCACATATTTTGACGCACTAGCAGCTGCATTTAAGTTTGACTGGCGTAAAGTGAATATAAAAACATTTTTTTTATACTGTACGCATATAAGTGTTATAAATTTGACCCCTACGTCTGGCCTTGTCCTAGAGATAGATCTCTTCAGTGGCAGTTTTTTTAAATAAGTAGCTTGTTTATCTCGGGTGGTTCTTCTTTATGTGCGATGAAGATCTGGGGGATAATTACCTAAAATCAGCGACAACAACACGATAGCAATCGGTTGGGAAACATCAATTCGCATATAGAAACTGGCACCACCAGAAAAGAAACGGCAATAGATAGAACTATGTTCCCATCGTAATATCGACGTTACGCGACTGATGTGTTACTGTCGAAAATTTTACGTAATAAGGTGGTCGATCCGAAGAGTATCAGCACTTTTCCTTTTTGGTGAAGGGATCTGTTGTAAAATTGAAATTTATTACGGGTTACAATTTATGTAAGGTAGTGGTGGAGGTATTTAAATATTGTAAAATATTATTTTTTGAGAGACTGAGCCGACAACGGAATTAAATCGCACAATGTAACAAGCTACAGTTTGCACCATTCGAACAAATTTAATATTAACAGACAAAATTTAATAAAAGCTCGTCAAAGGTACTTCGCAAAGGCAAAGTTGAGCGCAGCGACGGGAGTTCCTGAATGAACTAACGTTAGCCCGTTCTGAGCTAACTCTAAAAAAATTGGTCAAGCACGTGTTGAACCACACACAGTGAAGGGTTCCGTAGCCAGTACGGCCGTATTTTAGTCATATTAAAATACAAAGTTAATTTTGCAATTGATTTTGGTTATTTTGTATGAACATTATATAAACTATTTACAAACCCAACTACTGACATAACTTTGTCGGCTACTGCTCGTAAAGGATTTTTTACGATATAACTACAAATTAACTATTTTTGTATTTTTTCCTTTACTTGTGCTGTGAGATCGTGCTATTTACCAAATTTCAGGATTCTAGGTCAACGGAGAGTAGGTACCTCGCGTTCCTGAGAAAAAGGGTCTTTACAGACAGACGGACAACGAAGTAATACAACGGTTAATTTTTCCTGTAACGGTACGGAACCCTAAAAATAAGCTTGAAACAAAACGTGTACTACGTTTGCTCGCTGCAAATGAAACTCATATCTACAACGCTTGCCGCTGGGAATCTGAAAAACTACAATTTTAGTAAAAATTTGTTTCGGAGGTTAAGCTAAGGTTAAGCTAACATGGCTCGAATGATTTAATAACTGCTTTAGCGAACAAGCGCTGAATGTTTGCCGAAGCAAAGCAATAGATGGTCTCTTTGAGCTGGACTGCTAAATTTGCGGACTGGAATTGCTTTCCAGCATAATTACGGGCTTTATCAAGTTGTACGTAAAATTGTTTCGTTTTCCATATTAAATAGCTTACTGAAGATAATGGAATTAGAATTGGGAATAAGTTGAGGAGTTTGCGAGCATATTACCTCCTGAGAAGGTATCAGGTAAAATAGTGTAGCGCTCGACAAAGTCTCATCATCACCACACAATCCAATGTAAGATAATTTTTTTTGTTTTATATACCACGTTACGGTTGCCACGCAAACAAAAAGAAATATATTTGACAGTGACATTTCATAAACGTGTGTTTAAAATTTTTTTAGACGTAGTTTGAAGTGCTTTTTGATGCTGGCTTTAAAAACGGAAGCTGCATGGTTATACAGACAGGGTGTCTGGTAATATTAAGTTGGGGAAAAAGTTTCTTCGCATTTTTTAAGAAAATTCAAAACATTTTTTAATATAGTATATTTACATTTAACTAAAGTATGTAGGTACCATTTTGTTCGATAACTTTTTGCCATCTTGTAGGTAGGGACATGATCCCATTGCTAAAGAAATTTTTTCAAAAATGGCATCAATTTTATCCGTAATAGGGCGACCTGAGCGACGTGCATCTTTGACATCAAAATTTCCGGATTGAAAACGCTTAAACCAAATTTGTGCTACTCTCACAGACATTGCACTAGGTCCTTAAACATCGCAAATTTTTTTTGCGGCTTGCGTTGCATTTTTACCTTTTTTATAGTAAAATCTTAAAATGTATCGAATTTCTTCATTAGGTTCACTCATCTTTACAGTACAAAAACAAATAAAAATTGCACATTTTCCTAATTTGAATTTGGAATTATCTTCTTTAAAATTTAAACTTTGGATGATACCAAAACCAGCCAGATACAAATAGTATAGCCAAAGAGATTTTATTACAAGTTCATACATACTATAATGCGAAAAGACTTTTTCCCCAACCTATTATAATAAATCTGACGTATCGAAAAATGAGACTTAAACCATTTTTATCAAGCATTTTTATACTTATTAACTACGAAGCCCTACTACCTACAACCTACCTACAATTGGTGAATATTTTAATGACTTATTTTAGATTTGCCTACTACTTACTTTGACTATTAGATTTGAATATTTTCTTTTTAAAATGAGTACAAGGATAATGACGTCCTCCTCTTTCCATAATATTGTTGTGCCCAACAGGGTCCATAATGCTCAGTACCTATCAATTACCACCTAATACTAGTTGTTCTGTGAGAACAGTAGACCTCGCAAGCCCTTATAACCTTGCAATACAACGCATGATTGAAAAACTGTGTTTTTTGAATAAAATTACCGTCAGAGATTTTACAAAAGTATGGTGATAGGTACAAAAGACATCTAACAACCGACCGGAGACGAATTAATGATAAACAAAAAAAAATATTTGTCAATTCGGTAAATATGTTTCAAGTCCCAGAAAATTATAAAAAATATTGTAAAGTTAAGGATAATTATGCTTTATTATAATGCAAATATAAGCCCAAAAAGTAATTTGCGCAACAAAATTAATGAAGAAAGTCCAATTTTAAATCGAATTTCAGGTGCTTGAGTTTTCCTTGGAATTTTGGTCCTAGGAGGTCGAGTCTGGTGTTTGATTAGTTTGATTGGTATAGGTTACGAAAAAAATCATAAATTAATATCAGGCCATATATAACGCTACAGCAAACTTCCCCACCCCATATTCCCCCGTCCCCACCCCCATTTTGGAACATTTTTCATAACATCTTGCGTAGAATGTTGTGAGTTCCTTTGAGTGCCTCAAGGAACTTGTGTGCCTATTTTGAGATGCTTCGCTCGTTTGGTCAATTATAAATTCAAAAGTAACAAAGTATTTGTCTGTTTGTTACTTATTCACAACAAAACGGCTATATCGATTTCGGTGAAATTTGAAATATAGATAGACACCGGAATTGAGTCATATGCTACTTTTTACCCGACTGTGCAGAAGGAGAGTGATGTTTTTACTGACCGCCTACGCGTGCGTATCCGCGGGCGCAAGCGTGAGGTGTCATTTTAAAGAACCTTTTGCGCCCCACTTTAGTTTATATCCTGTATTACTACAAATCTCAGAAATAAGAAAATTCGACCAACCAAAAGCACTGTAGTCTAGATGATAAGCAAGCTGAACTAACAGTAGGTGGAGCAAATAGCTCATAAACTCACGGCCGTTACAGCAGAAAGAATATCGAGTGCAGACTATGCACTAGCAAGCGAAGCGTAGGACAGTCCCCTACTAGATGCAAAGTTTTCTTATAGCCTCTCCGTCAGGTTCAGGCCGCACAAGTTTAGTCACTCTATAAATCTAGGGGAGAGGCCTTTATTCAGTAGTTAACGTCCTATGGCGTGATGATAAATAATATGGTATGATGATAATTACGACTGTAATCGAATTCCTTTTGTAGATATTTTAACGAAATGCCAAGGACATGCTGAAACGAGGAGGAAATCTGTATAGGAGGCCTTACTTGAAGGACAAGCTGTTACAATATGGTTACAATAGAGTGAACCAGTTGCTGACAACACACTTGTAGATTGTTTACGAACAGCAATACAGGCTTATTTTATATTTACTACACTAGTGGTTCGCCTCGAACTTGGGTGACTTGCACAATGATTTGGTGGAGTTATCAAAGCATACAAATAGGTTAAACATGTTTAGTCGCTAAATACGTTCAGGGATCGTTGTGCAAGCCGCCTTTAATCTTTGACTAATGAAATAGTGCCACGAAATCCACAACCACCTAACTTGAACTACAGTTTCATTCAAATTACAAGCAACGGGATCATGTTTGTTGGTTACTCTTTTTAGTGGTATAAATTGCACTTATTCTGGATTTCAGACGTTTCCCTATATTTGTGTCACTAAAGCTACATTAATACCAAATTTCAGCACTGTGTGGTCACTGGTGTACCCTGTTAATTTCGTCAATTTTCAGTTTTTATTATGGCTAATAACTCAAAAACTTCAAGGATAACTAAAAATAAAAACGGTGTCGAAATGAACCAATGAAAACCTTTCATAAGACATCCCATTTGACCTAATAGACTCATTTTGATTTTGTTTACCCCTCTTGAACCCCAATATCCCAACAACCCCCCCCCCCCACATTTTTAGCTCATTTAGTCACACCAAGATTGTGCCAACCTACCTATATATCAAATTTCACGATGATCGTATAATCGCTTCGAAAGTTATCCTCGGAAAAATAAACATACATACATACAACGCCGATTTACCGAAGTTGATTTGGAGATCTCGCTCCGCTCGATCAATAATATACGAGCTGTTTCCCTGTGACTTCGTTCGCG
Source organism: Philereme transversata (assembly GCA_963924445.1). Taxonomy (NCBI): domain Eukaryota; kingdom Metazoa; phylum Arthropoda; class Insecta; order Lepidoptera; family Geometridae; genus Philereme; species Philereme transversata. The sequence goes on along the minus strand of OZ004348.1, from coordinate 21,280,975 downwards.
TTAACGTAAATCCGCCGTTTAGTCCAGCCGTAACGTAACAGAGCGTAACAGAGGAACAGACAGACAAAGAGACAGAGTTACTTTCGAATTTATAAATTAGTATGGAGTATTTATATTATGGATTATGCGCGTTACTGGCCAAAACACATGTGCAAACAACATAAAACAATCCTCAAAAGTAGTATTTATATGTGCGACCTATTTATAAATTTGTATTTAAATGTTGATTTATGCTCTGACGTAAATAAGCCAAAATAAACGAATAATCTGATTTAAAATTGTGTTTCTGTACATTTATTTTGAAGTGGAAAAATCCATTGGTGAGGTAACATTTAACTTTGACTCTGTGCCTGCGGTGGATACATAATGCAACACCTTAGCAATAGCTCATATGCGATGCAGTTCTTATTTGCTTAGTGGCAGTTTTTTCTTAACTTTAGCCTAAATCATCATCATATAATCATCTCCAATCAGTACCTTCCTTGAAAGAAACACATTTTGCATCCTCTCAACATTATTGACGAGCCATTTTTATATCTGCGTGTTTGAGTGCGTATGTGTATGAATGCGTGGATATGTGTGTGTGTAGGGGTGTGTGTGTGTGTGGGTTCTTGCGTGTGTATGTAGGGGTGTGGGTATATGTTTATTTGGAAACTTCTCATAGTTTCTCAGTGTCTTCATAAGACAAAGACGGCAACATTTCGAGACATTTTCTATTGCACTTAAACAGCGGCAATGGATATGTTTAATTATTGTTTACAAAATGTAATGATGGCACTGACTTAAGGAGGCAGATTCCCAACAGTGGGTGAAGTTGGACTGATGATGATTATGAAGCGAAACGATATTTATTTGGGCCACCATTTTTGGGCTGTAGGCTGGTTAGTTCTCCAACCTAAAACTCTAGGTCGAATGACAAAGGGAATTGGAGAAATTTTAATATCCGGAATATTAAAATCCTCGTCGATTTTATTCCTCGTTTCAAATAAAAATAGGTAAACAAAAATATGGCGATATGTACCATATACCTATGGGTGTTATTGTGTATCAGTTGTTGTCAGATGATAAGATACATATAAAATTTTGGCAAGCGCGTTTGAAGGGCACACACAGCGAAGGGTTCCGTAGTCATACGACAGAATAATAAGGCATTGAACAAAAAACGTTGATTGAAAGTTGATTTTGGTCATTTTGTGTGAATATATCATACATAGTATAGTTACTGATTACACCGTTTTGGTCGTCCACTGCTCGCAAACTAGTAAAGTCTACTAAGCTTTGATAATTTATCAAGCGAAGCGAGATCTCTAAATCAACTTGGGCAAGTCGGCGTTGTATGTATGTATGTATGTTTGTTTGTTTGTCCGAGGATAACTTTCGACTCGTTGATCTGATCATCGTGAAATTTGATACATATATAGGTAATGATATCACAACTTTGGTGTGACTAAATGAGCTAAAAATGTGTGGGGGTTGTTGATATATTGCGGTTCAAGAGGGGTAAAATAAAATGATCGAGACTATTAGGTCAAGTGGGGCGTCAAATGAAAGGTCTTTATTAGTAAATTTAGACTCTGTTTTTATTTTTAGTAAATTCTTTATAGTTTTTAAGTTATTTTATCTGGGTTTTACTCTAAAGATTTAATTTTAGAGATGTTAAGATTTAGAAGTTTTAATTTTTTTTTTTTTTTTTATATTATGTTTCTACAGGGTTAACAATATTTTATACTATTCGTTTGACGATGTATTTAGCTATAATAAATACTGAACTTTGACAAAATTCACAGGGTACACCAGTGACCCCACAGTGCTGTTATTTAGTATGCGTGTAGCTTATGTGACACAAAAATAGTCAAAAGACTGAAATCCAGAATAACTGCAATTTTTACCCCAAAAAAGGATAACCATATTACATGAACTACCGTTACCTGTAATTTGAATGAAACTGTAGGTCTAGTTAGTTGGTAATTATTTCATTGCACTATTTTTATAGCCAAAGATTACAAATAATATTTTTTTTTGTTTTAATCGGAGACTCCCGAGATCTCAGTTTGGGGCGAACCATTAGTTCTTTTAAAAATATCAGTATGAGTGCTAACTATTGTAAATACTTTTTAGGTATGCAAGAATAGTGACTTGGAAGGTAGGGACACACACACACACTATTACAAAAATAGCCACCTTACACAGTATCTGAAAAGTGTTGAGCAAACCTTATACCGCATAACCTAACCATACAAGCCAAATCGCTTTTCATAAATACCTAATAAATATCCAGATGTAGTGGTAAGAATAACTATCAATGTCAAGGTCAAAATCTTTTATTCATTAAAATCACAAGGATCACTTTCAAACGTCAACTTTACTGCCTGTTCCTTAGCGACCAAGCCAGGAAAGAAAGGCAAGAAACAAGAGTGGCTGTTATTTTAATGATCCTTTCTGTTACGAGCTGAGGGTTCGGGATAAAATAATGGGAATCGATCTCACCAAAATAACACTTTTATTCAACACTAAACGATGAATACACGAACTTGATCACACGTAATCACAACACACTACACATTCACACCACACCACTGTTGCACCACTTATAGTCACCGAAATGTTCACACGTATAGCAAAATCCAGACTGACTCACGAGCAACTACTGTTCACACGAGACCCTTCTCCACGTCAGTCCTCCAGGGCCTCGCTGAGACTCCCTGTCCGGCCATTTCTCCTGCCTATTTATATCGTGCACAATTCACAACACTAGAACGATCTCGATCGTTCCAGAAAAGGGTCGGTGTTTCAACAGAATGACCACTCCCCATTCTGCGAAACCGTAAACAATAACACAGCAGGTACGTAAGACAAAAGCGTTCGAGAAATTTCGATTATTACTCATTGTTTAACAGCCTTGGCGTAACACTGCCCCCTCCTAAAACATGCTCGTCCCGAGCATTGTTAGCCCCATATCGTGGCAGCCGATCAACATGAACAATTTTAGGCGCACCTCGCGCTGAAGATGTAGCAACTAGAGGAGCCACATTGCCGTCTCCAGACTTCAGGATACCCAGAGTCCCTTTCTCATCAGCAATCCCAATTCCAGCCTTCAAAACACGGCTCTCATGATTTCTATCTGTTCTTTCACTTCCTGGAATTCCTTTCCAGATGAACCGAACAATTCCCTCATCAGTCGAGCCCGCTCTTCTTGCCAACGTCGCTGCTCTTCCTGTTGACGACGCTGCTCTTCTTTATCCTGACGTCGCTGTTCCTCTTGCAACCGAGTCTGCTCCACCTATTCACGTCGCTGTTCCTTCTGCAACCGAGCCTGCTCTTCCTGCTGACGACGCTTCTTTTATTAATGCTGACGGCGTTGTTCCTCCTGCAACCGAGCCTGCTCTTCCTGTTGACGACGCTTCTCTTCTTAATGCTGACGGCGTTGTTCCTCCTGCAACCGAGCCTACTCTTCCTGTTGACGACGCTTCTCTTCTTTATGCTGACTGCGTTGTTCCTCCTGAAACTGAGCCTGCTCTTCCTGTTGACGACGCTGCTCTTCTTTATCCTGACGACGCTGTTCTTCTTGACGACAAAACATTGCCATAATAGCAGCAAGATCGCCTGTCACAGGAGCTTGGCCCACGGGTGATGATGATGAAGCTCCAAATGGTTCGGTGGCGGCTGATTCCATCTCCATCGGCTGACGACTCTGCCGAGCTTCTTGAACCGGAGACTCCCCAAACCGCCTTTCATCCATTTCCTGTTGTCATTAACCTCTCGTCTTTACACCGTCCACGTTATCCTTTGGTAGAACCGGCATTATTTTGTCCCACTTCTGACACCAAATTGTTACGAGCTGGTTCGGGATAAAATAATGGGAATCGATCTCACCAAAATAACACTTTTATTCAACACTAAACGATGAATACACGAACTTGATTACACGTAATCACAACACACTACACATTCACACCACACCACTGTTGCACCACTTATAGTCACCGAAATGTTCGCACGCATAGCAAAATCCAGACTGACTCACGAGCAACTACTGTTCACGCGAGACCCTTCTCCATGTCAGTCCTCCAGGGCCTCGCTGAGACTCCCTGTCCGGCCATTTCTCCTGCCTATTTATATCGTGCACAATTCACAACACTAGAACGATCTCGATCGTTCCAGAAAAGGGTCGGTGTTTCAACAGAATGACCACTCCCCATTCTGCGAAACCGTAAACAATAACACAGCAGGTACGTAAGACAAAAGCGTTCGAGAAATTTCTATTATTACTCATTGTTTAACAGCCTTGGCGTAACAATACATAACAGTACAGAAAATAAATTACGTCTAAATTGTAATATTTTGAACGAGTTGGAGCAATTTCAATCCCAAGCTTCTCTTATCATCTAAATAATCCGATATTCTATAGTAGGCTTTTTTATAAAGATTTTGTTTGATAAAGTTTTTAAATTTGTTGTAAATTTTTGTACATCTCTTGGGAGTTTATTGTAAAAGCGTACACCTTGCCCTTTAAACGATTTATTAATTATGGAGTCTACAAGTGGCAACAGCGAGTTTATCTTTATTTCTAGTATTAAAATTATGATTATCGCTATTTTTCTTAAACAAATGTATATTTTTATGAACATACATCAGATTTTCATAGATGTATTTTCAAGCCGAGTAGACTCTACTAGTTCACGAGCAGTATTGAACCGACTTATGTAGTTGGGTTTGTAAACAGTTAATATTAATTTTCATGGACAAACTCAACGCAAAATTAATCAACATCATTATCATTACATTTATCAACAGAAATAATATATTATTATTAACATATCTCTTTCAAAAATACAAATAACAAGCTACATAATAATTTCAAAACTAATAATACGTAATAAATATGTCACCCGGAACATAATAACGAATCGTTTGATACCTTCATCACAATCGGATGAGTTGTTTAGACGCTACGGTGGAACATACATCCATAGACTGCTAAAAACATATGAATCATCTTATAACACATTGAATTTTCTAATCTGTTTATTTATACTATAATGTTTAAATTAAATTGAAAATAGTTATTATATCTTGAAAGATATAAAAATGTTGAAGATTATGGAGGGTTGCGGGCAACTTATTACTCCGAACCTCGGCATCTCAAGACAACTATCGATCAGCCGCCTACGTGAGTCCCCCACACCTACCCTACTAGAGTACGTACGAGTATAATCGAAATGGTTCAAGGAAAATAAGATTCGGCGTCTCACCGCGTTTCTTAGCCGGGCCAGGGGACACGCCCCGCAAGGGGTGGAGCCAGCACGTGACCCGGGTGAGAACCGACATTAAACAACCGTGACGGATAATCGATGCCCGCACTTACTATTCTACTCGGGTACCCTTACTCCGTTTACGGGGAATCTGTTGCTTGCAGCTTGGCTGATACGGCTAAGCTAGAAACAATTCGATTTTTTGTAACTTTAACAAGATCGAAGCTTTTAAAAAATATAGCAAACAGAAATATATATATGTATGTATATGTACAACCGAATTGAGTACCTCCTCCTTTTTTTGAAATCGGTTAAAAATAACACTCAACAGACAATCGCCTTTGCCCAGGCGTGGATATCAGAAACTACAATATAATACCAGAACATTTGTCTAATGGTGGGAAATGAACTCGCACCTCTCGCATCTCACGCCACGCGTCCACTAAGCTACGTTTAGTTGGGCTTTTTTTTTATCACACAGATGGCTTTCACGCCATCATGCGCAAAAAAACGGCATCGCTGATGAGCAGAGTTCGGGACAGCCGCAACAGCATCCTGAGGACGGTGGCTGAGTGCTGCACATCTCCGCTCTGGAGGTGCTTTGTGCGAAGGGTGATTAATGAAAGAAGTAATTTCCTCAATTAGTCACCCTTAGCAGAAAAGAAATGGCAGATTCTATTTTCACCCAGTCCCTATTTTATACTTGTTTCATTTTTGTTTCATTTATGTTTTATTTTCTGTGTTCTAGAAACCAACATAGATTTTTAAATTTAATTTAATTTAATTTTGATATAATTTCAATTTAATTTTAGTTTAATTTTAATATAATTTTGATTTAGTTTTAAATTAACTTTAATTTTAATATCATTATAATTTAATGTAATTTTTCACTTTAATTTACTAACATAGTTTATAAGAACCTTTATACTATTAACATATGGATCATGGATATCTAAAATAAATGACTATTTAATTTAATTTAATTTAATTTTGGTATCGATCCCTTAACGTAATCAGGGACGTACTCGTATGACTTTTCAACTTTCCTAAACATATTTATGCACTAAATACGATTAGGCAGCATTGCGCAGATGAACGGCAAATAGTATTAGATATTCGTAGGTGTAGCCAAAACTAACGCTTATTTTTGCGAGATGTTTAATGATAATATGACTACCAGGCCTCTTGATGGAGCCGAGGGGTTCAAGAAACCTCCTTAATGGATAATTTTTTTGAAAGGATCGTGTGGCCTTTTTAATTGCCCACCAGGGTCTGATGATGGAGGTCAAAGTCAAAGTCAAATATTTTTATTCATTAAAATCACAAGGATCACTTTGAAACGTCAATTTTACTGCCTGTTCCTTCGCGACCAAGCCAGGAAAGAAAGGCAAGAAACAAGGCTGGCTGTTTTTTTAATTATCCTTTTAGAATACATAACAATACAGAAAATAAATTACGTCTAAATTGTAACATTTTGAACGAGTTGGAGCAATTTCAATCCCAAGCTTCTCTGTCATCTAAATAATCCGATATTTTATAGTAGGCTATTTTATAAAGATTTTCTTTGATAAAGTTTTTAAATTTATTGTAAATTTTTGTAAATCTCTTGGGAGTTTGTTGTAAAAGCGTACACCTTGCCCTTTAAACGATTTATTAATTTTATGGAGTCTACAAGTGGCAACAGCGAGTTTATCTTTATTTCTAGTATTAATAGAATAGAATAGAATAGAATAATCATTTATTTGGAACACACAAAATGACACATGAAACAATAATAACAGTTGAATCCATTAAGACAGTTCAAATATTTGTTATTATTATTTGTTATTTGTTATTTAATATTCAGTATTCAAATTATGATTATTGCTATATTTCTTAAAGGAGGTGAAAATATGTTTATGGATAACAGTAGTCGAGTCATGTTTGGGTTAATTGATATCACGTCTAATTTTGATGTTTAAAATTTATATAACTGCACAGGGCACCACTTTCTATCATCACTAATTAGCCAAAACGGTTACTACGCATGTAACTACGAAAAGTTCGTAGTTATATGCGTACGAAGTCGCGAGACACAGCTAGTAATTTTTTTTGTTAATAAATTTCAATAGGTTGTTTAAATGCATACCGACTACAATTATAAATTCGAAAGTAACTGTTTTTTACGTTTTCACTTCTAAAAGGATGGACGTTTTCACTACCAAAAGAATGTAATAATTTGGTATATTATTATATAATAGATTATGACCGGGATTGGGACATAGGATACTTTTTACCCGACTGTGTAGAAGGCGGGTATTAAACATCGTGTTGATGTAATTATTAGATTGATTTTTATTTAATTTTTAGTTATTAGTTTTTAGTAATTTAGTTTATTATTTAAATTGTATGTTATCCTAATTCGTTTGTTTATTTGTTACATAAATTAATATTTTTATGGTTTAATAATTATTTTGATTATGATATATTATGGATTTTTTACTGCCACCTATGACTTATGGTGCCGAGACATGGAGGCTCACGAAGGAGGCTGTGCACAAAATAAGTGTAGCACAGAGAGCCATGGAGCGCGCTATGCTCGGCATCACACTCTTAGATCGAGTTCCCAATACCGAAATTCGCAAGCAGACTAAAGTACAAGACGTCAGCAAGCAAATATTGGGGCTCAAGTGGAGTTGGGCAGGACACTTGGCCAGACGTAGTGACGACAGGTGGACTAAGGCACTAACAGAGTGGAAGCCGAGAACTGGCCATCGAAATAGGGGACGTCCACCAGCGGGATGGGTCGACGACATCCATAAGACCGTGGGTCGTACGTGGTTCAGACTGGCACAGGATCGGGAAGAGTGGCAGAAACAAGAAGAGGCCTATGCCCAGCAGTGGGTCGACACGGGCTGAGAATGATGATGATGATATTATGGATTTAAGTAAACCTAACATTAACATGAACTCCAATTACCTGTAATTTGAATGAAACTTTAGGTCAAGCAAAGTGGTTATGCATTTCGTAGCACTATTTTGATAGTCAAAGATTACAAAGTTTTTATTGGAGACTCGCGAGATCTCAGTTCGGCTCAGTTATATCATAATCAAAATAATTAATTTAAAAATATTAATTATCATTTATTTCGGATAATTTACGCTTGTGAAGCCGCCGACGGCAACTAGTGTATTTGTATAAAAGTGTTAGGTACTCCTACATGTGGCCTACGGGCGGTTTTAAAGCAAATATTTATATTTAATAGAATACTAGCCAGCAATAATAGGTTTACCAGCTGTTGAAATATCACTGAAGGATTACTAATGATAGCCACAATTATCTCGATTATTTTGAAGTATTTCATTTTATTTAGGTTTGCCCAAAGCAAATTTAAAATAAAAAATAAACATTTTATATATTATTTACAATATGTTATTTATTACTATATTAATTCAATTATTATTAGAATGCGAATGTTTGAATGTTTGTTTATTTATTTATATGTTTGTTTGTCACTCAATCACGTCGTAAAGGCTAAACCGATTTTTATGAAATTTAGTATGTACGTAGATTATAACCTGTATTAACACAAAGGTTACTTTTTATACCATAAATCAGGTCCGATAGGATAAAAATGGGGTGGCAAGGCAAGTTAAGTTGCAACAGCGAGTTTAGCTTTATTTCTAGGTTACGCATTTAGTAATAAATAAATATATAATAAATAAATTTTTATGGACATTTCACACAGCCCTATCTAGTCCCAAACTAAGCAGAGCTTGTACTATGGGAATCAGATAACTGATAGAATACTTATATACTTTTTTTCGTAAATACATACTTATAATATACAGAAAAACAACCAGACCCGGAACAAATATCTGTAGATCATGCAAACATTTATTCCGCAGCGGGAATCCAACCTACTACCTCCTGCGTCTTAGCCGGCTGTTCGCCCACTGCGCCACGGAGGTCGTCAAAAAAGTAATGCAACGCGTACGAAGTCGCGGGCAACAGTTAGTTTGTAATATATTACTATATTATTTTTACTAAAAACGGGATATTTACCATGATTTGTGAGTTTTTGACGATGTGAGATTTGTAGTGTTTACCCGTGATCATGGCGCATGCAACTGCGTCGAAATATCGGGATACTCAAAAACTCACAAATCATGGTAATTATTCCGTTTTTATTACAAATAGTGTTAATAACCATGATAGTTTAAAAGTTATTACTATATTAAATAAATAAAATAAATAAATATTGCTGGACATTTCACACAGCGCTATCTAGCCCCAAATTAAGCAGAGCTTATACTATGGGAACTAGATAACTGATAGAATACTTATACATATACTTTTTTTTTGTAAATACATACTTATAATATATAGAAAAACAACCAGACCCAGAACAAATATCTGTAGATCATGCAAACATTTGTTCCGTGGCGGGAATCGAACCCGCTACCTCCTGCGTATCAGCCGGCTATACGCCCACTGCGCCACGGAGGCAGTCAAATATTAATTCAATATAGTTGAAATGTATGCTCTGGAAAGCGCAGCGTAGTTCCCCCACTACATGGAAAGACGACCTGATAAAGGTTGCTGGGAGCCGTTGGGTCTTGGCCGCACAAGAGCGGTTTGGAGGCCTGTATTTAGCAGTGACGTCCTATGGCTGATACGATGATGATTATTTAAATATTTAAACATAAAGTTAAGTATTGCATTGTATTGTAGTAGTAGACGACCTCCGTGGCGCAGTGGGCGAATAGCCAGCTGAGACGCAGGAGGTAGCGGGTTCGATTCCCGCCGCGGAACAAATGTTTGCGTGATCTACATATATTTGTTTCAGGTCTGGATGTTTTTCTTTATATTATAAGTATGTATTTACAAAAAAAAAAAGTATATAAGTATTCTATCAGTTATCTGGTTCCCATAGTACAAGCTCTGCTTAGTTTGGGGCTAGATAGCGCTGTGTGAAATGCCCTGCAATATTTATTTATATTTATTTATTTATTATTTATTGTTACAAAGTAATTAAAAAAAAAAAAGTAAATTTTTATGAGTTGAGTTTATATAGGTGCATATACCTATATATAGTCCTCCACATCGGGTTCGATGACGGCGACCCAGCTAATTAAGAAGCACTAACCTAAAATTAATAAAGTGAAGATAAACAAAATTAACCATAAACTAGGACATTATTTACATTTTTATAAAACTAATTATTATACAAACATCATAATCTAACCAGAGATTATTTACATATTTTTAGCGTGAGCCCTAATATGGCTGGCAAGACCGAACTTAGCTTTATAAATTCTATTGCACGAATGACAATATAGTTGGCCTGCATCATTATACGTGTAGGTATAGGCATGCTTAGGTCTTTCGTTACGTAACTGGCGCTTTATATAGAGTGTGTTGAGTCGGTTTCCTTCAAACGTTTTGATGTTATTATAAATGGTAGAGCAATTTGCAGGGGACGTATTAAAGCGATGGACCGAGCATTTTAACGATGTCCTGAATCCCAATGCGCTCAGTGTTGACCTGTCTTATACATAAACTTATATTATACATAAAGTTATAAACTCGCTAGAAGAACTGCCAGTTTGCCAACATCTCGAAGACCCACCGACTTTTGAAGAGTTCGAAAGAGCAGTTAAGCGGCTCAAAAACTACAAAACTCCTGGTATGGACCAACTCCCTGCCGAAGTATATAAATATAGTGAGTTTATAAATCATGTATAAAAATAATTGGCACTTCGGGAGTGCCGGCAGAAGTGAAACGACGTTCGACGTGTGTGTGTAACACGCTTAAAACTCGGAGACTTCTCACTCGGGCCAGATACATTTGTTGTAGGTACTCTGGCTTTGTAGTTACTTAGTTACCTTTGTAGAACTGTTCTGTTTTGCACTGCAAAGTTTCTATAGCTTGAAAAAAATTAATTATAGGTAGGTAAAATTGTTTACGAAACGCGACTTTTGGGCAGGTATGATAAACGGGAAGTAGCTGAGAATTCAAGCTGAGAATACACTTATGAAATTAAATAAATATTTCTAGACATTTCACACAGCGCTATCTAGCCCCAAACTAAACACAGCTTGTACTATGGGAACCAGACAACTGATAGAATACTTATATAAATTTTTTTATGTAAATACATACTTATAATATATAGAGAAACAACCAGACCCGGAACAAATATCTGTAGATCATGCAAACATTTGTTCTGTGGCGGGAATCGAACCCACTACCTCCTGCGTCTCAGCCGGCTATTCGCCCACTGCATCACGGATGTCGTCAAATTACATTAAAATTACCATTAAGTTGTTGCTTCATCGTATGTCTAATACAAGTCCCCTGGGCTCGTAGCCAAATTACATTCGCTACGAATCTATTCAATTTCTACATACATTTGTTATCGCTGTATCACGTGGTATTTCTATAGCATGTGTCAAATCCCATACATTTTCGGACTTATCGACTAGCGTCATCGCTAATCGACTGTAACTTGGCTAAGCCCTCTGGTCTTATATAATTTTATAATTAGGTATCTATTATACCATTAACTAGTAATATTCACACTATACATTCCATCCAAAGGTTCTCTGGTAGAGATTGTTACCACATTCTATAACCTCAACCATCGCTGCTAAAATTATACTAGTGGTTCGCCCCGAACTGAGATCTCGCGAGTCTACCATAAAAACAAAAAAATATTGTTCGTTATCTTTGACTAACAAAATAGTGCCATGAAATAAAAACCAATTAACTTGACCTAAAGTTTCATTCAAATTACATTAAAGGAGGTTACAGGGAGTTCATGTTGATTGATTACTCTTTTTTTGGGGTACAAATTGCAGTTATTCTAGATTTCAGACTTTTGTCTATATTTGTGATACATAAGCTATACGCATACCAAATTACAGCACTGTGGGGTCACTGGTGTACCCTGTGAATTTTGTCAAAGTTTAGTTTTTATTATGGCTACAACTCAGAAACTACTAAAACTTTACTAAAAGTAAAAATGGAGTTGAAATGTACTAATGAAGACCTTTCATTTGACGTCTCATTTGACCTAATAGTCTCATTTTCATTTTTTTTACCCCTCTTGAACCCCAATATCTCAACAACCCCCCCAAATATTTAGCTCATTTAGTCAAACCAAAATTGTGCCATAATTACCTACCTATCTACCAAATTTCACGATGATCGGATAAACGCTTCGAAAGTTATCCTCGGATAAACAAACATACATACATATACATACAACGCCGATTTGCCCAAGTTGATTTGGAGATCTCGCTTCGCTCGATCAATTATTTGTCATACTGCTTCTTAGATACTTGGCATAAAGAGACCCATTGCATTATTGTTATGTGACAGTGTGTTTATTTATATGTCCATTGTATGTAATTCTGCGTGTTAGTGTCTTACCTATCTATTACGTAATTTATTAAAAATAGTCTACTCTGACGACACCCAAAGTTTGTTTAAATCTAATATATAAAATTCTCATGTCACAGTGTTTGTAACAAAACTCCGAAACGGCTTGACCGATTTTTATGAAATTCTTTGTGTATAATCGGTAGGTTTGGGAATATGACGTAAACTATTTTTCATACCCAACATAGGGTGGTCTAAGCGATTTTTTTTCGACCAAAATTTTTATCATTAGTTTTTAATGATTCGACAATAAAAAATACATACAAACATAAATTTTCACCCTTCTACCACCAACCGCTATTTTTTAATAGCGATAAAACTTTAATAATTTTCTACTTTGAATATAGAGATAGTTGATTATAGTGGGTACGTGCACAGAAAAGGACATTATAAATAATAATTTAAAAATAAAAATGAAACCGATTTAAACTTAAAAAAAAAACAAAATAAAAAAATAATAATTTGTTAATTAATTTCAACACAAAATGTATTGATTCTAAGGCTGTACGAAGTTCGCGGAGTCAGCTAGTGTTCAATAATATTCTGATAATAAAATCAACTTTTCTATAAAAGTGTCGTAACACTTTTATACAATTTACATAATACAAGTAGGTATTTACCGTATACACAGTTTTTTACTTGTATATATTCCACCGCGTAATGTAATTACACTTATTTAATACAGATGCGAGGGCATAGTTACCTGCCTTTTTAATTTGTACACATTATATTTGTTCTTAATTTTTTTTGTGTTCCATAGTTAACCTTCACTGTTATATATAATAAATGATCTATCAAAAGCTGAGCTGGTTTTGAATCCGGTGCCTGTGTTTTAGGAGCTCCACATGTATGTCACATTAAAAGATCTTTTTAAATCTCAAGAGTACGAGACCCAATTTTTTTGTAGGAACTATCTTAGAACTATGCTCATAAAATGATCAATTGAGGACCACGGTCAAAGTTCGACATGAGAAGATAGATAAATAAATAATAAATAAATAAATAAATACTGCTGGACATTTCACACATCGCTATCTAGCCTCAAACTAAGCAGAGCTTGAACTATGGGAACCAGATAACTGATAGAATACTTATATACTTATTACTTATATCGTTTTTGGAGCCGTTTTACAGTTAGTGCGCGCTCAATCTCCCATCCCGCGAACCCTTTCTATGCTCAATGACCTTCTGTATGCAAGTAATGTGATACGTTTGGCGGACGGATGGCAGGTGTTAATGTCGGAATGCTTGAGGTTCAGCGAGAAGAGTGAGCGAATGTTGTGTTCTTATTTATTAATATTAAGGCTTATATTCATTTTTTTAGGGTTCCGTGCCCAAAGGGTAAAACGGGACCCTATAACTAAGACTCTGCTGGCTGTCTGTCCGTCTGTCAATAGGCTGTATCTCATGAACCGTGATATGTAGTTAGTTGAAAATTTTACAGATGATTTATTTCTGTCCCCGATAGAACAACAAATACTAAAAACAGAATAAAATAAATATTTAAGGGGGCTCCCGTACAACAAACGTGATTTTATTGCTCGTTTTTGCTTGATATTGATAACGGCAACAGGTAGACGCTTGAAATATTTACAGAATATTTAGCTATATATTCACTTTAAAAATAAATAATTAAATAAAAATAAAACAAATATTTAAGGAAGGCTCTCATACAACAAACGTGATTTATTTTGCTCGTTTTTGCTCGATATTGATAACGGCAGATGCTTAAAATATTCACAGAATATTGACTTATATTATTCACTTGAAAAATAAATATTTAATTAAAATAATATAAATATTTTTGTGGGGCTCCCATACAACCGACATGATTCTTTTTGCAGTTTTTATAGATTTATTATTATTTAATTGATTTTTATATCTATTATTCTTTTTATGTAATGTTATTTGTTTTTTAATTGAATTTTGTACCTTTTATTCTTATTTAATATATAAGTTTGATTAATTTAATAAGTGTAAATGCTAATTGAACGGCTAAGGCCGTTCTAGTTATAATTATAGTAGTTTTAGTTAGTTAAATTAATAATAAAATATATTATAATATGTATTTTTAATATTCTCAATATATTTATTTATAATTATTAAGGCACACAAAACAGAATACAGTCAAACTGATACAATACTCGTAATTATCAACAGATAAACCCACATTGTATCCCGAAGCATGTGTAACCAGTAATTCTAGATCAGTTCTATGCTGACTAGCTAAAGGGAAAAGAGAAATATTTACTTACATAAACCAACTAAAATAATAAAATAAAATGAAAAACGGGAAAAATAAGAGTGGCTTGGACGCGGCCGCTTACGCCGCAGAATGGCCATCGAAAAGCTGTGAAGCGCCACTTGCCTTAAAACAAGAAGGCCACAAAGAGCTAAGCCCAGAGACCCAGAGATAGTAGTCTCCGCGAGTTGATACCAGGGGGATGGCTACACACTTGAAGCCCTTACCTGCAGCTAAAAGCAACTTACAACCGTCTGTAGATGACCCGGAATGAGCTTACAACAGAGCAACGCCATCTGTTAGCAATCCTAAAATCATGGCCGTTAAAGCCCCTCATTATTAATAACACGTGCCATCTATTGCAATTATTGCTATTGTTTACATTTATTGTAAGTAAAAAACACATAAATATTTAAGGTCTAATTGGGAAATCATTAGAAGAGCGTATAGTAATTTACAAATTGCAAAACCATGTTAGGGTTTTTTATACAAAGTGTCCCTAAGACACTGGCTATATTGCCCCGCTGAATTACAATAATTTGTGTTCGAGTCGTAGGCATTTACTACTCTGAGACGCAGGAGGTAGCGGGTTCGATTCCCGCCACGGAACAAATGTTTGCATGAACTACAGATATTTGTTCAGGGTCTGAATGTTTTTCTATATGTAATAAGTAAGAGTACCTATGTGTATTTACAAAAAAAAAGTATATAAGTAACCCATCAGTTTCTGGATCCCATAGTACAAGCTCTGCTTAGTTTGGGACTAGATAGCGCTGTGTGATATGCCCAGCAATATTTATTTATTTATTATAATTGCATTTAATAACAAATTATACAAGTGTTAATTCAATTCTCAACATCAAATTCTTGGGCAATTAAAATATTTATAGGTAAACCTTGTATTGAAAAAAAAATAAAAAAAACAACGGACTAACATAGAACCTATTAGTAGATGCAACTAGCGGTCACTTCTCTAATGGCGGGTTCCTATATCCGTCGGTAACCATCTACGACTCGTTTCTAATTGAAAACGTGTCAAAAGTTTGACACTAGTTTGACACTTTTCAAGGAGATACGAGTCGTAGTCGGTTACCGACGGATATAGAAACCCGCCATAAATCAATACAGAACAGACGGTTACGTAACCGCTAATAAACCCTTATTATTCGTTACTCGTACAAATCATCATCATCATCAAATCAGTGTTTATTAACAATGTTTAAGCGATGAATGTCGTCCCTGTGACGAGTTTCAATCACCTTACCCTGATTTGATAAGAACGGCTAAGAAAGACTTCGTAATGAAATAAAGGATAGCTCTGCGTCTCGCTCGGCAGGATCAATATAACAGTCTGACCTCGCTAAACCTGCATAGCGAATAGGAAAAAAGTTTGGCGAAATTGCAACCAAGATATATAAACTAGTGGTTCGCCCCGAACTGAGATCTCGCGAGTCTACCATAAAAACAAAAAATATTATTCGTAATCTTTGACTATCAAAATAGTGCCATGAAATAAATAACCAACCTACTTGACCTACAGTTTCATTCAAATTACAGTTAACGGGAGTTCATGTTGTTGGTTCCACTTTTTTGGGGTACAAATTGCAGTTATTCTAGATTTCAGACTTTTGCCTATATTTGTGATACTTAAGCTACTCCCAAATTACAGCACTGTGGGTTTACTGGTGTACCCTGTGAATTTTGGCAAAGTTTAGTTTTTATTATGGCTAATAACTCAAAAACTACAAAAACTTTACTAAAAGTAAAAACGGGGTCAAAATTTACTATTGAAGACCTTTCATTTGACGTCTCACTTGACCTAATAGTCTCATTTTCACTTTTTTTTACCACTCTTAAACCCCAATATCTCAATAACCCCCCAAAATGTTTAACTCATTGAGTCATACCAAAATTGTGCCATTATTACCTACCTATATACCAAAATTCACGATGATCGGATAAACGCTTCGAAAGTTATCCACGGACAAACAAACATACATACACACATACATACAACGCAGATTTGCCCAAGTTGATTTGGAGATAATGATAATAATAATAAAAAGCATTTATTGAGGAACAACAAATATACAGTCATGTGTACAGTTTGAAACGATGATGCCTGTACTCGTATTAGTATGAAAACTGTGTTACAGACACCAACGCCCTCCTCCTATATATCTATGAGTTCCAATTAGGTAAATGGTACGTTATCAAAAAACTAAACTAAAAATTCTAGTTATTTTCCAACAGACCAGAAGAATCTGTGTGGGTGGATGTATTTGTGAGTGTGTGTGTGTGTGCGTGTGTGTGTGTTTTTTTGAGGGTGTATGTGTATGTATGTGAGTAATGGAGTGTGTGTTTTTGTGTGTAGGCACTATTTGGGAATCTTTAGGAGGTCCTCAGTATCTTCGTAATTTAAAGATTTAAGCCACTCTAGACATTTAATCTTACATTTGTTGTGGGGTAGCGGGTAAATGTTAATTTCCTTGTTAACTCTGTTGTACAAGGAAGAGCTAATAAAAAAGAAGTGACGACTTGCCACTGCTGTACGTCGTTGAGCTATTTTGCAAACTTTATCTGCTCTCCGTTTCGAATGTTTCAGGTTAGGGTCATAGAACAACTGAGAGTGCTTGCGAAGAATAGTTTGCAAAAATAATGTTTGCCGAACTGTGGGGACTGAACAGATCGAGTAAAGCTCAGTAGTAGGGAACCAGATAGGTTTTTTATTCATCACTTTAAGAACAGCTCTCTGAGCCCTTTCTAGTCTTAGCATCGAGGTTTTAACTGAGCCACCCCAGGAAGTGATGCAGTACGCTATGATGGATTGGGCTAGTGCCAGGTAGATGATTAACTGTTCTTAAAGTTTTGAAAACGAATAACAGCTTTCTTATGCGGGATACTGTTGAATCTATCTGCTTCTTCCAATTTAGAGCGTTGTCAATCATGACGCCAAGATATTTGAGACAAGATGTTTGCTCTATGTGCGTACAATTGCAAGTGGTGGGGACTGCATCTCTTGAACAAACATGGGCACATACAGATAGAGAGGAAGGTGGAGTGGATAGATTGGGAGTGAAAGCAATAAATTTGATTTAGAGATCTCGCTTTGTCGATCAAAAATCGCTAGAAAATTCGACTCTACATAAGCGCCGGAAATGCCCCAGAATAATTTATTTTATCTGATGTCCATCCTTGCAAAGTCTACACAACTCTAAGCGACACCCGCTTAAGAGCACGAAGCGATTAATAAAAGCAATTTTATTAGTGGCATGACATGTGTTCAACATTGCTCACAATAAGCAATAAGCTTATTGCATAGGTATACCCTCCAGTAATGATCAAAATATTACATTATGATTATATTAAAATCAGGAGCGAATATATATTACGTATATATTTTATTAATTAATTAATTATTTTTATGCAAACATTTTTATCGCTTGCCGATTACACCGACATCAAGCTTAGATCACATTAGACCACATTTTTCATACCCCTCAAGATATTAAAACCTGGATACGCCCGTGGTCACTAGCAGCACAATAGATGAGTTAAAAGCATGATGTTTCGCGACTCCAACTTCTACTATGCAGAGTTAGCGTGGACGGATAATATCTGAAGCCACAAAGCATTCATTTGCAGCCACTCGTACGAGGCTACGGCGCGGCGCACTCGGCTGTAAAGTCACAGCGAGGCATTTCTGTAATTATATTTTCATTTTATTTTCCTGGGAAAAGCGATGAGTACCAAATTACCAATATCGCAAAATGACGCGCGGGCCCGCTTCCCCATCGCCAAACTAATTTCAAATTCAGTAGAAATATTGCTCATTTTACTTTAACGATTTGACGCATTAATTGATAGATAAATTTTAGAGCACATGGCTCGAAGAACTGACGGCCTTTCGGGCAGAAAAGTTCTCGAGTGGAGACCACGCTCTGGAAAGCACAGCCCCCTACTACATGGAAAAAGACCTGATAAAGATTGCTGAAAGCCTTTGGGTGCATACCGCACAAGATCGGTCGCTTTGGAAATCTATGGGGGAAGCATATGATATGTTCAGCCGTGGGCGTCCTTTGCTGATATGGTTATAATGATGATTGATTCAGCTTGTAATAAATGTCACAGAAGTTTTTAGGGTTCCGGACCAAAATGGTAGAAACGGAACCCTTGTGGTGTTACTTTCTCTGTCCGTCTGTCACAACTGATTATCTCAGCAACTACTAAAACTATCAACTTGAAATTTGGAATAGTAATTAAATATTTTCATTTTGATTGCCAAATGGGCCAAAATTCATAGGCTCAAAATTTCATAACAGGGTCATTAGATCAAATGTGGAGATTATAACGCATACTCCGAAACCTTTTTTGTTATATTTTATGTGGTATAGCAGTAGAGTTGATGAAAAATTATAAAAAAACTACCGTTCCCCATTATTTTCGAAGTCTGCATAGCGAAAATCAATATGTTTGAAAGAAATTTAAGCAAAGATTACAAGAGATATAAAAAGAAGTCTCTATTATCTGGAATAGTTTTTTAAAAACTTTCGTTATAAGTTTATTTGGTTTCTGAATTACATAATAGTCGGCGCTGCATAATTGATCGAGCGAAGCCAGATCTCCAAATCAACTTGGGCAAATCGGCGTTGTATGTATGTATGGCGTGTTTGTTTGTCTGCGGATAATTTTCGAAGCGTTGATCCGATCATCGTGAAATTTCATACATAGGTAGGTCTAGGTAGTGATGGCACAATTTTGGTATGACTGTGAGCTATAAATGTTGAGGGGTTGTTTAGATATTGGGTTCAAGAGGGGTAAAAAAAAATGAAAATGTGACTTTTAGGTCAAGTGGGACGTCAAACGAAAGGTCTTCAGTAGTACATTTCAACACAGTTTTTATTTTTAGTTTAATTTTGTAGTTATTGAGTTATTAGCCAAATAAAAACAAAACTTAGACAACATTCACAGGGTACACCAGTGACCCCACAGTACTGTAATTTTCTATGCGTCTAGT
Source organism: Philereme transversata (assembly GCA_963924445.1). Classification (NCBI taxonomy): domain Eukaryota; kingdom Metazoa; phylum Arthropoda; class Insecta; order Lepidoptera; family Geometridae; genus Philereme; species Philereme transversata. The sequence continues at coordinate 21,261,037 of OZ004348.1, read as the reverse complement.
TTAAGTAACATAAATATAGGCAAAAGTATGAAATCCAGAATAACTGCAATTTGTACCCCAAAAAAGAATAACCAGTTACATGAACTCCCGTTACCTGTAATTTGAATGAAACTGGAGGTCAAGTACTTTGGTTATTTATTTTTTGTTATATAAATTTTTTGTTAATTATTTATTACATATTTTATTTCATCCATTTAACTTTTCATAAAAAAATAATATGATAAATATGTTAATTTTCGGAATTCATTTTTTGAACTTTTGCTTCTTTTGTCTTTTGTTCGACTTTAAATCAGTTGTTTTTTAGACTTTGCACCTTCCCTAGAACTTGTATTATGCAAACATAATGTGGATCAAAAACAGCTGATAAACAGAATTTTCAACGAAATTTGCAGAGTTTTACCATTTGATTCTTCACTGAAAATCATCGCATTCACAAAAGTTGTAGAACATTTGTTGTTCTTTTAAGTATCGAAAATCGCCGCCCTCGGGATGACATACTAGTTCTGGGACACCCTGTATTAAATATAATAGGAATAAAGAAAGTTAGGGTTATAAGACTAATCTTTGAAGATAGGAAGAAATTTAGATTTTCTTACGGTGAAAAAAAGTCGTGCGCGTTTTTACGACTATAGGGATATTTTTTTTTATTGTGCTGGTCATTTCACACTGTGCTATCTAGCCCCAAACTAAGTAAAGCTTGTACTATGAGAACCAGATAATTGATAGAATACTTATACCTACAAATACTTTTTGGACATATATAGGTCCTACCTACTTATAATATATAGGAAAACATCCAGACCTGGAACAAATATCTGTAGATCATGCGAACATTTGTTCTGTGGCGGGAATCAACCCGCTACCTCCAGCGTCTCAGGCGGCTATTCGCCCACTGCGCCACGGAGGCGGTAAAAGGTTAAAAACATTCCGGGTATTCCCGGACCAAACAGATTAAGTAAAGCACAAAACCTTCTAAAAATATAAAAGTGATTACTCGTACCATAAGAGATTTTTTTTTCTAGCGAACGCATTTGCAGTTGTCCCTCTTATCCAGAGTTATTTTTGTAGTTTAATTTAACGAAGCAAAAAATTTTAGTTTTCACATTTATTAGTAATGTAAGTATGTAATGTAAGAGTAATATTTAACTTATTCAAAACTAGCTGACCAGCCCGCGGCTTCGCACGGGTGGTTTTTCAAACATAAAACATAAGCCTTATTTTGCGCAGTTGGCTAAAAATTAGCCTTTGTCCTTTCCCCGGATATCATCTAAATTGCAAAATTTCATAACGAATCATTTCATTTCATTACGTTTAGTCGTGTAAAGGTAACAAACAAACACAGTTATTTATGTATTATACATATGAACCTTCCTCTTGAATCACTCTATCTATAGCTGAAAACTGCATTAAAATCCGTTGATTAGTTTAAAAGATTCAAGGGAACAGACAGCGGAAGCGACTTCATTTTATACTATTTTTTTTTATAAATTATAGGCTAGCGTTTGACCACTATCTCGCCTGATGGTAAGCATATACAGTCTACGATGGTACACGCTTGCCTAGAAGAAACCTATTCACTCGTGACTTGAAGATCCCTAGGTTGTAGTTATCAGGAAACACAGACTCAGGTAAGGCGTTCCACTCCTTGGCGGTGCGCATAATAAAGGTGGAAAAGTACCGCTTTGTGCGTGTGGGAGGTATGTCTACCATGTAGCGGTGGCACATCGCGGAGCGTCTGGTTGTCCGATCATAGAATGGGGATGGTGGGATCAGGCTGAAAAGCTCCGCAGCACACTCTCCGAAATGTATCCGATAAAAAACCGAGAGGCTTGCAACCCTATGTTTATTTATGTAAAATAAAGGCAGCGTTATCATGTATTTTAAGGTTCCGTTACCAAGAGGTTAGAAAGGAACCTATAACTCATGGTAATATATCAGGTCGGATTGGATAAGTGTCATATTACTACTAACGAACAAACACCAATTGATACAACATTATATCGACCCGTCGAAATATAAAAAGTGATATTGAGTGATATTTTGATTTTCATTCATTTATTTATGTTCACCTGAAAAGGCAATTGTACCCATGCCCCAAAAAACTTTACATACAATATAGTAGAATACCACGATATACATCTTTAGCAGTTTCTTGGGTCGTATACCCTTTTGGGTTTAAAGGTTACAAAAAAAGCTTATACATAATTTTCCCTAAAAGCAGCAGATTTTAACAAGTAATTATTTAGTGAAAATCTAATCTCGAGAAGTCGAGTAAAACATTGTTACTGTGAACAATGACCCCTTTCGGGTTATACCACGAGTAGTAGACGGAACAATTTGAAATTGATAATTAAGAAGACCTCCGTGATGCAGTGGGCGAATAGCCGACTGCGACGCAGAAGGTAGCGGGTTCGATTACCACCGCGGAACAAATGTTTGCATGATCTACAGATATTTGTTCCGGGTCTGGATGTTTTTCTATATATTATAGACATACACATAGACAGACATTTATTTGCTACTATAGCACACACAAATTCACACAATACATTCAAAAGGTATAACATCAAAGAGAAAGGACAAGCAGAAGAAAACAGAAAATTACATACAACAAATATAGGAACAGTAGAATGAAATAATAAATATTCAATGTAATCAGGGAGAAAGTAAATTATAAGTATGTATTTACAAAAAAAAAGTATATAAGTATTATATAATATCAGTTATCTGGTTCCCATGGTACAAGTTCTGCTTTGTTTAGGGCTAGATAGTGCTGTGTGAAATGTTTAGCAATATTTATTTCTCTATTATTTATTTATAGATAGTTATTAGCTGAAAAAGAAATGAGTGATTGAAAGTTGTTGAGCCATAGACTATATAAATAGTCATCCAAGCTAGTCTCTCCAACAATAGGGTTAGGCGTAGTAAACTAGAGATGGGAATATCGATCTCATAAATCTGGTTATCTATACTATCCATTCATACTAATATTATAAATGCGAAATTAACTCTGTATGTTTGTTTTTTTGTTACCTTTTCATGCCTAAACGGCTGAACGCAGCGCCGCCCCTGGGGTAGAGCGAAAGGAGCGTCGCCTAGGCGCCAGATGGCAAGGGGTGCAAAAAGCCAAACGCGAAAAATAATTTCCAGCGCAAAATAAAATTATGATGGCACATTTTGAAAGGCGCGAGAGCAGTGTGGTGTTGCCAAACCGGGTTTTTTTTAATCCGTGGGGTGACGCTGAAAAATCCGTAGATTGCCTCTGGATACATCCGAAGATCTCTAGACTTTTTTAAAATCTAAATCTGACTGTTTGGAGCGACTAGACAAGCCTTGAACTTAGTCCGTAAACAGCGTTTCTTGTAAAATTACATGGGTGACAGCTACGTACAACATAAAACCCAAGTAGAATAAACCAGTAGACCAAAGGGCGCAGAAAGACAATCTCGCTCTATCCTGATCAAAGGCTAGGGCCGACGCTGGCTGAACGGATCGTAGAACAGCAGTAATGATGATGATGATGCAGCCTGTTAACACGATGGGCGACCGTTGACGCAACTCCCACCACCGCGCCCGTCTACTCGCGCGCAGAGGGCTACGGCGCGTAGTGTGAGGCGAGACGTAGTTCGTAGCGGATCGCACTCACGCTGATGATGGTTCACGAATTGAACCGAAACATTGTCATTCAAAACACCGAAAAACGGTACGTGATAAATCCCGTATTTATAATAATGATTGTATTATCCAAGTTCTTGTCGCATTATTAAAAAGTACGCGCACCGACACGTCGCTTTGCGTCTTAGTGTGCTTTAGTGAGAATTATAACAAAATACTATCTAAGCATGTCAGGGTCAGGTCAACAGAAAAATGCATCACCTGTCTACGACAAAACAAGGGCGAGATATTAAAAATTCAACGGAGAAAATCGATGACTTTGATGTCAAGTTTAATAAACGCTTATCGATAGTAGGCAGTAGAATACTAACTTTTACCACAGCCTATAATTCCTATATAGTCGTGTGACGAAGACGTCTAGACAGGGCGTCCTCGAGCGGGGCGTGAGGGGCGAGACACGGGAAGGGCGAGCCCGAGTTTCTAACGCGGCCGCCGGCCGCCGACCGACGACGGTAGCTCAAAACACGCACGACTTTCAGGGTTATCGTATGCGTATTTAGCATGTCATGCCAAATTGCCAACGTTAACAAAATGGTGTACGTAAAAATACTAGTCGCAGCTCGCAGTGTTTCGAAGTTTATCAAATACCTAAATATATTTTAACTAGTGGTTCGCCCCAAACTAAGGTCTCGCAAGTCTCCTAAAAACAAAATCAATATTATTCATAATCTTTGACTAACAAAATAGTGCTACGAAATGGAAAACAAACCCACTTGACCTACAGTTTCATTCAAATTACAAGTAACGGGAGTTCATTTTAAATGATTTATATTTTTAGGGGTACAAATTGCAGTGATTCTGAATTTCAGACTTTTCCCTATATTTGTGTCACTACCTACAGGAATACCAAATTTCAGCATTGTGGGGTCACTGGTGTAACCCTGTGAATTTCGTGTTTTTTAAGGATTAAACTAAAAATAAATACGGGGTGAAAATGTACTGATAAAGACCTTTCATTAAACGTCTCATTTGGCCTAATAGTCTCATTTCGATTTGATCTGAAAAAAAAGGGTTATCTTAAAAATAAAGAAACAGAACAAAAAAAGAATGTTTAAATCATGGTCTATCAAAATAAGCTTTTATAAAATTAATAATCAGAACCGCAAGCAGATTTAAAATTTCAAATGATGCAATGATCGGATTCAAATGATGCAAAATTTCAGCTCAATTGGATAGGAAAGTAGGTAAAATTTAACTTGCAAAGTTTGACTACTGACAGACAGACACCGGGACACATGAAACTAAATAAAAGCTTGTTAAAAGATTTACTTTATTGGAGCTTTTTGTGGAAACTAGGAACACAGAACTGACTGCAAGCAGACCAAGAAAATGCTTCCGATAAAAGACCGGAACCAACCGAATGATGAACCGCGAGGACTTGCGGATAATGGTAGAGATTTTCACAGGACACTGCGAACTAAATCACCATCTCCTGAAGACAGGGGCCACGGATAGTGAGTTTTGTCGGGGATGCCTACAGGATGAAGAGACAGGGGAGCACGTGCTGCTGCACTGCATGAACTCATCGGGTCATCTTCGACGTCAGCAATGACCTCTGGGACTCTGCTGCTGCCATCAACCTAAAGTTCTACTTCACTACTGTAAGGAGTTGTGATGGCTGGGATCAAATTAGAAGGGGGGTAATGCAAAATACACTCCTATGCGGGACGTCAGTGCAGATCTTATTCCCCCGACCCTAGAATTAAAATTAGAGCTTTGTTCCTAATGTCCTAATGACCATGTTCAGCAGTGAACGTTCTATAGCTGTTAAGATAATGATGTTTATTTTAAAATAACTGTGATTTTGTATGAGAAATAAATTGTTAGGTAAGTAAATAGTACGTGGTAAAACAGAGTCAGAATTCCCAGAAAAAAATATATATGAACTATCCGTTTTCCACAATTTCTACTGTAAAATCAATTTACCAAAAAATTAATTGCCACAGTGGCTACAGTTCCCCAAAATGCAAATATTTACTGTATACGCTGCGTCGCACTGAGGTTTGAATCTATACATATAAAATGCTTTGTCCTGAATGACTGACTGACGTATCAACGCACAACCTAAACCGCTGATCGTAGAGACCTGAAACTTGGAGGGTGTGTTCTTTGTATGACGTAAGCATCCGATAAGAAAGGATTTTCCGAAATTCTCCCCTAAGGGGGTGAAAAAGGAAGGCAAAGTTTGTATGGGGCAACGTGATTCCTTGGTCCAATCTTCTTCAAATTTTGCATAAACCTTTTTAGCAGAATTGATGGAAGACGTGTTTCGTATTTCATTGAAATTCATCCCCTAACGGGGTTAAAAAAGGGTAGAAATTTATTTTGGCGTTGATTTGCTTCGAGGTTGTTATGAATACTCCTTAGTGCTTTCGATTTAAATTACATTTTATTTTGACACATGTTTGAAAAATCTGATTTTATTCAAAAAAGGTTGAACTCACTTTAAACGATAAGCAAATACTCTTTAAAATTGCGATGTCTCGAAAGTCACTGTACTATATTAGTACCTCATTTGACGGTTTCTAAGCATAAAAAGGTTTTGCACTTTTTGGACACGGCCTCATAGGGATGTAGAGTTCGAAATTTGAAATGGTAAGGACTAGATTGACATTTTGATCAGAAGAAAATAGTTTTCTTTTAGTTTGACTTAGAAGTTTAATTTAGTGTGTATAATTTTTCACATTTTTTTTACATTACACCAATTAAGATAAACTAGCTGTTACCCGCGACTTCGTACGCCTTACACTATGTGTAGGTAACCTTTAAATAAAGCTAAACTCGCTGTTGCAACTTGACTTGACACCCCATTTTTATCCTCAACTCAGGGATGGTATAGCCTAGGATAGTATCCTATTAGGGAAATAATTGTTATAATCTGCTTACAAACGGTCTATTGTTGATTTGTTTTATTTTAAAAACAAGACCGGTAAGTGAGTAGATCTCGCACACCGAGGTACAAGGGTTCCGAACCTAGATAGGTTTATTTATGTTAATTATGCAACGTTGAGCGTGTAGAACTCTCTCCATCGCTGCAACATTGACGCCCGGTACGTGGATCTGCTTTGAGAGATATATAGCTCAGCTACCATGAAAGTGAGGCACAACTTAATTAACCCCATATCGATCAAAAGGGGGGTGCGACAGGGAGGACACAATTTCACACAAGCTTTTTACTGCTGTCTTAGAAGACGTAAAAACGCTTTCTTGGGATCAATGCCCCGCTCGTTTCTTCCACGCACCTGCAAGATGTGGAATGACTTTCCCCCGGAGGTTTTTCCGGTGAGCTACAAAATGAACGCCTTCAAGAGAGGTGTACATAGGGTATTATGGGCAATGCGACTGTATTACTGTAAGTGCTGCAGGAGTTTATAGGTGGCGGTGACCACTTAACATCAGGAGGGCCGTCAGCTTGTGTGTCTACAAGTTTAATATAAAAAAGCATGTGTGCAATCCACACGTGGTAGAAGTGAAACCTTCAAAAATTTTGGTTTCAAGATAATGACACGAATGTAAAATTTCGGGAAGATGATAATTGTAGGTTTTAGTAATGATCATAGTGATGCAAAGTTAGATCATTATTTCATATTTTATTCGTATATATGACATAGATTTATTCAGACTCAGAGCTTACATTTTCGATAAATGATACAAGAGGCTTATGGTAACTAAACTGTCTCTTTTTCGTTTCATCGACTTTCAAATCACAACGATGCTACAGAGGTTTTGCTTATGGTAACTATGGTAACTAAACTGTCGCTTTTTCGTTTCATCGACTTTCAAATCACAACGATGCTAAAGAAGTTTACCTACATTTCAAAAATATGAAATGTGGTATAAATGTTAATGGTGTCTACCTGTCGCACTTGCGGTTCGCTGATGATCTTGTTCTGTTTGCCGAGACGATGGACGACTTGCAGACCATGTTGGATGAGCTTTATAATGCATCTTTTAGAGTGGGCCTCAAGATGAATATGGGCAAGACGAAGATTATGTCGAGCATTTCTGGAGTTTCGGTCCCAAACGTCATTGTTGGAAGCAAGAAACCAGAAATGGTCGACTCATGCGTTTATCTTGGCCATGTTTTATCTTTTGGCAAGGAGTATCAAATGAAGGAAGTCATCAGGCGTGTTCAACTTGGATGGGTAGCTTTCACCAAACTAGATGACATACTAAAATCCACGCGTATTCCACAATGTCTTAAAACACGTCTCTATAACCAATCTGTCTTGCCAACTATGACTTATGTTGCATAGACGTGGAGGCTCACGAAGAAGGCTGTGCACAAAATAAGTGTAGCACAGAGAGCCATGGAGCGCGCCATGCTCGGCATCACACTCTTAGATCGAGTTCCCAATACCGAAATTCGCAAGCAGACTAAAGTACAAGACGTCAGCAAGCGAATATTGGGGCTCAAGTGGAGTTGGGCAGGACACTTGGCCAGACGTAGTGACGACAGGTGGACTAAGGCACTAACAGAGTGGAGGCCGAGAACTGGGCATCGAAATAGGGGACGTCCACCAGCGAGATGGGTCGACCACATCCATAAGACCGTGGGTCGCACGTGGTTCAGACTGGCACAGGATCGGGAAGAATGGCAGAAATATAGAGAGGCCCAGCAGTGGGTCGACACGGGCTGAGAATGATAATATAGATGATGAATTAAGCAGCGTCGTTTTATGTGAGTGGTAAACCAAGAAAACTTTTAAGACAGATATTTAAAAATTGTTATAGATAGAGTAGTTATAATTTTCCTGTAATCAATCATATTAATTTTTACTTTGCAAACTTCGGAGATAAGGGATTTCATATTAACTACAAACCTGTAGAAAATAAAATTATAAAAAAAAATGTTTTGAATTGTGTAAATCAATCTCTCCCCACTTGACCTAGTAACGCTACTTTGAAATTTTGACACCTATGATTTAGGCTCCTTTGGACATCAACATTAAATTAAATTGTTTTACTGGCAATAGAGGATTTATTATTTATAACTATTCAAAATTTCAAACCAACTCGTTTAGTAGTAGCTGAGATTGGCTGTGACAGACGAACGGGCGGATTCACTAGTATTATGTTCAGTTTTAATAGATGGTAAAGTCCTTTGAATCTAATGATGGTATTTATTTATATTATTCAATTAGAACGGCAAGTATACCAAATACACTAATTGAGAAGACAGAAATGAACACAAAATTATAAAAACTAAACGAACAAACCAAATGATGGATTAAACAAATCAGTAATATTATAAAATCACACATATTATGCATAAATATAGTGACATCAAAATTTTAATGAACATAATAACTAGTGGTTCGCCCCGAACTGAGTATGCATAAATATAGTGACATCAAAATTTTAATGAACATATAACTAGTGGTTCACCCCGAACTGAGATCTCGCGAATCTCCCGTATAACGTATTTAGTGGCTAAATATGATTTAAGGAGTTGTCCAATCATTCATATACTTCAAATTTAAACATGTTTAGTCGCTAAATACGTTTAGTGATCTTTGTGCATGCCAGCTTTAATCTTTGACTAATAAATTGGTGCCACGACATGACAAAACCAATCTAATGAAACTGTAGGTCAAGACCTACAGTTTCATTCAAATTAGATGTTACGGGGGTTCTTGTGTTTGGTTATATTTTTTTGGGGTACAAATGGCAGTTATTCTGGATTTCAGACTTTTGCCTATATTTGTGTCACTAAAGCTATACGAATAACAAATTTCAGCATTGTGGGGTCACTGGTGTACCCTGTGAATTTTGTCAAAGTTTTGTTTTTATTATGGCTAATACTCAAAAACTAGAAAGATTACACCAAAAATAAAAACGGGGTTCAAATGTAAAATAAAGACCTTTAATTTGACCTAAAAGTCTCATCTCCATTTTTTTTAACCCTCTTGAACCCCAATATCTCAACAACCTCCCAATATTTTTAGCTCATTGAGTCACACCAAAATTGTGCCATCACTACTTATCTATATATCAAATTTTATGATGATCGGATAAACGCTACGAAAGTTATCCTCGGACAAACAAACATACATACATACATACAACGCCGATTTACCCAAGTTGATTTGGAGATCTCGCTTCGCTCGATCAATAATAATAAACATGTCAAAAATAATTATAAAACACAAATAAGATTAAATTAAAAATTAAAAATATGTATGGTATGACTGACCCCACTCTGGGATAAACTTTATTACCGTATCAATAACAACGGGTACCTTGCTATCACAACCAACACCCATTTGCTAAATTTTACTAAACTAATTGCTTTACTATGACAATGGTATCGACGCAAAATAGCCATCATAGATACATTTTGGTATTCAACTAACACAATATTTAGTCAATGACCGCCGTTGCTATGACAACCCCATTGAAAATTTGGCAGCTTATAACCGGAGCATCAATCACAATCGTTAATAATAATAATGCTGGACATTTCACACAACGCTATCCAGCCCCAAACTAAGCAAAGCTTATACGATGGGAACCAGATAACTGATATAATACTTATATACTTTTTTTTGTAGGTACACACGTAATACTTATAATGTATAGAGGAAACATCCGGACCCGGAACTCTATAGTTGTTCATCAAGCTGAAAGCTGCACAATGGAATTCGGTGGTTCCAACTATGCCAAAAAAATGTGATGAAATAGTGACAAATAGTGCCACAAAGTAGAGAAATAGTGACGCTGTAGTTTAGGAGATATTTAGGTCATTGACTGCACGGATCATAATGATTTAGATACCAAAAAAAAGTGCTGAAATAGTGATTCAATAGAAGCTGAGATATTATGCTATTTTGTTGAGGCTGCTAACTTGATGCTTTGGTTCCGGCGAAACGGCAGCGAGTTTTAAAACTTGAAGTATGCCAAAAAACTGTGACTGAAATAGTGACAAATATTAGATAAAAACCATTCATTTAGCCCGAAAGTTTATGTAAACTTCTACGTAGTAATAGTAATTTGACATAAGATCTTACATAAGGCTTAGCCAAGTTACAGTCGATAAGCGATGACGCTAGTTGATAAGTCCGAAAATGTATGGGATTTTACACATGCTATAGAAATACCACGTGATACAGCGATAACAAATGTATGTAGAAATCGAATAGATTCGTAGCGAATGTAATTTGGCTACGGGCCCATTTATGAAATCTATTCGAACGCAAGTTTGCAACCATGTTTGCAAATAAATAAAATATTCGATTTAATTTGAAAAAAATAGCCATTAGATACGGTCAATTTGTTCACTTTACTAGGCAGTGTAAAGCGTAATTACAAGTAAAGCATATTTACAGTATGGAACTGTATTCGAGATACGCCTAAAACCTTAGTACAAAATCACATGACAAATTACTAAAAATGTCTAAATTTGACTTATTTGTATGATTTGACAACTCTCTAATAGCGACTTGCGCAACAATGATAAACGTATTTAGTGCAAGCTGTGGTGTTAGGCACTAAATTACGATTAGGAATCGTTGCGCAAGTTGCCCTTGCCCAAAGTCGTATACGGCTACACCCATAGCCGTATTTTGGTGACAGTCGTATGAAGTCTGTCGACCCGGCTATAACCGTACGATTAATAAACTCTGTTTGTGTGTTGATTACATTCAAAGCTTGTAAGCTACCTAACTGAAAATATTGCAACGTACTTCGAAAATTATTGCATTCTTTGCTCTAAGCAAATATATACCCAACGGCTGTAGCAGAGCTTGATGGTAAAATAAGTTGAAAATATACGACAACACCGCCGGCGCCGGAACATGATACAAAAGTTAAATATTATAAGCCACCCGCGGCTCTGCACGTTTGTAAAAACATTACTCTCCTTCTACCAGTCGGGTAAGCCAATGTTTTAATTCTGATCATAACCTATCTGTTTATCAAATTTCATCGAAATCGGTCCAGCCATTTAATGGTGAAAACGTAACACACAGACAGTTACATTCGAATTTATAATATTAGTACGGATTATCTTAAAGTTACCATTCAACAGTTTTAACATATTTTTTATATTTATAAATGAAATTTCCACAAAAACACGAAATAATACCTAATTCATCTGAAAAAGAAATGTGATCGCGACACATAATAATAATTATAGCCATTCGCATTATGTTTCCAGCGCGCCTACGAACTTCACGTAAACAAAAGTTACTTTGAAACTATTAATAAACAAACCTCTAAATTACTTATTTCTTACTAACCTGTTCTCCCATTACAGTTCAGCGGCGGCTGCATCGGCTCCTGCATCAATCCAGGGTTCATATTCGTATAGAATTCTAACATTTTTTGCATTAACGGGTCACACCAGTCACGTTCGCGAGAGACGCTCTCGAGGCGCCGGCCGATCGCACAGTGAGGTTCTGCCGAACACTGTTCGCTGACGTGCTATAATTCTGTCCCCTTCTCTGTCCGCCAATAGACCGGGCCCGTGTTTCGCCGACTCCGCCCTACGAGCGCTCGACCCAACCTACCTATTATACAGATCTAAGCTATAATATTTAGGCGCAGGACTGGTAAAACGGCAAATTGTATTTTTTCCTTTCGTAAAAAATTCAGCTGCCAGCAGCCTGGCTGCGGTGTTAACGTTTAACGTCATTATTAAAATTTAAAAATTTTTCATTTTGCAGTTTGTCTACCGAAAAATTTCAATGTAATTGAATGGAGTCAATTCCGTACTAATAAATTATATTAAAACAAATTTACATTAAAACTTTCAGTACATATTCCAAAGATACAGCGAGTTTAGTAATCTGGTTAAACTTGATTATAACAGTTTTAAAATACAGCACTCTCGCAATGAGATTCATATATCGACTTATAATGCTTTGTTTCGATTATTATGTTATGTCAACTTATATTCTGTTCCTTGCGACCTGCACAAGAAAAAAATAAACAAATCTGGTTGTCCATTATTTGTTTATATTTTAAGAAGCAAAAAATAACTGGAAAAGTTTTATTCCCAAATGTGTACGTGAAAAGTTTCGATACATCACAGATAAATAAAACAACGGTAAGCGATCATACGTCATGAGTCAAGCTACAGTAATTTTATGGTACACACAAGCCGTGGGCTCCCTACAAAAACAGTATGAAAATTACGGTAAACGAAATATACGATTTACGGTATTCAGACAGAAATATTTTGTATGAAAGACATTTTTTTTCATGGATTCGGATATAAAAAATGTCCTTAGCAACATTAGTTTTTGCCCCAACGCTGTAAGACCTATACTTTCCGAGATACGAGGTGGATGGAAGCGAATGGGGGACAAAAGGGGGACTTTGGGATTTTTCCCCGTCTTACCGGAACTCCCTCTATACGATCCCACCAAACATTTTTACCCTACAAGGGGGCAACTGGGAGAACAAACATGTCAGTGAGTCAGTCATTCGTTATACGACCACGGCCGTGGCCTTTAGCTTTGCTCGGGGAAATACGACGAGTTCCCCATTTTGACAAAGGTACTATTAACTACTAGGGATGGAAATTTCACAAGTAACCTGTGAAAAATCTCATATGAAATTATTAATTATACGTCACAACTATAACTGTCGCGTAACCTGATATAAATCATTCCGATGAAATAAAATTATATGAAATTTATTTGCTATTTGCTAGGTGTATAAGTTGTTACAGAGAGGTAGGTTTCACATAATTCACCGATCAACAACGTGATAATTATTGGTATTTCAATTTTAAAACTATAGTTTATGAATGAAATAATCAATAATAATATTTCAAATATCATAAACGATGAAATCATTGTTCATCATACCATAAGTTATCAGTTGTATTCGTTTGGATCTGCTAAAAATCACAGATTATTCGGAATTCATCGGGCTGTTTCGTTCAATCTGCTAATAGCAGTTCTTTAGTTTTTCTTCGTAAATCATCGGTCGCACACATTCGAGTCTGGTACGGCTAAAATCGCGTAGCTCAGTCGCGTAACATATATAAAATTAAATATAAAGTATCACATCAAAATCAAAATGAGTTGCCTGTGAAATGAATGATAATGAATTAATAGTAGCAATCATTTCTATGCCTATTGCTCACCAACTGCCGACCTCGCACTTTCACTCGGTGATTGCAATTATTCATGTATTTCATGTATGTTTATTGACGACCTCCGTGGTGCAGTGGGCGAATAGCCGGCTGAGACGTAGGAGGTAGTGGGTTCGATTCCCGCCGCGGAACAAATGTTTGCATGATCTACAGATATTTGTTCCGGGTCTGGTTGTTTCTCTATATATTATAAGTATGTATTTACAAAAAAAAATGTATATAAGTATTCTATCGATAGCTTTTAGCGATAAGGCCGCCCATTGTACCTATTGTTTAAGAGTGTATTTTCTTATAAATGATTGTATTTAAATGGTGTGCAATAAAGGAATTATCTATCTATCTATCTATCAGTTATCTGGTTACCATAATACAAGCTCTGCTTAGTTTGGTGCTAGATAGTGTTGTGTGAAATGGCCAGCAATATTTATATTTATTTATTTCTTATTATCTATAGTAATATTAAAATTCGAAAGTAACTCTGTATGTCTGTTTGATACGTTTTCACGACCGATTTTGAAGAAATATGATTTACTTTTTACCCCACATAGGCTACTTATTACCCGACTGCGCAGAAGGGAGGTAATATTTTTATTGTCAAACCATACGAGCGAAGCCAAGGACGGGTCAGCTAGTTGTTAATAAAACAAAGTTAAATTTAGGGCTATGTTTTAAGTGACATTTTGTAATTTTTTTACAGTCAATTAAGTCAAATAAGTCCTAAAGTCAGTTTTAAATCATAAATAAATGTATGTACTACGTATGTTTTATGGAATATTTTTTTGTTTTTTTAGTTTGTATTTGCGTACCTACATACTTTTGTTAATATATTATATTGTAGACGGTCCTAATTTGGGTGGGTAGGTCGGATGTCTGTGATAAAATTATGTTTAGCGGCTCGAGTGTATCTAAGCACCGAAACAAACCTTTAAGGTTTTACAGTGCTTTATGTATTACTAGTTGTATGTAGCTTTTTCTCAAATAAATAACAAAAAAAGTAAAGTACTTTTTATCGGAAATCATACATATTTTAATGTTACGATGTACTCTAGATAATTTTCAAAAACTTTGAACAGTGTAAAACTAGCTAGCAAATGAAACACTGCTGTGACGACGATTTATATACGTAACTTACCAAATAGGTACATTTACAACACTTGCGCCGATCGGCGCTATTGCGTGCCGTTTATCAGAAAACGCACACATTAAAGTGAGCTTCAGTGGACAATACGTCGTCGGTCCGTCCATAGCTTTTGTACATCTGTATTTATTTGTTGATTTTTGTATTCTTTCGTATTGCTGTGTTCCTGTTTGAAGGGTATAATCGGTGTACCGGTGAAATTATAGGCGCACGATTTTCACCTGTTTATCTCAGGGTGACGGGCGTAATGTAAAGGTGCGTAACCATCGAAATCGTTGGCAACTTCTGTAATGGCAACAGTTTGCAACTCTTCTAAAAGTCACCAACTTTTGTTTCTGTTTTGTCCACACCAAATTAAATAAGTTGTCAACAATTTGAGAAACGTTTTACGATAACAACTGAGCAAGAGTACACACAGAGCATGTAAATATCGGCAACACACGTATTTCTTTCATGTTTACCGCCAAAAACGTAAACACGGTTCCCAACATTTGTTGACAACTTAACGGAGACTTTTGTCACCAACACTTGTTTACAACACAGAAATTGTCAACTTTTGTTCCGTGGAGACTTGTGGAGCCCACAAATGTCAACGATTTCTTTATGCAATCCTTGCACAAGCCTAACTATTCGAACAAATTCTTCCCACAGAAGCTTGTGCCAGCCTTGCACGAGCCTAGAAATTTGAACAAATTCTTTCTTTTTTTGCGCCAGCCTTGCACAAGCCTAGAAATTCGAACAAATTCTTCCCACAGAAGCTTGTGCCAGCCTTGCACGAGCCTAGAAATTTGAACAAATTCTTTCTTGTTTTTGCGCCAGCCTTGCACAAGCCTAGAAATTCGAACAAATTCTTCCCACAGAAGCTTGTGCCAGCCTTGCACGAGCCTAGAAATTTGAACAAATTCTTTCTTTTTTTGCGCCAGCCTTGCACAAGCTTAGAAATTCGAACAAATTCTTCCCACAGAAGCTTGTGCCAGCCTTGCACGAGCCTAGAAATTTGAACAAATTCTTTCTTTTTTTGCGCCAGCCTTGCACAAGCCTAGAAATTCGAACAAATTCTTCCCACAGAAGCTTGTGCCAGCCTTGCACGAGCCTAGAAATTTGAATAAATTCTTCCCACAAAGGCCTTGCATAAAGGCTTGTGTTAAGAAATCGTTGACGTGTATGGGGAGTCACCCTGACGAATCGATTGACACCTCATTCATTAAAATCGGATAAGTAATTTAGGCGCTACGGTAGAGCATACTTTAATACACTTTGACTGCCTCTGTGGCGCAGTGGGCGTATAGCCGGCTGAGACGCAGGAGGTAGCGGGTTCGATTCCCGCCGCGGAAAAAATGTTTGCATATATCTATAGATATTTGTTCTACAGTAGTACATTTAGTAAGAAGTACATTATTTTCATTGTTGTGTTTTATTATTTACATAACCAACTGTTGTCTGTTTCTAATTTTATTGTAGATGCTGCGCATGCCTGTTGCCTGTTATTGCTACAAATTTTATATAATTGTTTTAAAAATGCTTTGTAATATTGTATTTACTATGAGTGCTGTTGCCCTTGCCTAATAAATAAATAAAAAAAATAAGGAAGCAAATAAAAAAGTTCTTAATAAAATAATAAATAAAAAAACTCTTGAATCAAGAGACGCAGGAGGTAGCGGGTTCGATTCCCGCCGCGGAACAAATATTTGCATGGTCTACAGATATTTGTTCCGGGTCTGGATGTTTTTCTACATATTATAAGTATGTATTTACAAAAAAATGTAAGTATTCTATCAGTTATCTGGTCCCATAGTACAAGCTCTGCTTAGTTTGGGGCTAGATAGCGATGTGTTAAATGGTCAGCAAAAAAAAAAAGATCACTGCGCTCTGGCGTTAAATACGTTAAATAGGCAGAAATAGTTACAATGGTAGTGTGGTAGTACTTCCCTGTACAAACTCTTCTACGCGGAGCTTCATAATTACTAATTACATACTAATCACTGGCGCTGGTATGAAACTAGCGATTTACTCGTAAAAGATATCAACGCGCTATATACTAATCGCTGGTATGAAACTAGCGATTTACTCGTAAAATATATCAACGCACTATATATTAATCGCTGGTATGAAACTAGCGATTTACTCGTAAAATATATCAACGCGCTATATACTAATTGCTGGTATGAAACTAGCGATTTACTCGTAAAAGATATCAACGCGCTATATACTAATCGCTGGTAAGAAACTAGCGATTTACTCGTAAAATATATCAACGCGCTATATACTAATCGCTGGTAAGAAACTAGCGATTTACTCGTAAAATATATCAACGCGCTATATACTAATCGCTGGTAAGAAACTAGCGATTTACTCGTAAAATATATCAACGCGCTATATACTAATCGCTGGTAAGAAACTAGCGATTTACTCGTAAAAGATATCAACGCGCTATATACTAATCGCGGGTAAGAAACTAGCGATTTACTCGTAAAATATATCAACGCGGACTTTTCCATTCTATAAACTAATAAACAGACCTAAGAAGGAGAGATTCAGCGCAGTTGGGTAAAAAGTAAGTAAACGTAAAATTAATTAAAAAAATACTACCTATTTATCATCCAAAATAAATGTAAAAAACTTGAATACTGGTTATTTGCGAAATTCAGACTCATTGAAAGTAATTGTTTTGTAACTACACTAAAGTAAATATGTATTAGGTCCGATTTGACGTCTATCATTTTGCATGCCGTGACTTTGTACAAACGTCTCACATAAAATCTTAAAACCAAACATATAATGATTTTTATTTAATTATTAATTAATTAACTTTTATTATTAATTAATTACCAATTAATTATTTTGTTAACAATGAGTATTAATAAAAAAAAAATATCGCTGGACATCTCACACAGCGCTATCTAGCCCCAAACTAAGCAGAGCTTGTACTATGGGAACCAGATAACTGATAGAATACTTATATACTTTTTTTTGTAAATACATACTTATAATATACAGTGTGTCCCTGGATAAAGTGCAACCCCAAAAGGGGGTGAAACTAGATCAAAAATTATCGACAAAAAAATAGAAAAAAAAAATTAAAAAATTTAGTATATACTTTATTGATGAATTAAAATTTTTATTGCTCACTAATGACTCTATTTAATAAAAAAATGATTTCTTCCAAAGTAGTAGGTCTATTTTGTTAAAATAAAAACCATAATCATGTCAGATATGTGACGATGACGATAAAATAACAAATAACTCACAAACAAGTGGCTATCGTGACTTAAAGTTTAATTTTTGTATTAAAATTACATTTTTTAGGCTGTTTTTTCCAATAAACTCCAAAAATCTTAAAATTAAGCCTATAATACTAGAAATTTTTATGACTTTTTATTATTGTCTATCATAATAGCTTTTAAATAAAATAAAAACCTACGTTCTAACATAAAAAATGTGCTGGCTAGGAGCATTTAAAGTTGACACGCCAGCACATTTTTTATGTTAGAACGTAGGTTTTTTTTATTTAAAAGCTATTATGATAGACAATAATAAAAAGTCATAAAAATTTCTAGTATTATAGGCTTAATTTTAAGATTTTTGGAGTTTATTGGAAAAAAACAGCCTAAAAAATGTAATTTTAATACAAAAATTAAACTTTAAGTCACGATAGCCACTCGTTTGTGAGTTATTTGTTATTTTATCGTCATCGTCACATATCTGACATGATTATGGTTTTTATTTTAACAAAATAGACCTACTACTTTGGAAGAAATAATTTTTTTATTAAATAGAGTAATTATTGAGTAATAAAAATTTTAATACATCAATAAAGTATATACGAATTTTTTTTTAATTTTTTTTTCTATTTTTTTGTCGATAATTTTTGATCTAGTTTCACCCCCTTTCGGGGTTGCACTTTATCCAGGGACACACTGTATAGAAAAACACCCAGACACGGAACAAATATCTGTAGATCATGTAAACATTTGTTCCGCAGCGGGAATCGAACCCGCTACCTCCTGCGTCTCAGCCGGCTATACGCCCACTGCGCCACGGAGGCAGTCAATAATAATAAGCACCAAGTTTCACTCTATATTGAAAAATTACTCCCATAAACACTACTTAATCCTAGAGATCAATACAGGGTGTTAAGTAATTATACTGACGATATTCAAGTGACGGTTTCTCAACACATAAGAAAGACTTCTCGAAAAAAACTACTAGTTATATTATCAAATTTTAAAGAATATCCACTAAGTTTAGGTAATTAATTCGATATAAAACTTGCTGCCTACTCTTGCAATCGACATCCAAAAATAAAGGCCGATTTGATATCTCTTTCGGAAATGGCTGCGGGTTTTGGGTTAGAAAGGGACAGCAAGAGATATATCGAGACGTCACCAATACAGTATCTGTGGTTAAATGGCAAGCATTATGCAATAGCACAACATAAGTTTAATAAAGTGTTTGTTTTTACATGCCAAAATAAATTTCACATTGCAAATAAACATTTCACAAATTTATTTATTATGCTCATCAATATAACCCCTTTCATTTTTGTGTGTATATTATCAAACACCCTATATTTCGACAGGACGATATTCCAATGTTGTATCATTTGGTTCTATTGTTCGTTGGTAGTATTTTGACACCTGTCATTTGACAGGTCCTAATTAATGGGCAATTAAATTAGATATATATTATACTTTTGACCAAACATTGTTTCGAGAAACACTGGAACAAGGTTTACATTTAAAGATGCTGTAGGTATGTCAATAATTATATTTGTACACTCAGCACTTATTTTTTATTCAGCTTGGACCAATATATTTTGAAAGACGTGGGTAAATTCCATCGATAGATACGAAATCCTTGCTTTATAAAAAGCATAAAACATGTTATTGGTTAGACAGGGGGTTCATGACAGGCACCATGGCCCGTCATTGTGTTTCAAGTGGGCCAATTCCCCCATCGAGCGGCCACTTGGGCCATCCGCCATGTAAACATCAAGGAGGTCTGAGCACAATTGGATGCGGTATTATCTGACGAGCAATTCATTCATTCATTTATTTAGTTCAGATGTCAAAGATCCATATTTGTTAGTAAAAATAAAAACTTAATTAAACATGTCAAATGGGTTAGTACAAGTGTGCTTAGTTAAAAAACAAAATAATCATGAGTCAAATAATAATTACAGTCAGGTACTCTCACTCGCAAATACTCATAATGCTCTTTGGAAGGGCTTGTGTGGCACATGGAGCTTACAGCAGTGATTCAGATACGGACAGTCGAGGCGGTCTGCAATCACGCTGAGGAGGACGTTGGTACTCACCCGCACCCGACGCACCAGGGATGCACAGCGCAGGCGCATTGTCGCATAGAAACAATTGATGCGCGCCTCCGCGAACATTCCTGACGCGCTGCAGAAGCGGGGAAGCCCCAACATCATCCTCAGCGCGTTATTGTACTGAAGTCTGAGGGCGGTGTACGATCTCTGAGTATAGTTTCTCCACAGACTGCACGTGTAGAATGAAGTACAAAATGCTCTAAAGAGAGTTATTTTAACGTCTCTTGAACAGCGTGCAAACCTGCGGACTATCATATTTGCTCTGACCGACAAAGCCCTCCTCTCCCGCTCAATATCAGCATCGTCCCTCAGGTCAGCCGTAACCAAATGACCCAAGTATTTGAACTGTTCTACCTTTTCCAGGTTAGAACCGTAAAGCCTTACTGGAGGTACCTCCGTAACTCGTCTCGAATAAGCTAATGATTAATTTATATAGCTAACATACTTTACTAATCTCAAGGTACATTCGATTTAGAAAAGTCTAGGTACTGAAACTAGAAAGACTTGTGTGATGGAAATAATCAAAGTACGAGTACTGTATCTGTGGGCACGGCAGTGCCCCTGCCAAGTCGAATGCAACGCAAACTGCCGTAAATACCTTTTCTGGAACCATTTTGGTCGATGTTCGAGCCTCTGATAGACTGATAAAATTTTCTTGGACTAATAAATACTACAAATAGGTAAGGAAGTTGTCATGTACCATTTAATAGTGATCGTTTTTATTAAACTAAAACCAGCTTTATTTATTTCAATTATAAGGATCAAATGATCAATTAATCATTTTAAAACGTCTTATTGTGGAAGCCGTGGAGATTTTAGCTTAGAATATACACACGTGTTGAATTACAAATCTGTAATATTGCCCAAGTCTTTCGAATATTTAGGCTTTTAAAAGTATAAGCTTGGATTGCACACCGACCCCTAAACGTATTTAGCGACTAAAAATGTTTAAATCTGACGTATTTATAAGATTTGGCAACTCTCTAAATCTTTTATATCCACTAAAAACGTTTTGGTATCGTTGCGCAAGTCACCCTTAGTATCCGAAATCGTAGGAACTAGTTTTATAGTTGAATGAAATAATAAAAATTATTTATTGCACAAGATATAAATAATCTGTACATAGGCGATCATATACATACGTATAGGATGTACAGTTCATTATTATTATTAATTCTTAAGCTATCGGCATAACGACGTATGAAGCAGAACTTCCATATTGATTGCATAAGTCATTGAAAAGTAAGAAAAATACCAAGCTGCTCGTCACAATTTATTAAACTTAGGAAGTCATCATCATCATCATTATCGGAGGTCCACTTCTGAAAATAGGCCTCCCCGATATATTTCTAGAATGACGGATCTTGTGCGGTCTGCACCCAACGGCTCCCAGCAAACTATCAGGTCGTCTTTCCATTAGTGGGGGCCGTCCTACGCTGCGCTTTCCAGTGCGTGGTCTCCATTCGAGAACCTTACTGACTCAACGGCCGTCACTTCTTCGAGCTATGTGCCCTACCCACTGCCAGTTCAGCTTGCTAATCCTTTGTGTTACTCTCCTAATTTTTTATTCGATCTCGTAGGACTTAGAAAGTGAAATACCACATCCAAAAAATCCGCTTTCTCTTTTTACTCCTCTACGAGCCAGTCTGAATGTATTATTGTGTTTTCATTGCTCAAACGCAATCAATGGCGCTGCGTGCATTTTTAGAGTTTTTGCCCCTATTTGTGCTATTGTAAAACAAGGCCTCTTCAAGTAGAACGGTGCTGTGGCCACGAATACCTTCCCTAGCAGTTGACGGGTTGAGCTATTCAGAACACGTTTTAGGAAATATGCTTGAGTCCTTTTTGGAAATACGATTATGCTATATTGTTGATTATAAGGCAATTTGGATCGAACCAATGGAATAGGTTCGGTGCTCACTGGAGTGTGGGGCAGTTTGAAATCAGATTGACGGGTTAAAGCCACTTTTGGCTCATAGCTGCACCCTTAAATTGGTGATTATCTATCCTGCAAAAACTAAAGGACAATGCCATAATAGATGTATGGATTACGTACCAAGCTGCATCAAAATATTGACCACCGCAAATTTTCTTTTTGAAAGCAAAATTCGCGTTCCGAATTAATTTCAATCCAATTTCGATACATCTCTATGATCGGTTCATCGTGTCCATCAACACATGTATCAGCCGCATGATGTCCACTGCTGAACTTAGGCCTCCCCCATTTATTTCCATATATAGGTTATTGGGAGCCGTTGGGTGCACGCCGCACAAGATCGGTCGCTCTGGAAATATATGGGGGAGGTCTATGTTCAGCTACGACCGGTTGCAACCGGCCAAATAAACAAAAATAAAAAAACAGGAGAACGGCTGAGCACAAAAGATGTAATACTAGTGGTTCGCCCCGAACCGAGATCTCACGAGTCTCGCATAAAAACAAAAATAATTACGATCTTTGACTATCAAAATAGTGCCACGAAATAAATAACCAATAACTTGACCTACAGTTTCATTCAAATTACAGCTAACGGGAGTTCATATAAAGTGGTTTTTATTTTTTGGGGTACAAAATGCAGTTATTCTGGATTTCAGACTTTTGCCTATATTTGTGTCACTAAAGCTACACGAATACCAAATTTCAGCACTATGGGGTCACTGATGTACCCTGTGAATTTTGTCAAAGTTTTGTTTTTTTTATGGCTACTAACTCAAAAACTACAAGGGTTAAACTAAAAATAAAAACAGGGTTGAAATGTACTAATGAAGACCTTTCATTTGAATTCCCACTTGACCTTAAAGTCTCATCTTAATTTTTTTACCCCTCTTGAACCCCAATACCTCAACAACCCCCCCACATTTTTAGCTCATTTAAATACACCAAAATTGTGCTATCACTACCTACCTATATACCAAATTTCACCATGATCGGATAAACGCTTCGAAAATTATCCTCGGACAAACTAACATACATACATACATACATACAACGCCGATTTGCCCAAGTAGATTTAGAGATCTCGCTTCGCTCGATCAATTAATAAAATTATGTTCTGTATTTTATTTTGGTGTACATTAAAGAGTTATCTTATCTTACCTTATCTTATTAATTAATTGTATAATATTACGATAAAGGTAATTATAATTTTAATATACCTACCACCGAACCCCCTGTAGAAGATAAACTTACTGAGATAGTGCGCTTTTGACTCGTTGTCTTATTACGTAAGTCAATGGCTGCAATTGCTGTCGCGACATCAATTGTTATTGTCTTACGTATTAAGGCTACCCGTCAAGCTATAATAAATTGTAAGGTTAAAATAAGTTATGTGTAAAAACCACGTAAATACTGTGTAGTGGTTCGATTGTCTCTAAGCACCGAAACAAACCTATTGTTTTTTTTCCAAAGTAGAGTGCTGGGGAGCGAAGACAGGCTTCCGCCCGCGGCTTTGCATGCAGTTTGTCAATAAAATAAATAAATAAATATTGCTGGACATTTCACACAGCGCTATCTAGCCCCAAACTAAGCAGAGCTTGTACTATGGGAACCAGATAACTGATAGAATACTTATATACTTTTTGTTTTGTAAATACATACTTATAATATATAGAAAAACACCCAGACACGGAACAAATATCTGTAGATCATGCAAACATTTGTTCCGCGTATTTGTCCGGGTATAAAAATATTACCCTCCGCACGCAGTCGGGTAAAAAGTAGCATATGCCCCAATCCCGGTTATGTACCAAATTTCATCGAAATCGGTAGAGCCGTTTAGTTGAGAAAACGTAACAAACAGACAGAGAGCAGAGAGACAGAGGGAGAGAGTTAGGTACTTTCGAATTTATAATATTAGTATGGAGTATCAATCACAAATATTTAATACCTACTAGCTGATTAATCGGATGCGTAGTTTTTTAATAAAAACATAACACTCCTTCTGCGCAGTAAGATAAAAATTAACCTATGTTACTTAGGGATAATGTAGCATTCTAATGGTGAAAGAATTTTTGAAATCGAACCCGTACATAGGTAAGTATACTTTTTGGTACAAGAATCTGTTTATGAATTAAAAAGCTTCCATTAAAAAGTTGCCATTTTCGTAATAGGTATTATGTACCCATTTTGACGACCTCCGTGGTACAGTGGGCGAATAGCCGACTGAGACGCAGGAGGTAGTGGGTTTGATTCCCATCGCGGAACAAATGTTGTATAATCTGATAGATATTTGTCCCGGGTCTGGATGTTTTTCTATATATTATAAGTATGTACTTACAAAAACAGTATATAATATATGTATTCTATCAGTTATCTGGTTCCCATAGTACAAGCTATGCTTAGTTTGGGGCTAGAGAGCGCTGTGTGAAATGTCGAGCCAATATTTATTATTTTTATTAATAATTATTTTTGCTGAAATCCTAAGTGTTCGGAATAAACCTTCATAATGATACTATTTTTTACCAGTAATACTGCATCATTCACTTTGTAATAAATATATATATGTATTACGAGTATGTAAAAGTTGAGGATATAAGCTAAAAATTATATGTAGCGAAAACTCGATTCCTTAAAATTTCTTGAAAATAACTCCAAAGTCACGTCCAAAATTTACAATAAACGCGTAGTATTCAATAAATACTATAAATAAGTTCGTGAAAACATAGGTACTTACCGATATTTATATGATGCATAACACCTGTGTTTTGATTTTTCATATTAACCGATATTTTGTTATAATTTTTTATTTTATGCAATTTTCACTCTCGCGCCTCGAATTAGTCCTTCTCGTACTGCGGGTATTTTCGCATGGAGTGACTGAGACAGTTGCACAAGTTATAGTTATTTTACATATTTATTTTCTTGTTTTACAGTAAGTAATTTCTCTCTAACTTGACCTCTCCGTTTGCTCCCTGATCTACAGTAAAATACAAGCCAGTGTTTACGATAGGGGAAAACGGGTCCCTTATGCATAAGATTCTGCTACTAAAGTTCAAAATTCAACCGTCGGCCATGTTCATTAAGGTTTGTATTAGTGTGAAAGGTAAAAATTCCAGGAATTGTTCGTACCGACGTCACATGTGGTGCACAGCCTTTATTGAAGTCGATGTTGCCCCTCCTCCAGCCAACAAGGGGAAACCTGCTTTAAATACTTTGCTATAATGTATGCAAAATCGGAGTTTAACAGCGCTTTTGGAAAAAATACAGAATTTTATAATTTTAAATAACAATAGAAGTGAAATCTTGTAACTAGTAGTTCGCCCCAAACTGAGATCTTGAGGGTGTGAATATCGTAGGGCACGTTTCAAAGGTGCGTTCAAACGTACCTACGAGGCAATACTTTGTTATAGGCGATGGTTACCACTTAACAACAGGTAAGCCATACGCTTATGCAATCTCCAAGTAGAAGGTATAAAAAAATAATCATTTAACAGTTTATATCTGTTAAGTATATAATATATATTTCACACCACCTGCTCGACAATGTCATAATATAAGGCATATACCTAAGCCTCACAGAAATTAGGTGATTAAATCCCTACGGCTGAGCCGGGAGTAAAGTTGCACTAAATTTAATTATGCTCGCGAGGGCATAATTTGAATTTGGAACCTCATCTGTATTAAAATTTTAACCAAACAATAAGAACTTATTCGTAAATCGATCGATCTTGGGTGTGCTTATATCCCTCTCTGCACTCAGTACTCTAGTAATTCCCTCGCTCCGCTCGTGAGTTAACTCTAGAATCCTTCGTTACGTTCGGGATTTAATATAGCGACCATGACGCAACACACTGCTTTATCCCCTTGTTTAATAATCTACTATAATTTATTATTAGCATAACTACATTTTGTCTACAGTGTTTTTTTTACTGTGACAGTATGGAGCCAATGAACCATAGCAGATACCTACAGATAAACTGTTTGAGGAACCATTTTTATATAGAACTAATTTTGGTACAGAGTAATTTTTGGACAAGCGATAGTTTTCAATAGAAATCAATTAAAAAAGTCAATAATTTTTTATATAATGCTAATCGACTCTGTTTCATGTTAGGTCTATTTCACTTAATCAGGTTTAAGATATTTATTGATCTTAAAGAATTACATTCACATAAAGATAAACTTAAAAATAATAGTTTATAAATTTGTTGGGAAATTGTACTAACCAAAGTTAAAAGCGATACAAAAGTTTGTACAAAATAAAAATTAAGTGCGGTTAGTTTTGTAACATTTGGCTCATCCAATTCAGTGTAAACAACATTCAAGTGACACAGATATGCGCAACTGGAAGTGGCATGGACATCATTGTGATTTTGTATACTGGTAAATTTATTATTTTTTATGATTCGACAATAAAATATACTTATAAGCATAAATTTTCACCTTTTTACCACCAATCCCAATTTTTTTAATATCGATATTAGTACTTTAATAATTTTCTAAACAAAAAATAATTTCATTTATTTAACTAATACGATTTTTTTTATTCATCGATTTAACGACGAATTTAATTAACACAAAATGTATTGATTCCAAGGCGGTAAGAAGTTCGCGAGGTCAGCTACTTGGTGTATAAATATTTGGACAGTAAAAGCTGGTCAAATTAAAAATAAAACGTTTTCATATGCATTTTGTTTTACTCAACAATTAATAAAATTATAATAAAGTAGCTGACCCGCGTTTCGCACGCGTGGTTTGCCAATAAAAACATTACCCTCCTTTTTCGCAGTCGGATAAAAGTAGTGTTCCAATATATGTATAATTTGAGTATAGGTATTAACATGGCCTCCCCATTTAGCTGTATGCAAGTGAAGGCACGTTTCAGGGCACCTCTAGTAGCTTTTGACAAAGACAAAGACCTTTGTCACGGTCAGGATACTTCACCATATACCACTTTAATGCAATAACTGGACTTAAATAGTTAATGTATTAGACTTCATTATAACTTCATGCATGTTAGATAATTATTAATATCATTAACACAAAGGTTAGCTGAAAAAAAATGCTAATTAGCATTAAGTTTGCTTATGTATTATTTTAATAGTGCTATCAAGAATTTTCTAATCTAATGGACATAACATAGACAATCATTTATTCACTACATTAGCGCACAGCCCAGTTACATTATAAGACAGAAATACAAAAAAAAACATAAACGTAAAACAAAGGAAAAAGAATCTAATCATCATATCAGCAATACGACATCCACTGTTGAACATAAACCTCCATAAATTTCCAGAGCACTTAATCTTATGCGGCCTGCACCCAACGGCTCCCAGGAATCGTTATCAGGTCGTATTTCGTTCTAGTGGGGGGTCATCCTACACTGCGCTTTCCAGTGCGTGATCTCTACTCGAACATTTCTGCCCCAACAGCCGACATTTTTATTTAGATTCATCGATCAAATCTGTTCTTTAATTGATCAAGCGAAGCGAGATCTCCAAATCGACTTGGGCAAATCGACGTTGTATGTATGTATGTTTGTCCGAGGATAATTTTTGAAGCGTTGATCCGATCATCGTGAAATTTGATACATAGGTATCAAAACCAGAATAGTGATGGCACTATTTTGGTGTGACTAAATGAGATAAAACTGTTAGGGGGTTGTTTAGATATTGGTGTTCAAAAGGGGTAAAAAAATTTGAAATGAGACTATTATATAGCGATAAAGTGAGACGTCAAATGAAAGGTGTTTATTAGTACATTTTGACCCCGTTTTTATTTTTAGTAAAGTTTTTGTAGTTTTTGAGTAATAATAAAAACTAAACTTTGACAAAATTCACAGGGTACACCAGTGACCCCACAATGCTGTAATTTGGTATGCATGTAGGTTAAGTACTACAAATATAGGCAAAAGTCTGAAATCCAGAATAACTCCAATTTGTACCCCAAAAAAAGGTAACCAATTTACAACATGAACAACATGATGTAACATGAACTCCCGTTACCTGTAATTTGACTGAAACGGTCAAGTAATTTGGTTTTTGATTTCGTGGCACTGATATGATTTATGACAGTCAAAGATTACGAATAATATATTTTTTTTATTTTATGGTACAATCGCGAGTTCGGGGCAAAATATTTTATTGTACGCAGATAGATTACTGACATAGAACTTACAAAAAGGACATGTAAAAGGCGAGCTTAACCCTAAAAAGAGTTTTCTTCCAACAAACCTTTGAGGATAGAGATAGCTGATTTTAGTGGTGTTTAACACGAAGAACGAAAGAAGGAGGCAAAGAAAGGTTTCTCCATTCTATGCTAAAATGTAATATTACTGTATTCTTCCGTGGAGATAAACTGTTCTAGGGCGGTAAAGGAATACTAACGAATACTAACGAATACTAACGAACAAACGAAGCACTATTGACTTCATTTTATCTGAAAAAGAGCAATTCAACTGAGATCGACCAGGTACACCGTAACAAGTCGGTACCGTATACCAAGTCCGACCACGCTAAGTCAGCGTATAACACATTAAATACTTTTTATGAGTTTTCGTTTTCATATTTATCGTTATGCAACGAGGCCGGCAGTTAGTATTTTATTAACTTGTGGTTCGCCCCGAACTGAGATCTCGCGAGTCTTCAATTAAAATAAAAAAATATTATTTGTATACCATCAAAATAATGCCACGAAATTATAACCAAATAACTTGACCTACTGTTCCATTCAAATTACAGGTAACGGGAGTTCATGTTTCCTGGTTACGCTTTTTTGGGGTACAAATTGCAGTTATTCTGTATTTCAGTCTTTTGCCTATATTTGTGTCACTTAAGCTACACGCATACCAAAGTACAGCACTGTGAGTGTACCCTGTAAATTTTGTCAAATTTTGTTTTTAATTTGGCTAATAACTCTAAAACTACAAAATTTAAACTAAAAATAAAAACAGGGTTGATGCTAATGACCTTTCATTTGACGTCCCACTTGACCTAAAAGTCTCATTTTAACTTTTTTCCCCCCTCTTGAACCCCAATATCTCAACAAACTCCCAACATTTTTAGATCATTTAGTCACACCAAAATTGTGCCATCACTATAAACCAAATTTCACGATGATTGGATAAACGCTTCGAAAGTTATTCTCGGGCAAACAAACATACATACAACGCCGATTTGCCCAAATTGGCTTAGAAATCTCGCTTCGCTCGATCAATTATTTATACGAGTTTGTGATGGAAGAAGCATATGTCCCACCTGACGTGTAACTACAACGGTCACGGCTACATTATTATATAAAAGATAGCTAAGATAAGATAAAGATATTAATTATTAAAAGAAAGTAGGTTTATACTTAATATCTTTTTACCTTTTTATCCTACCAAATGTTAGATTAATGTATGTATATGCACATCCTGAAAAAGATAAACGTATTTTAATAAAATCTTATTGTACAACATTTCAAACAATAACCTTTCTACAACAAAAACAGTTAGACACTGTTTAGTATGTGTTTAAAAAAGTCCTCAAAATTGTATATTTAAGTTTTTTTTTTCAAGCAATGTTTAGCAGGTGTTTATCTTTTTTCTGGTCCTTTTTACTTTTCCTCTTTCTTCCCTAAATGTTTCTGAATTAATTGATCGAGCGAAGCGAGATCTCCAAATCAATTTAGGCAAATCGGCGTTGCATGTACCTATGTACGTTTGTTTGTCCGAGGATAATGTTGTTGAGAGGGTTCTAGACCGTGAAAAAGAGAGGTGAAAAAAACAAAATGTGACTATCCGGTCAAATAGCACGTTTAATGAAAGGTCTTTATGAATACATTTCGACTCCGTTTTTATTTTTAATATAAACCTTAATAAAAACTGAACATTGACGAAATTCACAGGGTAGGTACATATATACCAGTGATCCCACAGTGCTGAAATTTGGTATGCGTGTAGCTTTAGTATCACAAATATAGGGAAAAATCTGAAATCCATAATAACTGCAATATCTACCACAAAAAAGTATAACCAATAAACTTACAAAGAACTCCCGTTACCTGTAGTTTGAATGAAACTGAAGGTCAAGGTATTTGGTATGTATTTAGTAACACTATTTTGATAGTCAAAAGTTTAGAAATATTTTTTTTTTATGTTTTTCTCAGTTCACTAGTATATTTATCTTTAAAATGTATCATTCCTACCGTTATCTAGATTTAGCATGGCCGGACTGTAGTAAGCCAGGAAGGGCTACGAAAAAAGCAATATTTAACCTGTGAACAGGCGAGGGTGAACGAAACCCCGATTGCACAAATGGTCCCCAAGGGGCTCTTACTAAATGCGGATAGCTATCGATGAGGTGTTATTTTAGGGTTAAATTAAGAAAGTGTGAAGTTATTTATGCGGTGATAGAAAATAAAATGTATTGTTTCAAGAACTAATAAATGGTCAAGCGCGTGTGACGGATCACGCACAGGATTCCGTAGCCAGCACGGCTTTATCTTCGTCATTTCTATAAATAGATAAAAATACCTAAACAAACAGGAAAATGCAAAAATACAGGAAATGGTGCATCTCAGATCATTTGAATATCTTAGATCTTAGATCATAAGTTGCTTAAATATGTTTCTAACTCAATTCAGAGATCACTTTGTTAAGCGATAAGACTGCCCACTATGCTTACATTTATTTGTTTTCTTTTTATTTTATATTTGTTGTGTCTAGCTTATAACGTATAATACAGAATTTTCATATCATTTTTCATGTAATTTTAAATGCAAAGTTAATTTTCAATTAATTTCAATTCATTTATTTAGAAAAAGTAGTACAAACAGATTACAGATAGCACGATGCATCAGCAAAATCATAAAAATTGTGGAGCAGCTTCAACGCCCACCTCCTCAGATAACAAAGCAAGACAAAATACATTGTTCCGTTATTTTGCATTTGATTTTGGACATGTTACATGAACAATATATGAACTGTTTACAAACCCAAAAACAGACATAAATTGGTCGACTGCTCGTAAACTAGTAGTCTACCCAGCTTTGATACAATTCTTCTCACAACTACAGTATACAACTGTACAGTGGCGGATTTACCACCGGGCTGAGTAGGCTGGAGCCTAGGGCGGCAGATTTGAGGGGCGGCAAATTTGGGGCCAAAGTCAAAGTCACTCACTGTTTTACCCCCATTCCCCACTCGCACTTGACTGGTTTTGTTAAATCAGTCAAATTTATTAAGGACCAGGGTTGCCAGATTCTTTTACATTTAAAGATCTCATGAGTTTAAAAAGGTTGAAAAACACTGAACTAGGGTATCGAATTGTAGACGTCGATAGAGGCGGCAAAATTCGAATAGCCTACTGACGGTAAATGTGTAAACCCACCACTGCAACTGTAGATACTTTTTAGGTACCTTTACAAAACACAAGAGTAGCGGTTTGACTGGTAACCCCCCCCCCCCCCCCCACCCCCACCCCACCCCTCCAGTCAATCAAGAACTTAATTGATAGTAAATAAATAAAGCATTTATTTTCCTCGCCTATTCCAGCCTTCCTATTCCGGCCAGAAACCTATTTCTAAGAACGAAGAGTTGATATTGTAAAATTATTGATACACCTTTTATATACAGGGTGTTCTTTTATATACCTACAAACGATATTCAAGTGACGGTTATGCAAAACAAAAAAAACGACTCCTCAAAAAAAAAACTACTAGTTATATTATCAAATTTTAAAGAAAATCGACTAAGTTTAGATGATTAATTCGATATAAAACTTACTGCCTCCTCTACAATCGACATCCAAAAAGAAAGATCCGCTTTGATATCTCTTTCGGAAATGGCTGCGGGTTTTGGGTTAGAAAAGGACAACAAGAGATATCTCGAGACGTCACCAATACAGTAACTGTGGATAGCATTATGCAATAACACAACATAAGTTCAATAAAGTGTTTGTTTTTACTTGCCAAAATAAATTTCACATTTCTATGGTAAATATTTCACATATTTATTTAATAAGCTCATCAAACTAGCCCCTTTCATTTTTGTGCGTATATCAAACACCCTATACAGTAGGCGGGTATGTATTATTTATTACATTTTATATTATTTTTTGTTCTTCATTATTAACAAGAGTAGGTAAGATGACAATGCTCTTATATAGCAGCTACGATTTGATATAATAAAATGCATTTTCTGTTTCTCACTTGTTGTTGACATCTCTTTTGATGCAACATAATTTCATGATGTGTGTGGACTGAGTGACCACATTTTAGGTTTTATGTAGTTTTAATAACTAAAAGTTTTAGTAAAAGTTATAATACATTTGTAAAACGAATATAGGAATTCGTAAAAAAATTAATAAAAAATATGCTATTATTCTATATTCTTTATTGCACACAAGAAAATATATTTAAAAATACAGAAATAGAGGTCATGTACAAAGGCGAGCTTAACTCTAAGAAGAGGTTTCTTCCAGCAAATCTTTGAGGCTAGAGAAAGAGATGATTTTAAAGGTAGGTGAGTGTTTGTGGTTTCGTGGAAAGGGTCGGTCCCTCGACACAATGGGCACTCCCCATTCTGCGAAACCACAAACAATAGCAACAATAACACAGCAAGACAAAAGCGTTCGAGAAGGTTCGATTATTACTCATTGTTTAACAGCCTCGGCGTAACACTGCCCCCTCCTAAAACATGCTCGTCCCGAGCATTCTTAGCCCCATATCGCGGCAGCCGATCAACACGAACAATTTTAGGCGCACCTCGCGCTGAAGATGTAGCAACTAGAGGAGCCACATTGCCGTCTCCAGTACTTCAGGACACCCAGAGTCCCTTTCTCATCAGCGATCCCAATTCCAGCCTCCAAAACACGGCTCTCATGATTTCTATCTGTTCTTTCACTTCCTGGAATTCCTTTCCAGATGAACCGAACGATTCCCTCATCAGTCGAGCACGCTCTTATGGCCAACGTCGCTGATCTTCCTATTGACGACGCTGCTCTTCTTTATCCTGACGTCGCTGTTCCTCTTGCAACCGAGTCTGCTCCACCTGTTCACATCGCTGTTCCTTCTGCAACCGAGCCTGCTCTTCCTGCTGACGACGCTTCTCTTCTTAATGCTGACGGCGTTGTTCCTCCTGCAACCAAGCCTGCTCTTCTTGCTGACGACGCTGCTCTTCCCCCGAGTCAGTCTGGATTTAGCTATACGTGCGAACATTTCGGTGACTTTAAGTGGTGCACCAGTGGTGTGAATTGGTGTGTTGTGATTACGTGTGACCAAGTTCGTGTATTCATCGTTTGGTGCGCCTAAAATTGTTCGTGTTGATCGGCTGCCGCGATATGGGGCTAAGAATGCTCGGGACGAGCATGTTTTAGGAGGGGGCAGTGTTACGCCGAGGCTGTTAAACAATGAGTAATAATCGAACCTTCTCGAACGCTTTTGTCTTGCTGTGTTATTGTTGCTATTTGCCTAGCTACAAATGCAAATTTATGGTCAAAAGTTGGTTACTAGGTTTGAACTACCTTGAAACTGAGAGTCTGTTAATCATACTATCATAAGTTATGTATGATAAGTTAACACACAACATACTCACCCATTTATACGTACACACAAACTGACACCGTTATATACACTCACACCACACACCTTCTCTCAAACACTCTCACCCACATCCTTTCACACACATACACTCACCATATATATATCCTCGCATGCATATTTACACACACTCGCGCACTCAAACACACACACACACACACATTCAAATCTCACAACCAACATATTCCCACACTCACACATACATTCACTGATCATTCCATTATGAACCATAGTCCGGAGGGAGGTATAGGTATGCCATCATACAGGTCAATCCTAGTTTGGGTACCTATGTTTTCCATCCTGAATTGTATTATACCTAGTAAACCATTGTAATTTTTGTTTGTGAAATTTTGAAGTTTGTTGTTGAATAAAATAATTTTTATTATTATTATTATTATTATATTGTTTGTGGTTTCGTGGAAAGGGTCGGTCCCTCGACACAATGGGCACTCCCCATTCTGCGAAACCACAAACAATAGCAACAATAACACAGCAAGACAAAAGCGTTCGAGAAGGTTCGATTATTACTCATTGTTTAACAGCCTCGGCGTAACACTGCCCCCTCCTAAAACATGCTCGTCCCGAGCATTCTTAGCCCCATATCGTGGCAGCCGATCAACACGAACAATTTTAGGCGCACCTCGCGCTGAAGATGTAGCAACTAGAGGAGCCACATTGCCGTCTCCAGTACTTCAGGACACCCAGAGTCCCTTTCTCATCAGCGATCCCAATTCCAGCCTCCAAAACACGGCTCTCATGATTTCTATCTGTTCTTTCACTTCCTGGAATTCCTTTCCAGATGAACCGAACGATTCCCTCATCAGTCGAGCACGCTCTTATGGCCAACGTCGCTGATCTTCCTATTGACGACGCTGCTCTTCTTTATCCTGACGTCGCTGTTCCTCTTGCAACCGAGTCTGCTCCACCTGTTCACGTCGCTGTTCCTTCTGCAACCGAGCCTGCTCTTCCTGCTGACGACGCTTCTCTTCTTAATGCTGACGGCGTTGTTCCTCCTGCAACCAAGCCTGCTCTTCTTGCTGACGACGCTGCTCTTCCTTATCCTGACGTCACTGTTCTGCCTGCAACCGAGCCTGCTCTTCTTGCTGACGACGCTGCTCTTCCTTATCCTGACGTCGCTGTTCTTCCTGCAACCGAGCCTGCTCTTCTTCCTGACGTCGCTGTTCTTCCTGCCAACGTCGCTGCTCTTCTTGTTGACGACGCTGCTCTTCTTGACGACAAAGCAATGCCATAATAGCAGCAAGATCGCCTGTCACAGGAGCTTGCCCACGGATGATGATGATGAAGCTCCAATTGATTCTGGGGCGGCTGATTCCATCTTTATCGGCTGACGACTCTGTTGATCTTCTTGAACCGGAGACTCCCCAAACCGCCTTTCATCCATTTCCTGTTGTCGTTGACCTCTCGTCCTGACACCGTCCACGTTATCCTTTGGTAGAACCGGCATTATTTTATCCCGAACCCTCAGCTCGTAACAATTTGGTGTCAGAAGTGGGATAAAATAATGCCGGTTCTACCAAAGGATAACGTGGACGGTGTCAGGACGAGAGGTCAACGACAACAGGAAATGGATGAAAGGCGGTTTGGGGAGTCTCCGGTTCAAGAAGCTCGGCAGAGTCGTCAGCCGATGGAGATGGAATCAGCCGCCACCGAATCATTTGGGGCACCATCATCATCATCCGTGGAGCAAGCTCCTGTGACAGGCGATCTTGCTGCTATTATGGCCATGCTTTGTCGT
This sequence comes from Philereme transversata, assembly GCA_963924445.1. NCBI lineage: Eukaryota > Metazoa > Arthropoda > Insecta > Lepidoptera > Geometridae > Philereme > Philereme transversata. Next base: position 21,225,512 of record OZ004348.1, on the reverse strand, counting down.
CAACAAGAAAAGCAGCAACGTTGGCAGGAAGAACAGCGACGTCAGGATAAGGAAGAGCAGCGTCATCAGCAAGAAGAGCAGGCTCAGTTGCAAGAGGAACAACGCCGTCAGCATTAAGAAGAGAATCGTCGTCAGTAGGAAGAGCAGGCTCGGTTGCAGAAGGAACAGCGACATGAACAGGTGGAACAGACTCGGTTGCAAGAGGAACAGCGACGTCAGGATAAAGAAGAGCAGCGTCGTCAACAGGAAGATCAGCGACGTTGGCCATAAGAGCGTGCTCGACTGATGAGGGAATCGTTCTGTTCATCTGGAAAGGAATTCCAGGAAGTGAAAGAACAGATAGAAATCAAGAGAGCCGTGTTTTGGAGGCTGGAATTGGGCTCGACTGATGAGGGAATTGTTCGGTTCATCTGGAAAGTAATTCCAGGAAGTGAAAGAACAGATAGAAATCATGAGAGCCGTGTTTTGGAGGCTGGAATTGGGATCGCTGATGAGAAAGGGACTCTGGGTGTTCTGAAATACTGGAGACGGCAATGTGGCTCCTCTAGTTGCTACATCTTCAGCGTGAGGTGCGCCTAAAATTGTTCATGTTGATCGGCTGCCGCGATATGGGGCTAAGAATGCTCGGGACGAGCATGTTTTAGGAGGGGGCAGTGTTACGCCGAGGCTGTTAAACAATGAGTAATAATCGAACCTTCTCGAACGCTTTTGTCTTGCTGTGTTATTGCTGCTATTATTTGTGGTTTCGCAGAATGGGGAGTGGCCATTGTGTCGAGAGACCGACCCTTTCCTGGAAGGATCGACATCGTTCTCGAACAATCGAAATGTGTGCGATATAAATAGGCCGGAGAGATGGCCGGACAGTCAGTCTCGAGTCTAAGTGAGTGAGTGAGTCTCAGCGAGGCCCTGGAGGACTGACGTGGGAAGGGTCTCGCGTGAACAGTAGTTGCTCCCGAGTCAGTCTGGATTTAGCTATACGTGCGAACATTTCGGTGACTTTAAGTGGTGCACCAGTGGTGTGAATTGGTGTGTTGTGATTACGTGTGACCAAGTTCGTGTATTCATCGTTTAGTGCTGAATAAAAGTGTTATTTTGGTTAAATCGATTCCCATTATTTTATCCCGAACCCTCAGCTCGTAACAGTATGTTATACTAGTGGTTCGCCCCAAACTGAGAGCTCGCGAGTCTCCCTTATAAACAAAAAATATCACGAAATGCATTTACTTGACCCGAAGATTCATTCAAATTACAGGTAACGGGAGTTCATGTTATTTGGTTATTCTTTTTTGGGGTAGAAATGGCAGTTATTCTGGATTTCAGACTTTTGCCTATAATTGCACTAAAGCTACACGCATACCAAATTTCAGCATTGTGGGGGTGAATTTTGTCAAAGTTCAGTTTTTATTATGGCTAATAACTTAAAAACTATAAAATTTAAACTATAGATAAAAACCGGGTCGAAATGTACGCATAAAAACCTTTTATTAGACGTGCTACTTGACCAGATAGTCACATTTTGGTTTTTTTTACCCCTTGAACCCCAATATCTCAGCAAACCCTCCACATTTTTAGCTCATTGAGTCACACCAAAATTGTTCCATCACTATCTTCCTATATATACACGATTCGATAGTTATCCTCGGACAAACAAATATACATACATACAACGCCGATTTGTCCAAGTTGATTTGGAAATCTCGCTTCGCTCGATCAAATAATAGGTTGGGGAAGAAGTCTTTTCGCATTATAGTATGTATGAACTTGTAATAAAATCTCTTTGGCTATACTATTTGTATCTAGCTGGTTTTGGTATCATTCAAAGTTTAAATTTTAAAGAAGATAATTCCAAATTCAAATTAGGAAAATGTGTGATTTTTATTTGGTTTTCGTACTGTAAAGATGAGTGAATTTAATGAAGAAATTCAATACTATTTAAAATTTTACTACAAAAAAGGTAAAAATGCAACGCGAGCCACGAAAAAAATTTGCGATATTTATGGACCTAGTGCAGTTTCTGTGAGAGTAGCACAAATTTGGTTTAAGCGTTTTCAATCCGGAAATTTTGATGTCAAAAATGCACGTCGCTCTTGTCGCCCTATTACAGATAAAATTGATGGCATTTTTGAAAAAGTGGAGCAAGATCGGCATATCAGTAGTTACGACGTAGCTGAAGAACTGGGAATTGACCACAAAACAGTTTAGGCGCATTTGAAAAAAACTGGGTATACAAAAAAGCTCGATATTTGGGTACCTCGCGAGCTCACTGAAAGAAACCTAATGAACCGTGTATCTACTCATTTGTGATTCTTTATTACGACGTAATGAAACCGAACCATTTTTTAAGAAGCTGATAACTGGTGATGAAAAATGGATCACGTACGACAAGAACGTGCGAAAAAGGTCGTGGTCAAAGGCCGGTCAGGCTTCACAGACTGTGGCGAAACCCGGGTTAACTCGCGACAAGGTGATGCTGTATGTGTGGTGGGATTGGAAGGGCATTATTCATTATGAGCTGTTACCACCAGGCAGGACCATCGATTCTGAACTCTACTGCAAACAACTGATGAGATTAAAGCAAGAAGTTGAGAGAAAGCGGCCGGAATTAATCAACAGAAGGGGTGTGGTTTTTCATCATGATAACGCTAGACCTCACACATCTTTAGCCACTCAGCAAAAATTAAGAGAGTTTGGCTGGGAGGTGTTAATGCATCCGGCGTATAGTCCTGACCTTGCACCTTCAGATATCCACCTGTTTCGGTCTCTTTAGAATTCTTTAGGCAGTGTCAGGTTAACATCACGAGATGACTGCCAAAACCACTTGTCGCGGTATTTTAATCAGAAGCCACAAAATTTCTATAGCAATGGGATCATGTTCCTACCTACAAGATGGCAAAAAGTTATCGAACAAAATGGTACCTACATACTTTAATTAAATCTAAATAAACTATATTAAAAAATGTTTTGAAAATTCTTAAAAAATGCGAAGAAACTTTTTCCCCAACCTAATATTATAATTATAATTAATAAATTCTATGGAATAATAATATATATCTAATATGAATATATCCTTATAATAATATAAAATTACAGCGAAAGATAGTGCTCTTTAACTTTCCGTTTGAAAATGTTTTTTTTTTATAAATTATAGGCTAGCGTTTGACCACTATCTCGCCTGATGGTAAGCGATGATGCAGTCTACGATGGTACACGCTTGCCTAGAAGAAACCTATTCACTCGCGACTTGAACATCCCTTGGTTGTAGTTATCAGGAAACACAGACTCAGGCAAGGCGTTCCACTCCTTGGCGGTGCGCATAATAAAGATGGAAGAGTACCGCTTTGTGCGTATGGGAGGTACGTCTACCATGTAGCGGTGGCGCATCGCAGAGCGTCTAGTTGTCCGATTATAGAATGGGGATGGTGGGATCAGGTTGAAAAGCTCCGCAGCACACTCTCCGATATGTATCCTATAAAAAACCGAGAGGCTTGCAACCTTTCGACGATGATCGAGGCTGTGGAGCCTTGCATTTGCTAACTCGTCATTGCAAATGAGCTTCTTGGCTCTTCTCTCAATTGAATCTAGAGTCTCTAGCTGGTATTTCGCTGATCCGTCCCAGAGGTGAGAACAGTACTCCAGACATGATTTGACTTGTGCTTGGTATAAGTTGAGCAACTGTCCCGGTGTGAAGTATTGCCTCACCTTTGCAAGTATTCAAAGCTTCTTAGCGGCCAGCTGGGCTTTCGACTCAATGTAAGAGCCGAAATTGAGAGTCGATGTTAATGTGATACCAAGAAGCTCGAGGTGGTTAGAAATCGGCACGGGTACATTACGGAAAGTAGGAGCCAGATGTAATGGGCTCCGTTTTGCGGAAAACAGACACGCCTGGGTTTTATTTGCATTAAACTTGACCAAGTTGGCATCGCCTTAGTCGGAGATTGCCTTCAAGGATAAATTTAAGCGTTCAACCATGACCTCCCTGAGTGACTAAATCTGCGCCCCACTGGCTCGTGCAGTAGATGTGTAACTCTCCACAACTGTGCTGTCATCTGCATAGCCAAAGTTTCCGGGCTTTAGCAGATCGTTGAAAACTCAAACACAACTCAAATGTTGAGTGATGGGCTAGCGCGAACTTTATGAGGAAGGGCATTCAAATTGTGTTCAAAATTCTATCATGTGAGGTCTCATTGTCTCATCTCATTTGTTTGTGTGTGTTGATGCAATATATTTTTATGACATGGCAAGAGTATAGTCGAAATTTATCAATATTACTTCATCTCCTTTCCTTGACAATGCCGTTGTACAGGAGCTACGATCTGTCATTTAATTTATTCATCTAAAGTTCATAATTCTTGACATTCGTCAATATGTAATGAATGACATTCAATTCATTATAATTGTTACCTGTTGACATATATAGCAATTTACAATTTAAATAAGTTATACAATAAATTCTTTGACAATGCCCATCTACATCATCTATAATCATAAGTACTTATCTGTTCCTAGCACCTCCAGAATGATGGTGCAATGAGCTACTAGGTAGATAAAGCCTAGGTAATTATTGACGTGTCCAAGTGTTCTATTGTGTCCCTGTTGGAATAAATGGGTATGAGTATGAAATCGGTAAACTTCGACACGACTATTACTAAAATGATGAAAATGACTTTTCAGATTTATATTTCGTAAACGGGCTCTAGTATCAAAAAATTATCCAGAAAACATCATAGTGTTTTTAGAAGACCTATTCAACGACACTTGACACGGTGGGGTGAGTGAGTAAAAATAAATTACCCCCATCTTCCATATAGGGGAGGCACCCTAAAAAAGCATATATATTTTTTATAACTAACTAGGCGTCACGAAAACGTATCATCATGTCAAATTTCAGCTTTACATCACTAAAAGTGTACAAATTAAACGGCTGACAGACAGACAGACAAGGCGAAACTATAAGGGTTCTTATTTCGACTAGAGTACCCCAAAACTGAAGTCCATTTTCCGTAGGAATATATAATAAAAAGTATTATTTATATTGTAACAATTAGAGTAAAAATCTTGGTTTTATCTGGGACAGGTAATTTTTTTTGCACTACTGATGTCTTGGTAGACAAGGCTCAAAATATAAACAGTCATTATGGTAAAATGCGATTAGGAATCACGGTCAATTAATAATTAAATTCATCACGTTGTCATGATGCCGAATCGAAATATATATTATACATATAATATATATATATACATTCAACCCAGTTTTTTCGAGTAAAGGGTTCCGATTCCACCCAATTCAACTATTGTATTAAACGATGAACATTACCAAATTCATAACCTTGATAAGCCCCGAACTCTCATTTTATCTATGGGCGGAATATCAATTGGACCCGGTTAAGTCTTCGGCCATTTCGGCCGTGTCTGGCACGCGCCGATCACGTGGCCCGAACCTGCCGGGCTTAACTGGATACTTAATATTTCTATTATGAATATTTATTGCTTTGTGGCTATATTATTTGGTTGCAGTTTAACTTATGGATTGACAGTTTTAAAATTTATAGTTATTTGCTTCAAACATATTTTTATACTCAATACCACCCGCGGTTTTGCCAGCCTTGTTTGTCAATAAAAACAACACCCTCCTTAAGTCCTTAAGTTTAGTTGGATAAAAAGTAGCCTATGGTCCAATCCCGGTCATAATCTATCTGTATACCTAATTTTATCGATATCGGTCCAGCCGTTTAGTCGTAAAAGCGTAACAGACAGAGACTTTCGAATTTATTAATATTATAAATTTTAAAGTAGACTTACTTTCGTCTGTCTGTGTGTTTGTTACGTTTAAGTAAGGATTCTCTCACATATGTTTCTAAGAATGAGGTGTCGATTAAATGTAAAATTATTGATAAACCTTTTTTGTGAGAAACTGGTGCCTGAGATAGGTGAAACCCTGTATTCCAGGCTCTTATCGACCTCACTAGACGACGGTCCCCCACTAGGTGGAAAGACAACCTGATATAGGTTGTTGGGAGCCGTTGGGTGCAGGCCGCACAAGAGATTCGTCACTCTGGAATTTTATGGGAGAGGCCTCTGTTCAGCAGTGGCTGAAATAAATAGCGAAAGCGTAAAAAAAACAACTTTTTAATTCAAAAGTATAATTGAAAATCTAAAGCATTTATAAAACAGGGATCGTCATTAAAAATCGACATCTTTGTCTCTCCGGGGTCCCTTATCCGAGGAACTCCTACATAATCTAGCGAGAGGGAGAGGAACGTCACGCTAGCCCCCTTTCAGATTAAAAACTCGCCACGCTTCCATGTTTAGCACCCCTGGCTTGTGACGCCCGCGCCCTGGCGGACGGGCGAGGGCGGCACATGTAACTGATATCACACGATGATTAAATGTTTCCGACTGAGATCACTCTTATTTGTGTTTAATTGTTGCTAGTTTTTTGATTTTTGTCGAGCACCCCTGTTTAAGCGAGAAAAATCACAGTCGCATTTGATTGGAGTTGGGTGGCCGCGTTTTATTAAATATTATATAGACATTATTATCTCGGAGTCTTTAAGTCCAGAGTGAATAGGTTCTTTCTAGGCAAGCGTGCTCCATCTTCGACCACACCATCATTTACCATAAGGTGAGGTAGTGGTAAAGCGGTTGTATATCACTAATAAAAAAAAACAAAATATTTTTGCAATCTCTTTGGTTAATAGCTAATATCATACTAATATTATAAATGTGAAAGTGAGTTTTTTTATTTATTTGTTTATTTGTTACCTTTTCACGACTAAACGGCTTAACCAGTATCGATGAAATTCACTAGTTCACTAGCTGACACGCGGGTTTGTTAATAAATACATTGCCCTCCTTCTGCATTCTCGGTTAAATAGATAAATAGTGGTATAAATCCCAATCCCGGTCAAAATTAAACTATGTGCTAAAATTCATCGAAATTGGTCAAGCCGTTAGACAGAGTTACTTTCGAATTTATAATTCTAAAGTCGAAGTCAAAATATGTTATTCAATAAAATGACAAGGATCACTTTGAAACGTCAATTTTACTGCCTCTTCTTCGCGACCTAGCCAGGAAAGAAAGGCAAGAAACAAGGCTGGTTGTTTTTTTAATGATTCTTTTAGAATACATAACAATACAGAACATAAATTACGTCTAAATCTTAACATTTTGAACGAGTTGAAGCAACTTTAATCCCAAGCTTCTCTATCATCTAAATAATCCGATATAATTTGATAGTGGGCTTTTTTATAAAAATTTTGTTTAGTTACGTTTTTAAATTTGTTAATTGTCAATTTTGGTACACCCCTTGGGAGTTTGTTATTAAAGCGCACACCTTGCCCTTTAAACGATTTACTAACTTTATTATGGAGTCTAAAAGTGGCAACAACGAGTTTATCTTTATTTCTATTGTTAAAATTATGATTATAGCTATTTTTCTTAAACAAATTTATATTTTTGTAAACATACATCAGATTTTCATAGATGTATTGACAAGGGAATGTAATTATATATATTTCTTTAAACTTATTAGTACCTGAATTGAGATTTAAGCTACTTTTCTTTGACAAACCACGTGTTCAAAGATGCAAGCGGCAGCTGGATAATAGTATAATTGGTTGTAAACACCTACACTGCTATGATAAGATAATCAATTGGTAAAAAAGTTACAAAGAAGATTGGCGAGACTTGCTTGGAAACAAGCAACAAAAACTGTTTATGATTATCATCATAGTAAGTGTACTCCAGTTGTTTAAATACCGGGATCGACCGTAAGGCTCGGACTCCCCGGGTCTCCCCGATCCTGCAAATACAGAGCATGTCCCGGTTGCTTCCAGGTAAAAATTGGAGTCAGATGGAGTCGTGTGAAGTCAATGCAGGAAAAATTCAAATGTTTGGTTGTGTCACGGATTGGTTAGGTCAAAAAACGGTCCCTGACAAGCCCGGATGCCATATAGTCCGAGCCTAACTAACGGCCGACCCGGACGATGCTGATATTGAACGGGAGATGAGGGATTGTCGGTCAGAGCTAATATGATAGTCATCTGGTTTGCACATTGTTCTAGAAACGTTAAAACAACACTCTAAGAGTATTTTGTTTTTCATTCTACACGTGCAGCCTGTGGGTGGACTATACACAGAGATCGTACACAGCCCTCAGACTCCAGTACAACAACGCGTGGCAATTGTGTCTAGGCAACAATGCGCCTGCGCTGTCCATCCCTGGTGCAACGGGTGCACCGGTAATCTTAGACTTCTGGCATTCTTGTTACATATCCTTCTATTTACACCCACTCTTAGAGCCAGAAGTCAAGATTCGACATTACTTGTATGTCACCATCTTCTTTTGTGTTTTATTTTGTAAGTGTGTCGTGTCAAATAAATGTTTTCATTTTTATTTCAACTTTATTAAAACGTTTCACGTAATTAATACAATAAAGAAATAATTGATCGACTGAAGCGAGATCTCTAAATCAACTTGAACGAATCGGCGGCGTTGAATGTATCTTTCTTTGTCCGATGATAACTTACGAAGCATTGATCCCATCATCATGGTATATAGGTAGGTAGTATTTTTCTAACTTTCGCGATCACTGTACATAAGTATTAATTAAAAATAAAAAAAATTAAAAAAAAACAAAAAAAAACGGGTATTCATTGCGTATGTACCTATTTTATTTGTTATCCCGACGTTTCGGCTGTTGCAACAGTCGTGGTCACGGGTTGACTCATAACGTCGGGATAACAAATAAAATAGGTACATACTCGATAAATAACCGTTTCAATCAATAATTATATAGGTAGGTAGTAATGGCACAATCTTGGTGTTACTAAATGAGCTAAAAATGTTGCGGGGTTGTTGAGATAATGGGGTTTAAGAGGGGTAAAAAATTACAAAATGAGACTATTAGGTCAAGTGGGACGTCTAACGACAGATATTTATCAGTACATTTCGATCCCGATTTTAGGGTTCCGTACCCAAAGGGTATAACGGGACCCTATTCGTAAGACTCCGCTGTCTGTCTGCCCGTCTGTCTGTCTGTCTGTCCGGCTGTCACCAGGCTGTATCTCATGAATCGTGATAGTAAAACAGTTGAAATTTTCACAGATGTTGTATTTCTGTTGCCGCTATAACAACAATTACTAAAAAATGAATAAAATAAATATTTAAGGGAACTCCCATACAACAAACGTGATTTTTTGCTAGATTTTGCACTTTTTTGCTCGATCTTGATAACGGCAACAGGTAGACGCTGGAAATATTCACAGAATATTTAGTTATATATTCACTTTAAAAATATTTAAAGGGGCTCCCATACAATAAACGTGATTTTTTTTTTGCCGTTTTTATAGATACGATTTATAGCACGGAACCCTTCGTGCGCGAGTCCGACTCACACTTGGCCGGTTTTTTATTTTTAGTTTATGCCTTGTAGTTTTTAGTATCCATAATAAAAAATAAATATCGACGAAATGCACAGTGCTGAAATTTGGTATGCCTGTAGCTTTAGTGACAAAAATATAGGAAAATGTCTGAAAATAATTGAAATTTCTACCCTTTAAAACTCTAACCGTATTAACGTGAACTCCCGTTACTTGTTATTTGAATTTAACTGTTGGTCATGCATTCCTTGGATACTTTACGCCATAAAGTTTACATGGCACTATTTTAATAGTCAATAAATGGTTTTTTTTGAAGTTATACTTCTTTTGGCGCGATGGAGAAAAATGATGAGAGTGAATTTTTACGATGCGCGCACACACCGACACCTAAATTTAACAGCATGAAGTTAGTTCTAGGTGGTATGAAAATTGATAACTATGTTCAAGTTGTATATTCTAGTATTTTTATATGTAGAACACGTGTTTCGTAAGGGTACAATTAAACAGTGTGAATAAATAAATATTATTTTGGTGTTTTTATTAAATCAATTTCATATACGACGGTGATACTAATAATTTATTATTTATTTTTCCATACGCCAAAGAAGTATAAATTCTAACGCGTGTACATAAGTACACACACTCTTTTTTTTTATCTTATGGGAGAATCGTGAGATTTTAGTTCCGGGCCAACCACTAGTACCTATAAATTGTCTATCATTCCTCAGTTTCGTTTCACAATATTCACTGTCTGCTTTAATCTATTTTAGAGCGAAAATATCAAAACAGTGTGCGAGAGGTATCTAAGAGAGTCGAAACCAGCAAGGGATTTTATTATTAGGGCATTAAGGGATAACCCCTGCGGCGGTACCCATGGCAAAGAGTAACGCACAGAACAGTCGCAATTTAGTCCAATCGGAACCTTTTTCATATATATATTTTTTAATATTATGTGATTCTGGAGTTACTATAATTTGATAAAAAAAGTTATTTGCAGTCAATGATTTGTAGAAAAAAATAAGCAAATATATATATGTATATATATAAAAATATCCTAAAGATTATGTTAAATTTAAATAACGTATGACAACCTCCGAGCTGCAATGGGCTAGCTGAAATGCAGGTTCGACTCTCGCCGTGTAACTAATGTTTGCAGGCAGATGTTCTATATTTTTATTTTATTTTATTTGATAATGTGTATGCAATGTTTGATATGTATCTGCTATACTAGAAATATTTCTATATCAGTATTTTTTTAAATTTTATTTAATTTGCATGTATTTTTACAATAGTAAAAATAGCTATTTCGAAGAGTTGCGCCAATTAGTAGCAAATGATAACCATAAAAATTACTTCATTATAAAACCAGGTTAGAGGTACGAAGGGATAGTGTAGCTAGTTATAATATTTCGCTTTTCATCAGTATTTTCAGAATTGGATCAGTATTTTCTGAGATTACCCCAGAAACTACAAACGTTTATCTGTATAAAGTCTATACTATAATATTATAAATTCTAAAGTAACTGTCTCTCTGTCTGTTGGTTTGTTTTGTTAAGTTTTTACGACTAACGGCTAGAGCGATTTTGATGAACTTTGGTATACAGGTAGAATATGAGAATATGATACTTTTCAATCCGATTAATTCTACCTTCGATACTCGGAGGTAAGGTATACCTACATCTGCCGCCGAGCAGCAATGCTGTGTTTCGGTTTGAAGGGGATAGTTACTGGTGAAATTACAGGCGTATGAGTCTTTACACCTGAATGCTTCAAGTTGTTGTACGCAGGGCAGTGCATCGTAGAGAACGTTTGTAAGGTACGTGACCTACGAGCCAATACTTTGCTATAGGCGATGGTTATCACTTAACATCAGGTGGGCCATAAGCTTTTTCAATCTCCATGAACCATTAAAAAGGGTATTAAAGGTGATCTGTACGGCGGCGTTACTCTGTGGCAAGCACCCTCCGAGCCGTTGTTCAAACAATATTAGACGCATCACGGTGCAGTTCGTCACTTATTACAATGGAGGATCACAACACAATGTTCTACGAATTTATAAATGCTTCGCTCAAATTCTACTCATTTTCATTCACAGTTTCGATTTAGAGCAAGTCGATACATGAATATAAATCACAAGATGTTAAAACTAAATTCTACTTATTATAATACTAGCTGACCAATCCGCAGCGACGCACGCGTAGTTTTTCAATAAAAACATAACCCTCCTTCTGTGCAATTGAGTAAAAATTAGCCTATGTTACTTTGAGATAATGTAGCATTCTAATGGTGAAAGAGTTTTTGATATCGGACCTTGGCCCGTAGCCAAATTACATTCGCCACGAATCTATTCGATTTCTACATACATTTGTTGTCGCTGAATGACGTGGTATTTCTATAGCATGTGTCAAATTCCATACATTTTCGGACGTATCGACTAGCGTCATCGCTAATCGACTGTAACTTGGCTTAGCCCTCTGTAGTTTTTGAGTTTATTTGTTACAAACATATAATAATACAAATCTTTGACTAACATACATAATATATTATAATACTAGCTGACCAATCCGCAGCGTCGCACGCGTAGTTTTTCATTAAAAACATTACCTCCATTTCTTCGCAGTTGAGTAAATAGTAGTTTATATTACTCCGGGATAATGTAGCATTCTAATGGTGAAAGAGTTTTTGAAATCGGACCGGTTGTTGTTGAGTTTATTCATTACAAACAAACAAAAATAGTAATCTTACCTCGTTATAATACTCGTATTACCTTCTAGTAATTCGCAGTTCCTTATTTGATTGGCTTCTAAATCTAGGGTATGAGGAAACTGAAGAATTGTTGAAAGTGATAAAATAAATTATATAAAATTATACACGTAGAATCTTGCTAAGCTTATTGAACTATTAACATTAAATAACGATTAACATTAAAATATTGCTGATTAATAGTTAAAATTAATATACTTATAATTATATATACTTAAGTAAATAATATAGATAAATATAGATAGGTACTTAATCTATAATAGGATTGAATGTACTAATAATTATAAAATAAAATATTATAAAATTTATTAATTTAATTATAAAATTAAAATAGCTTAATATAATTTACACAATAACAACCAGAATGTAATTATTATACAACCTCAACATGGCTAAACAACTTATTTATGTATGAAAGGTAAAGCAGTACCTACAGCACAAGTCTTGTACTTAGTGTAGGTACTGCACGCCAATACTCACTGTACAAGCCAATAATTGAATTTTAATTAAAATATGTTTTGTTATATGTATATTGCTTGATTTGTGAAATAAATGATTTTGATTGATTTGATTTGATTACTAGCTGACCATTCCGCAGCTTCGCACGCGTAGTTTTTCAATAAAAAACATTACCCTCCTTCTGTGCAATTGAGTAAAAAGTAGCCTATGTTACTCCGGGATAATGTAGCATTCTAATGGTGAAAGAATTTTTGATATCGGATCAGTAGTTTTTGAGTTTATTCGTTACAAACATATAATAATACAAATCTTTTCTCTTTATACTATTAGTATAGATTAATATAAGTATAATTATATTAAAACTATTTGATGACACGTAGTCTGCGACGCGAGACGCACGTGCGCTGTGTTGCGAAAATTACGAAACAACACACTTTCCAGCCAGAACTCTTCATTTGTAAAGGCCGAAAGATTTGCAATTGAACATGCAACACAAAAGATTTGCAGTCATTGTGGCGCGATTCCAACTGTTCGACCCTTAACTGTACATTGGTCTTCCTCTTCACATCCTTTGCGTGGTACAATCATTACTATTTATACTACAATAAATAAATAAATAAATATTGCTGGACATTTCACACAGCGGCTAGATAGCTAGCTCCAAACTAAGCAGAGCTTGTACTATGGGAACCAGATAACTGATAGGATACTTATGTACTTTTTTTTGTAAATACATACTTATAATATATAGAAAAACACCCAGACACGGAACAAATATCTGTAGATCATGCAAACGTTTGCTCCATGGCGGGAATCGAACCCGCTACCTCCTGCGTCTCAGCCGGCTATACGCCCACTGCGCCACGGAGGCAGTCAAACAATGGGCGGTTTTATAGCTTTGAAGCGATTTCTTTCAGCGATCTTCTTCCGCCTATTAGTACTTCTCTATGGATCTTCATGGATTCATGGATCACGCCAATAGATTTTTGTATGGTTGTGAGGCCTAAGCGATTAATAAATCAAAATTTGCATATTAACATCGCCGGTTGCTCATCACTTTAATTTCAATAAAATTAACGCTCCGAATACTGTCCCATACATTGAATAATACGATAACGTATATTCGTATAGATATGAAACTCCATGATCGAGAATCGAATAGTACATTCTGAGTAATAATAGAATAGAACCAAATCATTTATTTCAGACAACGTCCATATGATACACAAAACATATCACACTAATATTATAAATGCGAAAGTTTGGATGTCTGTTTATTTATTTGTTTGTTACTTAATCACGTCGTATTTGCTGAACCAATTTTGATGATTTGGTATATACGTAGATTATAACCCGGATTACCACATAGGCTACCTTTTATTCCATAAATCAGATCCCATGGGATAAAAATGGTGTGTCAAGTCAAGTTGCAACAGCTAGTTTAGTTTTATTTCTAGGCTACCTACACATTTTGTAGTCTAACGCGTACGAAGTCGCGGGAAACAGCTAGACCCAAAAAATACGAGTCCCAGTTTTTAAGTTTTATGTTTCATGTTTTATGTCTTTATGTGAACATTGTTGCCTGAAATAAACGTTATATTATATTATTATTATTATGGCAATCTTGATTCCGTTTTCAGATCTAAAATTCCGCAATGCCTAAAATTCCAAAGGTTTTCAACCGATGTGTCCTTCCTATCCACACATACAGTGCTGAAACATGGCCGCTCACGAACGAACTTGTTCACAAAGTTATATGTAGTTGCTCAGAGGAAATATGGAAGATGGACGAGGGCAGCAACCGAGTGGTGGCCGCGAGAAGGACGCAGACCACCAGCCAGATGGTCGGACGACATCGTGAGAGTTGCGGGAAAGCAATGGATACGCTTGGCACAGGACCGGAGAGAGTAGCGTGATAACGAGGAGGCCTATATCCAGCAGTGGGTGGATGTAGGCTGAGATGATGATGATAATGATTTCTATTGATGACCTCCGTGGTGCAATAGCCGGCTGAGACGCAGGAGGTAGCGGGTTCAATCCCCGCCGCGAAACAAATGTTTGCATGATCTACAGATATTTGTTCCGGGTCTGGTTGTTTCTCTATATATTATAAGTATGTATTTACAAAAAAAAAATGTATATAAGTATTCTATCAGTTATCTGGTTCCCATAGTACAAGCTCTGCTTAGTTTGGGGCTAGATGGCGCTATGTGAAATGTCTAGCAATATTTATTTATTATTTACTTATTATTATTATATTGCAATCGATAAAGGCAGTTCATGTGAGTAACGAGCAAGTGCCAGAAAGTACCTATGTACCTGACATCTAGGACTTTGCCTTGTTCTTTTTTATACTGATTCTGTCTAAGCCCTCATTCACATCTGTTAAACTGATTAATTGTTACTTGTTACAAATGTTGACACAGCGGGCGAATAGCCGGCTGAGATGCAAGAGGTTGCGGGTTCGAATCCCGACGCGGAACAAATGTTTGCATGATCTACAGATATTTGTGTGTTAATGAGATATTTGTATATGTGTGTATAAGTATGTTTTTTTAAGTAATCAAGATATTCTATGAGTTATCTGGGTCCCACAGTACATGCTTTGCATAGTTTGGGACTAGATAGCACAATGTGAAATGTCCAGCATTGCTTAATCCATACTTTCTCAAGACTACACGGGAGTTTCGAATCTATAAATAAGTTTTGTAAACCTAATTATTCTGTGAGTTAATAAAATGGTAATAAGGCTTCGTCTCTATGGTTGATGGTTTTTCTGAACCCTTAGCTTTAACAAGTTCATTAAAATATTAATTTACTTCGGAACGCTTTTAACAGGGTTAATATTATATATGGATTGCTGGTTGCTTAAAATTCAATCATATGGAAAAAACAGCTCTATACCTTGAGCTAAAAACCTAACTTCTTATTGGCAGGGTTTCTCATGTGCATAGATCCCACGTGACCTATTTTACTAAATGATTCCGTTATTGCTATGGAAGATGTGAAGCCAACAGTCAACTCCGATTTCACTATACTCAGGATACTACTATTACTTAATATTACAACTCTTTTTATTAACAAACTACGCGTGTGAAGCGGCGGGCGTAAGCTTGTTTAAAACTAGAGGTTTGCACCAAACTGAGATCTCGCGAGTGTCCCATTAAAACAAATAAATATTATTCGTAATCTTTGACTATCAAAATAGTGCAACGAAATGCATAACCAACTCTCTTGATTGAGTTTAATTCAAATTACAGGTAACGGGAGTTCATGTAAATTAGTTATGCTTTTTGGAGTAGCAACTGCAGTTATTCTAGATTTCAGACTGCCTATATTTGTGTCACTAAAGCTACACGCATACCAAATTTCAGCATTGTGGGGTCACTGGGGTCACCTTTGAATTTTGTCAAATTTCAGTTTATATTATGGCTAATAACTTAAAAACTACAAAATTTAAACTAAAATAAATACGAAATGTACTCACAAAGATATTATAATAGATTTGCTACTTGGCCAGATAGTTCCATTTTGGTTTTTATTTACCCCTCTTGAACCCCAATATCTCAACAACCCCCCATCACACACCAAAATTGTGCCATCACTATCTATCAATATACTAAACTTCACGATGATCGGATAAACGGTTCGAAAGTTATCCTCGGACAAACAAACATACATACATACATACAACGCCGATTTGCCCAAGTTGATTTGGAGATCTTGCTTCGCTCAATCAATAAACTACCATGAATTACGATTAAATATTACATTTTGAAATGCTTGAAGATAATAATCGAGAAAATTAAATACCCTTGTAAATAAAAATAAAATCAGTTTTTGGTGCCCTCGCTAGTCGCCTGGCGTGTAGCGAGCCGAGCGAGCTATTCCTCAGGTCAATATACTGATTACCCGACTAGACCTATTAGCTAGCTGTTTATAATTTTCTAATGGACAGTTGTAGGCATTAATTACCGTTTCGTTGCTATGTTGCTATATAAATATCTAAATCTTTACCGCGTATGCACCTGTATTTGTTATCCCGACGTTTCGACTGTGTTACAACAGGGGGATTAAGTTATAACGTGGTGTCCGTTTTCTGGGTTTCCCTCGATAGACGCCTAGCGTGTATGGGTGAAATTTTGACTGCCGAAATTTTCATAACAGAACTGAAAAGAACTCTTAGCGACTCACCTAACTCCAGACGCCTCTAGTGCGGCCACCACCATGTACCACAGCTACCCCCCAAGTCGAAGTAGCTAAACTCTAAACGCTTACCCAGACGCCTGTAATGCGGCCGCGTACTAACGTATTTTGAACGAGAAGACTTTTTTAATATTTAAATTAAAATTTTGTGTGTTTTTGGGTTTTTCTATTTTTATTCTAAACTGACAAGGCACCTTTACAGCCGCAAAACAAAATAATGTGATTGACGAAGGAAGCCAAGTGTTCCCGGTAATTAAATAAATCTGAAATCTGAATATCTGAAAAACTCCTTACTAATTATTATAAACTAACTGTTGCCCGCGACTTCGTACGCGTTACACTACTAAATGTGTAGGTAACCTAGACATTCTATTTTTATCCCACGGGAACTGATTTATGGGATAAAAGGTAGCTTATGTGGCAATCCAGGTTATAATCTACGTATGTACCAAATTTCATCGAAATCGGTTCAGACGTTGAGCCGACGTCATTGAGTAACAAACTAATAAATAAAAAAACATGCAAACTTTCATATTATAATATTAGTGTGATTCAAAAGAAACGACTAAACGGCTGGACCAATTTAGATGAAATTTGATATATCTATACATGGATTATGACCGGGATTGAGACGCAGGTACTGTTTACGCGACTGCGCAGAAGGAGGGTTATTTTTTATACTGACAAACCACGCGAACGATCCCACGGGGTTTCTAGTAATAAATAAATAAATGAACTCTCGAATATGATAGAATGAATCAATGAATGAATGAAATACTCTTTATTGCACACCAAACAAAAATACAATAACACAGGAAATACATAATAAATAACGGTACAATGGGCGGTCTTATCGGTAAAAGCGATCCCTTCCAGACAACCTTTGGATGGACAGGATAAACAAAAATTAAAAGACGGCGGTGTAACCTTTAAGCATAACCATACATAAACAGAACCCATAAAATAATATAAACCTGCATATTGATTATGTATAATAATAAACATAAACTTAAATACATACAAATAATATATAAATAAACTACACTACATAATATGCTATAATGATAGATAAATAGTATATAGATAAAAATCTGAGCATTTTCCTGGAAACGTTTAATTGCGTTTCGCTTTGTTGCAGTTTCCTTTGTGGACATGCAGTTTAGTTTTAATTTTTTGTGGAACGAGCTACCTAACCTAACCTAACAGACAAAGTGCAGAAGATATTACATCCAGCAAAACATTCGAGTACAAAAATAAACAATTATAGTACAGTAACACACATATCACTACCTACCTATCTAACTAATTTTTGTAGCACTGTGTGTTCTCGATCGATGTGATATTGTTGCTGCCGCCCAAACGTGCCTACATCACATAATACTCATCTACTTAAAATCACTCGCAGCAGTTGATAGCAGCCGGGAACCACAGATGCTGTCCAAACTGCTGTGACGACACCAGACATAGGCGAGGCTGAAAATCAGCGTGGCTGAGTCCTCGACCTTTTCATTACAAAAATCCAAAAGAGAAAGAGTTACTAAAGAGGAATGCTTTGTTTTACGCTTAAGACCAACTTTTTGAAGTTATACTTCTTTTGGCGCGATGGAGAAAAATGATGAGAGTGAATTTTTACGATGCGCGCGCACACCGACACCTAAATTTAACAGCATGAAGTTAGTTCTAGGTGGTATGAAAATTGATAACTATGTTCAAGTTGTATATTCTAGTATTTTTATATGTAGAACACGTGTTTCGTAAGGGTACAATTAAACAGTGTGAATAAATAAATATTATTTTGGTGTTTTTATTAAATCAATTTCATATACGACGGTGATACTAATAATTTATTATTTATTTAAATAAAATCTTTTTGATTAATTTTAATATTTATCGTTAATCACTACTGCATTTTAGTTATTTTTTTCCATACTCCAAAGAAGTATAACTTCTAACGCGTGTACATAAGTACACACACTCTTTTTTTTAAACTTATTTTATAAGAAACAGTTAAAAAAAATACTAACACAATAATTGTCACTATCATAATATTATAATAAATAAATAAAAATAAATAAATATTGCTGGACATTTCACACAGCGCTATCTAGCCCCAAACTAAGCAGAGTTTGTACTATGGGAACCAGATAACTGATAGAATACTTATATACTTTTTTTTGTAAATATATACTTATAATATATAGAAAAACACCCAGACACGGAGCAAATATCTGTAGATCATGCAAACATTTGTTCCGCGGCCTGCGTCTCAACCGGAGTGCCCACTGCACGACGGAGGTCGTCAAAAATGCGTGAATAAATACTGTCATATTTATTTTATTTAAATGGTACTTCCACGCAAAATGGATACTTATTGATAAATCTAAACCTTTCAAATAAGAAGCAAATTCAAATGAGTTGGTATCAGCAGCGCCCAACGATCGGTATTGCGATTCAATCGTCCTTCAAACAGCAATTTCGTTCTCATCTATCCAACTCAACAGCCAATATTTTTATTTGACTGCGCCAATAACCGGCGCAATAATATTTGCGAAACAATGAAATCACAATCGTCAGATTCGAACTGGGAATTGGAGAAATATTGTTTTTCCCATCAAGGTTGACATTTGGTATTTATTGAGCTTGGCACAATGGTGCCGGGCAGGCGATGAATCGCTCTCTAAATACGTGCGGTGTGCGCGGACTTAGGAAAGTTCGGTTCGCAAACATGGGGCAGATTTGGTGATCCCGGGAGTTTGGAACGATCTTAGGGAAGTTTTAAAGAAAATAATATTGGACATTTATGCAATTTTAGTTCAGGAGAATCGAAAGCTCGCACGTGACAACATTATTTAATTTTAAAGTAGGTAAAAACAGCGAATTGTTTGGATTTATTATCGCAGATGATAATTAGATGCAAGATGAACATGCAAGCACACTGGTATAGACATAGCTTAGGCCTTAGCCTGCATGGCATTGCATTGAGCCGGTCACCCTGGACACACAGTTGAAAAATTTCATGATCCTGTAATTTCACCCTCATCCATGTCCCTCAGAAAGGAACACAGCAATAGAATGAAAAATAATATGATCTGACGAAAGTAGAATCTGACAGTGTTTTAGTCGGTCGTAGTTTTTCCTAGGCGGACTCACATAAGATAATATTTTTTTAAATGTAACACTAAATTATTTGGCTCGACATAATGTTAAGTATCTGGGCAACAATAGACGGGTTGGACTTATCAATCGTATGACGTTTAGGCGGCAGGCACACGCGGGATTAGGCCGCATGCACACTGCGCCCCGCGGCGACACGCGGAGGGCGAGCGTCGCGTGCTCAAGGCTTAGAGAAGTCAGAACCGCCTCTAATGGTTAACTAGCTTAGTTTTATGAGTTTATATCGGTTATGTCTTTATTATTAAAGGATACCGGTATCTAGCAAATATACTTCAGAATGATTATTAATTAATTAATTTTTTTTTTTTCATTTTACCTTTCAAGCTTGTAATACCTTAAGCTGCGTACAGATAGCGCGTTCCTGTGTTACGCGTAGGCAGGATACGCTGTTCACGCGTACATTTTCGTGTCGAACCGACTGCCGGCGCGGGGCGGCTCGCTGCGAGCTAGCTCGCGCGGCACGCGTTCCCCAAGAGTGTACGCGTAGCTGCAAGGTATGGACTTGACGTGCCAGGACACGCGTAACCGACAGCGCGTTCCAATGTACGCGCTGTCCGTACGCGGCTTAAGAGATCAACATTGCAATTTTCTTGCAGAGTGCAAGAAGAATTGCCCTCGCTACGAATGGATAAGTAAAAGCAAAAATAAAGTAAAACGCAGCTAACATTAAAGTTAAAACTATACGAGTACCTAATAAGGGTATTTTTAAAGCACAAGCATTTATTACTTGATAAATGAATATTAATATTGACGTAATGTATAATTAATATTGCCTGACATCTGAATTTGATCAATTGATTTTGTTTGACATTTATTTTATTTTGATTTGTTTGTGCTCCTGGCTTAGTTTTATTAGTTCTTATTTTGTAATTTGTAATAATTTATTTTATTTATGTTTTAATAATTTGCATGCCTCTGTGGTCGAAATAAGTTGGATCTATAATAATTTTAAGAACTTTGTTTAAAACCTTATTTGATGCAAATAAATGATTTGATTTGATTTATTTTAAATTTCATCTTTAGTACCAAGCTGCAATAATTATGCTTATTTTGTAGCAAATAGCCAACTTAAAATAACTTTGTTTGTTAGATGTCTTATTAAGTACTTATAAGTACCTACTGTGTGTCGCATAACTATTTTGTATTTCAATGGTGGGTATTTCTATTGGTTCTTATCAAATGTGAGCTTACCCAAAATAACCTACTTAAGTATCAATTGCAATAATGTCCTTATGTGAATGTTTAAAAATTGTTTATTAATCTTGCAAATCTGGATGCTAGAGCGAGAAAATTACCCAATAGGAATCTCTTACATGTCTTCAGATTGGAAAATAGAAATTACTGTTTACATTGTTAGTATTTGTAGTATTTTTACAAAACAATAGTGTCAGTAATTTGTATTAATTTGTATTAATTGTATTGTAATTTGTAAACGTTAATACCAAAACGTTAACCCAGTAAAAACTTTAATTACTCGGAAATTCTACAAAGCACGAATACGTATTGGAGGCATTATTATACAAATGTGTTTGAGTAATAGTAGCGCCTGAGATGCATCACCTGAGATATCGATCTCTAAAGACATTTTCTAAAGATTTCATTAAAAAACACAAAAATTTAACAAATGAACCTTATTTCTTGAATGCATTTTGTTGACTGCCTCCGTGGCGCAGTGGGCGTATAGCCGGCTGAGACGCAGGAGGTAGTGGGTTCGATTCCCGCCGCGGAACAAATGTTTGTATGATCTACAAATATTTGTTTCGTGTCTGGGTGTTTTTCTATATACTATAAGTATGTATTTAAAAAAAAAGTATATACATATTCTATCAGTTATCTGGTTCCCATAGTACAAGCTCTGCTTAGTTTGGGGCTAGATAGCGCTGTGTGAGATGTCCAACAATATTTATTTATTTATTTAATATTCCGCAACAACTCACTTCGAGCTTTAAACCGACCGACTGCCCCCCCTAACATTTTTTATAATATTAATTTTTAATAATCATAAATCAACTCACCCATGGAGTACATTTCAAAGGAGCGTGACCTACGAGGCAAACTTTGTTATAGGCGATGGTTACCACTTAACATCAGGGGGCAATAGGCTTGTTCCATTTACAGTAGTATATAAAAAACCCCTTATTTTTTGACTTACCTACTGAGTCAATCATCCCCTTGCCGTGTTTTGAAGCTACTTCAAAAAAGGTCCACAATTCGGCTGTTTTTCTGTATGTTTGTTAATCGATATCTCAGCCAATTTCGATGATTCTTTCTTTACTCTATAGGTCTATAGGCCACTTCCAAGGTGGTTCAATTTCAGTTTGGTGAGGATCTGATGTTAGAGTAGAGAACCGGTAGATAGAAAATGGAAATTCCTCAACGGGTGACAGCAAACGCATCGTGTTTAGTTATTGTTTTAGAAATTAGGGGGAATATCAATGTTTGATTGACGCTGTTTTGTAAATCTTGCATACCATTCTAAAATATTAGGCATCATCGCGACATCTAATCAATGCAAATGTTTTATTTTACTCCTGCGGATATCACCGGTTTAATTTTGCTTCGGTACACGGTTTTATGTTCCAAATAAATATATTTTATTTGACTTGTGGTTCGCTCCAAACTGAGATCTTACGATGTCCCATTACAATATAGTTAAAAAACTAAAAAAACACGCTTTTGTCATTGGAACTCGACAGGCACGGAAAGTTTTAATTCTATCGAATAATTCCTGACTCCTGATCTGATTAGCTTGGTGTCACCATAATATTGCATTGTCGTCGGAAAAAAGTGGTTAGGCAAGGATGTGAATATCAGTTTTTTTCTTTTTTTTTATTAATTATAGGCTAGCATTTGACCGCGATCTCGTCTGATGGTAAGCGATGATGCAGACTACGATGGTACACGCTTGCCTAGAAGAAACCTATTCACTCGCGACCTGAATGCCCCTAGGTTTCAGTATGTGTAAAAGCAGTTTAACATAGGATAATTTCTACGTACGTAGATAAAATGATAAAATAATCTTTTTTGTTTCAGCCTTATCCCCGGCGCCCCGGGCCGAGCGACCCTGCAGCCCTCACATCATAGAGAGAATATTAAAAGTCGCACATGATGATGTTGTGGATCCGCGTAAAGTAGTCAAAGAGGAGATTGAACTCGACTTAGAAGCTGATGATGAAAATTCTGAAGTACTGGAAATAAAACGAGGTATGTAGGTACCGGCCGACGGATTTTTAATACTGGGTTTGGTCTACATTCTGACTTCTTTCTATCTTACCAATTCAATTCATTTATTATTGACAACCTCTGTGGCGCAGTGAGCGAAAAGCCGTCTGAGACGCAGGAGGTTGCGGGTTCGATTCCACCGCGGAACAAATGTTTGTATGATCTACAGATGATTGTACCGGGTCGGGTTGTTGCTCTAATTATTCTAACTATGTATTTACAAAAAAAAAGTTTATGTATTTTATTAATTATCTGGTTCCCATAGTACAAGATTTGCTTAGTTTGGGGCTAGATGGCGCTGTGTGAAATATCCACCATTATTTATTATTATGTATTTATTATTCGGATGTCAAAGGCTGACTTTTTGTTCGTAAAATCTTTACAAAAAATATCAATTAGTTTTACGTAGTCTAAAAACAAGATGGCATGTAATAGATAATCTTTTTTCAGTTTCAGAAACCATCATTATCAAGTCTTCAAGTGAATCTGAGGCCACTCAAGAAATGATGAAAACTCCTCGCAGTTGCAACACCTACGGAAAGAACCATTAGTAATAACAGTACTAGTGCAAGTGCTACTAACAGTAATCAGAACGTCACTTAAGAAAATAGCAGAGAGTGTTCTAGAAGGCGTAGAAGCAGCACTGCTTCTTCTTCTTTCGCTAGCAAAAGAATAAGATATGAAGATGCAGGGGTCCAGACGTCATTCGATGGCGAAAAAGGAAATGGAGTCGTCCGGTCTAGTCTTAATGATATTTTTGTTGGCACACCAAGAGTATACAGGCTCTGTTCCTGTGTCAACCATTCCTGTGGTTAGTTAGATAATTTAGACACCAACGCTTCTGGTAGACGGGGTCATAAATCAAATCATACCAAAAATCTTTAGATTGTTTTTTACAACGTACATTTTTAGATACCTACTAGGGTTGGGAGCTCTTCTTTTAAGTTAAAAATCGATAACACTAATTAGCAGTAATTGTATTGAAAAGGAAACAAACATGTTTGTTGGTTGGACCCGTCTGCCGCGAGTCTTGGCGTATACTATAGAAGCCGAAATAACTGATTACCTTTCTAAGTTACAATTAGGTACTGTGTGTGTGGACTGAGTGACCACATGGTTTTTTTGTAGTTTTTATAACTAAAAATTTAATAATTAGAATCGAAAATCGTGAGGATAACTTTTTGTTTTTATGAATATAGTAATAGAAGTTTTTTTTATAATATATCGATTTCTGTTATATTTGTTGTCTTAATTATTTTATTAAACCAAACACCATCCCTTAATGACCACGTTTTCTATATATTTTATAGGGATAAGTACGTCAAAAGGAAAAATATAACTCTTATAGGTTCCATCTGCCGGTCTGTCAAGACTCTATTTCTAAGGAACGCGTAGAGATATCAAGTTGAAATTAATATGAAATTCATTCGCTTGAAACTGTAAAAAACAAGCTTCTAAGTCATCGCAATCAAACACTATGACCATATATGCCGTATATTTTGATTCACAAATTAATCACTGTACATGCGGGGCATATAGCTTGAAGAACTGACGGCCATTGGGTCAGAGAGGTTTTCGAGTGGAGACCACGCACTGGGAAGCGCAATGAAGCACTGCCCCCACTAGATGAAAAACCAGATAAAGGTTGCTGGGAGCCGTTGGGTGTCGCACAAGGTCGCTCTGGTAGTGTATGGGGGAGGCATATGTTCAGCAGTTTACGTCCTATGACTGATATTATGATGATAATGAACAAGGGAAGGTATATTAGATAAAAATAAAACAACAAGATAATAGTATATTATTGCAAAGGCCGTGAAGTAGGCAATTACTAATCGAGTATGAGTTTGTCACTAATACGAGACAGGCAATTGCCATTTCTGCCGAGGCATATATAGTGCTTTTCTCAAAATAATGTAGGGTAATAAAACATACCTTTTATATTATACATAACATTCAGGATTTCTAAAGTTGAAATAAGTTGCTATTCCTTTAGGTATTTTAGCAATTTTGTGTCTACCTGCTTCGTGCACTTCCCTTTCTGAAAATTAAGAAATAACCTATCTGATTTTGATTGATTGATTGATAATATTTTTTTTACATATGTTAGGAACTCTCCACAGATCACAAATGTTTGTTTTAGTATCGCGCAATATTATTATTGGTTTCCCATCAAGAAATTATATGTCTTTTGTGGTAATATTATAGAGTTCGGTACTACAACATGCTCCGTTAACGCGTAATACCAAAGCAACCTGTAACAAACAAAACTAAATATCAAGCTACAGCCACGGACAGTATATTTAATAAGACTCATAAAACAAATAAGATGAATTTTGATACACATTCAAAATTAATCCAAATTCATTCAGCCAATTTGGCGTAACTGTGTCTCAAATAAATAATGAATAATTATATTTACCTTTGTCGCTAAATGTAATAGGTTGGGGAAAAAGTCTTTTCGCATTATAGTATGTATGAACTTGTAATAAAATCTCTGTGGCTATACTATTTTTATCTGGCTGGTTTTGGTATCATCCAAAGTTTAAATTTTAAAGAAGATAATTCTAAGTTCAAATTAGGAAAATGTGTGATTTTTATTTGTTTTTCGTACTGTAAAGATGAGTGAATCTAATGAAGAAATTCGATACATTTTAAAATTTTACTACAAAAATGGTAAAAATGCAACGCAAGCCGCGAAAATAATTTGCGATGTTTATGGACCTAGTGCAGTGTCTGTGAAAGTAGCACAATAGTCCGGTCAATTTAGACATAAAAATAGTGATCAAATAAAGAAAAGTCCGACAGAGCCAAATATTGGTGGAGAGCTGGAGTTTACCATTACAAATAAAGTTTTAATAATCCCCATCGATCCTATGTGTGCTACAAAAGTTATTCGGGGTCAAAGGTCAACATTTGAGGTTTTTTAGATTTTTCTCGAAAACGGTAAGTTTTATCAAAACAAATTGCAAATTAAAGTTGTAGATCTTAAAATTCTCTACAAAAATAGTCTTTATAATTTTTTTCCTGTGAGTTACCATTCCTGAGATATCGCGATTCTAAGAGTCACATTATACATGATATGCACACATTTCCACGCCACCGGTGAGGTAGTGTACTCGGCGCGTTTTTTTAACGTGGTTTCCCCGGTAGGCCTATTCCACGAATCTTTATGACGTTATTTTCAGGAACAATATTTATTTAATAGTATGAAGATTACTGATATTGGTAATTGTGTTTAACTGTCGTTCTAACTTTTTTTTGTTACTTTAATTTGACCCATACCCTTAATACTCAACTTCAACAATCATGTTTTCTTCGATTTCTTCTTCTTCTTCTTCTTCTTCCTGTTGCTGAATGTTCAGAAATTGTTCAAATGAAGGTGAATCAGTTGTTTCTTCATCAAAATCACATGAATCTTCCTCTCTTGTATTTAATTGAACATTCGAGCAAGATATACCTTGGCAACTGGTACACGCTGGAGAACACTGTAACCCTACTTTTCTACAGCCACATTTTGCACTACAACCTTTCCTACAATTGCAAAAAATAGTGTTAAGAAGTTTTTCTGGAGCAGTGGGCAGTAAAGTATGGATCGGTTCCAAAGTATTATTTATTAATTTCCAGCCCCAGTCTTCACGGTTCAGTTGATTGCCTTGCCATGTCTGAACTTGATAGTATACTCTATACAAATGTTGAATAGCAGATGCCGATGTTGGAGGAAGACAAGATAATTGTACTTGCTTTTTGTTTCGTGTATTTTTCACAAATGTTAAATATCTGTACTTATCTATGCAATCAATTTTTTTTTGGAGCTCCATAAACCGCAAGAAGAAATCGAATTCCTTGAGTAATTAGTATTTGAGGTGAAGAATTAATTTCTGTAAATACTTTTGTGCAGTCAATCAAATCTTTTTTTTTCAAATAATTTAAATACTGAATTTTTGCCCCTTCTGTACATTGCTGACGTAGTATCGCAGCCGGTTATCGCATGTAAAAATAAAATATAGTTTTGGCATTTTGGATAAGCTGATAAACTTTTAGAAGAATATATTTCTGTCCGTTGTTGCACTTTCCCAGGTTTCAGAAAGTAAATAATTTTATCAGATGGAGTCCTTGCAGAGAGTATTACTAACAAATCAACATCTTCACACACTGCAATAGTTGTATTTCTTGTATTAAATTGTTCTATTGCTGTTTCAATTATGAGGACATCGGCGTGGCATATGTGTGCATATTATGTAGAAGGTGTTTCTTACAAGCGCAATATCTGGGGAATAGTAGGTCTTAGAGAAAAAATCATTAGGACCATTTTTGTAGAGAATTTTTGAAATTTGTTTTGATAAAACTTACCGTTTTCGAGAAAAATCCAAAAAAACTTCAAATGTTGATCTTTGACCCCGAATAACTTTTGTAGCACACATAGGATCGATGGGGATGTTTAGAACTTTATTTGTAATGGTAAACCGCAGCTCTCCACCAATATTTGGCTCTGTCGGACTTTATTTCAATTGTCTAAATTGACCGGACTACAAACGCTTAAACCAGCGTTTTCAATCCGGAAATTTTTATGTCAAAGATGCACGTCGCTCTGGTCGCCCTATTACGGATAAAATTGATGCCATTTTTGAAAAAGTGGAGCAAGATCGGCATATCAGTAGTTACGACATAGCTGAAAAACTGGGAATTGACCACAAAACAGTTTTGGCGCATTTGAAAAAACTGGGTACACAAAAAAGCTCGATATTTGGGTACCCCATGAGCTCACTGAAAGAAACCTAATGAACCGTGTACTCATTTGTCATTCTTTATTACGACGTAATGAAACCGAACCATTTTTGAATAAGCTGATAACTGGTGGTGAAAAGTGGATCACGTACAACAAGAACGTGCGAAAAAGGTCGTGGTCAAAAGCCGGTCAGGCTTTACAGACTGTGGTGATACCCGGGTCAACTCGCAACAAGGTGATGCTATGTGTTTGGTGGGATTGGAAGGGCATTATTCATTATCAGATGTTACCACCAGGCGGACCATCGATTCTGAACTCTACTGCGAACAACTGATGAGATTAAAGCAAGAAGTTGAGAGAAAGCGGCCGGAATTAATCAACAGAAGGGGTGTGGTTTTTCATCATGATAACGCTAGACTTCACACATCTTTAGCCACTCAGCAAAAATTAAGAGAGTTTGGCTTCGAGGTGTTAATGCATCCGCCGTATAGTCCTGACCTTGCACCTTCAGATTTCCACCTGTTTCGGTCTTTTCAGAATTCTTTAGGCAGTGTCAGGTTAACATCACGAGAGGACTGTCAAAACCATTTGTCGCGGTATTTTGGTCAGAAGCCCCAAAATGTATATAGCAATGGGATCATGTCCCTACCTACAAGATGGCAAAAAGTTATCGAACAAAATGGTACCTACATACTTAAGTTAAATGTAAATAAACTATATTAAAAAAAGTTTTGAATTTTCTTAAAAAATGCGAAGTAACTTTTTCCCCAACCAATATATCATCTGGGGCTTTAATTAAAAATTGCTTTATTTTTTCGCCTGTAAAAATTTTATTTTTTGCTTCTGAATCTGGTCGATTGTCGTTTAAGAAAAGTAGTAGTAATATCATAATATTTCAAGTTAATGCCGCCAGCATGGAATAAATTGCCCATAATATAGTTGGCTTTTTCGTTTTAGCAATCTTATTAAAATACGCCAAAAATACTGTTACGGAGAAACTAGTCGTCGCGATTACGCTAAACTTTGTTCTTCATTACGGTGTTGTTCTACCAATCCACGCAAGTCACGTGACTATTTTAAACTTTTCCTATTGGATGTAATAAAAATGTTCCTACCACCCGCTCCTCGAATTTTGTTAAAAATCAAGATACGCCATTACACGCACGCATGCAAGACAATATGCTGTTTTAATTGAAATATCCTGAAATCCATAAAGAAAGTATCCTGTAATAAGCCAATCGTCATAAATAAGTACCTGACATCGCAAAGTAGGTAAAAAAAGTAGTTCTCATACTTAACCGTAAAGGTAGGGGTGCTCACACTATAAAGGCATACATATGTTTATTTGTGTGCTTCGCGACGCGCGCTATTCATTTAGAGCTAGTCAGTGATCTCACGACTGAGGCATATTTATTAGAATTAAAAAGGTTCATTTCTCGCCGTGGTAAACCACTACAAATATTTTCTGATAATGGTCGTAACTTTGTCGGGGTAATGCATGAATTTTCCGATTTCTTACGCAATTGTTCTTCTGATATTATAGAATACGCTACTAGCCAGCAAATTAAATTCACGTTTATTCCCCCTTATTCTCCGCATTTTGGTGGTCTATGGGAGGCAGGAGTTAAATCTTGCAAATATAATTTACGTCGTGTTGTAGGAAACGCGCACCTCACTTTTGAGGAGTTTAGCACAGTTCTATCACAAATAGAAGCTATCCTAAACTCCCGACCGCTCTCTCCTCTTTCTCCGAATCCTGATGACCTCACTCCTCTGACACCTGCTCACTTTTTAGTTGGTCGACCGCTAACTGCACCATCCTGCGATGACCTCAGCGACACTCCCGCGCACCGGCTGAAGCGTTATCAGAGAGTAGAACAAATACGCCAACATTTCTGGACCCGTTGGGCCAAAGAATATATATCAGAGTTGCAGGTGCGGGCTAAATGGACCAAGGGATCGCCGGAGTTGAAGCCTAACTCACTCGTGTTGATAAAAGAAAACAATTTTCCACCTCTCAAATGGCATACGGGTCGAGTGCTCGCGACCATTCCAGGCAAAGATGGTATCTCCAGAGTAGCGGACATACAAACAGCTTCAGGCGTTGTTCGACGAGCTTACGCGAAGATTTGTCCTCTCATTCAAGATCAAGATGAAGCATGCGCATGATGAAGATCATCAGGAACATTGAAAGCGGTTGCTTCCAAGGCCGGGGGCATGTTCGCGATTACGCTAAACTTTGTTCTTCATTACGGTGTTGTTCTACCAATCCACGCAAGTCACGTGACTATTTTAAACTTTTCCTATTGGATGTAATAAAAATGTTCCTACCACCCGCTCCTCGAATTTTGTTAAAAATCAAGATACGCCATTACACGCACGCATGCAAGACAATATTCTGTTTTAATTGAAATATCCCGAAATCCATAAAGAAAGTATCCTGTAATAAGCCAATCGTCATAAATAAGTACCTGACATCGCAAAGTAGGTACAGTCACTTTTTTTCTCGTCTTTCCAACTGATAAAATTTTCATGTAGGTACTTTCATGTATTTTTCTTTTGATTTCACAGGAAGCAGGTTTTTCACTGTCAATTTGGCTTCTAATCTTAAATCTGGTGGAGTACAATCAATCTCCATTACACTCTCTGAACCGTTGGAACTCATTTTAATTATTTAATTTATATTTAGTTTGTTATGTAATTAACAAATCAAGACGAATTTTCAGCTTTGCCTCTATTTTTTTTATTTATCGTCTGTGCCGAAAGGCAAACGCATTTATGGCTATACAGCCACGTGAACGCAATTTGTACTAAGCAAAGAGACTTACTTTGGTATGCCAAGAATGATAAAAGAGATCCAATCAAAGAGTATTTAATAACCCCAGCACGCCGTTTCATACAACATTGCTGGAGTGGTATAATGTTCCAAATTCAAATAACGCTCCTGCAATGGATTTGATTTTCTTTGTCCGTAAATTCGATACTTCTCATTACTTACATATGTTCTTTTTTCGAAAATAATGACAATATTTCCATGTATGTTTGAGAAAAGTCATACACTTACAATTTCAAAGGAAATCAATTAATTACGTGCCTACTAGTAATTACACTCAGCCCGGCTTGCACAACGATCCCTAAACGTACTTAGTTACGTTTAACGTTATTGAACCTATTTAAATTTGACGTATTTGTATGATTTAACAACTCTCTCAATCATATTTAGCCACTAAATACGATTCGGCATCGTTGCGCCAGTCGCCCTTCTTTATCTTTATGAATATATAATTCTACTGTAAGTGTGTATGTCACTGAACTCCTCCTAAACGGCTGGACCGATTTGAATTTTTTTTTGTATGTTTTTGTGTGGGTCCTTGAATGGTTTAGATTCACAATTGGACCCGGTAGGTGGCGCTGTTGTCGAGATCCAGAAAATCGCGGAATGAGTCGGGGGCAAACAACTAGTATAGTATAAAATGAAGTGGCTTCCGCTGTCTGTTACCTTAGATCTTTTAAACTACTCAACGGATTTTGACGTAATTTTTAGCAATAGATAGAGTGACTCAAGAGGAATAGACACATAGTAACTACGAAAACAACTGTTTGTTTGTTAGTTTGTTTGTTACGTTTGCATAACTAAACGGCTAAACAAATGGTAATGAAATTTAGCCAGAAGATAGATTATATCCTGTGGAAGTACATAGGCTACTTTTTATCCAAATGCGCAAAAGGAGGGTAGTGTTTTTATTGAAATACCGCGCATGCGAAGCCGCGGGTGGGTCAGCTAGTAATTAATAAAACTTAATTATGCATCTTGTATTAAATGTTTTCAAATATAACTTAACTTGAATGACATCTTACTCGTTTCTTCAAATTCTTCTCTACATATCCGCTGCTACGTCCCCACAAGTGTCACTTCGTCAGATAAACAAACACAAATGTTTGTTTTTTATTTCAAGTTCCTCGGCAAATAATGTTGCCACGGCAATTGACATTCAGTGACAATTCAGTTTCCTTTGTTAATCAGAGCATGTAAGAGCAACGCCATCTTTTAGCAATTATAAAAAAATGCCCGTGAAAACCCTTCATTATCATCAAGGTTTCAAAATTAAGAATACTGGTCAATGTCAATCTCCCTATCTCTTAATATGTTTATGAAAAAATCATTACATTGACATTTGCAGAAATGTGACACTCCCTAATCACGCCACAAACAAGAACTGTATTTCTCTATGATAAATTAAATAACCTTTGTGGGTAGATTTACATTACTACCCACAAACTATACTACTATACTACCCACAAATACTTCTTGCAACTTGGTTACTGAATGTAAATTCTAAAGATATTCTAATATTTTACAGAATGTCGCGTCCTAATAAAAACGAGGACTGGGAGCGAAAGAAGGAATCCCTAAATCGAAGCTTCATCCAGAATGTGCCACGTAAGTCTTCTTTATATTCGCATTCAGTTCCGAAGCATTTTTGTTACCACACCGCGTTACTCCGAAATCCGCAATGATGTACCCAAGTAGTACTTATAAAGAAAATTATTCACCCCGGCTTGCACAACGATCCTTAAACGTATTTAGCGACTTACCATGCTTAAATTTGACGTGTTTGTATGATTTGACAACTAGTTAAATCATATTTAGCCACTTAAATACGTTTAGGAATCGTTGCGCAAGTCGCCATTAGATAATTGCTTGTTATTCTGATGGACTTGGGTACCTTCAGTTAAATATTCCAATCTAAACTTGTGGAACATATAACTAAAGGTATCTCTTTATTCGATAAGGTTTATGGAAGGCGTTGATGCCTGCGACACAGTATTTTACTCCTGCGGGTATCACCGTTTTAATTTTGCTTCGGTACACGGTTTTATGTTCTAAATAAATATATTTGATTTGATTTGTGATTCGCCCCGAACTGCGATCTTACGATTTCCCATTACAATATAGTTAAAAAACTAAAAAAACACGCTTTTGTCATTGGAACTCGACAGGCATGCAACGTTTTAGTTCTATGGAATAACTCCTGACTCCTGATCTGATTACCTTGGTGTCACCATAATATTGCATTGTCGTCGGAAAAAAAGTGGTTAGGCAAGGATGTGAATAGCCGTTTTTTTTTCTTTTTTTTATTAATTATAGGCTAGCATTTGACCACGATCTCGTCTGATGGTAAGCGATGATACAGACTACGATGGTACACGCTTGCCTAGAAGAAACCTATACACTCGCGACTTGAATGCCCCTAGGTTTCAGTATTTGTAAAAGCAGTTTAACATAGGATAATTTCTACGTACGTAGATAAAATGATAAAATAATCTTTTTTGTTTCAGCCTTATCCCCGGCGCCCCGGGCCGAGCGACCCTGCAGCCCTCACATCATAGAGAGAATATTAAAAGGCGCACATGATGATGTTGTGGATTCGCGTAAAGTAGTCAAAGAGGTGATTGAACACGACTTAGAAGCTGATGATGAAAATTCTGAAGTACTGGAAATAAAACGAGGTAGGTACCGACCGACGGATTTTAATACTGGGTTTGGTCTACATTCTGACTTGTTTCTATCTTACCAATTCAATTCATTTATTATTGACAACCTCTGTGGCGCAGTGAGCGAAAAGCCGTCTGAGACGCAGGAGGTTGCGGTTTCGATTCCACCGCGGAACAAATGTTTGTATGATCCACAGATGATTGTACCGGGTCGGGTTGTTGCTCTATATATTCTAAGTACGTATTAACAAAAATAAGTTTATGTATTTTATTAATTATCTGGTTCCCATAGTACAAGATTTGCTTAGTTTGAGGCTAGATGGCGCTGTGTGAAATGTCCACCATTATTTATTATTATGTATTTATTATTCGGATGTCAAAGGCTGACTTTTTGTTAGTAAAATCTTTACAAAAAATATCAATTAGTTTTACGTAGTCTAAAAACAAGATGGCATGTAATAGATAATCTTTTTTCAGTTTCAGAAACCCTCGTTTTCGAGTCTTCAAGTGAATCTGAATCCACTGAAGAAATGATGAAAACTCCTCGCATCCACCCCTCGATCGGGTTCGATTTGGTGCAACGAGTTGCAACACCTACGGAAAGAACCAGAAGTAATAACAGTACTAGTGCAAGTGCTACTAACAGTAATCAGAACGTCACTACTGTCTCCGTGGCGCAGTGAGCGTATAGCCGGCTGAGACGCAGGAGGAAGCGGGTTCGATTCCCGCCGCGGAACAAATGTTTGCATGATCTACAGATATTTGTTCCGTGTCTGGGTGTTTTTCTATATATTATAAGTATGTATTTACAAAAAAAAAGTATATAAGTATTCTATCAGTTATCTGGTTCCCATAGTACAAGCTCTGCTTAGTTTGGGGCTAGATAGCGCTATGTGAAATGTCCAGCGATATTTATTTATTTTATTTATATACTAAAGGAAATAGCAGAGAGAGTTCTAGAAGGCGTAAAAGCAGCACTGCTTCTTCTTCTTTCTCTAGCAAAAGAATAAGATATAAAGATGCAGGGGTCCAGACGTCATTCGACGGCGAAGAAGGAAATGGAGTCGTCCGGTCTAGTCTTAATGATATTTTTGTTGGCACACCAAGAGTATATAGGCTCTGTTCCTGTGTCAACCATTCCTATGGTTAGTTAGATAATTTAGACACCAACGCTTCTGGTAGACGGGGTCATAAATCAAATCATACCAAAAATCTTCAGATTGTTTTTTACAACGTACATTTTTAGATACATCTAGTAGGTATCTATGCACATTATGTGCGCGCACATTTAAGGCCAAAACTGGATATGCTAGTCACCAAAGAGCGCATCAACGGAAACAAGCAGAAGAAATGTCGCCGTAGCCGAAATCGGCCTGGATGACACCATTGGTGAAGCCGTTTGCGGATCTTATGCCTTCGAATTGGCTTTTTACAGCCCATAAGATAACTCCTGGAAAATTGGGATGACAAATAGGAATCAGGAATGCGCCCACTGACCTTTCGGGATCCTTGAAGCAGCCTGAACACGTTTTCATTTGCGCACACCTTCACTAATTCACCAGGAGTCAGTAAATTCAGCAACACCACATGAAGTTCGAGGCTATAGTTAATGCCTTTTGTAAAACACGGTTTAATTAATTATTTTGCGGTGGAATTCAGCGGGTCGCGTACACAAGTCCAAACTCGACTTTTACGCGCTGCGGTGCGGGGACGACTCTGCTTGTCTTCATAGTCAGCGCCATCATGTCAGATTTTGGGGCGCGCGGGTAGGGTTTGGAAAAATATTGGAATAGACAAGGAATTGGGAAGAGTTACCTTATATCGTCGAAAGATGGCGTTACCAACAATCATCATCATCATCACAGTTAAAAAACTAAAAAAACACGCTATTGTCATTGGAACTCGACAGGCATGCAAAGTTTTAGTTTTATGGAATAATTCCTGACTCCTGATCTGATTAGCTTGGTGTCACCATAATATTGCATTGTCGTCGGAAAAAAAGTGGTTAGGCAAGGATGTGAATATCAGTTTATTTTCTTTGTTTTTTTATTAATTATAGGCTAGCATTTGACCACGATCTCGTATCATGGTAAGCGATGATACAGACTACGATGGTACACGCTTGCCTAGAAGAAACCTATTCACTCGCGACTTGAATGCCCCTAGGTTTCAGTATTCGTAAAAGCAGTTTAACATAGGATAATTTCTACGTACGTAGATAAAATGATAAAATAATCTTTTTTGTTTCAGCCTTAGCCCCGGCGCCCCGGGCCGAGCGACCCTGCAGCCCTCACATCATAGAGAGAATATTAAAAGTCTCACATGATGATGTTGTGGATTCGCGTAAAGTAGTCAAAGAGGAGATTGAACACGACTTAGAAGCTGATGATGACAATTCTGATGTACAGGAAATTAAACGAGGTAGGTACCGACGACGGATTTTAATACTGGGTTTGGTCTACAACTACATTCTGACTTGTTTCTATCTTACCAATTCAATTCATTTATTATTGACAACCTCTGTGGCGCAGTGAGCGAAAAGCCGTCTGAGACGCAGGAGGTTGCGGTTTCGGTTCCACCGCGGAACAAATGTTTGTATGATCCACAGATGATTGTACCGGGTCGGGTTGTTGCTCTATATATTCTAAGTACGTATTAACAAAAAAAAGTTTATGTATTTTATTAATTATCTGGTTCCCATAGTACAAGATTTGCTTAGTTTGAGGCTAGATGGCGCTGTGTGAAATGTCCAACATTATTTATTATTATGTATTTATTATTCGGATGTCAAAGGCTGACTTTTTGTTAGTAAAATCTTTACAAAAAATATCAATTAGTTTTACGTAGTCTAAAAACAAGATGGCATGTAATAGATAATCTTTTTTCAGTTTCAGAAACCCTCGTTTTCGAGTCTTCAAGTGAATCTGAATCCACTGAAGAAATGATGAAAACTCCTCGCATCCACCCCTCGATCGGGTTCAATTTGGTGCAACGAGTTGCAACACCTACGGAAAGAACCAGAAGTAATAACAGTACTAGTGCAAGTGCTACTAACAGTAATCAGAACGTCACTACTGTCTCCGTGGCGCAGTGGGCGTATAGCCGGCTGAGACGCAGGAGGAAGCGGGTTCGATTCCCGCCGCGGAACAAATGTTTGCATGATCTACAGATATTTGTTCCGTGTCTGGGTGTTTTTCTATATATTATAAGTATGTATGTATTTACAAAAAAAAAGTATAAAAGTATTCTATCAGTTATCTGGTTCCCATAGTACAAGCTCTGCTTAGTTTGTGGCTAGATAGCGCTTTGTGAAATGTCCAGCGATATTTTTATTTTATTTACATACTAAAGGAAATAGCAGAGAGAGTTCTAGAAGGCGTAAAAGCAGCACTGCTTCTTCTTTCTCTAGCAAAAGAATAAGATATAAAGATGCAGGGGTCCAGACGTCATTCGATGGCGAAGAAGGAAAGGAGTCGTCCGGTCTAGTCTTAATGATATTTTTCTGGGCACACCAAGAGTATACAGGCTCTGTTCCTGTGTCAACCATTCCTCTGGTTAGTTAGATAATTTAGACACCAACGCTTCTGGTAGAGGGGTCATAAATCAAATCATACCAAAAATCTTCAGATTGTTTTTTACAACGTACATTTTTAGATACATCTAGTAGTACATCTATGCACATTATGTGCGCGCTCATTTAAGGCCAAAATTGGATATGCTAGTCACCAAAGAGCGCATCAACGGAAACAAGCAGGAGAAATGTCGCCGTAGCCGAAATCGGCCTGGATGACACCATCATCATCATCATCACAGTTAAAAAACTAAAAAAACACGCTATTGTCATTGGAACTCGACAGGCATGCAAAGTTTTAGTTTTATGGAATAATTCCTGACTCCTGATCTGATTAGCTTGGTGTCACCATAATATTGCATTGTCGTCGGAAAAAAAGTGGTTAGGCAAGGATGTGAATATCAGTTTATTTTCTTTTTTTTTATTAATTATAGGCTAGCATTTGACCACGATCTCGTCTCATGGTAAGCGATGATACAGACTACGATGGTACACGCTTGCCTAGAAGAAACCTATACACTCGCGACTTGAATGCCCCTAGGTTTCAGTATTTATAAAAGCAGTTTAACATAGGATAATTTCTACGTACGTAGATAAAATGATAAAATAATCTTTTTTGTTTCAGCCTTAGCCCCGGCGCCCCGGGCCGAGCGACCCTGCAACCCTCACATCATAGAGAGAATATTAAAAGTCGCACATGATGATGTTGTGGATTCGCGTAAAGTAGTCAAAGAGGAGAACTCGACTTAGAAGCTGATGATGAAAATTCTGAAGTACAGGAAATAAAACGAGGTAGGTACCGACTGACGGATTTTAATACTGGGTTTGGTCTTCATTCTGACTTGTTTCTATCTTACCAATTCAATTCATTTATTATTGACAACCTCTGTGGCGCAGTGAGCGAAAAGCCGTCTGAGACGCAGGAGGTTGCGGTTTCGATTCCACCGCGGAACAAATGTTTGTATGATCCACAGATGATTGTACCGGGTCGAGTTGTTGCTCTATATATTCTAAGTACGTATTAACAAAAAAAAGTGTATGTATTTTATTAATTATCTGGTTCCCATAGTACAAGATTTGCTTAGTTTGAGGCTAGATGGCGCTGTGTGAAATGTCCACCATTATTTATTATTATGTATTTATTATTCGGATGTCAAAGGCTGACTTTTTGTTAGTAAAATCTTTACAAAAAATATCAATTAGTTTTACGTAGTCTAAAAACAAGATGGCATGTAATAGATAATCTTTTTTCAGTTTCAGAAACCCTCGTTTTCGAGTCTTCAAGTGAATCTGAATCCACTGAAGAAATGATGAAAACTCCTCGCATCCACCCCTCGATCGGGTTCGATTTTTAGATACCATTTTTAGATACCTACTAGAGTTGGGAGCTCTTCTTTTAAGTTTAATATCTGTATTAGAAGAGTCCCTCTTATTCAGTGGTCTTACAGACCACTTGTAAACAAATTTAATTGTAAACAATATTGGGTACGCTTTATACTAAAGTGATAAAAAAGTGATTTATTAAACAGTTAACCTAATTACTAAAGTAATCGATAACACTAATTAGCATTAATTGTATTGAAAAGGAAACAAACATGTTTATTGGTTGGACCCGTCTGCCGCGAGTCTTGGCGTATACTATAGTCAGTTCAGCTAACAGAAGCAGAAATAACTGATTAGCTCTCTAAGTAACAATTAGGTACTAGGTACATACAGCTAAGTTACCATATTTTATAATTAGAATCATAAATCGTGGGGATATCTTTTTGTTTTTATGAATAATTTATAAGTTTTTTTAAATAATAATACGATTTCTGCTTTATTTGTTTTCTTACTTATTTTATTAAACCAAACACCATCCCTTAATGACCACGTTTTCTATACATTTTATAGGGATAAGTACGTCAAAAGGAAAAATATAACTCTTATAGGTTCCATCTGCCGGTCTGTCAAGACTCTATTTCTAAGGAACGCGTAGAGATATCAAGTTGAAATTAATATGAAATTCATTCGCTTGAAACTGTAAAAAACAAGCTTCTAAGTCATCGCAATCTAACAATATGACCATTTATGCCGTATATTTTATTTCACAAATTAATCACTGTGCATGCGGGGCACATAGCTTGACGAACTGACGGCCATTGGGGCAAAGAGGTTCTCGAGTGGAGACCACGCACTGGGAAGCGCAATGTAGCACGGCCCCCAGTAGATGAAAAACCAGATAAAGGTTGCTGGGAGCCGTTGGGTGTCGCACAAGGTCGCTCTGGTAGTGTATGGGGGAGGCATATGTTCAGCAGTTTACATCCTATGATGATAATGAACAAGGAAAGGTATATTAGATGTAAATGTCCTTAATTGTGTTGTTTCTTTGCTTTTTAGGTATAATAAATCACCTTGTAGTCAAAGTTCAGGTTGAGTCTCGCTCTGTAAACACTGGCCAACCATTTCATTACTCGAAACCCCATCGTTTTACCATTTTATACCTGTCGACTTGACATTGGCATAATTGCTACTATAAAACTACATGATATATACATATATACCTAGTCAGGTCATAAGTATTGTCACACAGTAAAAACTTTTCTTTTAGAATGCTGGCCACAAAAAAGTTTATAGAAATCGAATTTGGAATTGTTCATGAAAATAAAAATGTATACTTTTTAGAATTTTACTCATTTTTAAATATGGAGTGGACGCTTAAAGAAGACCGTGTTGCAGTTATTGCGTTGCATCGTTGCGGTTACGCGCCAATTAAAATTTTTGACATACTGAAAAATTTGAATATAACCAAAAGATTCGTTTATCGCACCAACAAACGATACAATGAAGACTCTAGTGTAGATGACAGGTCAAGAAGTGGTCGCCATTGCTCTGTTAGGACTCCAGCAGTGATAAAAGCTGTGAAGGCGCGAATTCAAAGAAATCCCAAACGTAAGCAGAAACTGTTGGCCCTTCAGATGGGGTTAAGCAGAACCACGGTGAAAAGGGTGTTAAATGAAGACTTAGGGCTTCGGGCATATCGAAGAAAAACAGGACATCGTTTGAATGCTCGTCTAATGGACCTGAGACTGAAGAGATGCCGCGCTTTGTTGAAGCGGTACGCGGGAAAAAAATATCGGGAAATTCTTTTTTCGGATGAAAAAATTTTTACCGTAGAAGAGAGCTACAACAAACAAAATGATAAGGTATACGCACACAGTAGTGAATAACCGAGCAACCGTATTCCGCGTCTCCAACGAGGTCATTTTCCATCCTCGCTCATGGTATGGTTGGGAGTTTCTTATTGGGGCTTAACAGAGGTACATTTTTGTGAGAAAGGTGTAAAAACAAATGCAGTTGTGTATCAAAATACAGTCCTGACGAACCTTGTGGAACCTGTTTCTCATACCATGTTCAATAACAGGCACTGGGTATTCCAACAAGATTCGGCGCCAGCTCATAGAGCGAAGAGCACACAAGACTGGCTGGCGGCGCGTGAAATCGACTTCATCCGGCACGAAGACTGGCCCTCCTCCAGTCCAGATTTGAATCCGTTAGGTTAAAAGATATGGCAACACTTGGAGGAAAAGGCGTGCTCAAAGCCTCATCCCCATTTGGAGTCACTCAAGACATCCTTGATTAAGGCAGCCGCCGATATTGACATGGACCTCGTTCGTGCTGCGATAGACGACTGGCCGCGCAGATTGAAGGCCTGTATTGAAAATCACGGAGGTCATTTTGAATAAACTTTAGTGTCATAAGAATCTATGTTTTGTTAAGTTCATTTTGGTATATAAATGGTTACATAATGAATAAACTTGTTTCAATTATTTTATATTAAACATGTGACAGAATTTATGACCTGACTAGGTATATATAAACTACATGTTGCTATCCTGGAGCGCTGGTCTTCTGCTGAGACTATCAGTGTTGACTTCACTGACTAACCAACTATTATCAGTACTAATTTCAAGTGGTACTCGTATTTGTCAGGACAAGGTTTTATGAAAGAAAAGTTAAAAAATTGACCGTGAAAAATTAAAATTCTGGAAAAACTATGCCTGATGCTTGCGGTGTTTCAAAAATTAAGCGTATATATAATGCTAGTATACATAAGAATCAACTGCTGTTCATTAGTCTTGCTAAAACTCAAAAATGGCTTGACTGATTTTGATGAAATTTTTTGTGGATATTTGAGTGGGGTATGGTTTAGATTTACAATTGGACCTGATAAGTGGCGGTGTTCATAGCAGACATATCAACTTGTAAAGGGATCGGCACCGTATCGCCTTTCGCCTCGTCGTCAACCAGGCTTCAACCTAACGTAAGAACGTAATCAAAGCGTAATCAGCTCCTTGGCTACGGCTAGGCGGCACCAGTTTCACCACTCGGGTACGGAGAGATGTAAGCGCGGGGACGACGAGCCGTAAGCGCACCGCACCGTAGTTGTGAGTCCCGAGGCGAGGCGATTACGTTACGATTCCGATTAGTGTGCGGTAGAAGGGAGTTTCATACAAATAATACTGAACGGCTCGAGCTGATACGGTGACGATCCCTTTCCGAGTTGATATGTGTGCTATGGCTTTTAAACAGCCAGCCACGTTCAGTAACAGTTATCGATCGCACGCTGCCAGTGGAGCGAGAATGTGAATCTACAGGTAGAGCTAGCAAATTGTGGCCCTAGCAATTATTTTGGCATCGTATCGTCCGGTCCCTCTAACACTGCACATCGGTATTATCAGAGTTCGTTACTATAAGTCTCAGAAATCGTAAACGACTACTAACGCAATTGCGGCCATATTGTATTTTGGACATTTTTTTCCGGCCACAGCGTAAACAGCTCTTTTATGGGTATTGACGTTACTGTCGACCGTGCAAGTCAAGATGACAGTTTACGTAATATCGTATGTCGTTATTTCTACTTCGAATACTTCGAAAGCTCATTAGTTCTACGAAAGCAGCCGTTGTAGTGTTAACTATGTCCTTTATAAATGAACTTTACAAAATTTATATTAATGCTGGATATTTCACATAGCGCTATCTAGCCCCAAACTAAGAAAAGCTTGAACTATGGGAACCAAGTAACTGAGAGAATATTTATTTTTATTGTTTACTTGTTGACCCGGCAAACTTCGTACCGCATTGACGCGGGCTGCCAATGTATGTCGCCGGTACAATTGTCAATCGGCCATAATTTAGCTGCATCTATGTATGAGAAAATGAATTTTCTTCATAATTTCTTTTTGCGTGAATTTTTCTGATATTTTAATGGTTGTTCTGCTATTCGGGGCGGAGACAAATCCAACAAATCAAAGATCATCAAAATCGATCCAGCCGTTCTTGCGTTATGAATGGTGTAACTAACCCGACTTTGTTTTATATATATATTATTTTGAAGGTATACAGAAACACTCAGACCCCGGACAAATATCTGTTGATCATGCAAACATTTGTAAATGTCTCAGTAACTTAGATTTGTGAGGATCGATAAAGCAAGCTACACTTCAAACTACAGTTGAATGCATTTGAAAAGCTTAGGGCGACGCACATATCAGTGATGCGACAAGTGGCTGCCAATAAAGATGATATCTACATGTAGATACGTAGATAGCTGGTCTAACAACTCCTGCGCATGTTCCCACGCGTGTCGCGCACGTGCCTTACCTGTGGGGTGCTGCTTGTGAACAAAGAGTAGTAGGTGCAGATAGGACACGCTCTCGTTAATACTGACACATTAAGAAAAAATAGGACTTTTTGTACGCAATTTTTTTGGAATATATGTAAGTTTTCACTGATCGTCAATTTTATTAATGCTGTCTCTAGGCATTGTAAATAATAAAAAGATTGAACCAGCTAGATCTTACTTGCTTCACTCGATCCATATAAATATTATAAATTCGGAAGTATGTTTACAGTGTATATTATAAATCAGTTTCAAATAAATATACATATAAATACTGGCCACGCTGCATAACGATAAATATGAAAACGAAAACTCAGGCACTTTAAGTATTCAGGGCTACAGCAGCGTTAAATTGCTTTTTTTTTGTAAATTTACTTGTATATAGTTTAATGGAATTCAAGTAAATTTCAAACGCAAAATAAACAATGTTTTATATATGCCTAGCTGACCCGCCGAACTTCGTAACGCCTTGACATGCATATGACACGGGCTGCCAATGGAGAAAATGGATTTTCTTCATAATTTGTTTTTACGTAAATTTGTTCCGATATTTTAATAGTTATTCGGCTATTCGGATCGGAGACAAATCCAACTCGGGCGGAAGCTGGAAAATAAGTAAATTCATAATATGACTATGAGTTTTAGCATGGGAACTTACGTACCTACTATATATACACTACAATCGGCCAAATACCAGCTATTTGCATTATCGATAAACACCGATAAAGCTTTTGAGATAGTAACTTTTATAATTTATTATCACGATAGGGTGCGATTGCGAAATTCAACTATATTTTCTAATATTAACGCTATATTGGTGGCAATTCTCTTGTTTACGCTGACTAACTAAAATTGTTTAAAATACGAAAGGTCTTATTTTGTTCACACTAAAGATCAAATTAGAATGAAATTTTAAGTGACATTTCTAAAATTAAGTAATTTTTGTTATGATAGCATGTTTGCGGGCTAGTTTTAGTGATCAATCAAATTGGTGTTGACAAAAACTAGCCCCGCAAACACGCCTTTTTATTTAAATATACTTAAATTTAGAAATGTGTTTTTAAATGACATTTTAATTTGATCTTTAGTGTGAACAGAATAAGACTGTTCGTATTTGACATAATTTTAGTTAGCGTAAACAACAGAATCGCCGCCATTGTTTACTATTCTGTAAGTTTTCAAAAATACTCGTATGCTCGTTAAATTGTCACTAGTCTAAATCTTCGGATAAGATCAAAGAGAGGAAATATGTTTTGATTCATTTATATAAATCTACTAGCTGTTGCCAGTGGCTTCGCCTGCGTTGTTCTGGAGTGCAAAATACATAGGTAATTATATATATAAACTTTGCCATCCCATTTTTATCCCATGAAAAGTAAGAAAAGTAGTTAAATTTCCATAATTTTTCAAGTTAATGCCATTTATAATATGAATATAGCATATAACCGTGAATTTTGATACACAGTCAAAATTCCTCCAAATTCATTCAACCAATTTGGCTTAACTGTGTCTCAAATAAATAATGAAGAATTATATTTACCTTTGTCGCTAAATATATATAATCTGGGGCTATCATTAAAAATTGCTTTGTTTTCGCCTGTGAAAATTTTCCTTTTTTGCTTTTGAATCCGGTCGACAATCGTTTAAGAAAAGTAGTTAAATTTTCATAATTTTTCATGTTAATGCTGTTTTTAACCATTTCAGCGTGGAATAAATTTCCTATAATGTAGATGGCTTTTTCGTTTTAGCAATCTTATTCAAATACACCAAAAATACTGTTTCGGAGAAAATAT
The DNA here is from genome assembly GCA_963924445.1 of Philereme transversata. NCBI lineage: Eukaryota > Metazoa > Arthropoda > Insecta > Lepidoptera > Geometridae > Philereme > Philereme transversata. The sequence goes on along the minus strand of OZ004348.1, from coordinate 21,181,058 downwards.
TTAATTTTTTCTCGTTTTTCCAACTCATACAATTTTCATATACTTTCATGTATTTTTCTTTTGACTTCACAGAAAGCAGGTTTTCCATTGCCAATTTGGCTTCTGATCTTAAATCTGGTGGAGTACAATCAATCTCCATTACACTCTGAACCGTTGGAACTCATTTTAATCATTAAATTTATATATATTTTGAATTATGTAATTAAAAAATCAAGAAGAACTTTCAGCTTTGCCGCCATTTTTTTATTTATTGTCTGTGCCGAAAGGCAAACGCATTTATGGCTATACAGCCACGTGAACGCAATTTGTACTAAGCAAAGAGACTTACTTTGGTATGCCAAGAATGATAAAAGAGATCCAATCAAAGAGGATTTAATAACCCCAGCACGCCGTTTCATAGAACATTGCTGGAGCGTTATAATATTCCAAATTCAAAAAACGCTCCTGCAATGGATTTGATTTCTTTGGAAGTAAATTCGATACTTCGCGTGTTCTTTTTTCGATAATAATGACTATATTTCCATGCATGTTTGAGAAGATGTATTTTTATTCTTTTTTCTAAGCCCGGCTTGCACAAACGTATTTATCTACTAAACATATTCCAATTTGACGTTTTTGTATGATTTGACGACTCTATAAATCATATTTAGCCACTAATTACGCAACTCGCCCATAATCTCTAAAAAACAGCGCCTAGCACTATGCTCGAGTGGAAGTAGTTCAGATCAAAATCGGCCCAAAATTGTCATTTTTAGCCAATGATGTTATTATATCTCAATATAACCTATCTATTTAGTACATTAATTCAGGCGACACACGTATTCGGCCTGCATTACCCCGAATGACGAATCCATTACTTGATATAGTGGAATACCAACACTTACCATGATTCCAATCTGTAAATATCATCAATTGATAGGCGACTGGTTAATCTGATATTTGCCGTAGGTAGAACATTTATTAACATTTGACGACCTCCGTGGCGCAGTGGACGAATAGCCGGCTGAGACGCAGGAGGTAGTGGGTTCGATTCCGGCCACGGAACAAATGTTTGCATGATCTACAGATATTTGTTCCGGGTCTGGATGTTTTTCTATATATTATAAGTATGTATTTACAAACAAAAAGTATATAAGTATTCTATCAGTTATCTGGTTCTCATAGCACAAGCTCTGCTTAGTTTGGGGCTAGATAGCGTTGTGTGAAATGTCCAGCAATATTTATTTATTTATTTGCTAGAATATAGGTACCTACATAAATTTCGACGTTATATTTTGTTGACACTATCACACTAATACTTTCACTAAAGAGACTACGTATCTTTCTGCCTACGTCCACAAAGACTGCGCTTACACAATCGCTTTTACATCCCGTACTAGACTATGCCGATGCTTGTTATCTAGACCTTACTGAGGAACAGATTAGCAAGCTCGAGCGCCTGCAAAATTTATGTATCAGATTTTATATTTGGCTTCCGTAAATATGATCGTGTCTCTCTTCCGTTCAAAGCTTAAGTGGCTTCAAATTCGTCTTAGTCGGAATACGCGTATCCTCTCTCTTTTCTATTCTATTCTCTTTGATCCCTTCTCTCCTCACTATCTGAAAGATAGATTTGAATTTCTTCATTCTTCAAACAACTAAGGAAACGAAAAAAAAACCTATACATCATCAGAAAACTTAATACTCAAAACTCCTTCGCACAGCACTTCCTTTTACAGCGCTTCTTTTACTGTCCAGCCTGTTCGGCTGTGGAATGCTCTGCCTGAAGAAATAAGACGGTCATCCTTACACACATTCAAGCTGAAGGTGAAACAACATTACCTGACGATGTCGTCTCCCTAGAATTATTTATTTACTATTTAAGTATTTTATCTCTTAGTATAGTTTGCCATATGTATATGTACATATATCTATATATTAGTCTATTTTATAAGTATTTTAAGTATTAGGATTAAAATTTTATCGTATTTTCTTTATTGTTCCTCAGAATATATATTATGTGTAAATGTATCCAAAGGACACCGCACTCCGTATCTTTGTAATTTTCGCTCCATCCAAAGGATGCCTGAAAGAGATCGCTTGCAGCGATAAGGCCGCCTATTGTATTACCTTATTTATGGTAGCCTATTACTTATTTTGTATTATTGCTATTTGTGTGGTAATTCAAGAAAGATTTATCTATCTACCTATCTACAATAATATAAATGCGAAAGTTTGGATGTTTGTTTATTTATTTATTTATTTGTTTGTTTGTTACTCAATCACGTCGTAACGGCTGAACCGATTTCGACGAAATTTATATTATGTATTATAGACTAGTAATCTTTGACTATCAAAATAGTGCCACAAAATGAATAACAAACTCACTTGAACTACAGTTTCATTCAAATTGCAGGTAACGGGAATTCATGTGAATTGGTTCCCCTTTTGGGGTAGAAATTGCAGTTATTCTAGATTCCAGATTCCGCTATATTTGTGTCACTACTACACGCATACCAAATTTCAGCACTGTGGGGTTACTGGGGTACCCTGTGAATTTTGTCAAAGTTCCGTTTGTATTAATTATTATGGCTAATAATTTAAAAACTACAAGGTTTAAACTAAAACTAAAAACGAGGTTGAAATGTGCTTATACATACATACAACTCCGATTTTCCCAAGTTGATTTAGAGATCTGCTTCGCTCTATCAAAAAATATGAATTATCTATTTGTTCGTTTTTTTTATCGTCAACGTACCACACAGATTGTTTGCGAGCACTTGTCACACCGAGCGAGCACCGATGACAAGCAACTGACGTGACTTCGGCACGGCAATTCTATACCGTTTTTAGGTTTTGTTCGTACTCTGCTATTGAACAAAGTTACGTTTCGAACGAATGATTTGCAAAAACCATTCTACTATTTCAATCGAACGTCAAACGGTTGCTAGTTCCTATACTGCTAACATTTTGACACATGCACGAGTTGGAACGAAGCTAAACCGCAGCGTTATAACGGCCTAAAAAAGTCAATACCGAGCTACATTGGCTAACATTTTCTTCAGTTGTTTTCTCATCATCGCTAGTAACAAGAGAGAGCCTAGGGCTTGCGAATGATGTTATGTCCCCATCACAAGCAGAAAAAGATATGTTATACTTACTAAGAAAAAACAACGATGTCTTTAACATGTACAACCGCGAATTCATAAAACTCAGTATCTGAAAGCCACTTTGCTTTTGATTAAAGAAGCAATCACACATAATGCCCATACTTGCTATGAAGAGGACACATATACCTCTGAAAGAGACAGAATTTAATTTAGAAGAAATAGGCAGCTAGGGAATTAGAATTTGACTTTTTGATTGTGCTGTGTATAAAAAAAAATAGTGAAAAAAATAAATAGAAAAAATAAATGAAAAAGAATAATTGAATAAAATAGTTATAAATAATAATAATAAATAAATAAATATTTCTGGACATTTCACACAGCGCTATCTAGCCCCAAACTAAGCAGAGCTTGTACTATGGGAACCAGATAACTTATAGAATACTTATATACTTTTTTTGTAAATACATACTTATAATATATAGAAAAACAGCCAGACACGGAACAAATATCTGTAGATCATGCAAACATTTGTTCCGCGGCGGGGATCGAACCCGCTACCTCCTGCGTCTCAGCCGGCTATACACCCACTGCGCCCCGGAGGCAGTCCGAAAATAAATAAGTTGAAAATACAGTTTATTACGTTTTATAAATATATTTCAATTAATAAGCAATAACAAATAAACACGAATATGCAATGAGCCTCATTCTGTGTTCAAATTCGTAAATCGTATTTACGGAGCCGTTTTGAGTTAACAATGACAAACTTTCATAACAGGTATACCTATGTATAAATCATAACAGGTAGGTCAATCATAAATTGATTGCGTTTGGATCAGTGGCCAATACCATAATTAATGCGTTTACAGCTGAACGTTAGAGCAGGTTATTGCAGGTTTATGCAATGTGTATAGCTAGCTAGTATCCCGTATACTAGCTAGCTCCATAGCTAGCTACATTTCTTCAGTATACAGATTGCTTCGAAATATGCAAATCTGAAAGGACCAGTTAATTTCGCTAAAGAAACACTTTATCAGATGAATAGAAGTTAATATAAGTTTTAAAACTGAAACCTGACTACGTAATACCTATGTCACCCGGACCATAATAACGAATCGATTCCTCATAATTTGGGCGCTACGATGGGATTGGAACATAGGTAAATACAAACATACTTAATACATACTGCTAAAAACATAACCCTTCCTTTTTCAACCGACTTCAAAAAAGGAGGAGGTTCTCAAATCGACTGTATTTTTTTTATATTGTTGCCTCGGAACTTTCTACTGGGTGAACCGATTTTGATGATTTTTTTTATTTGATAGCTGGTGCTTCCCGTGTGGTCCCATTTCAATTTGGTTTAGTTCTGAGAAAACCATAATTATAAGTCTTAAATTTACATTAAGTATGTGCGCGACAAATGAAGGCATAACTCAATATCACGCAAACCGATTTCGATGATTCTTTTTTTATTGGAAAGGTTAGTTTAAGGGTAGTTGAGTTGGGTTAGGTTAACCGACTTTCTCCATGCCGGGGCCTGGTTGCTCGCAACTGGGCCGACCGCCGGGGCAGGGTGGTGAATGCTAGCGCGACCCCATCTTGCCCCACCTGGGCGGAATGATTGCTCACCGTGGTGGTTTTAGCCGGTAAGAGTCCGGCATAACCATTCCGGCGCCCCCGCGCCGGGTGGTATCCATGAGGATTTCCCCACGTAAAAAAAAAAAAAAAAAGGTTAACCGACTTTATTTTTCAGTGTGAATATTCCAGGTAATTTTGAAGTCGGTTGTTAGATTTTTGTAAAAATTATGTTATTGTTTTTAGCTTTTGTTTTCGCAGATAATGGTCATCAAAGAATTTGTAGTTTTATTTATGCGTAAGTACTACCATATTATTAAATGTTGTAATTTCTTTCAATATATTCTAAGTAAGATACAAATACATACATACATTTATTTACCAAAAGTTGGTAACGGTCCCCGCGCTAGGTCTAGCCTGTATCGCGGGAAACCGGATTACAAAGAAAACGTTTACCGCCTAAAATCGAATACATGAGTTTAACAAATAACAAAACAAGAATCTAAACTGCTACTAGAAAATAACAAAATTCAAAATCATAATCTAAATTAAAACCCAAAATACTAAATACAGCTCAGATGGTATGATTAGAAGGGCGCTAATATTGGAGCGTTTGTGGATAAGTGTGAGTTAGTGTGTGTGCATTGTAAATGTGTGGGAGAGATGGGAGGGGAGGGATAAAAGAGTAAAGAAATAACAGTACAGCCAGAGTAGTTGTCAGAGTTGGATTTCCAGAAGACGTTCTGATCCATCATAATCCAATGTAAGATACCACTTTCTCATCCATACCTTTACTCCATAAAATAAAGAGGAAAGGTCACAGTGCTTAGATGCGCAGCGATATATACATATAAAAATATAAAGGGAAAGAAATATGCCTATATATTAATAAATATATTCATTTTTTAACGTACATGATAGTTGGAGACGCGATCTATAAAGAAGTTGACAGATTCAAGTACTTAGGCTGTGCTGTAACGCACAGGAACCTACGAGTAAGAGAGGACGAAATAGATTATGCGGGTCCAAAATAGTCTCCGGTGCAGTGCAGCCCTACTTATGGTCCTAGTGTCAAGGCTCCAACGCACCAAGATCCGAATCTATAAAACTGTTATTCGGCCTATCTTGATGTATGGATGTGAAGCCTGGACGCTGACACAGAAAGAAGAGCATAAACTTCTGGTGACGGAAAGAAGATCCTAGGCCTGGTGCGACGAGAAGATGTCACATTGGATGAAAACCTTTGTTTTAAGGCATTTCGGAATCTTAGACCTGAAGACGGAACAATATTTCCAAAGGCAGCCCATCATAACTGAACTCGCCTGGATATTCCTTTCACTAGACGGGGGAGGCAATGGATGCGCTTGGCACTGGACCGGAGAGAGTGGCGTGATAACGAGGAGGCCTATATCCAGCAGTAGGTGGATGTGGGCTGAGATGATGATGATGATGAATGTAGTTTAAATAAGATTATTCCTGTTTAGGATAAGTTAAAGTAAGCAAGTAGAAGAAGACACAATTTTTACTACTGCATTTTTCAGTGTTTCATCTGTGTATCTACCTATTCTGTGTGTATTATGTTTTAAATAAATGATTGATTGATTGTAACTACAAAGGCGTAATAGCGCTACAAAACACCATTTCGACGACCCGTTTTTACATCATGATTTGTCGACCTGCCGAACTTCGTACCGCCTTGACATGTATATGACTCGGGCTGCCAATGTACGTCAATGAATTGTCAATCGGCCCTCATTAGCTGCATCTCTGTATGAGAAAATGAATTTTCGTCATACATTTTTTTTGCGTGAATTTTTCCGAATTTTTAATAGTTATTCTGCTATTCGGGGCGAAGAAAAATCCAACAAATTAAAGATCTTCAAAATCGGTCCCGCCGTTCTTGATTTATAAATGGTGTAACTGACTCGATTTTGTTTTATGTTTTAGATTTAATATCTTTACGGTTTACGGTTTAAGATATTTTATTTCTCATAAAATGTATTCTACTAAAACATATCTTAAACAATCATTAAATAAAAAAATATTGGGTCATGAAACCGAGTTTGTCGAAATTTCATTGTGGGTAGTTATTAACCTTCCTACACCCGTGCATTTACATAATAATATAATTAATGTTACAGAAATATAAAAATACCCAAACCCGGAATAAATATTTGTAGATCACGCAAATATTTGTTACGAGGTGGGAATCAAATCCTCAACATCCTTCATCTCGGGATACTATTTATTAACTGAGCCACGGAAATCGTATAGTAAGTGAACAAATAATCTAGAAATATAAATTTTTGGGCGTTATTCTATACATTTCTAAGATGGATTTACAAAAAAATATATAACTATACTATAAGTTATCTGGTATATAGTACAGGCTTTGCTTAGTTTGGGGGTAGATCTGTGATATATGTGAGATATATCCAATATTATTCATGTATTAACATACGTAGAAACGTGATTCATATTTCCCCTTAAGCAGGAGAGCAGGAATAAGAAATCATTTAAAATCGTGGATTTTCCTTTATTCTTCAGTGAGTTCGGTGTGCTCAGTAGTGGGGAGAGGGACGGGGAGGGGGAGTTGGGGTTAGCTCGTATTTCACAATTAAATTTTTCTGGCGCGATCTTACCGAATGTGTACGCGTAGATGCGCCGCCACTTGGCCGTACTCTGGGGTGGGGGCCTGAGGCTCCCAAGCTTTTCCTAATCATAAAATTCTAAATTGCAATTGCTCTTTAACTGTTTTTTAGGAAACTTATCATTTCATGGTCGTAAAATCATTTTTTTTTTGTTTTAACTAAACTTTACAATTTTGTAAATACCTATAATAAAGTTTTCGGACATTAGTAAATATAAATAAATATAAATAAATAAATATCGCTGGACATTTCACACAGCGCTATCTAGCCCCAAACTAAGCAGAGCTTGTACTATGGGAACCAGATAACTGATAGAATACTTATATACTTTTTTTTTGTAAATACATACTTATAATATATAGAAAAACACCCAGACACGGAACAAATATCTGTAGATTATGCAAACATTTGTTCCGCGGCGGGAATCGAACCCGCTACCTCCTGCGTCTCAGCCGGCTATACGCCCACTGCGCAACGGAGGCAAATACTTGTAGCTTCTTTTTATTAAGCCATACTAATATTATAAATTCGAAAGTAACTTAACTCTCTCTGTTTGTAACGTTTTCATGACTAAACGTGACCGATTTTGATGAAATTTGATACAGATAGAGTAACCAAAAAAGAGTTTAAAAGTAACCTATGCCCCAATTCTGATCATAAGATCAGAATTGGTGCATAGGTTACTTTTTACCCGACCGACTACCGAATTAATGATTTTATTGAAAAACCACGCGTGCGAAGCTGCGGGCGGGTCAGCTTGTATAATCTTAATATATATAAATCTCGTGTCACAATGTTTGTCTTCAATGGACTCCTAAACCACTTAACCGATTATAATAAAATTCGCACACCATGTGCAGTTCGATCCAACTTGAGAGATAGGATAGTTTAAATCTCAAATTATAGTCGCAATATTATTTTATTGCAAATTATTTGTTTTGACAATCACAATTATCTGTTAGCTCCAAACGATTCTAACAGATGGCGGTATCTGTTGACTGGATTGAGTAAGTAATCAATAGATGGCACTGCTATGGTAAACCGACAAACGTGTCAGATAAACTACAATTCAATAGCATGATTACCACGTGTTATTGAGTCTAAAGTATAAATTAAATTTATTTTGTAGTAAACAAAATACCGTGAAATTCAATTATTTCTACTTTTTTAACTATCATAATCACACTAATATTATAAATGCGAAAATTTGGATGTTTGTTTGTTACTCAATCACGTCGTAACGGCTGAACCGATTTTGATGAAATTTAGTAGGTATGCACGTATATTATAATCTGGATTAACACATAGGCTACTTTTTATCCCATAAATCTGGTCCCCATGGGGTAAAAATGGGGTGTCAAGTCAAGTTGCAACAGCGACTTCAGCTTTGTTTCTAGATTACCTGGCTACACATGTAGTAGTGTAACGCGTACGAAGTCGCGGGAAACAGCTAGTTATGTATAAATATATGTAGTTAAGTTTTTAACACATACAAATAAATAACAAAATACATAAAACATAATATATAATTAAACACAACATAATACAAAGAAGGCAAAACCGTCAAAAAAATTTGGTCATTTTTAAAATTTCAACTGACTTATAATTCGCATGTGGAGATTGTTATTGTTAATTAACGCAGTGCTTTTTTAAAACATTTCAAACTCATTATGTTCTAAATGAAGCTACAAGAGGATTTTTTAAATAGTTTGTGTTCCTGTTTGTTCCTATTCTTAAAAGTAAAAAAAAATATATATAATTGCGCCGTTATTACAAGCCCGATTTGACCTCTGTCATTTTTCTCACCGTGATAACTTTAAACGAACGTCTACAGAAGAAATCGAAAAATCAACCACATGTAATGCCAAAATTATTATATTATCTGACGCTATTCCAATGTTGTATCATTGGGTTCCATGTCGTAGAGTTGCGATCGTTTTAACCACTTGGGAACCAAACAAAATCGATTATTACAAAAAGTCGAAATATTTAGTAAACTTAAGATTGTTGCGATTCTTTTTAACCACTTCGGAACCAATGAAGTTCAATTATTATAAAAATCTGAAGATTTACTAAACTTTAGATTTATAAAAACAGAAACGATTTTTATTTTTTTAATGTTTTATGCATAAGAATTGTTTATAGATTATGCAACCACACTGAGGGGGTTTCATTACCATTTTATCAGTGCAATAAAGAACTTTCTAATTTAATCTACTTATTATTATCGTCATTATTTTCTTGAATGAAAAACGATACAAATTATGTATATATCGCCAAGCTATTTCGATAATAAACCTAAGTAAACCTAAACGATAACTTACTGTTACAATTAATCAGAATGTCTCATGAATCGATTTTTCTAGCAAACGATTTTTTATTTTTACTGTAGTTCCCATCCCTCTCTGTATTTACTACTTCAAATCGGGCCTCTTAGAATGGCGATTGTATAAAAGCGTATAACGAAGTTTGAGAGACGCTGGCGTCTAGTTTAATATCGCGCGGCGACGAGACGACGGCGGGCGGCGTCATGTGCTGACAGAAGACACTCACACAGACGCACGCACGCACACAAACACAGAAGACGATGACCTGTATCTGTAACATTTTGGGTATCACGGGAGAATAAACCCTGTAACAAAGCGAGGTTATTAAGCTTGTGTTGTCTGTGGATTCTTATGGCCTAGCTTTGTTTTATCGCTTTAAAATAACTTTTGTGTTGTTCTATAAGTATGATGCCATGAGATATAAATCATATTTTAGATTAACATAGGCTTTTAAAACGATAGACAAGACGTCCAATGCTGAATGGTCTATATTTATTCCCCTATAGATTTCTAGACTGCTCGATCCTGTGCAGCCTGCACCCAACGGCTTCAAGTATATATAATAAGTTATATAATACCACACTCTATCCGCGCAAGTCCATCACTAAGAACTTTTAAGCATAGAGTCAAAGAGCATTACCTGTCCGTGTAATTTTTAGGTTATTATGTATAAGTAGGTATATTATGTATATCTTGTATAATGTATTATTTTTATCTGTAATGTAAGTATGGTTTATAGGTATTAATTTTATATGTATAATACATGTATTATATTTATTATGGTATATATTATGTATAACTATTAGTATTAGTAGAGTAGTAGTACTATTAGTAGTAGACTGCCTCCGTGGCGCAGTGAGCGTATAGCCGGCTGAGACGCAGTGGAGGAAATTACTAGCTGGTTCAAATCTTTCACTCCACGTCGGGGTTTGTTTTAGAGAGTCGATAGCTGACAAGGGTGGGATTTAAGTGGACTGTATGTTTGCGAATTAGACCGAAATTTACCTATGCCTAGAATACTCAAAACCAATAGCATTTGTAACGTTCTTCTAATGATAGGACGACCACACTGCTGCAAATGGAAGAATCACAGGAATAGAATACAGCAGCGTTAGGGGAACGGAACATGCACGTACCTGTAGATCTCTGGATACCAGGAGCCAGTGTCCTGGGGACACCACGCCAAGGTCAACGGGGTGACCCTAGCGCCACGTGCAGCCGCGAAGGTCGTATCGACACTTCCAGCACTTGTTTTTCACGGAAAGTTCACACGTCTAGTTCAATAACACATAAATAGCGAGTTCTAGTGGAAATTTGTAGGATTCCACCAAAATATAAGAAAATGAGTCGCACGCGCGCGCATCGTTGCGATTCTTACGGAGGTTCAAAGGCGTCTCTCTTTGGCAGCGGCCAATGAATTTGAAGAGTGGCGTTGGCGGTCGGACGTCAGAGTGGGACGGCCTATAAGGTGCGCGTGCATGCGGAAAGGAGAAAAGGGATAGGATAAGTCGTTACAAATGCATCTTGGCGAGTAATACAAAATAACTGGATGAATATCCACCATCTCCCCCTCCTTGAAGGATTCCTTCGAAAGCGAAAGAATTATAAAATAGCGTAGCGGGATAAATATAAAATAGCGATGTGAATAGCGGTTTGCGGTTTAAATATATAGCGGAAAAACAAATTAAAAAATAGCGGGGTTGGATAAGAATATCCGAAAATGTTGAAAGCGCATGGTCACCCTACTGTATAGGGAGCGGCGACAATTTTGTCGTCGGCCTGACATACGCGCTATCACACGTTTCTACTCGCGCACAACGAATTCGTCCGTCCTTACCGGGAAAAACCTCTGAAACTCTTCCGATTTTCCAAGATAATGGAGGTGCGTTTTCGTTATTTAAAAGAACAATAGTTCCTACTGTGAGTGGATTACTAGCGGTGTTCCACTTTTCGCGCATTTGCAAATTATGGAGGTATTCATTCTTGAATCGTTTCCAAAATGTTTGGACTAAAGAGTCCATCAAAGAATGTCGAGACAAAAGATTTGTTCGTTCTCCACTCATATCAGCTGCGGGTAGAAAAGCTAGCGGTTTAGTTGAGAGAAAGTGCGACGGTGTTAATGCCGTCGGCTCCGAAGGGTCGGAGCTTAGAACGTACAAAGGTCGGCTGTTTAGTACAGCTTCGACCTGGTTAAGCACCGTAAGCATTTCCTCATAGGTGAGGATCTGCTTTCCGATCACACGAAAGAGAAGAGACTTGATACTCTTTATATTCGCTTCCCAAATTCCACCAAAATGGCTTCCTAGGGGCGGTGACCTTTTCCAAATGATGTTGTGTTTAGCGAGTTCATTATTAAATGTTTTATAATATTCGTCAGATTTTAAAAATGTAAACAGTTCCTTTAAGTAGGATTCTGATGCGATGAAATTGGTGCCGTTATCGCTGTATATAAAATTGCATGGACCACGTCTAGATAAGAAGCGCTTGAACGCGTCCAAGAATGTAGCAGAAGTAAGATCTGACGCTAGTTCTATATGTATAGCTTTGGTGACTAAACACACAAAGACACAGAGATAAGCCTTCTGGCTACGTACACCTCGTTTCCTAATCGTCGTTATATATAGCGGGCCAGCGTAATCGACACCTGTATGCGTAAAAGCCTTGCATGATTCGACGCGACAGCTGGGTAGATCTGACATAGCGGGAAAAGTAGGTTTAGGGTTAAGCCTAAAACAACTAACACATTTGTGAATGCGGTTGCGCACTAAGCGCCTAGCTGATAAAAACCAATATTTTTGTCGCAATACTGACATCAGCAATTGTGGTCCAGCGTGACTATTTTCACGATGGTACCAATCGACAATCAGTTCTGAGATATGCCCATTTTTAGGCATGAGAGCGGGGTGTTTCTGATCAAAGTCCAGACTTGAATATGAGAGGCGACCTCCGACTCGAACAACTCCATCAGAAATGAATGGTGATAACTTCCTTAAAGCGGTAGAACAAGACTTATTTTTCTGAATGTTTTTTATATCACTAGCGAAATTACTTTGCTGAACAGCCTGAATAATTTTATTTTTAGCAATTTCTAAATCCTCCGCTGTGATCGTTTCATTGCGAGGAAGTACTTTCAAAAATCGAAGTACGATAGCGGTGGATCTTATATATTTCAGCCAAGAGGAGAACTTAGAACCTAACGTTATGAGAAGATTCTCCTCCTTCGCCACAGTGACATGAGAAACAGTTTTCTCTTCAGGCAATTGATTTTGGGAAGGGGAATAAATCTCAACTGGCCAATCAGCGAGAGGCGAGGACATCCAGGCAGGTCCTTTGAACCAAAGTTCATTATTTGAAATCTGCGAGGGCAGGAGCCCGCGAGAAACTAAGTCAGCAGGGTTCTCAACGCCTGCGACGTGATATACATTTTGCGATGGCGAAGTAGATTGGAAGTCTGATATGCAGTTTGCGACGTAAGTTTGAAACTTATGCGGAGAGGAAGTTACCCAACATAAAGCGACGGTCGAGTCAGAAAATATAAAAACGTTATCTATATGACAACGAGCGGATAGCGAATCATAAACAGCGCGTAATACCTTAGCGAGAAGCACTAGGCCGTTTAACTCAAGCCTAGCCAGCGTGATTGTTGGTTTGGCTGATGCGACGCGGGACTTCGAGCACAAAAGCGAGATTAAAGGTGGCTGGTGACCATTAGAGACATGTAGGTATAATACACAGCCGTAAGCCTTTTCACTTGCGTCCGAAAATGCGATAAGCGTGATTTTAGAACCGGTTTCCTCAATTCCTACGTGGCGAGGGAATTTGAGGTGCGAGATTAGTGGTAGCTCAGATAAATATCTTTGCCATAGAGCGATGATATCACAGGGTAGCTTGTCATCCCAATTGATGTTCAAAAGCCATAGTTCCCTGATTATCAGTTTAGCGTAAAGAATTACGGGTCCGACGAGTCCTAAGACATCGTACAGACGAGCGGTCATAGATAAAATAGCGCGTTTTGTAAAAACAGATGGCGGGACCGAGGTCAAAAAGATAAAATTATCGGATGCGGGGAGCCAACGTAGCCCTAATATCTTGAACGTGTCATCTTCATCGAACGAAATGGATTCAGACTGTCTGTGAGAAACGGGTATGTGTTGTAGCAGCTCAGATGAGTTGCTAGTCCACTTTACTAAGTCTAATCCACCAGCTTTAAACATCTGAATCAACTCTTGTGCAATCTTGGCTGCTTGATTCACAGAAGAAGCAGAAGACGCTAAGTCGTCCATATAGACGTCACGAGTTATGACGTCAGCGGCAAGAGGCCATCTTTGTCTTTCATCTTGAGCCAGTTGACGTAAAGTGCGCAGCGCCAACATAGGAGAAGACCGGAGGCCAAAAGTAACACGTTCGAATTGAAACGTTTCCAGCGGAACGTCCGGTGAGAACCGGTATAAGATCCGTTGATAACAGCGGTGCGAGGGGTGCGTATAAATACATAAATACATCATCTTCACGTCAGCGAAAAAGGCGATACGATGTATGCGAACATTTAATAAAATGTTAAATATATCGGCTTGCAAGTTGCAGCCCTTATATAAAATATCGTTAAGAGACAGCCCTGAATCAGTCGAGGCGCTGCCGTCCAAGACGATGCGAACCTTAGTCGTAGACTTGTCGTCCCGAACTACAGGATGGTGCGGTAGGTAATAACCTGGAGAAGTACAATCGTCAACAGAAACGCGCGTTAAAATACCTTTGTCTAGATAATCATAAATTATTTCATTATATTTTTTATTTAAGTCCGGTGATCGTAAGAACTTTCTCTCGAGGCATAAAAACCTCTTCTTAGCGATAATGTAGGAGTTACCTAGCTTTTGCGGGTCATCTTTAAATGGAAGCTGGACTACATAACTACCATCGTCATTTCGAGTAGTAGTCGAAGTGTAAATTTCTTCACAGCGTTGATCGTCAGGACTTAAGAACAACTGGGAAGGTGGTTCCTCAGTGGACCAGAACCTTTCCACGAGTTGGTGTAGCGGGTCATTCGTAAATGCACAAAAGGTATGTGAAATGGAGCGCGGGGATAGAACGGGTGCGTTTCCCATAACGATGTAACCTAAAGTTGTTTCCAAGGCAGCGGGTAAATTATTATCAGCGGTAATTTTATTAAATAGGAGAATTTGACAATACAAGTTCACACCTAAAAGTAGGTCAATAGGACCAGGCTCGGAAAAGTCATCATCAGCCATGGGTAGATTACGTATGTGGTGAAGAGAGCTGACGTCGACGCGCGAGTCGGGCAGCTGCGACGTGATACTATCCACCACCATGGGCTGGATGTGGTACTCATGTCCGTCCTCAAAGCGAGAAGTGAAGCGAAGTGAGGTTACTCCCAGAATTTTCTGAGAGGCCCCTCCTATACCTTGGACTTTAGAAAAGCGGCTTTGCGTGGAAATAGGAAGCGATAAGCGCTTACTACATGCAGCGGAAATATACTCACTTTGAGAGCCGGGATCGACCAAGCATCTCAAAAAGTGAGGGCGATTAAAATTATCTAAAACCTTTATTTTAGCAGTTGCCAATAACGCAGTTGTTATTGTTTGCGACGCGTGATCATATGATACAGTACAGACAGATGTGTTACTGTTCGGATCGATATCGGGTGCGGATAGTGAATTATCGACCTTATACGCATGGGGCGCAAGGTCTTTAGCGTGAATTCGAGTATGAGACTCTGAAGAAATTGCATGCCTAGGCGCAGTGTGGCTTTGGTCATGAGCGGTAGCGGGCGAGTTAGCGTGCGATTTTTTATTAACGAGTTGTTTCTCGACTGATTTGTTGTAGATAACGGGCGGATTAAAATGGAGTAGCGAATGGTGTCTGGTCGAACAATGAGAACAAGTGTGCTTAGAAATACATTCCTTTGTTTTATGTCTCACACTCAAACAGTTGTTACAATAAAAATTGCCTTTAATGAATTTATACCTATCAGGTGGCGTCAGTTTCATAAAAGCTGAACAGCGATAAAAGTGATCGTGTTTATCGCGATCACACAATATACATTTATTCTCATTACTTGCACCACACACGCGGTCAGTGTTTACAAATGACTTGGTTTGCCCTGGTCTAGTACTAGGCACGGGCGCGTGCGCATTGCGAGCTTTGTGCTGAGTTTGCGGGTTTACGATAGGCACAGCTGATCTAGATAACACTTTATTCTGTTCCTTTACAAATTCAATTAGATTAGAATAGGTTGGAAGCTTATCTTTGCGATGCGTAATTTCGAATAACTTGACAGTCTCAGAGTCTAGTCTCTGGAGGGCGAGGTGTAACAGCATAAAGTCAGTCAAGTCGCCAAGACTCAGTTGTCTTAAGGCTTCCACAGACGTGTGGAAATTATTTAAAAATGATTCTAGACCGGAAGCAACATTAGCGGCTAGCGGTTTAAAACTCAACAACTGATTAAGGTATGAGCTAGCGAGTAGTCTGGGGTCGTCATATTTTTGCACAAGTGCCTCCCAAATAATAGGGTAATTCTCTGCGGTCGGGGGCAGCCGGGCGCAAACTGACGCGGCGGAACCAGACAACTTACCGACCAAATAATACACCTTGTCACTATCTGACAAAGATGTATTTTCATGGACAGTGCATTTAAACTGTTGGTAGAATAGCGGCCATGAGCGGACATCACCATTGAATGACAATAGTTCTATTCGAGGAAGCTTAGGTTGTGATTTCTCTAAATACGGGGGCGAAACTGATGTTTTAGATGGCGAATTTGTTTCTAAGACGTGTTTAACAAGACAATACATAATATCAAAATTCGTCCATTCTTGGTACCTGATAGCGTGTTTTGGGTTAATTTTTAGCGAAATAGCGTTATATGAATCTAATACCTTTTCGAAGTCTCTATGCAAATTATCAATATTATATGCACTGTGAAGCAAAGCCTTAAAGTTGGTAGAATCGGCATCCACCTTCTTAGCAAGATCATAAATTCCTTGCATGCGGGCAAATAGAATCTCGCGTTTAGATTCAAGCATGGCTTGCTGACATTCATCCTCGTTGTAGCCTTCTTCTGAGTGAGAAGAACTCGGTCCCTTATCTCTCTTACTCATTGTGAATATCAACCAACAAAAGGTATAAATGCGAAATCAAAAGAAAAAACTTCAAAAAGTATAATAGAACCGAAGTTGAAAACAATACCTATCTTCCTAGCGGTGCGCAGTTGGGTAAGTTAAAAAATAAATAAGCCTACCACAGAATAGAAGCGAGCGCGAAATAGTTACTATGAAAGTATGTTGAGACAGTACAAACTATTCAATATTCTGTATTGACCAGTATGACACAGTTAATCAAATAGTAGGCGTGAGTTTAGCGTTTGAGTACAAACTGATGAAATATTATTTTGTGGTAGTCAGTTTGACTAGTAGTTAGTATGGCGGCGTGCAGCGATAAGTTAAATACGAGTTGGAGCGAGCGGAGAACGTTCAAATAATGAAAAATGCGGGTAGATGTATAAAGAGCGAGCGAATACTTCTATGCTTTGACTCGTATTAAATGTAAGTAATACAATGTTAGCGGTGCGGTTATAGAAACTTAGTTATATGTTTGTAAAACGTGTGATAGCGGAATGCGATGATTTTACGTAGGTCCTAAACTGATTAAAGTGGGGCGAGAAATAGCGAATTGAACGAGTTGATCCTGCGGGGTGCGAATAACAAGAGAATATGATCAACTTATTCTTTTTATCAGTAGGATTTAACGTAAAATATATAGGCGGGAATAATTAAATAAGTTGTGAATACAAGTACTAATGGATCGTGTCGTAAGACGGACTGAGATGAGCTCAATTGTCCGGCAGTATATTAAACTTAGCGTAAAAATAGACGGATATTTTTGGAATATCCGGCTCGAAGGACCAAACTATGGAGGAAATTACTAGCTGGTTCAAATCTTTCACTCCACGTCGGGGTTTGTTTTAGAGAGTCGATAGCTGACAAGGGTGGGATTTAAGTGGACTGTATGTTTGCGAATTAGACCGAAATTTACCTATGCCTAGAATACTCAAAACCAATAGCATTTGTAACGTTCTTCTAATGATAGGACGACCACACTGCTGCAAATGGAAGAATCACAGGAATAGAATACAGCAGCGTTAGGGGAACGGAACATGCACGTACCTGTAGATCTCTGGATACCAGGAGCCAGTGTCCTGGGGACACCACGCCAAGGTCAACGGGGTGACCCTAGCGCCACGTGCAGCCGCGAAGGTCGTATCGACACTTCCAGCACTTGTTTTTCACGGAAAGTTCACACGTCTAGTTCAATAACACATAAATAGCGAGTTCTAGTGGAAATTTGTAGGATTCCACCAAAATATAAGAAAATGAGTCGCACGCGCGCGCATCGTTGCGATTCTTACGGAGGTTCAAAGGCGTCTCTCTTTGGCAGCGGCCAATGAATTTGAAGAGTGGCGTTGGCGGTCGGACGTCAGAGTGGGACGGCCTATAAGGTGCGCGTGCATGCGGAAAGGAGAAAAGGGATAGGATAAGTCGTTACAAATGCATCTTGGCGAGTAATACAAAATAACTGGATGAATATCCACCACGCAGGAGGTAGCGGGTTTAATTCCCGCCGCGGAACAAATCTACAGATATTTATTTCGTGTCTGGGTGTTTTTCTATATATTATACGTAAGTATTTACAAAAAAAAGCATATAAGTATTCTATCAGTTATCTAGTTCCCATAGTACAAGCTCTGCTTAGTTTGGGGCTAGTTAGCGCTGTGTGAAATGTCCAGCGATATTTATTTATTTAGTATTTTACTCTTATGCCCTTTTCTGTGCACGTACCCACCACTACAATCGACTATTTCTACCTTCAAAGGTTTGCTGGAAGAAAACTCTTATTAGAGTTAAGCTCGCCTTTGTACACGTCCATTTTGTAAGTTGTTTCTGTCTGTAAATTTATATGTGTATATACTTATAAATTCAATGTCCCTATATTTCAAATTCTTTAGTTTATATCATTTTGTTTGTTTTTTTTTTAATAAAGTCAGATTATCTAAAAAAAAAGGAAAAAAAAAGGGTTGTCTGGAAGAAATCGCTTCTAAGCGATTCTAAGCGACCACCCATTGTACTTGTTGCTTTGTGAATTTTTATATTTTTTGTTTGTTTCTTGTGTGGTGTACAATAAAGTATTTTCATTCATTCATTCATTCATTATCCGGTACTGAATTTAGGAACCGGCGGAAGACCAGCGCGCTGCGTACTCGTATTTACTAGTGCGTGGCGCATAATGCTGAGCCGGATCCTAGTTTGCGGACGCTCATAACTTGGACGTACCTACTACCTATTTATAGTCTATATTTTTATTTCAATTTTTTTGTATGTTATACTTATTGTCGTGTTATTTTTGTAACTGTGTATGTCTTTGTTTTGTTATGTCTGCAAATAAATGTATTTTCTTTCTTTCTTCTTTCTTTCTTTCTTGTGTACAATAAAGAATATGGATATGAGTACGTCCAACGCCGCGCTTTTCAGTTTTTGGTCTCCACTGGAGAAACTTTCAGAGAGTCAGTTCTTCGAGCTATGTGCCAGATCAACTCGCTATCATCACATTAATAACGGAATTTCGGTAAATAACATACATTGTTATACAAGGTCCAAAAAAATGACATTTTTAGCAACAAACTGTTATAAAAGTTATAAAAAGACTTTTTTAATTTCCTCGCATTCGTGATGATAAGTTATTATACTCGGGTGTAAGCGATTGTGTACTCCTGAGATAGTTTGGCGTACGAGCGAGCGAACACGAGCCATGACGCTAATTGAGGGTGTTATTCGTTCGTTTCTAGTATCCATTGTGTTTTTACTGCAAAACTATGGCCTCTTTTATTTTAAATAAGTTGTAGTCTAGCTGACCAATCTGCAGCTTTGCACGCGTAGATTTTCAATAAAAACATTACCCTCCTTCTGAGCAGTTGGACAAAAAGTAGCCTATGTCTCAATCCTGGTCAGAACCTATCTATATCATTTCATTAAAATCGGCACCGCCGTTTGGTCGTGAAAATGTATCAAACATACAAAAATACAAATCTATCCTCTTTATAATATTAGTGTAGATAATAAGAATGTGGCCTCTTACATTTTCAAATAGAAATAAAGATTTGACATGGAGATTGTATTTAATTTTAGCATTGAATGTAACCTTGTTTTATTGTTATATAGAAATAAGGATTTGTTTTAATTAACTTAGAATTTTATTGTATTTTCATTTTAGCTTGTTATGAAAGCAATTAGTCTCAATCTATTTTCAAATTAACTTACGGCCCTAGGGCTGAATATCGCATTTACAGAGTCGTTATCGAGTTTACAATGACTAACTTTCAGATCATAAGTGATGAAAAATAACTCAATCTTAATTGGTAAAATCAATAGGAGTTTTGTAAAAATAGGTGCAAAAATTGTGTATGTACCGTCACGTTTTATTATTATTTTTTTGGTTTATGTCTCAGACAGTATCACACAAACAATCTTAATGCATGTGCTTTGACAAAAATGCTACGTAAAAGGAAAGCTTATAAAAATTGCCAAACAACGTCTACGAAGAATAAGTCGCTACGGTTTCTCGTAGATGAGATTGCTACGAAGATGTTCGTGGCAGTGTGCTACGAAGATTTTCGTAGTTTCAGTTATAACAAGAGGTTTGTTCAAAGTTTCAAAGCACCTACCTATTGAATCGTTTGAGAACTATGTTCGTGGATTAAAATCATGAATATTTAGTTTATACTGAAAACTCAATCGTGGATTATTTTCGCAGATTTATATTGAAAATATTCAAATAATATATCAAGCTTGTGTATAGGTTTAGGATATACAAAGATTGTTAGGTATAATTTATTAACAGGAAAAATATTTACAATATCTCTTTATAAGATAAAAAATAATCAGTGGATCAGCTACATTAATTAGTGGTTAAAATATTTTGAGATATTAGTGTTTACACGATCAATAACTACCTGTAAAATTGTAACGATAAATATAGTTCAATAAAAAAGTATCTATTTATTTCCATCAAAATCCATTAACAATCAACCAACTATTACGGATTTTGTAATTGCTCGTCCTTTTACGAAATCGATAAAAAAAATACGACCATCTGCGCGAAAGAGCTCATACATCACAGCAGGTTGTCTGTTTTGTCACGAACTCAAACAGATTATCTCAGACATGTTTGAGTCATCACGTAGATACACTCATCCTAAAAGGGTCACCATTACACCACCTGTTACCATCCCTCGCTGTCAGCTTCTAACTATTCATAATGTATTTACTACTAGCGTATAAAGTCGGATTCAGAGACCTTTCATTGACTTAAAAGTCAGTCCTATCAGTAGGACGGACTTCAGGGCGACTTGCTCAACTATGCCTAACCGTATTTAGTGCCTAAATATGAGTAAGAATGTTGTCAAATCATATAAATACGTCAAATTGAGACAAGTTTAGTAGCTAATTATGTTTAGGGATCGTTATGCAAGCCAGCCTAAGAGCTGGAGAAAAAATGCCTCGGAGGTAACGCTGAACGCAATTGTAAAGGTAAATAAATATAGATTTTTTATTAAAATATTTTGGGTGAAATGATATTGATTCTTTTCATGCAAAGTCAAATGTTTGGTAACGTTTGTATATCTGGTGCCCGAAGCAACCATAACTTGATGCAGTAGAACTCTTTTTACATTATTTGTTAATCTTAAGGGGCACAAACCGACCACCCCTGGCCTTGAATCATAAATTATCAAAACTCCCCTCTAATGCTAACAGATTAAGTTTCAAAATGACTAATCATACGTTTAACATTGCAAATCCGATTAATAGGATTTTAACGGTTATAAATAAAGGTAAGTAAATAGCATGTCGATGGAATTCATAAATAATAAAATATTATTGCCTTATTATTGCCCTTATTGCCAAAAAATATGGGGCGATGTCGCACGGGCAACAGCATCGACCTCACTTCTACCCGTCCTGCTATGCTTTCACTATTCTACAGAACCCCTTAATCTAAAATTATGAGTAATACAAAGAATATAAATGATGCCATGCGACCCGGCCAGTACACGTAACCCATCAGTTCCCCGGCTGGCGGGTGACAAGTTGGCTATCGAAAGCAGTGGCGAGGTGGGAGTCCAGACCCTGTATCCAGTAACTGCTACTGGACCCAAAGGTGGCTACGAGGCACCTTACTTCAACCTCACTTGCAGTGGCGCAAAACCCAACTGGGCCAGTGCAAGGAAGAAAAAGACGAAGAAGAACTCGGAGCAGAATAGGGCGGATAAGCAAGTGTGTAGTTAGAATAGTTTTGACGCTAGGAAGAGCGAGTGTGCGGGTGGGACGGGCGATCAGGTGGCCGGTCGCAGTAGAATAACAGCCCAGTCTCTTGCTGGTACTAAAGTAACAATCGTACCAAGTATATCAAGTGAGAGTGTCAAAGCGGATACTCTATCCACCAGCGAGTGTTGGCACGCAACTTACTTAAAGCTATTTCAAATGAATGCGCCGGCATAACATTCCTTGCTCGGTAAAAAGGCGAGCAGGTTTGGTATCAGCGCGACATATCGAGATTTCCAGGAATTTCCTTGTATTGTAGTTTTGTCAAGGTAATAAAATGTATTTTCAAGAGTTCAATATGCATTCTGAAATGCTAAAGTATTTTTAGTCGATGGTTATGTGAGTAGGGAATTTTCAAAAGGGCATTAATATTTTTTTACTAGAAATGGAAAAATCGAGAGGGTCATTTGTCATAATGTAATATATACAATTTAAGCTCAATTAACATTCTACCAGATAATGTCCTGGGGTGCAAATATTACATAAAAATAATTTAAAATTTGAATTTACTGTTCTTACACAATATAAAAAATGTCAATAAAATAAAATAATGTCCTGTCTAGCACTTATAATTAAAATATTCCGCAATTGTGTAAAAGCATTTGGATGTTAACCATTTATTAATTCGGCGTAATCTTTTAATTCGTCTGGTAATTTGTAGGTATATATTTTTACTGCCATGCAATGAGTGCTAAAAAGTTTTCAGTTGTGCTTTGGTAGATAAATTCTATTTTTATGTCTAGTGTGTCTGGCTATTTTTGTTACCATTAATATCTCGTTTTGTTTGAAAAAAAGTTTTATTTAAGTGTAATTTCCGGGTGATTTACTCAATTCTGCATCAAAATAAATGTTAGTAATTATGTATTTTAGCGTGTAGAACAAGACCTCACACTCAGTTTAAAAAAAGATGAAATGCATATTTTAGTTAGAAAATCACATGTGAAATTTACTTACCTTTTAAAGTTTATTTTTGTAGGTAGTTTTGTTTAGCATTGTGGGCAGGATATTAGTAACTAACTTAACCACCCCGACTTTGCATTATATTATTATTTAAACACACTTGATGCAACTTGGTAGCATTGAGACTAAATTTAATTTAATTTGACTATATTTTCATTTTCAAAGGGCAATGGAACGCAGCGTTCTAGGATTCCGGAGAGCCGATCGGGTGAGGAATACCACGCTTCGTTCATTGACTGGCATTGCCGATGTGGGAGCCAGAACCGCGAAGCTCAAGTGGGATTGGGCCGGCACGTGAGTTGAATGCTTCCGGAGAAATGGGCCAACATTGTAACAGATTGGGTACCGGAAGATGGACAGCGACGTCGGGGTCGGCCGCGAAAGCGTTGGCGTAACGACATTAATGGATTCGAGAAGGAATGGTGGGAATCTGCCAAGGATCGTGATAGGTGGAAGGAGTTGAGGGAGGCTTTTGCCCAGCAGTGGGAAAATGTAGGCTAGTTAAAATATTTTCATTTTATTAAGTTGATCTAACCTCTCCAAAAAACTGTGGTGTAAACATTGAGGTAAATACTATGCACCTGTAGCTATATTTATAGTAATATATCAATAGGTTGATAAGGTTATCGACTGGTTGCCGAAGACAAATCATCGAATCGATGGCCGCCTTCAAGTACAGGGGTAAGGCTCCGCGCAAACAAGGCACGGGCCACTGGTGGGCTGTTACGTACAAACTAGGCGCGTACAACCTGTTTAAACAGTTCACTGCTTTTGATTAACCAACTGAGAAACTCCGGCACTGGTTCTTGTTTTTAGTAAAATATTTTTTTGGCAATAAATATAAACTAATAAAATATAAAGTTGGCGATGTGAACATTTGTTGACGTTATTTTCACACCACTGCGCGAGCAGCGGGTACCACATCTACACTGGCTCCTCGCTGGACCCATCTGGTCAATGGGCATTGCTCAGCAGGCGACTACTTCAAATGCATTGTCCAACTATTGTCTATATTACCAGAAAGAGAGAAAAATCATTTATTTGTGGCGATGCAATTTACAGAACATAGTATATGTATCAGTGAATCATTGCTGTATGGTACATATACTGCCAAACAAAAATACCTAGATTAGTTGTAGTTTTTAGATATACCGTTAAATTATTATTATTTATTTATTATTATTATTTTTGTAATTGTAATTTGATTGTCGTATTGTAGTTTGTTGTAAAAATTTGTGTTCATGCATTTTATTTTGTGTTAGTGTTAGAAATTATGGATTTTAAAATCTGAAATAAATTAGTTAATTAAATTAAATTACATTAAATAGTACCAAAGAATACCAACTATATAATAGGTATTAAAGGTGATGATTAGGTCCACTTATGCAACCGACAACGGCACCAACGACCCACCGGCAACGAGCTCACCCACATATTGTAGATGCGTGGAAGTCTCATACGTGCATTTCACCCACTCGTTTCTTCCACGCACCTGCAAGATGTGGAATGACCTTCCTCTGGAGGTTTTCCCGGTGGACCTCAACATGAACGCCTTCAATAGAGGTGCAAATAGGCATTAAGCAACGTGACTGCAGTACCTCGAGTCCTGCAGGAGTTTATAGGCGACGGTGACCACTTAACATCAGGAGGCCCGTCAGCATGTGTCTACAAGTTTAATATAAAAAATGTGGTTTAAATGTTAATGGTGTCTACCTGTTGCGGTTCGCTGATTATCTTGTTCTGTTTGCCGAGATGATGGATTATTTCGTCTCCAAGTAGTATAAAAAAGATAGCGGTCATATAACGTCATGAACTGAATTTGTTGCTGAAGGGCATCATATTAAAATGGCGCGGTCGGTTTTACAGAACGTAAAACCGAGATTCAGAAAAGGTTCCCGTGATATTGATTTAGGTCGTCCAAAACTATATCACTTTACATTCGTGATTTAATGCAATCATAAAGTTAATGTGTTTTTCCAATTATAGGACGCCACAGCGTGCACAACAATTTAGTGTTAACCTCTTATACAGGTTTTTTGAGAAGGGCGGTGATGGCCAAGTTCGAAACCACGAGACTTATAGCAAAGTCGTGAAAAGAGGCATGCCCTCGATTTATAAAAAAACAGTAACTGCATATTTCTTTCTTTTTTTATTTTAATATGTGAGTCAACTTAAATTAACATAGCTTTAAGTCTCTGTCTATTTGTGTCATTCGTCACATGAAAGACACAGCACGAACATTCGCCGCAGAGTCCATTTGAATTATCCGTACAACGTGATCCAAGATCCAGTACAACAATAGATATATTGTGGCAGTGTGCTATTATTTATTCTGTGACTGAAAACCGGTCACGCGTTACCCGACAGTAATTGGTGCGGTGGTAATTGATGCCATGCATTCGACGTCACGTTTGCGACACTTGTTCGGTGCAAGGGGTAGCTTGTGCACCGGGTGGACAGTGCAACCCTTTGCCTTCATATACCGAGGGACAAAATGTATCTGTGCTTTTCTTCCGACGATTTTACTAAGTTTTAATAGGTACTCTTTAATCTTTATTGTACACAAGTAGATTACAGACAAAAACAGATTACAAAATAGACAAAGGTGAGCTTAACCCTAATAAGAGTTTTCTTCTAGCCAACCTTTAAATATAGAGATAGTTGATTATAGTGTTGGGTGCGTGCACAGAAAAGGACATTGCAGTAAAAAACTAATAAATAACAACAGTTATACATATATACCTCAATACATACAATATTTATACATATTGAAAATAATACTGATAATATTAATAAAAATAATATATAATCGTAAAATTTATTTTTATTTTATACTTCCTTGAACTGGAACAAGCACATATCTATTTCTCCTGCTGATGTTAAGTCGTAACATTCGCCTATAACAAAGCATTACCTAGTAGGTCAAACCTTAGGAACACTTTAAAATCTCATAACAGTAAAGTTTAGCAATTTCTTATAATAGGCTATCACAAAAGCGATTGCAATAGAAACAGCCACTTTATTAGAGCCAATAAAAACGGGCTCCTCATCTCGTAGAGTCGTATATAAAGAGCCCGCTCAATATTGGTATCTACGGTAATGAATTACGCCTGACTCTATCTCCAACCCGGCGACATCTCGTAAACCTACGTGTCTATTACGGAAACTTCCCAAGTCTACAAGTGTCTTCATGTCACATTAAGGTACTATTTCTAGCGCCACCGCCGACTGTAACTGCCGACGGTACGTGCAGCTGCCGCGGTGCTCAAGAACGTCTATCATAAAAACACATAGTGCCGTATACGTACACACGTGCACGTAGTGCCGCTGCAGCCGCGGCACTTGCAGTTGGTAGTTGCCGTATGCAGCTCGGAATAGTACCTTATGAAAACTGAACAATCAGGAATCGTATGTGTCATTTTTGTGCTGTTTGTCCCTTTTTTTATATAGTACAACATATTTGTTTCTCGTGTCGTATATTTTTCTGAAATTAACCATTCAATTGGAAAACTTTTATTACTTGTTGCTACAATAAATATAGCTGTAGTGCCTGGGATAGGGGCTTAGATGACCGACACCATCCTGTCAGCTTATTTATCTATATTCTGTGAAAATGATGATAACTTGTCGTAATCGAGCCCACGATTGATATTAAAATAAGAGAGTCATAAACGCTATTATAAGGAGCCCAAATCTTTAGTCGCTTAAAATATTTATAATGTAACTCTCTCTCTCTTACGACTACCGAATCAACTAAGAATTAAGAAATGTGGACTCTGGAAAAATATTAAGAAGGATATAACCCAGCAAAAAAGTGATTGAATTACGATGAAGTTACGACAACCCTGATGACATATCATTTTTTCACACCACCTGCTCAACAATGTCAAATTATATGTCATGTAAACCTTACCGAAAGCAGGTGATTAAATCTCTACGGCTGAGCCGAGGGTATAGTTGTTCTGAACTTCATTATGATTTGAATTTGGAACCTCATCTGTATGAAAATTTTAACCAAAGAGACCCACACAAAAATAACTTATTCGGAATTAGAACTAACCTCTGCACAGACTTCACTAACCTAGGTTTGGTTTTTATTCTGGTTTGTTTTTATAAGTGTGAAAAGTAGAGTATTCTCCTCGTGAATAAAGCTTTCTGCATCTTGGGCGTGCTCATATCCCTCGCTGCACTCAAGATCTCTTGCTCCGCTCGTGAGTTAACTGTAGGATCCGTCGTTACGTTTGGGATTCAATAGAGCGCTCGTATAGTCGACGTCAATATAATCTACTATTAAATGTTCCTGGTGTAAATTCCATCCCAATTTCTAACCTGACATTTTTTAAATTTAATAAACTCAACGACGACATTACATTTTCCTTACAATCAGTTGACTAAGAAAAAGTTGCCAAAATCCTCTTGTCAATCAAAACAAACACAAGAGGTATAGACGGTCTGTCCACGGACATGGTATTTCTGTCTCTGCCGCTTACCTTACCTCTAATAACCGCCATCATTAATAAGTCGCTCTTGACATCTATATTCCCAAACCAATGGAAAATAGCCTTAGTGAACCTGATACCTAAAGTTACTAATCCAGCTGATATTAAGGATCTAAGGCCAATAAGAATTCTACAAGTGTTGTCTAAGGTAATTGAAAAAGTTGACTACAATCAGCTTAGTAGTTAGGTATGTCGAACGGAATAATATCCTACCTGACGTTCATTCAGGGTTTCGTAAAGGCAACCACGACTGCCTGGTTGGATGTCACAGACAATATCCGCCGCGCAAGACCAGGGTCTCGGTTCAGTACTTCTGTTACTTGACCTCTCTCGTGCGTTCGATTCAATAAATACGAGTATAATATTATTGCTGCTCTCAAAGCTGGCTTACTATGGGGTTGACACAGCTTCCATTAAATGGTTTAGCAGTTACTTGAGTAACCGATCTCAGTTTGTACAGATCAGTCGGGAGGATGGATCAGATCTTACATCACGCATAGCTCAAGTAAACCGTGGCGTGCCACCGGGATCAATCCTGGGAACATTAAAGAAAGAAAGAAAGAAAGAATATATTTATTTGACACATACAAAGAAACACAGAACGGACCACAAACAAAATAGTAGACAGACATTACTTTTTATTATGTACAGTGTTGACCTCTGCTAGGGCATTAAGCACTAAAAGTTTCATTTATATGAATGAATGAATGAATATGTATTTATTTCAATATCAAAAAAGGTATACATAGTGCACTTGTATCTGGTGGTTTTGCAGTTCAACCTTGTTATCTACATCAAATACTTTGACACCTTGCTCTAACCAATATGCTGATGACGTACAGTTGTACTTATCCATGCGCTCTAAGAAGTTCCGGATGAATAAGATAAGCTAAACAATGATCTTGGAAGTATAGCTGCTTGGTCACATAACTCTTGTATTGAATCCCTCAAGTCCAAGTTAAGTACTGAGTTGTACCAAATAGATGATATTTCTACGAACTCTCTTGACGTTTATATTATACTTGGTCATGGGGTACAGCGCGTCCATGAGGCTAGAAGCCTCGGTATCCTATTTGTTAGCAAACTCTGCTTCGAAAGTCACGTAATAAACTTAATCGAGTCCTAAATTAAATCAAAGTAAATTTAATCAAGTCTGGTTTAGGCTAAAACTTCTCTACAAAGTTAGGAATTTTCTTAAAGAGGAAATACGTATTAAAGTCTGTGATAACCTTATTACAACTTAACTATGGAAACCTGAGGGCTTAGCCAAGTTACAGTCGATTAGCGATGACGCTAGTCGATACGTCCGAAAATGTATGGGATTTGACACATGCTATAGAAATATTACGTCATTCAGCGACAACAAATGTATGTAGAAGTCGAATAGATTCGTGGCGAATGACATTTGGCTACGGGCCCTGGTATATGGTCCCCGCCTGATGGCTAAAACAGCATGTCTTGTGCAAAGAGTTCGGAACGCATGCTGTAGATTCTGTTTTGATATCCCGCAGCGAATAGGTACACATCACACCTTACTTATATAAGTCGTTCACATTAAATATGGTTCGCGAAAAGGGCTCTGCATATGCATATGGCTTCTATCTGCATATGGCTGTCTTAGTCCAAAGCGTAATGACGTCCGGGTTGCCAAAGTAGCTCTTTTCTAAACTCGACGGGGCACGGACCAAATGTAGCTCAAGACCAACGAGAAATCTGCTGCACTACAGCAAATTCAGGACAGTAGCGTTAAAGGGCACCTTTTGATACTTTGCAACTAAGTGTCGGAATAATCTGGCACCACCATCACGACGTTTGAAATCCAAATATACGTTTAAAAAGCATTTCAAAAGAGTGGTGATAGATAGGCAGAATTCTAGTTAATTAATATATTTTTTATTTTTAATACTATTTTTGTAATTTATTCATGTAATTTTTATAATCAATTCACTTGACAATGTAATTTTATTTATGTTCAGATCACATGTAATCATTGACATCACACACACAATTATAATTTTGCTATCACAGGTTTGGTTGGGGGATTAAGCGGTCTCGGCAGAATAACAGCGTCAACTGCTAACCCAGTTAACATAATGCTGAGTCGAGGCCCTTTTTGCTGCTATAGCACACATTATATCTACCTCATGATTAAAATTAATCATTAAATTATCTATGCTTTTGTTTTTGCGTGTACTGTTTATTAGTTATTTTTATGTTCATTATTTTAAATCACCTTTTGTAAGTGTATTATGTGTGCTATTTAGTAAATAAATGATTGTGTCTATGTGGTTCTGTAAATAAGATTTAGACAAGGATAGGGATACATCTGTTTTTGCCTCCAGAAATGGGTGCCTGGTTGTGTCACCCTCAGGCGTTGTCTTCAGGCGGCCGCGGCCCGTGTCGCTGAGCAACCGTGGTGATCGAGCCACGGGGAGCGTTCCAGTATCAATATAAGCGGAGCTATGAAACGGGCGATACTACTGATATACTGATAACATAATATTACTATTTAAATTACATGATAACGAAACAAAAGATTGCCTTGATACTAATAGATGTTTGTCATGTAGATGTGATCAGCCCCAGATCTAAAAATTTTCCTAACGGGGGCAGAAACTTGATGTGACGTCCCCTCTCCTCCAGCGTTTGAAAGGGGGGGGGGGGGTTAAAGCCAAGCGTTTTTTGAAACAAGTTTTTATTTCAAACATATTTTTGTTGTTGTTCTAGAATTTGGCACCCCTGATATTGCCGCCCGGGGAAGGTGCCCTGGATTCCCCCCCCCCTCCCCCCTCCCTAGATCCGGGGCTGGATGTGATTCATCGCGGTCGAAAGCGGCCATCAATCGTCCAGAACTTTTTACTCATGCATATTATTTCAGTTCTTGTTTCGCTATAAATACATAACTAATATTAATTGATCAAGCGCGTATTGGAACTCGCTCAATAAAGGGTTCCGTAGTCAGTATGGCTGACTCTTAGTTTTTTTAAATACAAAGTTAATTTAGCAGTTGATTATGGTAATTTCGTTTTACATTAAATAAACTGTTTACAAACCCAACTAGGCAACTACAGGAAGACGGTCGACTACTGCTCATTAACTAGTAGGTAGAGTCTCAGACTATAAGACTCATTAGTATATTATTATATTATTTTTAGTTACCATGTTGTAATTTATAGCATGGGTTTGTGAGACGTTGGCTGTTTACTTGCAGCCTGCATGCTTGCATGCTTGTCGAGAATTAATACAAGTTACACAGATAAAAAGCTATCAATATCGATGCAGCTTTTGATGTAAATAAAGCTTCGGTGGCGAGGCATAATGTTGAAATGAAATCCATTTGCTGAAGTAGCAAATATTTATCATTAATACATCTTAATCTATCTACCTTGTTTTATGTATTTTCTTTTCTTTTTGTATAATTATATTAGGTTATTTATTTCGTCTATTATTCATACGTTTGTAATCTGTTATTTCCTGTTCCTGTGTGTGTTATCTGTTATTTGATTTTGGTTTAGATATTTCTGATTGTTTATTGTTATACCTGTTTATATTCTCTTCTTGTTTGTGTCAATAGTTGCAAATAAATGTCTGTTAATATAAATTACGAGAATTGTAGCTAGTGCAGTCTTCGATCGCTCTCTATGTGGCCGCACGTGTTATAATATCCGAGATCCCTACTTCGGTGCTCTGCAAAATGAACAGAGATACCTAATATTAAATAAATAATAAATAAATATCGCTGGACATTTCACACAGCGCTATCTAGCTCCAAACTAAGCGGAGCTTGTACTATGGGAACCAGATAACTGATAGAATACTTACATACTTTTTTTTTGTAAATACATACTTATAATATATAGAAAAACACCCAGACACGGAACAAATATCTGTAGATCATGCAAACATTTGTTCCGCGGCGGGAATCGAACTCGCTACCTCCTGCGTCTCAGCCGGCTATACGCCCACTGCGCCACGGAGGCAGTCAATAAGGATTAAAAATAGGAAACATAAAATATTAAAATATTACATTGTATCTTGCTTTAAGAAATCCATCAAGAAAATATAGTTAGACTAGTTGACCCGCCCGCGGCTTCGCACGCTTGAAATTTCCCGTTCCCGCGGAATTAGGGGATAAAAACTATATAAAACACTCTTGTCAAAGTGACGCGACACTTCATGTAAATGAATTCACGTCAATGAACGACGATTCAATTATATGGATACATAAAAAGTTTCCGCGCACTTCACGAATTCACAAACACCAATTATAAAGAAGATATCCAAGGATTCACCAATATTTGACAACAAACATATATGTCACATTTGTCTGTGGTCAAATATTTATAGTGCGTTAGAAATTAAACAAACAGAAATAAAATAATTAAAATAACGTTTTGATAACAAATGAAATAAACGCATCCAGTTTGACAGGTACGAACAAATTGTAAGGGAAAATAAAATAGTTACTTACTACTTTTTTTACTACTTTCATTGCAATTTCTTTATTTTTTTTTCAGCTTGTAAACCTTCCTTGGACTTGGACCAAAATTAGGCAAATTGGTTCAGCCGTTTATGAGACTAACGAACAGCAATTGATTTTTATATATATAGAAATATGCATATATTTACAAAAAAAAAATTATATGTATTCTATCAGTTATCGGGTTCACATAGTACACAAACTTTTCTTAGTTTGGGGCTAGATAACGAAGTAAGAAATGTCCAGTATTATTAATTTTTTTTATTAATTTAGACTAATAGGTATCAGTTTATTTATACAACTTGGAGATGGAAATAGCTAATAACCCACCTAATTAATTGTAACCATCGCCATCGCAAAGCATTGTCTCGTAGGTCATTAGAAACGTGCCCTACTATGCAGTGCCCTGTGTCCATCAACTTTTGGCGTACAGGTGTGAAGGTGTGACTCTTCAAAGCGAAACCAAAAATGCTTGGCGGCAGAAATAGGTGGTACTCCCCCAGACGTGCTATTTTATAATGAAATTTTTAATCGTATTTACATATTTGATTTCAATCTTTATCAGTATTGTATGTTTAGTTTAAAAATAAATTAAACAGTTGCTTACAGTTTTAACCAAAGACAAACTGCCTTAACATTGACACATAAACAAAAAACTTAAATATGCCCTAAGGGACTTAAATTTCAATTAAACGTATTATTAATTTTTATATAATATAATAATATTCAATGCTTTAAATTCTCATTTTTTACTTTTAAGTTATGAATATTATGTGTTAGCTCTTAAGA
The DNA here is from genome assembly GCA_963924445.1 of Philereme transversata. Classification (NCBI taxonomy): domain Eukaryota; kingdom Metazoa; phylum Arthropoda; class Insecta; order Lepidoptera; family Geometridae; genus Philereme; species Philereme transversata. The sequence continues at coordinate 21,148,302 of OZ004348.1, read as the reverse complement.
GTCGTATATGGATTTTGAATCTGAAAATAAATGAGTTAATAAAATAAATAGACCTAAGACTAAATGGATTGTTTTCTATTCTGTGGATTAATAAATGAAATACAAGTAACTTTCTAACAAAAATGTAACCAACTTAAACAAACTACTGAAACTGATTTTAATGAAATTTCTATGAGACCAATATAAAATAAATAAATAAATAAATATTGCTGGACATTTCACACAGCGCTATCTAGTCCAAATTAAGCAGAGCTTGTACTATGGGAACCAGATAACTGATAGAATACTTATATACATTTTTTTTTTGTAAATACATACTTATAATATATAGAGAAACAACCAGACCCGGAACAAATATCTGTAGATCATGCAAACATTTGTTCCGCAGCGGGGATCGAACCCCGAAAATGTAAAAAGTATGTAGTAATGTAGAAAGTATATCATTTCAAATAAATAAAGAATTTTCCAAATCAGTTGATAAATGACGGAATTCTGAGATAATATAAAATTTGAGGGTTGTCCTCGATTTTTTTGGGATCACATCATCAGATCCTAACTTAGTGCCAATGGAACCCCCCGGGAAGTATTTTAAACAAAAAACTAATTTCTCGAATAGGTCCAGGCATCTTTGAGTAATCGGGGACAAATTGAGAGCATCCTCCTTTTTTTGAAGTCGGTTAAAAATAACGACTAGGACTGACCTTTGGCTTAAAAATTATGACAACGAAGACACGGTGATTAATCAAAATAACAATTACACTTTAACCATTGCCGCCGTCAAAACCCACCCCTAACGGGACCACGTGTGTGCCGAGGAATGCACCCCGGTCGCTGGGGGCATGGGGGCGAATGCAGTGGGGTGCATAACAATATACACAAACATATTGTACAATAATAATTCAATTTAGAGACAAGCATTATTAATAGCCGAATCATCTGCAGTCAGGTGCCTTGTACTAAGTATTGTTTTTATGATATTGATTCAATGGAATGAAAATGAATACAATGAATGCATCATCGCTGACCATCAAGCGAGATCGTGGTCAAATGTCAAATGTATCCTAGTGGTGCGCTCCGAACTGAGATCTCACGAATCTCCCATAATACCAAAAAAATATATAATTCATAATCTTTGACTAATAAAATAGTGCCACGAAATGCACAATCAACTAACTTGACCATTAAAATTTCAAGTAATGTTAATTGTTTACTCTTTTCAGGAGAAGAAATTGCAGTTATTCTGGATTTCAGACTTTTGTCTGTATTTGTGTCACTAAAGCTACACACATACCAAATTTCAGCACTGTGGGGTCACTGGTGTACCCTGTGAACTTCGTCAAAGTTCAGTTTGTATTATGGCTAATAACTCGATTAACAAGGATTAAACTAACTAACCTTTCATCAAAGCGCTAAAAATGTTCGGAGTTTGTTGTGATATTGGGGTTCAAAAAGGGGAAAAAAATTGAAATTAAACTATTAGGTCAAATGGGACGTCAAATGAAAGATCTACATTTAGACTCCGTTTTAATTTTTAGTAAAGTATATTTTTAGTTTTTGAGTAGCCATAATAAAAACAGAACTTTGACAAAATTCACAGGGTACACCAATGACCCACAGTGCTATAATTTGGTATGCGTAAAGCTTAAGTGACACAAATATAGGCAAAAGTCTGAAGTACAGAGTAACTGCCATTTGTACCCCAATAAAGAGTAACTAATGAACCTGAACTGCCGTTACCTGTAATTTGAATGAAACTGTAGGCCAAGTTAGTTGGAAACGCATTTCATGGCACTAGTATGATAGTCAAGGATTACAAATAATATTTTTTTGTTTTAATCGGAGACTCGCGTGATCTCAGCTCGAGGCGAACCACTAGTAAGTATGAAGTTACAAAAAAAATGTATTAAGTATTCTATCAGTTATCTGGTTCCCATAACACAAACTTTGCTAAATTTGGGGCTAGATAGCGTTGTGTCAAATGTCTAGCATCATTTGTATTTGTAACGACTTTCATAATAATAAAGCACAAAAGAAAATAATGAAATAAGGAAAAAAGTTTATAAGAAAGTAGAGATACCATACACAAGTTGTCTAGCGTGACCAAACAAAAACTTACATAAAATAAACCGGCCAAGTGCGAGTTGGACTCGCGCACGAAGGATTCCGTACCATTATCTATAAAAACGGCAAAAAAATCATGTCTTTTGTATGGGAGCCCCCCTTAAATACTTATTTTATTCTGTTTTTAGAATTTGTTATTGTAGCGGCAACAGATATATATCACTTTGAAAATTTCAACTGTGTAACTATCACGGTTCATGAGATATAGCCTGGTGACAGACGGACGTACAGACAGACAGACAGCGGAGTCTTAGTAATAGGGTCCCGTTTACCCTTTGGGTACGGAACCCTAAAAAAATTGCCGTCACGGGACGCCTTGTAGATGTGAAACATCTTAATTGATAGTTATTGAAAGAATTTATAATTAAGGAAACCTGTTTAAGATATCTTAAATACTCATACGCAATATAAATACTCATAACGGCAAACAATTATTTATCCGTACTTTCGTCTTTTGACAACTATTGATAACATCTTACCGTAAGAAATGTAAATAGATTAATTACCCTAAATATATACTGGGTCTTACTCACTTGGTGGTGCAGGGGAAGGTTGATCGCCTATAAGATGGACGGATCAAAAAAGGCTGCCATAGATGTTCCTTTGAACGAATGTGCCAGAAGAGCAGCGGCGAATGGTAGTTAAGCGCGGCACAACCCTTACATGACGACCACGACCACTCAGCCAAGAGTGCTGCGACTAAGAAGATACTAGGTCTTACCCCCAAGGCGCGCCAAATAGATGTTTCACATCAATAATTACAGGCACACGAAAATTTTCATCTGTATGTCGATGAATTCCCGGTTACCAGTTATTGTCAATTTTGATAACTGGTGCGCTTTACCTACAGCAACAATAGTAAAAGAGAAAATAAAATATTCGTGTAGTTTTATTACTTTTTGATTGAGCGAAGTGAGATCTCCAAATCAACTTGGGCAAATCGCCGTTGTATGTATGTATGTAAGTATGTACGTATGTATGTTTGTTTGTCCAAGGATAACTTTCGAAGCGTTGATCCGATCATCGTGAAATTTGATACATAGGTAGGTAGGGATAGCACAATTTTGGTGTGATTAAAAGAGCTAAAAATGTTGGGGGGTTGTTGTGATATTGGGGTTCAAGAGGGGTAAAAAAAACAAAACGTAAGAATAATATTTATTTTGGGAAATTCGCGAGATCGCAGCTCGGGGCGAACAACTAGTTTATTGTTTTTGGATTTTTGATTTGTCCATACTAATACCATAAATTCGAAACTCTGTCACTCTGTGTTTGTTACGTTTTCACAACTAAACGGCTGGACTGATTTCGATGAAATCAGGTATATGAATAGATTATGACCGGGATTAAGATATATGCTTCTTCATTCAGCAATATACGTCTTATGGCTGCCAATATGATTTTGATACTCTACATTCTAAAAGCTTGAAATTACCATGCGCGTGCGCGTCTCTAATGACGTGTCAAACCGTGACATCAGACATTGCACGTCACGCCTAGTTACCCCGCGTGACAGATCTCCCTCGTGACAATCAAAGGTATCGAGTATTGACTGGCTGATTCACCGTGACTTTGTTTGTCAACTCGAAATTAAACAGTGAGGGTGAAATAAGACAGAAAATCACATATATGCTGAAAGACTCTGTAATAAAGTGTCGTTGTAATAGTTACAATGTGTTTGTCCTTTCTAATTGGATATATCTAGGTAGCTTTTTAGGTAGCGTATGCATGAAATGAAATGAATGAATGTACAATTCGTAGGTACGGAGCATGTCACAATAAAATCCATATAAAATAGTTTTTTCATCACTCATGCTCTGGTTAATGTAAACTCGATATCAGCTACGTACGTAATGCGTACGTAATATAAACATAAAATACAAGCCCCATGTCAAATTCTTATTTCTATTTAAAAATAAATGAAGCTACATTCATAAAAGCTGTAATAAAAATACAACCTTCATGACAAATCCTTATTTCCATTAAGCTAAAGAGGCCATAGTAGTGAAAAAAAAACAATGGATACAATAAAAAAAATAAGAAAATACTTTTTAAATTTACTCTCATTCGAGATGAAAAGTCATGTGTTATACTCGGCTGTAAGCGATCAATAACACCCTCAATTAGCGTTCTCATTTACATTCGCTCGCTCGTACGCCAAAATATCTCGGGTGTTCGGGTTTCTCGGGTATAGATCGCTTACAGCCCTTGTATAACAATGTACCTACTTTAACCGTTCCTGCCGTTTGAACTGAAAAGTACAATATACAAATGAAAACGTTGACAACTGCAAAAGTTAAGAAAAACTTAGTAGCAGTGTCAGCGCCCTCTTCCAAAACCAAACAGAACATCGTTCCAGCTTATAACGAGTCGATATAAGTAAATGTTTTTCTAATTATGATTAAGTATGATTTTAAGTTGAATACTGCGTGTGTTTGTTTGTGTGTGTTGTGTTTATGTGGTGTGTGTGTGTGTGTGTGTGTGTGTATGAGTGCATGCGTGTTCGCGTGTGTTTAATCTTGCTAGATAGGGGGAATAAAAATATTCTCGGTATCATTCGGTTCTCAGAAGCCAGGGTTTGCATTTAATTTTACATCTGTGGAATGTCAGAGGATAAATGTCAATAGCTTTGTTTACTCTGTTGTACAAAGAACAGCTTATATAAAAGTAGTGTCTTCCCGCTAGGGCAGTTTTGTGGGCTAGGCCATTATTGCCTATTATATAGATTATGTTATAATTCTTTAAACACGTTTAAAATGAATAAGGACTTAATAAAACAAGTAAGAGGAGAGCTATGGAGCGCGCCATGCTCGGCATCACACTCTTAGATCGAGTTCCCAATACCGAAATTAGCAAGCAGACTAAAGTACAAGACGTCAGCAAGCAAATATTGGGGCTCAAGTGGAGTTGGGCAGGACACTTGGGCAGACGTAGTGACGACAGGTGGACTAAGGCACTAACAGAGTGTAGGCCGAGAACTGGCCATCGAAATAGGGGACGTCCACCAGCGAGATGGGTCGACGACATCCATAAGACCGTGGGTCGTACGTGGTTCAGACTGGCACAGGATCGGGAAGACTGGCAGAAACAAGGAGAGGCCTATGCCCAGCGGTGGGTCGACATGGGCTGAGAATGATGATGATGATGAAAACAAGTAACTTTTTAACAAAAATATAACTGACTTAATCAAACTACTGAACTGATTTTGATGACATTTCTATGGAACCAATCTGAAATTATATCCTTTCAAATAAACAAAGAATTTTCCAAATCAGTTTAATAAATGACGGAGTTCTGAAGTAAAAACATAAAACATAAAATATTATAAAATTTGACGGTTTCCCTCGATTTTTTTGGAATCCCATCATCAGACTTGGTGCCATGAGATCACCTAGGAAGAATACCATTTCAAGCGAAAAAAGAATTTCTTGAATCGGTCCAAGCGTCGACGAGTAATCAGGGAAAACATAAAAAAAAGATTCCGATGAATTAAGAACATCCTCCTTTTTTGAATTTGCTTACAAAGCGTCGATAACAATCACCTCTCTTTAGAAAATGGAGGGTAGTTCGATTTAAATTCTGTATACAAAGCTACAGCAGAACAACCCCTATTTAAAAAGTGCAAAAAGGCTGCAGAAAACAAAAGGAAACGTTCGCCATTGAGACTCAAACGAGAATCGAAAAAAGCAAATAACTCGAAAAATAGTAGATTGGGAAGATTATATTGCAATGGATATAATTTTCCACTCCAGTATCCAATGGTAAATGCTGTAGTTGCATACATTACTACATAATTACACCATTATTTCATAGTTTAATCTGGTACAGTCAGTGGTAAAAGATAGTAAACAGAAATTGGTAATATCTAAATAACAAAGACCCTAAACGAGAAGCAAAAATAAATAAAATAAAATGGTACTTGTAATGTTGAAAGACCGAGAATGCTCTGGCTGGTTGCAATTCTACGTCATCGAGTACCTACAAGGCTTGTTCATGTTGTTTTACAATTTAGTGGTTACATTATTTATTGATCGAGCAAAGCGAGATCTCCAAATCAACTTGGGTGATGTATGTATGTTGGTTTGTCCGAGGATAACTTTCGAAACGTTGATCCGATCTTCGTGAAATTTGGTATATAGGTAAATAGTGATGGCACAATGCTGGTGTGACTAAATGAGTGAAAAATGGGGGGGGGGCGGTATAGATATTAGGGTCCAAGAGGGGTAAAAAAACAAAATGAGACATTAAGCTCAACTGGGACATTTTTTTGTTTAAGCTTTGTAGTCTTTGAGTTATAAGCCATAATAAACAGAACTTCACGAAATTCACAGGGTACACCAGTAACCTCACAGTGCTGGAATTTGGTATACGAATAGCTTTAGTAACACAAATATAGGGAAAAGTTGGAAATCCAGAATAAGTGCAATTTCTACCCCAAAAAGACCAACTAACGTGAACTCCCGCTACCTGTAATTTGAATGAAACTGTAGGTCAAGTGTGTTGGTTATTCGTTTCTTGACACTTTTTTTATAGTCAGAGATTACATATAATATTTTTTTTGTTTTTATCGCAGACTCGCGAGATCTCAGTTCGGGGCGAACCACTAGTTATTCATAGCTGTTTACCCGCGATGTCGTTCGCGTGGACTTCAATTATTGTCTTATATTATAACAGCGCCAATTATCGAAAATCGTTCTAACGTCTGAAAACATGGTCGGCCTGATCGGGTAAGCATATTAGCCATAGTTAAACCAAAAAGGTTTTATATTCCGAACTCTGGTTAAACCTTACCGCCTCCCACACCTACGCGTAAACTGACTTTTTTTTATTTAAACCTTTTTACCCATCGCGACGAACTTCCATTTTCAAATCTATGGCGTATCCCAAGTGTAATTGATTAATTTTCATTATTTTATGTCGAAAATATTAATTTTCCCGAAAAATCTATCGTGTGCCCTTCTTATGAAACACAGTATTTCCTTGTTAAGATTCATCAAGATTGGTCCGTTAATTTAGTAATAATAATAATTTAGTAATATAAGTAGTAATTAGTTGTTAAGTTTTCAACTTTTTTTAAGTTACAGGCAGACAGAGGGATATACAGACAAGAGAGACAGGGGGGCAGAGATCTTCGAATTTATAAATTAGAATGACGTATGGATTATTAGATTATTGTAGATATTGCAGTATGGTAGATTGTAGATAGATAGATAAATCTTTATTGTTACACCAAAAATTACAAGAAATTCTTAAAACTAGGAATCTTAGACTAATACGCGGTGTTGTAATAGGCGGCCTTACTGCTTAAAGTGGTCGTTTCCAGGTAACCTTAGGATGGATTGGCTTGAAAAGAACGTGAGAGGACGCGGTGTAACAATAAGTATCTACGATAAAATAATAAATATGTTTTATAAGGTAAATAAATAAACCCATAATATAACCCCATAGGGCGTAAGGGGGCCCAACCAACACCTCTTGGGCTCCAAGTCAACCTCAGTGAACGAGACTCTGACAAAACCACTTGCCCAGATCCGACCGTCAAACGAGCACAATGCATGAAATAAACAGTGATGCACAAGATACCCTAGTCAAAGTCAAAGTCAAATATTTTTATTCATTAAAATCACAAGGTCGTCCACCGGCAAGATGGGTGGTTATAAAAATCGCAGGTCGTATGTGGGTTAGAACAGCGCAGGACAGAGGCGAATGGCGACAACGAAGAGAGGCCTATGCCCAGCAGTGGGATGAGAAGGGCTGACAATGACGATGATGATGATGATGATAATCACAGGGATCACTTTGAAACGTCAATTTTACTGCCTGTTCCTTCGCGACCAAGCCAAGAAATAAAAGCAAGAAAACAAGGCTGGTTGTTTTTTTAATGATCCTTTTAGAATACATAACAATACAGAAAATAAATTACGTCTAAATTGTAACATTTTGAACGAGTTGGAGCAATTTCAATCCCAAGCTTCTCTATCGTCTAAATAATCCGATATTTTATAGTAGGCTCTTTTTATAAAGATATTGTTTAATTACGTTTTTAAATTTGTTAATTGTCAAGTTTTGTACATCCCTTGGGAGTTTGTTATAAAAGCGTACACCCCCTTTAAACGATTTACCAACTTTATGGAGTCTACAAGTGGCAACAGCGAGTTTAGCTTTATTTCAAGTATTAAAATTATGATTATCGCTATTTTTCTTGAATAAATTAATATTTTTGTGAACATACATCAGATTTTCATAGATGTATTGACAAGGGAATGTCATAACATTTATTTCTTTAAACTTGTTACGTAATGATTATCTGGGGCCCATATTATAAATTGCACGAACAGCCCTCTTCTGCAGCACAAAAACGGTGTTTATATCTGCAGCACTCCCCCACAGCAGTATACCGTACGACATAATGCTGTGGAAGTAGCTGAAGTAAACTATACAAAATGCAAGATACTTTCAAATTAAGTATTTCAGATACCAGATACAAATAACTTACTGGAATGGTTTCAAATACTTTTTAAAGATAAAATACTTTTGTAAGAAAACAACACTTGGCTGAATGTAATTTTATATATTTATACGTGAATCATTTACGAATAAATCGCGTGATCGTGCAAATGTGACAAGATAAAATATTATATTTTTAAGGTTTTAATTGAGACTTAAGTAAAACCAGTTCTTCAAACATGTTATTACTAATTTTTCTTTAAGCTTTTTAAATTGGTATATTTATTAATGTCACCATAACTATTACTTACAGTATTTTAGCAAACAGTGTGTACAAAATACAAAGATACCAAACAAAAGGTATTTAAATACAAAGCTAATTTTAAATAGTATTTTAGATACAAGATGCATTGCTGTGTTTCGGTTTTAAGGGAATGGTTGCCGGTGAAATTACAGGCACATGAGGCTTTACACATGTATGCCTCAAGTTGATGGACGCAAGGAAGTGCATCGTAGGGCACATTTCTAAGGAGCGTGACCTACGAGGCAAACTTTGTGATAGGCGATGGTTACCACATAACATCAGGTGGGCCATAGGCGTGTTCCATCTCCATAGTATAAAAAAAAGATGAAAAGACGTGTTTCAGATACTTGTATCTTAAATAAGTCACAACTCTGGAAATATAGGATACGGATATGCTCAACGTACAATTCAGAAACGTATCCTGGACGAATACGAGTATCAACAGCAACGAAAACGTTGACGCGACGATCTAGATGTGTTCCACTTTGACTGGCAGGAGATTTCTAAAGATGGCAAGGAATGGAAAGGGGGAGACTTTTGCCCAGGAGTGGGACAATATAGGTTATTAACATATAAATAAATATCTATGTATATAAAAATCAATTGCTGTTCGTTAGTCTCACTAAAACTCATAAACGGCCGAACCGATATGCCTAATTTTGGTTTTGAAATATTTGTAGAATTCCAAGGAAGGTTTAAAAGGTGAGAAAAAATAAAGAAATTACAATGAAAGTAGTAAAAAAAGTAGTAAGTAACTATTTTATTTTCCCATACAAACTGTTCGTACCTGTCAAACTGGATACGTTTATTTCATTTGTTATCAAAACGTTATTTTAATTATTTTATTTCTGTTTGTTTAATTTCTAACGCACTATAAATATTTGACCACAGACAAATGTGACATATATGTTTGTTGTCAAATATTGGTGAATCCTTGGATATCTTCTTTATAATTTGTGTTTGTGAATTCGTGAAGTGTGCGGAAACTTTTTATGTATCCATATAATTTAACCGTCGTTCATTGGCGTGAATTCATTTACATGAATTGTCGCGTCACTTTGACAAGAGTGTTTTATATAGTTTTTATCCTGAAGTTCCGTGGGAACGGGAAATTTCAAGCGTGCGAAGCCGCGGGCGGGTCAACTAGTATAATATATAAATAGGTACATAATAAGCGTATTTGTTAGTTATCTTTGTATCATATAGCTTTGCTTAGTTTAGGGTTAGATAGCGCTTTGTAAAACGTATCTTAGCACGGAAGTTCTAATTACAAACACCAATTCTGGTCACTTGCCCAAACTACTTGTTACTGACGTGGTATACCAAGCAATGATCAAGAAGACCTAAAAATAACGTAACCAGTTTGCGCTCAGCTCAACAAAGCGGTGTTTTGCCGCCCTTGCGAATGGAAGCTGGCGACAGGTGGACCGAAATAGGGAAACCATGCTTCTAATTATTGAGAAACTGACCAAAGATATGTACGTACGTATGTACGTTAGGTATTTTTAGATTGGCTATATTTGATTATACTTTTGCAGAAGATTAACTTTTTAGCTGAATGTCTTACTTATTTTCAGTAACAAATTATGAGAGATGAAAGGTGAAATGTGACATATTTTGGGAATTCTGAAGGAACATTCAACAGCTGTAACAGGTGTGGAACATCTTACAGAGTGAATAGGTGTCTTCTAGATCATCGTGCTCCATCTTAGATCTCACAATGGCTTACCATCATATTGTGATGAAACGAAGATCAGCATCATCATATCAGTCAAAGGATGTCTACTGCTTAACATAGGCCTCCCCCATAGATTTCTAGATCGACCGATCTTGTGTGGCCTGTGCCCAACGGCTCCCAGCAACACGAAATAAATTCGTATAAAATAAAAGTTAAAGTTATTACGCTAGGACACTTAATACGTCCGTATGTTATCTAAAATATACTGACCTAAAATGTAATCTAAAAAAACTAGTGTATTTTTTACTCACTCATTTCATCCTGTGTGTTATCGTTGAATAGGTCCCACCTGAAAAGTTTACGCATAAACTTTAATCGTAAGAAGAATTATAAATCTGAGTAGACTCCATTCTTATTGTGCAAGCCTGAGTGGGTAGAATTTGATCAAATTTCTTGCGCAAAGAAATCGTTGACGTGTGTTAGCTCCATAAAGAGTGGAACTCGTTATCGACTTTTGTTATTTCTGGCCATTCTTTATGTGTCAGATTTTCTCTAGTCAAATGATTATTCTGATAAAAAAAAACAAAAAACAAAATCATGGCTTCCTTGTCTGAACGCACGTGCGGCACCCTAGACGCATAAATTCTTGGCGGCTATTGTGCTCTGACGTCACTTGCCGTGACGTGCCACATATTGCCGCAAACATTGGGGCGAATAATGCCGTCAGGGGACATTATACCGACAAGGGACATTCTGGCCTCCGAATTACACCAGCTAATTGCAATGGAAACTGTATCAATGGTTATCAATTTTGATATACTCAGAAACATTTTACATGTGTGAACATTCAAATTCAAATATGTATTTCTCGTAAGTAAATGCACTTTAGTAAAAGAGGGTTGAAGTTTGTATGGGAAAAAACTACATTATTCAAATTGAAAGAAATTGATCTACTAAACAAACAATTAGAAACGGGTCTTAGCGATTTTTTTAATCTTTGCTGATGAGGATGTAAATGTAAGTTTGTATGTAATCAGTAATCACCGGAACTAACGGAACCGATTTTGAATATTCTCTCACTGTTGGAAAGCTAACCTAACCCTGAGTCCCAAACAAACAAATATCCAAGCTTTCGACGACCTCCGTGGTGCAGTGGGCGAATAGCCGGCTGAGACGCAGGAGGTAGCGGGTTCGATTCCCGCCGCGGAACAAATGTTTGCATGATCTACAGATATTTGTTCCGTGTCAGGTTGTTTCTCTATATATTATAAGTATTTACAAAAAAAAGTATATAAGTATTCTATCAGTTATCTGGTTCCCATAGTACAAGCTCTGCTTAGTTTAGGGCTAGACAGCGCTGTGTGAAATTTCCAGCAATATTTATTTATTTATTATTTTGCATTTATAGTGTGATGATGATTGGATTAATAATAAAACTAAAATTGCTTGGATTACGTTCGTCAAAATTTATCGACAGTTTTTTTTTATACCTCCTACCTGAACAAGTATTATTATCCGCCTGATGTTAAGTGGTAACCATCGCATATAACAAAACATTACCTCGTAGGTCACGCACTCATCCTCCTTAGAAACGTGTCCTACGATGCATTGCCTCGCATCCGTCAACTTGAGGCATACCAGCAACCATACCCTTCAAACTAAACCACAGCAATGCTGCTTGGTGACTGGTTAGGTAATATCCCAACTAATATTATAAATTCGAAAGTAACTCTGTCCCTCTGTCGTTCTGTCTGTTTGTTACGTTTTTACGACTAAACGGCTCGACCAGGGTTATGACCCGGATTGAGACATAGTCTACTTTTTACCTGACTGCGCAAAAAGAGGGTCATGTTTTGATTGCTAAACCACGCGTACGAAGCCGAAGTGGCTCATAAACCGTAGTATCAAGAAAACCAAATCCCAGCAAAATAGTAATATTACCATATTTGTATTTTCTCACACTATTGAAGGGCTTACACAATTCAGACAAAGGGATAGGAACTCGTAGTTTGTTTACAATCGCAAAGTTATCGCATTGCTATCGCCTCGCTATCGAGTCGTTATCGCCACTCGAAACTTGATCGCGATAAAATCGTTTCAATTGATTTTTCCGACAATATTGTGCTCATTCCGCATTCTGTTTTATTGTTTTGAATATTTTGAACTTGTGAAAGTTGGAGCTTTTTCAATGGATTACATACAAGGTGGTTACGTGAACAGTAGCAATATTCAAACACAATGTTGTACTGGGTTTTTAAAACATATAGGAAGTAATTATAAATCCATGGCATTTAAAATGCTTCACTAAAGTATCATTACACTTTGCAAGATCCACCTTTATTATGCGCACCGCCAAGGAGTGGAATGCCTTGCATGAGTCTGTGTTTCCTGATAACTACAACCTATGTAGGGATCTTCAAGTCGCGAGTGAATAGGTTTCTTCTAGGCAAGCGTGTACCATCGTGGACTGCATCATCGCTTACCATCAGGCGAGATCGTGGTCAAACGCTAGCCTATAATTTATAAAAAAAAGGTATTATGAGTAAATGGAGACCCTTGTACATTACTGCACTGCGTTCGTCCTCAAGTCACATGTTGAATAATTAAGTTAGGTATGTATCACATTCATTGAAATTAATTCCAATTTTAACTTTGTACTTGTCTGAAAATATTTTTTTCAAAATAAGAAAGGCTTTAGCTATGCCTGTTAGTTTTACTTTTATTATTTAAATTTTTCGTATTTGTTTGCTGGATGTCAGTTAAGGGCGGTTAAGTTTATACTTTATAATAAGCTTATACTTTATATAAAGCAATTTTTGTGATTTTAGAAAGTTACATGAAAAAAGAATAAAAGAAAATAAGTTTATTTGATGCACACAGGAAAGAACACAAAGTAAGTAGATAACAGTAAAACACATGTAAATCACACATATATAAATATAATATATCCAATCTCTGTGGCGCAGTGGGCGAATAGCCGGCTGAGACGCAGGAGGTAGCGGGTTCGATTCCCGCCACGGAACAAAAGTTTGCATGATCTACAGATATTTGTTCCGAGTCTGGATGTTTTTTCTATATTTAATAAGTATGTATTTACAAAAAAAAGTATACAAGTATTCTATCAGTTATCTGGTTCCCATAGTACAAGCTCTGCTTAGTTTGGGACTAGATAGCGCTGTGTGAAATGTCCACCAATATTTATTTTATTTATTTATTTATATTTGGTGTTCGAACATGTTTGGAGAGGCACCAGTCGATGGGTTCCACGCCATCATCCGCAAAAGGACTGCCTCGCTGTTCAGTAGAGTGCGAGGCAGCACCAACACCATCCTGCAGGTGCTGGCAAATACGACTCACCGATTATGAAGTCCTTCACTCGGGTTCTGATCGAATAGTCTTTGTTAGAGACTATTGGCTCAGGACTTGAGTGAGGGACTTAAACTTAAACTTTATTATTATTTGTCTTTATTTTTATTTAATTCATTGTGCTTATAATACTTTGTACTAATCCATGTGGTATGTTTAAATTAAGTTTTTACTAACAAATATGGATCTTTGACATCTGAAAATTGAATAAATGAATTGAATGAATTATGAAAACAGTTCGTTATTACCTACTAAGTCATAGTCAATTCGGAAAGTCCTACTTGTCCTACCCATTACAAAATAAATTATTCTGCCTTGACTTTGAAATCTCCAAAATAAGAGCCGAAATAAAATTAAAACCGTACGGGCAATTTATTTCAGAAAGACGATCGATTTGTTGTTTCGTGAGACATTATCACAGAATAGTACAGAAGGTCAGCTTACTACAGCGAGCCATAACAGGCATGCACTCGTAGACGCCCGCGTACGACGAGCTATTCTCGCTCGTCCCCACGTCTTATCCCCGAGGGACCAGCGGAAAATTTTTCGACGATCTCGGATCAAGTCTTTTGAACGCCAGTCTCGAGTGCTGTGGTTTAGCGACACGTAAATCTGGTTAGCTAGTTGTGCGTTTACTAGTGCTAATTTACGTTAAAATGTTTACGTGACAATGACTAAACATTATATTATAATAATAAACAGTTTTGTATTGGGTCTTAGAATATAATAGGTGCCCTAGCACTACGGTCGAGCATTGCGTTGGTATCAAGATCGACCCGAGATAGCCTTCTGTACATATTTGTTTTGTGACATTGTGTCCCATAATGCACATAACCCTCTCAACGCGTCCCTCGTCGATACCACTCTCAGCATGGAATTTTCCAGATAAATTCAGATAATATATTATAGGTGTTAGCTTTTAAAAAAAGTGTTGATATCTTCTCGATTTTATTGATCGAGCGAAGCGAGATCTCCAAATCAACTCGGGCAAATCGGCGTTGTATTTATGTATGTATGTTTGTTTGTCCGAGGATAACTTTCGAAGCGTGTATCCGTTCATCGTGAAATTTGGTAATATAGGTTTGGTAGTGATGTCACAATTTTGGTGTGACTAAAGGAGCTAAAAATGTGTTGTTGAGATATTGGGGTTCAAGAGCGGTAAAAAAAACAAAATGGGACTCCCGATCAAGTGGCTCCGGTCAAGTGGCATGTCTAATAAAAGAAATTTGCGAGTTCATTTTTTTAACGTAGAACAATCGCTCTCTTAACCCCCGAATAAAAGTTAATAAGATCACAATCCGCCTTAATCGAACCTCTGAAAGGATAATCGCCAAAGACAGGACAATGTATAAAAGATCAAATCCAAAAAGGATTCCTCTGGATAATACGTGATAACGCGAGTTTGATTCTGCGGCGGCGGTGCTCAACAGGTGGATAACCGATCGAAATAAATACAGTACATAACTTTACATAGGTACGAGAAGAATAAGACATGACATAATTATTAGGGTATCTTAATAAACATTGTGAAAACGGAACCATTGTGATGTACAACCCGGTCACGTTATCTCGAGACCTCGCTGGAATGCGAACCTCCCGCCCCGTTCTCCTTTCACCTCCCCGCGCTCGCCATGGCGCGTCAGTACGGTTAGCACTTTCGTTGCCGATATGCGTCAACTTGTTTTCGTGGTATATTTTTAAACATTTCATTGTTACGTTTGGACTTTTATTGTTATTTTGTTATTGCTGTTACGTTAAAATATTGTTTTTGTTGCAACGTAGGACTTTTTTGTTAAGTTTGTACATTTTGATTTAGTTTGGACATTTTTGTTACTATTGTTTATTATTATTATTTGTTACTATTTATATATTACGTTAGAGTTCGGACAGTGAGATCAGCGATAGCGATAATGAGACAATGACTGGCATCGAGCCAATCATATATTCTGAAGAAGATTTTTAGTACCTATCTTATATGTAGTTTTGTGTAATAAACACTTCTTGTACCCACTTAACCAAGATTGTTTCATTTATTTTTCATCATTTTAATCATATCATTATAATAATATTACCTACATTAAATTAATTAACACAATATTTGTTTTGTTGGAAATCTTATTGTTTATAATAATATCCTACTAGAGGATGCTTGTTTTGCGCACCATATCAGAGCGCTGACGCGACGTGACGTCATCGACACCAGGTCTCGAGATTATGTGACCGGGTTATAAACACGTTTAAGTTTTTTTTTATGTTTTGGAATGAAGACGAAAACATTTAAAAGTCGCTTGAATAAAGCACTTATAGCTAGGTAAAGACTGACCCGTTCGAGCTTCGTGGTGTTATTTTATACTCGCGCGCATTCTATCCATAAACATCTCGAATATTCTAGAATATGCTTCGCGGCGTGCCTGCTATGTTGTTTACGTTCTTGTAATATCTTGTACCTATTCTTTGATATGGCTCGACGTGGCTTGTATTACTAATTTTGTGGTAAAACTCAAGCGTAAACTAGCGTACTAGCAGAAATCAACTTGGCACCTACGTGGAATGTGCTTTCCCTCCCACCACACTCCACCGCCTACCGCTCTCGCCCTCGACGCGTCAGTACGGTCAGTAAATTAAATACTAACGTTACGCGCGTGCAGAAAACACGGACAATGAATCTGAATTGTCAGGAGTTGAACCTGTAATAGAAATAGAAAAATATTTATTTTGTGTCCATTTTTACATTCTATGAATACAACAGTTATACTTATACCAAATACAAGACTACAAAATAGGTCGTCACTCAGCGGTGTGCCACTGTAACATATAGCTACTGTAGCGCTGGTATTATGTGACGTCGAATGAGTGATGATGGTTGATAGATTTGGTACCTATTAACAGGCGATATCAACGATGTCTGTACTTTTTTTATTTTGTCATTTGATTTGTCATTTTATTAAAAAATTAACTAAAAATTGTATTTGTTTTATTATCATATGGATATAGAACTGTTACCAAAAAATATCTATTGATTAATTATAATATGTTTACCGTCAGTCACACGTTTGTCATTTGTCAAAGTGAGAATGAGACAAAACAAATAAATTAATTTTAAGTAATAAATTTAGTAGGTACGCACGCGAACCGCCCGTGAACTTCGCTTGAAATCGTGCACATCCACATTCGCAAAGTCATAATCACGAGTGTCGAGGGGTACATACTTGAATTTTTTATGCAGTCAGTACATCACTATGACGTCATTACAGCGAGGTGCCTAGTTAACTTCTGCGTGTTATACAACAGAATGCTCGTTCACGCGAGACATTCGACAAACGTTGGACAAATTGGGAGGTGAATCTGAACGGGTACACAATAAAAAGCAGTAGTGAAACTAGATGGGAAAACAACCTAATAAAAATTGCACAAGTTCGGTCAAATGAAAACTCAAAATCAAATTGTTTTATTCATTAAAACCACAAGGATCACTTTGAAACGACAATTTTACTGTTTGTTCCTTCGCGACCAAGCCAGGAAAGAAAGGCAAGAAACAAGGTTGGTTGTTCTTCGATGGCTGGTCGCTCTGGTTATCTATGAGGCATAAATATGTCTAGCAGTGGACTTTCCGTGGGTAATGTGACCATGGTGATGATATTTTTCTTGAGATGAGGTTTAAGCGGTTATTACTGCTTATAACAATACTAGCTGACCCGCCCGCGGCTTCGCACGCGTAATTTTTCATTTTGCGCAGTTGGCTAAAAAGTAGCCTATGTCCTTTCCCAGGATCTATCTATCTCCTTGCAAAATTTCATTACGATCCGGTCAGCCGTTTAGTCATGTAAAGGTAACAAACAAACTAACAAAAAATAGTGTTATGTACGTATTATAATTGTTCCTCTTGAATCACACTATCTATTGCTGAAAACTGTATCAAAATCCGTCGAGTAGTTCAAAGATTTAAGCGAACAGACAGCGAAAGCGACTTCATTTTATACTATGTAAAGATTTCTCATAGACAGTGGCAGGTTTCGTTCAACTGAAACGCCAGCATGCCAGCATGGTCTACATGGCATTGCATTGCGTCCATTACCCCGAGACGTACTAGTGAACAGTCTTATTGCTTCTCACCCGATACGCAGTAATGCTAATATTACCGTTTGGCGGCAGTAATAAAACAAGATCCAAAGTCTTGAACACCGCCGTAAAGTATTTCATATTTCATATTTATTAATTTCAAACCATAAGGGTACTTAGTTACGTCAACTTTATTACATAAAAAATGTTAGGAAAACATTTACCTCACTAATATTTTAATACAATATTTTATATTTAAATATTTTAGTTACGGCCGTATACTGGCTTTGTCAGAAGAACATTAACATAATAAAATTAAATTAAAATTAGTTAACTAAAGCGGCTGTAAAGCGGCCTTCTCATTAAAAAATCTAAACTTAAAAACTATAACATATCAAGTTGCAAGCCTATCGATCTTTTACAGAATAAATATTGGGGATTGTGCCCACGAACTTTACGATCTAATTCCGCCATCTCCTTTCCATCAAAGGACAAGCAGGCACACGGCTCAGTACCATCCGTACCTGGTTGTGATACCACGCATTCGCACACACCATTTTGGTTCTACGTTCTTGGTGCGTACGGCTAAAGTAGGAACACTTTGCCGTCGTCTGTTTTTCCTAAAGAATACAATCAGGGTCTTTTTAAGGTAAGAGTGAATAGGTTTCTTCTAAATCTTCGTGCTTTATCTTAGACCACATCATCGCTTACCATCAGGTGAGATTGTGGTGAAACGAAGATCTATACAGTTTAAAAACAAATTTTTAAAAAATAACCATGGTAATACTTCTTCGGATCTTATTCAAACACCTCTTATCTGCCGATTCTTCGCTCTATGGATATCTTCAGAAGTTGAAATGTTCGCGATGTCGATGTCTTGTTGAAACTGAAACACGGAGATTTGAGCGTCGTCTACATAAATTTTAATACTCAAATATACTTTGGCCACAATCATTCAACACAATCATTTCTGACTTTGTTACAAAACGTTTTGAGACTATTACTTATTATTTTATTAGTTTGAGACTTATATTTTTGTTTATAACTTAGAGGGGTATGAGTCGTAATAAACTGCTCTCATGTACTGTTACCTAATAGTGTCGGAACGTTGATTAACAAACAGGTTTTTAAATATATAATGAAACAAATAATAATTTTTCAACACACTTGCTCATAAAGTGGCTCTAATTTCACCACAATTAGGCACATAATGACACCTGTAATCAATTTGTGACTTTTTCATTGCATTCACAAGTGAGTTATACAGTATTTTTTTTTATTTTATTGGTTGAATTGCTTTGCCCTTAAAAAAGTTTCCATACAAAAAAGATTGGGTTCAATAGTACAAATAAATTAATGTACCAATTGCTTGCTCATTTCGGGCTCATTGCAGGTTCAATTCCCGCCGCGGAACAAATGGTTGCATGATCTAC
Organism: Philereme transversata; assembly: GCA_963924445.1. NCBI lineage: Eukaryota > Metazoa > Arthropoda > Insecta > Lepidoptera > Geometridae > Philereme > Philereme transversata. The sequence goes on along the minus strand of OZ004348.1, from coordinate 21,128,897 downwards.
AGATATTTGTTCCGTCTCTGGGTGCTTTTATATATGTTATAAGTAGGTACATATGTATTTACAAAAAAAAAGTATATAAGTTATCTGGTTCCCATAGTAATTTATTATTATTATTATTATTCCACACATTTATTATTTAACACAGGCTTTTGGCCTGGACATTTATAAAGGCATTACCGGGGCCGAACCCAACGAGTAAGAGGCCTGTTTGTTTTTATAAAAATCACTTTGTCAAGATGGAGGTGAGACAGATGGTAGTACTATTGCAACACATGGATTAGAGTTCGGGTTATTGTTACAGTAATGCTTATGAAATAGAGAACGGGCTATCAGAGAAACAAATAAATATTGCTGGACATTTCACACAGCGCTATCTAGCCCCAAACTAAGCAGAGCTTGTACTATGGGAACCAGATAACTGATAGAATACTTATAGGTATATACATTTTTTTTGTAAATACTTACTTATAATATATAGAGAAACAACCAGACCCGGAACAAATATCTGTAGATCATGCAAACATTTGTTCCGCGGCGGGAATCGAACCCGCTGCCTCCTGCGTCTCAGCCGGCTATTCGCCCACTGCACCACGGAAGTAGTCAAAATGAGATACGGCACCTGCCAATCCTGTAATATTAAGAATGATTGAGGCAGGTGGTTACTTATTATAATTCAACATAATTTATTTTAAAACTCGTTTATAAAAAATACATTTTTCACTACAAAGTATCTATTATTATTATTTTATGCAACTTCATATTTAAATAGATAATTTCATCTTGTACGTGTTTAGTAAATAAAATTTTCACTCAAATATAACTTTTGTTTTTTCTGTAATAAAAGGGTAAGGTGAAGTATTAGGTTAAGCAGATGCTGAGCGCTACACTGGACATAGTTTCAGAAGAACTTCAGCTACATTGCTGGCTAATTCAGGAGCTGATATAATGACTTTGAAGCGTCATGGTGGGTGGCGATCTAGCAATGTACGTAGAAGATTCTATACTAAACAAGAAGGAAATTTGTGCAAAATTACCAAAAAGAATTAGACTTGATTTTGAGGCGCGTGCTACTGGCGAAACACCAAGTATATCCAATAATTTGATTTCACCTAACTACACGAATAATAAACCATCTCAAATAACAACAGAACATGAAAGTATTTCAGTAAATAATCTATGTGATGAGACCGCTATGCCATCAAAAACCACTACCTAATTATAATTTTACTAAAAGCACATTTACTAATTGTTTCTCTAAATAAACTTTTTATCTACTAAATAAATTTTTTTTTAGTATTATTTTCTTTACAAGTGTGTTGAAAAAAGTCGTATGGCACAGGTGTGTATTGATGATTACCGTCCTCGGCTCTCTTAAGACCGTCACCTAACGACTCGGGTCTCAATGGCGCCTCAGCGGTAATCACCAACATTCCACACTTGTACCATAATATTTATCATTTTATTGATTCGTTTTAATAATATGTGAGTAAATACTAATTATTAAGAAACCTAACTTTACAATCATGATGACAACGAGAAAATAATTAGTACCAATCATATATAAATTTAAGATAAAGATTTAGCGAAATTTTTCCTAATTTTCTTAGGTTTTTGAAATGAAAACTTGTTTAGGCGTGTTGGACATTTTTTGAGATGTGAAAAACCATTGAACTCGCGACTCTGTTACCGTTACCGTTACCGACACTTCTGTATATAAGTATCTGTAGTGTAGTTCTCTGTTCAAGTTTTTACTTCTATCTGCACTCCCGGAGTGCCTCTATTTTTTATTGAAGGTTACTGATATAGGCCGACTCAGGACAAAGAGATTCAACTGTTGAATTAAAAGTTTTGATCCTTACTTGGTTATTTATTTCTTGTGCGTTTCAGTTTTTTATTATGCCGATCATTTTAAGTTGCAACGCATGAGTAATTGACAACCTCCGTGGCTCAGTGGGTGATTCCCGCCGTGGAACAAATGTTTGCATGATCTACAGATATTTGTTCCGTGTCTGGGTGTTTTTCTATATATTATAAGTATGTATTTACAACAAAAAAAGTATATAAGTATTCTATCAGTTATCTGGTTCCCATATTACAAGCTCTGCTTAGTTTGGGGCTAGATAGCGCTGTGTGAAATGTTCAGCAAGTAAAGTGACAAGCTTCCACATCAGAGGACAATCGATTTTGTTAGCAATTATCTACCGTATTAGTTAGAAGAATTATCAAAGCAGAGTAGATTACTAGTTTACAAGCAACACTCAACAAACTTATATCTGGTTGGGTTTGTAAGCACTTCATTATAATGGTCATAAAACATGACCAAACTCAGAAAACTTTCGTGATTTATTTCAATCATTTTTATAAATACGGGATTTATCACGTACCGTCTTATCGGTGTTTCGACCGACAATATTTCGGTTCAATTGAATTGAATTATATTTAAAATAATTAATGACCAAACTTAACTGAAAAATTAACTTTGTATTTTAAAATTACTAAGATAGAGCCGTATTGACTACAGAACCCTTCACTGTGTCCGACACGCACTTGATCAACTATTTTTTAGTACACAAGGTTGAAGTAAACGGTCGGTTGCTTTGAAAACGCCTTTATGTCTGATATTGATGTTGAACAAAAAAAAATTACTGCTTGGTGGCAGATATGTACGGAGAAAGCCTGTTAAAACGACTGCTAAAAATAAGTTCTAAAAGTTTGCTATAAACAGGATTTGATAGCAAATGATATGACTTAGATTATTGCCGTGGGCGATTTCAGAAAGCAATAAGCTACTTCCCGTCCCGAGGCGGACAAATAAGGATTCGTTCATACCCTTTGTAGACATGGGGTAAATCTACCGTACCCTATCATTGGGGAGTGCCGGAGCTCACAAGATATGATATTTATTTTTATTTATTTTCAGCTTGTAGAGTCCCACTGCGGGGAATACCATGCCTTTCCCCCGCTTCTTTTACCTATTTAATTATGAAGAATGATTGAGCCCTTTTAATTATCTATTGAAAATGTGACAAATAGCATCACGATATGATGCTATTTAGTAGGTAAATCATTAATTTAAGTAGTTTTCACATACTACTAGTTGCACTGGATTTTAATCAATAGTAAGATCAACCTGGGAACTACATATTTAAATGCAATGCATTCGTTGCATTTTATAGATTGTTATTTTTCTCGATTAAACATGTTTAGTCACTAAATGTGTTTAGGGATCGTTATGCAAGCTGGGCTTAGTGACAGTTTTTGTTTGTTTAAGTGTCCTCTACCCATATATACCCTGCGCGGAAACATTAAAAAAAGTTATTGCTGACCATTTCACACAGCGCTATCTAGCCCCAAACTAAGCTGAGCTTGTACTATGGGAACCAGACAAACTGATAGAATACTTATATACATTTTTTTTGTAAATACATACTTATAATATATAGAGAAACAACCACCCGGAACAAATATCTGTAGATCATGCAAACTATTGTTTCGTGGCGGGAATCGAACCTGCTACCTCCTGCGTCTCAACCGGCTATTCGCCCACTGCACCACGGAGGTCGTCAAAAGAAAATCAAACTGGCGGCGAGTGGATATACCACACAGGATATCCCATTTCGAATTTATAATTTTAGTGTGATTGGCGAAATAATCGCAAACATATTTCGTTTCCACGTATGAATCTATATGATATTTATTGCCAGCTCCTGCTCTAAGATCGGGAATCGCTGGCACGTGGGCGGCACGCGAGCGGCGCGCGGCGTACGCCTTTGTACAAATAATAAACGGCGGTATTCACAACATCACAATACAACTCTGTAGCTTGCACCTTTATTGCGCGTGCACTAAAGATTAAAGTGTGTAAATAAAAGTTGACGGCGGCCAACTTGTTTCCTAATTTTCCATTAGAGCAGACAATTGGTTAATAAGTTGTGAAGGATTGTAAAGAGGGAGGCCTACGCAATACTGTCCTGCTGTACAAAGCGCATGTTCGGCCGCACGTAGAAAACTGTTCCTATCTTTGGCATGGAGCCCCAAAGTACCAATTGCTTCGTTTTGACCACTCCCTTCAAAGAAGAGCCATTAGAATTATCGGCGATCCCAAACTGGCCAACAGGCTGTAACCACTGAGTTAACGCCGTGCCATCGGATCGCTCAGTGTTTTCTACCACCTGTATAACGAGGAATGTTCTGAGGAGCTATTCGATCTGATCCCGTTGTCGAGATTTTACCACTGCACTTCTCGACAGCGTAATATACCTCATCTACATATCATCGACAATTTGGTAACGCGCACCACACGCTTCACGCAATCCTTTCTACCCCATACTTGCAAGATGTGGAATGAGCTACCATCTGAGGTTTTCCCGTTAGGCTACGACATGGCACGCTTCAAGAGAAATGTTAAAAGGTTTCTGCAGGATAGGGAACGCATCGACAATACCCCGGGTGCTGCCGGTGTCAATAGGCAACGGTGACAGCTTACCATCAAGTGGGCCGTAAGCCTGTTTCCCCACAAAAAACATTAAAAAAAATTGATTGTTGTAGTGGTCAGTACGATGGACCTTACTTTGGCAAAGTTAATACTAAATATCTTAGATGTAAATAATTTTGAATGCTTTTTTTTCTAGTAAACTTTATCTCTCTTCCCCTTACTCTCTCTTACTCTTACTTTACTTTATGAATGAATTAATGAAATACTCTTTATTGCACACCAAACAAAAATACAGTAACAAAGGATAAAATTAAAATTAAAAATTGATTTACACAAATTGTTGCACTAGCAACCAGTTTCAGTTGTGAATACATATATTACTTATAACCTCCTTTTTTACTTAAACTCTTTTCACGATTATGTCACATAAAAGTAAAATACTAAATGAAAGCTGCTGTTAGGCAACATTTACCTTTGACATAAAAAACACAAAATAATGGAAACTTGCAAGTGATTTCGTTTGGAAAAAAATCAACCAGTACAAAAAAATGATAATACCATCGTAAACTTTATTAAATACACATACATTGGTCCAACATGGCTACGTAAGTTGTTTAAAAATTAACTGATCGAGTGAAGCGAGATCTCCAAATCAACTTGGGCAAATTGGCGTTGCATGTATGTATGTTCGTTTGTCGGAGGATAACTTTCGAAGCGTTGATCCAATCATCGTGAAATCTTATACATAATTAGGTAGTGATAGCACAATTTTGGTGTGACTAAATTATCTAAAAATGTTGGGGGTTGCGGAGATATTGGTGTTCAAGAGGGGTGAAAAAAAAATTAAAATGAGACTATAAGGTCAAGTGGGACGTCAAGTGAAAGGTCTTCATTAGTAAATTTCGACCCTGTTTTTATTTTTAATTTAAATTTTGTAGTTTTTTAGTTATAGCCATAATAAAAACTCTCCGGAAATACGACCACATCTCCGAATTTCGTAATAAACTCAAATGACTCCCCATTCGACTTCGCCGGAATACTCACATCCTATCCCTCCTTTTTAACATCCTTCGTAATCCGTCCATACCTTGTTATCTGAAGGAACGCTTCGAGTTCCTTCATTGCACAAATTCCCGAACACTCCGATCCTCTGAAAACCTCCTTCTCAAAACACCGATGCATAGAACCAGTTTCTATGCAAACTCCTTTTCCGTCCAAGCTGTCCGATTATGGAATACCTTGCCGGTCTCCATTAGAAAATCCCCCTCACCTTCCGTATTTAAAGCTAGACTCAAAAACTTTTACCTCCATGAAGAGTCGTGATTATTCAACTGATCTATAATATTATTGATATATGTATATATTATCATATGTATGTATGTATGTAAGTACATATTTATTTATTTTATATATGATACTTACTTATTTAAAATTATTTATGTACCTATTATTTATGTATTTAAGGTTAAGTAATTTTTCTTTTGCTATTATTAAGTTTATTCTTTTTACACCTCAGCCAATCTTCCATTAAGCAATGATCCTCTCCATCCAAAGGTTGTCTGGAAGAGATCGCTTTGTTAAGCGATAAGACCGCCCATTATACTTACATTTATTTGATTTATATTTTATTTTTATATCTGTTGTGTTTAGCTTGTAAGGTATAATAAAGAATTTTCATTCATTCATTCATTCAAAAACTGAACTTTGACGAAATTCACAGGGTACACGGGTGACATTACAGTGCTGTAATTTGGTATTTGTGTAGCTTAAGTGACACAAATATAGGCAGGTCTGAAATCCTGAATAACTGCAAAATGCTTTAAATAGGTACTTAAAAAACCCGTCACCTTCACCTACACATAATTTTATAGTTACACAATCACAAATACGCACACACAACACATTTACGCAGCCGTTTTATCATGAAAACGTAGCAGACAGAGTTACAGAGACGACCTCCGTGGTGCAGTGGTCGAACAGCCGGCTGAGACGCAGGAGGTAGCGGGTTCGATTCCCGCCGAGGAACAAATGTTTGCATGATCTACAGATATTTGTTCCGAGTCTGGATGTTTTTCTATATTTAATAAGTATGTATTTACAAAAAAAATGTACAGTAAGTATTCTATCAGTTATCTGGTTCCCATAGTACAAGCTCTGCTTAATTTGGGGCTAGATAGCGCTGTGTGAAATGTCCAGCAATATTTTTTTTATTTTATTGATTTACTTTCCAATTTATAACATTTATAAGAATTCTACTGGGGTCGAATCCCTGAAAATCTACTTCTATACCAGATACTAAAAAACATTCTCCATTATATCTATTTAGAGCTGGCAGGTCAATGTTTTTCGCAGCTGTTTAGCTCATCAGCCTTCGTCTGGGCTATGAAATTTAACGGAAAAACTTATTATCATTTGTCTTGAAGCTTTGTGTTTCGGTTGCAGTTGCTGTGCATGCTCTGGCTCGATGAGCGGCGCAAAGTCAAGCTTGCCGCTTATATGTCTCGTCCCGCGCGATGGAGCAGGTCCACCAGCGCAGGGTGGGCCAAGGCCCCGGCCCGCGTCCGCTATCACCATGGCCGCCCAGAGCGACTTCCAGCTTCTTGACGAGGATTACATCAAAAAGCACTTCAAGCTTCCGCAGCGGGCTCTATATCAAGACCCGTTTAGGTAAGAAACTAACATATAAACTGAGGACTAGACAACTTTCAATCAGAGATGCTTTGTACAGTGTCTGGTGGCTATGGACGTTGGTACTGTAGGATGTTTAGATAGTGTAGGCTGGCCAGCACCTATACATTCTCTTGGTATAGTCAGCCTTAATCCGCAGGAAAGAAACGTTTAGTGTGTGCATAGCTAACTAAACAGCACTAGTTAAGCTACAATTGTTTGAATAGTATGGGAGGCCTAAAATGTCTTCCAACTCTTTTACTAGGAATATAATCAAAAGACTATATTCCTCACTTCAAGTTTTCGTAGCATATTAGCCGTTCAAGTAAGTAACTATTAAAAAGCTGCAACTTCGTGGGGTTCTGAGCACGCGGAACGCTGTTCGCTGAGCCAAGCGAGATCTCCAAATAAACTTGAGCAAATCGTCGTTATATATATGTATGTTTGTTTGCTCGAGGATAACTTTCGAAGCGTTTATCCTATCATCGTGAAATATGGTATATGGGTAGAGCGATGGCACAATTTTGGTGTAACTAAATGAGCTAAAATGTGAGGGGGTGGTTAGATATTGGGCTTCAAAAGGGTTAAAAAAACAAAACGGGACTATCCGATTGGTATCCGGTGGCACGTCTAATAAAACGTCTTTGTGAATGCGTTTCGTCCCTGTTTTTTTTTAGTTTATACCTTGTAATTTCCAGTTATTAGCCATAATAAAAACTGAACTTTGACAAAATTCACAGGGTTACACCAGTAACCCCACAGTGCTGAAATTTGGTATGCGTGTAGCTTTAGTGACACAAATATAATTTCTACCCCAAAAATAAAATTACTAATTAACATGAACTCCCGTTATCTGTAATTTGAATGAAACTGTAGGTCAAGTATGTTGGTTATACATTTTGTGGCCCTATTTTGAAAGTCAAAGATTACAAATAATATTTTTTTGTTTTTATGGGAGACTCGCGAGATCTCAGTTCGGGGCAAACCAGTAGTAATAATACAAAAAGCACTGTAAAACCTTAAAGGGTTTTCTTGGTGCTTAGAGACACTCAAGCCGCTACACATTATTTAAATACTTATAAACCCCGTCATTTTACCTAAACAGAATTTTATAGTTACACAATCACACACAACACAATCGACCTACCTACCGAAATTACCACAAATTGTTAAGATAAGTGAACTGGACAACGTGCGCTGATCTTTGACGAAGATCATAATCTTCCATCACGCGTTTAGATATGAAACCACAGAATAATTATTAAATACGATGACACTATCCATTTTACATCTACAATATGAAAAACCCACGCTTCTCTACAAAGTTTGCATCAAAAAGGTCGCTTACGTAATTTAGTAACAAACCAATAAATGATATAAAAGACTCCACAAGCTTCGACAGACCGCTAAGAGAAAGATACACGGAAGAGCCTCAAAACAAGTTGAGACTTTTTTCAACATTAAAGCAAGCACTTTATACTTCAAGTTACTTCCGTTTATCGGTTAAAAATAGATTTCGAACAAGTGGTAAAGCAAGAAAAAAGAAACCTTAGATATTGAAAACACCGAGATTACTCAGGAAAAATATCAATATATAGATTGGCGTTAATTGCCTATATTAGATAAAAGTGTAAAAAGTTATCTTTGTGGGTTATTTCATCTCATCATCATCATCGTAAGACGTTAATAGCCATCCTTTTTTACTCGTACAGTTTTGAAGTTAAATGAAAAAGTCGAACAAAATATCATTGGTCTGGTGGTTTTATTGAAATTCATTATTTATTATTAATTTCAGGCGTCCCCTGATCACTTTTCCCATGCCACAAGAAGATACGAAGAATTTCAATCTGGACCGCAAATACAAGATCAACCAACAGATCTTAGACGGTTTCCTTGACCCCAGCGCGGCTATATCGGCTCCCAGCGTCTTCGTTAGTACCTTCGTAGAGGGTCTACGGCGTAGAACTTATTCATTTATCGGCCGTGGGAGCCCATTGCCAAACATTATCATCATAATCATCCTATAGAAGTCTACTGCTGTAAAAAGGTCTCTCTCAAGGTGTTCTACTGAGCCCGATCTTTGGCTCTTCTTATCTAGTTTCTACCACCCACAGCGTGCAGACCGTCACCCATCTAGCCAGTGAGCTTTCTACACTACGCTTACCTGCGCGCTCCCCCCCCCCCCTTTATAAATATTCCCACAATACATAACTCTATAATTAGAGCTTTATTGGACCCGTTGATTAGTACTGAAACTTAAATTGGATCCGACCAAATTCAGAGTTATAGGCCTTTAAGTAGAAATTATAACCTAACCTTAAAAACCCCGTAATTAGATCAAATCCAATTTTAGTTCTAGTACTAATCAATAGATCAAATATAGTTCTAGTTATATGTTTTGACTCGATCAGTTTAATACATAAGAATTGTCCCACTGGGCACTGGTTCTGCTTAATGACCTAAAACTCCGCAATGAGGTGAGATCCAATTTTAGTTATATTTCTAATCGATGGCTCCAATATTAAGCTACAAACCTTGAAATAAGATATTCTCCCTGGAGAGGTGTTCCCGCTGGATAGAGATATACTGGAACAATATATAAAAACATTTTCTTTTATTCATCGCGTAGAAGCACAGGACACAGGTGTTACGTAGAGCAACCTCTACGTCGCGTAGGTCTTACGTAGGTCTTATATAAACAGCTATTATACTAGTAGTATATTAATATAAGTTAGTTATACTTTACAGTGCCTGGTGGAAGCAACATTATTACCCCAACTAGGAAACCCTGTTTGGGCGTACTAATGGCCCCCACCGGGCTAACTTGTAAATAACATAATTATAACTACCGATTAAAATGGGTATTTATTGCGTGTGTACCTTTCTTATTTGTTATCCCGACGTTTCGACCACGGCTGTTAAAACACAGTCGAAACGTCGGGATAACAAATAAAAAAGGTACATACGCGACACATACCCGTTTTAATCAGTAATTATGTACAGTGATCGCGAAAGTTTGAAAAATAACATAATTATATCGAAGAGTAGTATAGTTTTTTGTAAAAGGGTTCGCCCGGGGAAGTACTACCATCATACCTATTTCTGCAGTCAAGCAGAATTGCTGTGTTTCGGTTTGAAGGGTATGGTTGCCGATGAAATTACAGGCACATGAGGCACCTGTATGTCTCAAATTGATGGACACAGGGCAGTGCATCGTTGGGCACGTTCCTAAGGTGCGTGACCTACGAGGCAATACTTTGTTATAGGCGTTAGTTACCACTTAACATCAGGTGGGCCATTATGCTTGTTCATAATTGATATAAAAATAAAAATTATACATTTAATAGCATAAAATATAGTCTCTGACCAAACTGCCGGGCAAAATGAGATTAGACAGGAAACGTCAGCCGGATAATTTCCACTGGTGGGCCAATATCACTACACCCTAAGTACATGAGTGCACCCAAAAACATTGGCGGGATGATCTTGTGGCTTACGAGAAAGTGGGTTGGAAATCCTCCTAAAATAGGGGCAATGAAGGATTTACGGAACACCTTTGCCCAACAGTGGAATAGGTAAAAAAACGATCTCTGACTTGTTTCTGGACGTCCACAGCCATACGCGAAGTCAGAGGAAGAGAAACGCAAAGAGAAAGAAGACGGCGAGGAGATCATCTACATATTGCAGCTTCCCGATTGGGAGTTCCAGTGTCCTGTCCACAATGAGACAATAAGAACACCAAGGTGAGTTACGTACGTGGAATTAATCTATAAATAGTGTTCGTCGATAATCGCATCATTTCGAATTTGAAAAACCAATTTTACAACAATATTAGCCATTAGCCCTACCCGTGCTTTAATTTAATGTCGTACATAACAAAACAATTAACATGAACTCCCGTTACCTGTAATTTGAATAAAACTGTAAGTCAAGTAAGTTGGTTTTATATTTCGTGGCACTATTTTGATAGTCTAAGATTAGGTACAAATAATATATTTTTGTTTTTATGGGAGACTCGCGAGATCTCAGTTCGGGACGAACCACTAATTAAGTTAGATAAGATACTAGCTGGCTGACCCACCCGCAAATTCGCACGCGTGGTTTCTCAATTTAAAAAATGGGTTTTTTTTGCGCTGTCCGATAAAAAGTAGTCTACTTTTATGCCAAATTTCATCAAAATTTGTCTAGTAACAGACAAAGAGACAGGATTACTTTCGAATTTATAATATTAGTATGGGTTTGAGTACCTAGTTGAAATGATTTGTTTTCGTTTATTATAACAAATCTTATCGCATCCTCGGAGTCAGGCTCACAGACCGTATAAGAAACACATTGCGCTCCAAAACACAGATAGCTGACGTGGCTGATACGTTTGTTGTATGCCGGAGGAAATATGGGCGAAAACCACTACATAATGGGTTTCAAACGGGCGGCGGCCGCGTAGTAGACCCAGGCGGTGTTATAGGGATGAACTGGATGTATACCATAAAGCGTGGCCATGATTAGCCAATAACCGGGATTCGTGGAAAGAGGGAAGGGAGGCCTTTGTCCTGCAGTGGGATTCTACGGGCTGTTAATATTAATAATAATAACAAATTTAATAGGAGAGTAACGCCATCTAAACTTCCCTGTTGAAATACGATGTTATTAAACAACCGTTGATAGCGGAACATTAAAGTACAGCAGCAATAAACTTAGTACAAGCGTAAACCCAGAGATGGCGTTAATATTTACAGCAGCCAGCGTCATCTGTTGGGGCGATGTAACGTTACTATGAACTAGTATGAACGACAGAGACTATTTAGGGTTCCAACTTCATTCAACTAAGGCGCCACCTCCACGGGCGAGTGAATCGTGACGAGTCTGCTCTTTATCTCCAGAAGACGAAGGACGATTGTTCCGCCAGCGTGTCGTCACAACTCGCAAGTCGCAACGGATTGCTGTGAGCTCGAAACGACTCGTTGCACAGTTGTTTTGTTGGAAAAAGTTCAGTTCGGTGACTGGCAAGAGCGAAATAAGTAGTGTCAATAGCTAATAATAATAATAGCTCATTGTTACGCCGCGATCCTTGTGGAGGGAGACATTCTAGTCGACTGTTTTTTTTCTATTTTATACGACTTGGAGCTTATGGCCCACCTGAGTGGTAAAGTAATCAAACACCTACAACAAAGTATTACATATTATAGAATTAAGTGGCACGACGATAACATCGTCGCAAACGTCGCGATTCACTCGCTCGTGAAGGTGGTGCCTAAAGGTTGTTTTCATTTGTGATAGTGAATCATTTCGCCACATCTAAAAAAGATCTATTACATTGTATATTTGCGGGGTGCGCAACATAGGATTGGAAGGAGACGCGAAGGAACAAGCTTATGGCCCACCTGATGTTATGTTACTTTATGTTAACATTAGAAAATGGTTTTTTTTACTTTGTTATGTTGCAAATAGTTAATTAAATGTAATTTGTTCATTCGCAGGTTCATATGGCACTCTTGTAAGAAACAAAATCTGGAAAAGGGTGGTGAACAAAAGCGAGGTGGTGGACCTCTAAACAAACCAAAACCCTGGCTATTGAGTAGACATACTGATTTTGACTTGATGTCACAGTGGTAACATATCGTGGATGGCTAAGTTCATATGAACGCGCGGTACCGCGCGGAACTACTAACCGCGCGGTACAAGATCAAACTAAGTAGTGTTTATTGTCTACACTACCGCTCTACCTCTACTACGCGCTCTACCGTAGCGCGCGGTAATGTAGATAGACGATAAACACTATTTACTATGATCTTCTACCGCGCAGTTAGTAGTATCGCGCGGTACCGCGCGTTTATATGAACTTAGCCTTAAATAATATTAGGAACAAATGATACCTAGTTACTTTTTACATTAGTAAAGATAAATTTTAATAGAATTTTTATTTACCTACTTCTACCCAACCCAGTGGCTGACTCGCTGACTAACACCCCAAAACACAATTTTTTCACAGCAGTAGCTGACTGGACCAACCAAACTAGATTACTATTTTGGAACTATATGAAGTGAGGCTTGTATTTTGGGGCTCCAAACATTATTACTATATTATCCTCTATTATGTTAGCATCCATTATCTTCGTTTACGGCGACATTATATTTTTTAAATAAAAAAAATGATTTTTTAGTGTACGTCGCTTTTATAGCGCGTGTTTTTTTTGCAATGTTTGTAACTGGGTAAGAAATAAAAGCACCGTGCTTAATTATAAAAACCTAACCACCTACTGTTATTTGCCTTTGGATGGCAGATGGCAGTGGGTTTTTCCTCCATCCAAGTATTTTGACCACAATAAAAATTATTCCTGTTGGACCAACCAGCTAAAGTTACAATTCAAAATTCAATTTGACTATAAGAGATGTAAATAGAGCGGATTTCGGCAAAGGAGAAGATCCATAGAGAAGTACTAATAGACGGAAGAAAATCGCTGAAAGAAATCGCTTCAAAGCGATAAAACCGCCCATTGTTTGACTGCCTCCGTGGCGCAGTGGGCGTATAGCGGGCTGAGACGCAGGAGGTAGCGGGTTCGATTTCCGCCGCGGAACAAATGTTTGCATGATCTACAGATATTTGTTCTGTGTCTGGGTGTTTTTCTATATATTATAAGTATGTATTTACAAAAAAAGTATATAAGTATTATAAAATAAATAAATAAAATAAATATCGCTGGACATTTCACACAGCGCTATCTAGCCCCAAACTAAGCAGAGCTTGTACTATGGGAACCAGATAACTGATAGAATACTTATATACTTTTTTTTTGTAAATACATACTTATAATATATAGAAAAACACCCAGACACGGAACAAATATCTGTAGATCATGCAAACATTTGTTCCGCGGCGGGAATCGAACCCGCTACCTCCTGCGTCTCAGCCGGCTATACGCCCACTGCGCCACGGAGGCAGTCAAATATAGTATAGTAGTTATATCAGTTATCTGGTTCCCATAGTACAAGCTCTGCTTAGTTTGGAGCTAGATAGCGCTGTGTGAAATGCCCTGCGATATTTATATATTTATTGCACTATTTGAAAGAAAGAAAGAAGAAGAAGATTTGCTTCGTGTCTTCTATTTTGTGTGTAATTATTATTTTTTATGGTGAACAATAGTGTTTTCATTCATTCATTCATCTCTTGTCAACAGTTTGTCATTGAGCAAGTCAAAAACTGTGTAAATTGTTTTCCAGTAGATGGAGCTAAATGCGCTTTGAGTTGTAAACGAATTGAATTAATTGATTTAATTGTTGTATTCGTAGAGTGTAAAAATGGACACAAAATAAATATTTTTCTTTCTTTCTTTCTTTCTAAACTGACCGAAGACGTGACAAGAGCCTGTAGAACAACTAGCAGTGCATCCTCGTATCAAGAGGAAGGTTGCGGGTTGAAGGCCCGGTGCGAGTTCAATTTTTGAGAATTTTTTAAAAATCTTAGAATTTTCCACTATAAATATAAAATACTATTTAAGGAGAGGAAAAAAATAGGAGAAAAATAAAACAAAGGTAATTCTACAAAACACATGTAGATATATTACTCGTATTATATTAAACTTTACATTTAAGAAGGAATAGGTATTGATTAAGTACAAATAGACTAGGATAACGTACAGGTTATTAGTTAGGCGGTAGGAATGTATATTTAATGTTACGTTTAAAAAAAATAATAATCCCTAAATACAGGTGACATTTAACACCAACTTAAACATGTTACTAAAGATCACTTTTTACTTATGTACATATTGAGCCAAATCGAAATTGGTCAATCCTATTTTAATTTAAACCCTACTTGGTACTTCAAACTACTAAAACATTTACCCTTCTTTGCCTTTTTTGTTAGTGTGATCAGGTAAATTATTAAGTACAAAAATTTCAAGAAATTGAATTGTAAAAGATCCTTTTTGAGCAGTATAAGAAATAAAAGAATAAATTTGTGTAAGACTTTGAAGTTCACAAAAATCGAAGACGAAGTAGTTTGATCCGATATATTTATCTAATTCTGGTCACACTTGTCAACGATTTCTTTGCACAAGCCTTTACACAGGCCTAAAATTCTAACAAATTCTTCAAACAGAAGCTTGCGCAAAGAAATTGTTGAGCTTTATGTGTGTGGGTTTGGAGCACGCTGCTTCGTCGGCGTCGCGAGCAACGCTTCATAACAAGCAAACGCCTCTACATGCACGCTCTTAATTCTCATACTACATATTATCGAATTGAACGCGCGACGTGCCTGTCTCCAAAAGTGTGCCCTAATTAATTAATTATTATTGTTTATGTCTTGACACAAAATATTAATAAAATATTATTAAAAACAAAACAGCCGACTGCAAAACTGACTGAAAAGAAGTAAACAAGCTTGCTAATTTTGATAATAGCTGTATAAAGTATACGAAGCAGTGTAAGATGATGAAGTTGCGGTATCATACCGTGGTATTGTTGATTATAATAGTCTCCGTCTTTGAATACCTTCATTTTGATAATTCGATAGGTTTTTATCAATTTTTGTTTCACTGAAATTGGCTATACAGCGTATCTCACTCACGTGATTCTGACGATTCCAATGATATCTCATTTGTCAAAATCCGTCAACCCGTTTAGCCTATACGATACGCCAAATGAATTGACATACATACATATATACATACACCCTAAAAAATTCACCCTCCTTCGCAGTCGGTTAAATACTAAAGAATTCTACCAATTCCTAATTATATATTAAGTACTTTAAAGTATACCTACTATTCATCTACTTTGAATGAGATTACATACGACTGGGCGGTTCCTAAATGTACGGATGACTAGGTTATTCGCCACAGCAACTTTGTTTTTCTCCTATATAAGTATTGTACGTATGGTTCTTTTTGACAGTATTAATGTTGCTATCGTGTCGAGGTGGTACAGAGTTTTGTGCGTGCGGGACGCGTCTATCCGAGGATGCGTCGTCTCGCTCTCGCTAGCTACTTACAGCTACATACCATAACAGCTGGTCCATTTCATAATTCACAATAATATAGTAATACTAGCTGACCCCGTGAACTTCGTACCGCCAATAAATTTTGTAATAAACCACTATAATCAACTATCCAAATTATTAAAGTACTAATATCGCTATTGAAATATAGTGGTTGGTTGTAGAAGAGTGTAAATTTATGGTATTTTATATTGCCGAACCATAAAAATAAAAATAAAAGATTTTGTACAAAAAATAACAATAAAAAATTTGGGGTGGACTACACTTATCACATAGGGGTATGAAAAATAGTTTACGTCCTATTCTCAAACCTACCAAATATACAACAAAACAAAATCATAAGAGCCGATCAAGCTGTTCCGGAGGAGTATTGTTACAAACATTGTGACACGAAAATTTTATAGGTATATTAAAGATCTAAGCTATCCTATCTCTCAAGTTGGACCAGACTGCTCACGGTGTGACAATTTAATATAAAATCGGTTATGTAGCTTAGGAATCCATCGCGGACAAACATCGTGACAGGAGATTTATAATATAGTAATATTATAATAAAAACATTGTATTTTTGTATGTTCGTAACGAATAAACCCAAAAACTACTGGTCCGATTTCAAAAATTCTTTTACCATTAGTATGCTACATTATCCCTGAGTTACAGGCTATATTTATTACTAGAAAAATAAGGGATCCCAATCCCTACAATCACACAATCTTCAATAATGTAACTCAAGGTGTAAAAAATTAGCCATAAAAAATATATGTCCACCCGTGCGAAGCCGGAACGGGCCGCTAGTTCACTATACAGTAATATAGGTACAAAAAAATACGAAAGTGCGTTTTTGCTTCTTTCTTTTTACAATGAACTGTTTATGTACTAATCATAGGACATAAAAGAGATTTGCACTCTGCCATCCAGTGTCGGTTTTCCAGTCATCCGTAAGTTAAGCCTGGCTTGCATATGAATTTCTAAACGTAATTAGCGACTAAACATGTTGAAAGACGTATCTGTATGATTTGACAACTTCCTTAAGCACTAAATAATTAGACATCGTTACGCAAGTTACCCTATATATAGGAACCAAACAAGTTCACACAAAACATACAATTCTAAATAATAAATTATAATTTAGAATATCAATATAGTATAATATAATTACCTAATAAGGACACGAAATTAGGGAATGCACAATATCGATGAGACCATTAGTAGACTGTACTGAACTGATTTACTTTGAGTGATATATATATCACGTAGATACACAATATCTAGGTTCATATTTAGCGGTATAAAATCTTCAGCTGCATATCAGATTTGGCTCTGTACAATTTGTCGACTTTCAAACTCGGCGCGCCGAATATTTGGACACCATCTTGAATAACACAATATTTTGGAGCCGTAGAAGGGCCAGCTCGAGACAGTCTCAGCTCCCTCCTCGCTAGGGCCACCTCGAATGGATCTTTCCCGCCAACCGAAGCATAGAACGCTAACTCCAAAAGCTCCGCCGTGAAAACTGCGTTTTTGAATGTGAAATCAATCCCCTTTTCCAAAAGAATCTCCTGTATTGGATCACGCAAACCTCCTACAAAAACTCTGGTCATCAAGCGATTCTCATTGCAACGCGCCCTATGTTTCGATTCTAAAAAAGCGACTACGCGTTTGCTGAAAGGGGTTACTTTTTCCCAGTGTTTTTGTCTATCTATTGCAATTATGACCTTGCCTCCCGATTGGGGTCCGTGCCAGGTAGGAGGTGTGATTGTATAATTCATGGTTACACTGTTTATTTCACTGGTGTCGTTTGACTTATTGGTTTTTTTGTGAACAAAGGTGAGGAAATCGAAGTGATTAGGGTGGTTTGTTTATTGCCGTGCACCGGACATGTGCACCGCGAGACGTCAGCGTCAGAGCTGCTGCGGTCAGGATGCGGCGTGCGGGAGATGCCAGGCGCATGCGCGTGGAAACTCCTGGTGCCGATTCTTGCCCATATCGTGCACCATATTTCCGATGAAATCCGTAGCTAATTCAAACCGGCTATTCATAAACCTGCCGTAGAAGTAATCTAGGTGTTCGTGATTCAAGTTTTAATTCAAATTATAGTGTATTGTGCTCTTCTATCCTTCCTTTGTGTGTGTGTGTGTGTGTGTGTGTGTGTGTGTGTGTGTGGTGTTTAGTTCTTCCTACGGTTTTGCAATGAATATTCGTCAAAATTATTATAATTGCCTAACTGTACCTTACTAGCCTCCTTCCCTAGGGTGTAAGGAAGGGGATGACCCTTAATTGCCTCGTAAGTTATGATATCTGTCGGCAAGCAGGGGCAATTTTCTAAATCCTTTCCTAAGCAGGGCCCCCGCCCTGGGATTCCCGCTCCGGACGATCCTAGATCGGTCCTTGCCACAACTCGCGTGTGTAGCGTGATTGGGGCAATTTCTTGTTTTATCGACGTTTCTGTAACCAGTTCCTTTTTTTCAAACCCAATACTTCCTTTTTTTTGTGGTAGCATCACCGAAAAAGCCAAAGCTAATTTTTATATTTTTTGACAGTGTTAGCGACATCTTTACTTATTCAAGAATGTTTTCCGTGACGTTCACTTTCTCACTGAAAGGTGAACCGCACCCTAGCAATGTTACATATTAAGTCCTGCATCGGTCGATCCTGATTACGGTGCGAATTAATTACCTTTTAAAAAAATGGAAGAAAAAGAAAAGAATCGAAGAGTATGCCCAGTAGTGAGCAGAATGATGATGACTTAATAAAATGTAGCCAATGCTATAGCTACATACATACTTCTTTAGTATTAAAGTTCTCCCCTAAATTATTTAACTTTAGGACTCTACAAGCCTGAACAATAAAAGGTGCAAAATCACTTTACGATAACAAAATCTTTAATAAGTAGGTAGGTAATTCACTTTACCACTGAGATAGTAAATCGAAGTTCGTTAACCTCTGCAAAACGAAGCCTCGTTTTTTGGGTTTCGTCTTGTCTATTTCTTTTTCCTCTTTGGCTTGTTCTGTGGTTTTTGCTTTTATCGTAGGTTTTGATACCTCTTCTTTCATTTTTTGTATCTCACAGTTCACGTCGAAGGGGCAGTTATCAGCTGCGTAGATTGGCATCATTATCACGGGTACATAATTTGATTTACCTCCTTCCTGAAAATCAAATAGAAATTATGTAATGGAATTCCACCAGCATTCAGTATTTCATTGCGTTCATACAAAGTCAATTAAAATATTACAATGTTACATGTCAGATCTTATTGACTAGCACTTCATATGTGCCCTGTAGGCAGAGGCGGCGTAAGGCGTGGGCGAGGGGCTTCGCGCCTCGTAGGTTTATGCATTACTTAGCCATGAACGTGACAATAAAAATTTACTCGTCATAAAACGATAAATATTATTATTAAAAAACAAATTTATTATTATTTAGTCTAGCAACATCTGCAGGCGTTGCGTCGCCATCGCTGGAAATCCCGCCTATCTAAGATAAGTACATATTTCATCAACTTTTCTTTTTTTCTTTTCAAGTAAGGAGTGGAACTCACTTCCGGCGTATGTTTTTCTGGACCAGTATAATCTCGGAGTCTTCAAGTCCAGAGTGAATAGGTTCTTTCTAGGCAAGCGTGCTCCATCTTCGATCACACTATCACTTACCACCAGGTGAGGTAGTGGTCAAACGCTTGGCTATCAATAATATATATATATATATATATATATATATATCTTAGGGATAAATGACAAAATAGTCAAAATATAAGGAACTAACAACTGTTACCTCGCTGTTAGCAGCGCACTGGCAGCAGTAGCTCTGCGCTGCAGCCACCGCGTTGGAGCTGACCAGGTGCGCGACCACAGCCTTCAGCCGCTCCTCATCCAGCGACCCCGGCTCGCAGCTCTCCCACTTGCCGTCAGCATTCCTCTGGACCAGAACTGCTGCTGACATGCCCAGGGCGTTGAAGCCTGGCTGAGCTAGAGGGCTATAATAAAATACAAGGTATCATCATCACTGTTATAACGCCATAGGGAGCTCAAAAAAAATGTACATTTGCGGGTCGAACCACGCACAGTGAAGGGTTCCGGTAGCCAGTACGATTGTATCTTAGTCATAATAAAATACAAAGTTACACTTGCAGTTCATATTGGTTATTTTGTATGAAATGTTTACAAACCCAACTACAGGCATAAGTTGGACGTAAATTAGCATAGTCTACTTAGCTTTGATAATTCACAATTAAGATTAATAAGGATCTTTTGATAAGGATTGGGGCATAGGCTACTTCGCTACTTACTACATTACCCGACTGCGTAGAAGGGTAATGTCTTTACATACCAAGCTTGTGAAGTTATATATAAGTTACTTATAGTCATAGTATTAAAAAACCGGCCAAGTGCGAGTCGGACTTGTGCACGAAGGGTTCCGTACCATTATCTATAAAAACGGCAAAAAATCATGTCTGTTATACAAGAAAAAAACATAAACGAATATTTATTTTTAAAGTGAATATATAACTAAATATTGTCCTGTTGTCGTTATGACTATCAAGCAAAAACGAGCAATAAAATCACGTTTGTTGTTCCGGAGCCCCCTTATATATTTATTTTATTCTGTTTTTAGTATTTGTTGTTATAGCGGCAACAGAAATACATCATCTGTGAAAATTTCAACTGTCTGACTATCGCGGTTCATGAGATACAGCCTGGTGAGAGACGGAGAGATAGACAGACAGACGGACAGACAGCGCACTCTTAGTAATAGTGTCCCGTTTTACCTTTTGGATACGGAACCCTATGAAGGATGTTGGCAGGCGGTCTATTTTTGAGTTGGTCAGGTAGATATCAAATGCTTTTATAGTTTTTTTGAACCAAACGTCTCCATTCAGGGTCATATTTCAGCATAGGGGTTCTTCTTAGCGTGTCGATGCTTCATAAACCTTAGATGTTTTTGATAAAAAGTTGCCACATTAATCGCACTGTCTGTGCCATGTCACAGAGGGTCAGCAGTGGGTGTTTTGGGAGTATTATAATCATCATCATCAACTTATAAGTATAATAATAATAATTAATAATTACTCTAACAAAAACTTGTAGTCATAATCGATTGTAGCAATAGTTTAACCATCTGTCTCACCTCCATCTTGCAATATATGAATTTTATAGATACTTATGTAGGTATGAATTATGACTGATGAAACAGGCTTCTTTCTCGTTGGCTCCGGCCCTGGTAAGTTCCAGGATTAGTGGCTGACTTGTAAAATAAATGCTTGGAATAATCATAATAATAATCAATCTGTATTTCAGACAATATAAAATTAATGTTAAAACTTAATTCTACGGTTATTATTACGGTTTTTTTTTTTTTTAAATTGGATAGAACTTCGTTTGACCACAATCTCACCTGATGGTAAGTGATGATGTGGTCTAAGATGTAGCACGAAGATCTAGAAGAAACCTATTTACTCTCACCTTAAAGAGTTCCGGATTGTATTCTTTAGGAAAAACAGACGACGGCAAAGTGTTCCATACCTTAGCTGTACGCATCAAGAACGTAGAACCAAAACGGTGTGTGCGAATGGGTGGTATATTGACTAGGTACGGGTGGTACTGAGCCGTGCGCCTGCTTGTCCTTTGATGGAAAGGAGATGGCGGGATCAGATCGTATAGTATATTATTAGTACGGTATATTAACGTTCTAGGTACATACATATTAGCGAGTTTTGTTACGAGATTTTTATCAGCCATATTATATTTCTGTTGAAACAACACTGGACGAATTTTGCAGCATCTATTTTTTTCTATTTTTATAAGGTTTATACTAAAAACTAAAATATGTAGATAGGTACAGGTTTGAAAAAACTGTCTTTTGATTTTGTGTAATATTATTTTCCAAGATTGACATTTTGTTTTTATTGTCATTTATTGTCTGCGGATCCGATTTCTAAAAAAGAAAGTAGGTTGGATATAGGTAATTAGGATTATGTGAATGAATAAATTAAACTTTTGTTTGTTATATCTCGTTCTTTGTGCTATCTGTGTTTTTCTGTCTCTGCAAATATAGTCTACTAGCTTCCGCCAGCAGCTTCACCGGCGTTGTTCTGGGGTGCAAAAATACATATAGAAACTTTGACATCCCATTTTTATCCCATGTGAACTGGTTTATAGGATAAAAAGAAGCCTATGTGTTAATCCAGGTTTTAATCTACGTTCATACCAAATTTCATCGAAATCGGGTCAGCCGTTACGATGTGATTGAGTAAGAAACAAACATCCAAGCTTTCGAATTTATAATATTAGTGTGATTTGATAATTCTCTGTGCTGCATAAAAAATGACAAAGAACAATGGTAATTTTTCTAAATATTAAAGTTATTAAAAATATCCAATAAATAGGATAGACGAGGAGTACCTATTCTACTATTGAGCTTACAGTAGTACAAATGATCGAGGACATATAAATAAGCATAAAAATGTATAGGTAAGTACCTACCTACAATATACAGATTAGGTTGGAGAAAAAGTTTCTTCGCATTTTTTAAGAAAATTCAAAACATTTTTTAATATAGTTTATTTACATTTAACTAAAGTATGTAGGTACCATTTTGTTCGATAACTTTTTTCTATCTTGTAAGTAGGGACATGATCCCATTGCTATAGAAATTTTGGGGCTTCTGATCAAAATACCGCGCCAAGTGGTTTTGGCAGTCCTCTCGTGATGTTAACCTGACACTGCCTAAAGAATTCTGAAGAGACCGAAACAGGTGGAAATCTGAAGGGCAAGGTCAGGACTATACGGTGGATGCATTAACACCTCCCAGCCAAACTCTCTTAGTTTTTGCTGAGTGGCTAAAGATGTGTGAGGTTTAGCGTTATCATGATGAAAAACCACATCCCTTCTGTTGATTAATTCCGGCCGTTTTCTCTCAAATTCTTGCTTTAATCTCATCAGTTGTTCGCAGTAGAGTTCAGAATCGATGGTCCTGCCTGGTGGTAACAGCTCATAATGAATAATGCCCTTCCAATCCCACCACACACACAGCATCACCTTGTTGCGAGTTAACCCAGGTTTCGCCACAGTCTGTAAAGCCTGACCGGCCTTTGACCACGACCTTTTTCGCACGTTCTTGACGTACGTGATCCACTTTTCATCACCAGTTATCAGATTCTTCAAAAATGGTTCGGTTTCATTACGTCGTAATAAAGAATCACAAATGAGTACACGGTTCATTAGGGTTCTTTCAATGAGCTCGTGGGGTACCCAAATATCGAGCTTTTTTGTGTACCCAGTTGTTTTCAAATGCGCCAAAACTGTGTTGTGGTCAATTCCCAGTTCTTCAGCTACGTCTTAACTACTGATATGCCGATCTTGCTCCACTTTTTCAAAAATGACATCAATTTTAATAGGGCGACCAGAGCGACGTGCATCTTTGACATCAAAATTTCCGGATTGAAAACGCTTAAACCAAATTTGTGCTACTCTCACAGACACTGCCCTAGGTCCATAAACATCGCAAATTTTTTTCGCGGCTTGCGTTGCATTTTTACCTTTTTTGTAGTAAAATTTTAAAATGTATCGAATTTCTTCATTAGTTTCACTCATCATTACAGTACGAAAAACAAATAAACATCATACATTTTCCTAATTTGAATTTGGAATTATCTTCTTTAAAATTTAAACTTTGAATGATACCAAAACCAGCCAGATACAAATAGTATAGCCAAAGAGATTTTATTACAAGTTCATACCCACTAAGCATGAAACTTACAATAAGTTGCTGTAAGTTTGTGTATCGCACATTTATAAGTTTCAAACGTCATGTAGCAGGAATATGACAGCAATATTGATCTTATTGTTAGGTTGAAACTGAATAAAAGTTATCTAAATAAGTTATTGCAATATTTCGCATGAAAGTTTACAATTCAACCTCGCAGGAATATAACCTCCCAAACTTATCTAAATGTAAATAATCAACATCACTGCAATTTAGTAATTGTGATCAGGCGAAGCGGCCATTAGGTCCTCCATCGTGCATGTGTTCTGACATAAAGGGCACATTAGCAAGTGCTGCATTGACTGCGTGGGATCACCGCAGTCGCACTGCGTCAAGTTAGGGTCCCTGAATCCCCATTTGCACATACTAAGTCTGCAGCGGCCAACCTGGGTGCGGAGCCTGTTTAAGGACTTCCATACTGGCCACTGCAGATCATGCCCGGGTGGTAACTGTTCCTGTGGGGTGGTAAAATCAGGCGGTGGGGAGTTTTTTTTTTTTATGCCATTTCTGTGGCCAAACACCTGTCCACCATACTATGATTGGAAACGTAGAACTCTTGACACGCTAAGAAGAAGAAGAAGTAATTGTGATATTGCAAATACTATTTTTCAGCAATATCATTTCATAAACTTCACTGCCTAACGTTGGCGGTTCCTTACAAATGAAAGTTACTGAAATGTTTTACAGTAACATCGCAACAATACGTCTTTTGTTATATATTTTTTTGAAGTTCCCTGCAACATTTAGAATTGGTATCGTCTTTTACATAACATAATGTAATGTTGCTGGAACTCAATTTTCAAAAGTAATTGTAATGTTTACAGCTTAGGTTAGGTTAGTAATGTTTTCAAATATTATATTTTCGAAAATAGTTGAAATGTTTACGTTTTATTTTATTTTGGTCGAAGGGGCAGGTTCCCACCCTAGTTGTAACACAATCATATAGGTAAATCATATACTACCTATTTATACATTACTAGCTGACCCGCCCGCGGCTTTTTTTTTTTAATTTGTATATCACCTGATGGTAAGTGATGATGTGGTCTAAGATGAAGCACGAAGATCTAGAAGAAACCTATTTACTCTTACCTTAAAGAGGCCCGGATTGTATTCTTTAGGAAAAACAGACGACGGCAAAGTGTTCCATACCTTAGCTGTACGCATCAAGAACGTAGAACTAAAGCGGTGTGTGCGAATGGGTGGTATATTGACTAGGTACGGGTGGTACTGAGCCGTGCGCCTGCTTGTCCTTTGATGGAAAGGAGATGGCGGGATCAGATTGTTCCTGGGCACATTCCCCAAAATGTATTCTGAAAAAGATCGATAGGCTTGCAACTTTACGGCGGTGTTCGAGACTTTGGGTCTTAGTCACCGCCATATATTTCTCACCTATAAGCCTAAAAGCCCTACGTTCTATCGAGTCTAAGGTAAGCGAGCTGGTATTTGGCCGAACCATCCCAAAGGTGGCAGCAGTACTCCATACCAGACCGGACTTGAGCTTTATAAAGACTAAGAAGCTGTCCTGGTGTGAAGTATCTCCTGACCTTGTTGAGGATGCCCAGCTTCATGGCAGCTGTTTTCGCCTTAGACTCGATTTATGAGCTAAAGTTGAGAATAGGCGAGAGCGAGACCCCTAGGAGCTCGAGGTGACCTTTTACAGATAACGGTACATTTTTAAAATTGGAAATTGGGTAAACTGACTCTTTTTCGCCGAGAAGAGGCATGCTTGCGTTTTTGAAGCATTGAATTTGACAAGATTGGCATCGCCCCAGTCAGAGACGGCCTTGAGTGTCAAATTCAAACGCTGCAACATCTCGTCTCTCTGCCTCCGAATTTCAGCTCTGCTGGCTCGAGCATTAGAAGTGTACCTCTCCACAACTGTAGTGTCGTCTGCGTACCCAATGATACCGGGCATGAGCAGATCATTGATATGCAGCAGAAACAGCGTGGCAGAGAGTACTGACCCCTGAGGTACCCCGGCGTTAATAGCCAATTGATCAGACGAGCGGCCATCAATGACTACCCGAATGGATCTTTCCCTCAGAAAGTCTGCAAGCCAAGAGCAGAACGGAGCTGGAAGTCCGTATGAAGGAAGCTTGCCAATAAGGCTGGCATGCCAAACCCTGTCAAAAACCTTCGAGATATCTAGTGAAACAGCCAGTGCTTCACCATACTTCTCGATGGCTTCACTCCAGATGTGTGTAGTATACGCAAGAAGATCCCCAGTAGACCGTTTCTGGCGAAACCCATATTGACGGTCACTAAGGAGGTCATTGTCTTCAAGGTATGCGAGGAGTTTCCTATTCAGCACACGCTCCATACATTTACACAGTAAGGAGGTGACCGAGATAGGGCGGTAGTTTGAAGGGTCGGCACGACTACCTTTTTTGGGCACAGGCTGCACGTTAGCTAGCTTCCATGACTTGGGCACTAAACCAGTTTTCAGAGACAGGCGAAAAAGTCTTGTCAGTATTGGAGACAACTCAGGGGCACAAGTTTTTAACACTACGGCTGATATTCCGTCCGGTCCACTAGCTTTGTTCACGTCAAGACTACGCAGCTTTTTAAGCACTTCTTTTTGCTGGATACGAATTTCTTGCATAGACACTACGCATCGAGGAAGGCTAGGTGGTGTTTCGCCAGAGGTGTCAAGACGTGAAGCTTCCGCAAATTGAGTTGCAAATAAATTAGCTTTCTCAATAGCAGTGTGGGCTAGGGAACCATCCAGTTTCAGTAGTGGGGGGAGTGAAGGGCGGTTGAAATTCGCTTCCACCGATTTAGCCAGAGACCAAAAAGCTTTACTTCCCGCGGGGTACGCGGCAAGCTTAGACCCCATGCGGCCAATCCGATCGAAGCGAGCTTTCCGTATCACCTTCTTGCTAGACTTGGCGGCTTTATTGAAGGCTTTCTTCTTTGACCGCACATCCGAGGCTTTACTGTTTCGTGCTTCTACCCAGGCACGGTACGCCGCATGTTTATGCGCTTCTGCGCTGGCACATGCGGGACTAAACCATGGGCGAGCGCGAGCGCCGTATGCCTGAAGGTGAAGCGTCAGAGAATTAAATAAAATATTCTATTGCCTTTTTTATCACCTCCGTAACGGCATCAGCGCAGACCGTTGGGTCAAAGGAAGAAAAGCAAGTTTGCCGCCAAAGATAAGATGCGAAAAAATGACGCATTTCATCCCAATCTGCTGACTTGTAGCGCCACACTCGCCTGCATCCTCTGGGAGAGTGATCGGGAGGTGAGTATGACGATACAGACCTCACCACACAGTGATCTGAGCTGCCCAAAGGAGGTAGCACTGACACTGAATGGCGATCCGGTTCGTTTGTCAGCAGAAGGTCCAGGCAATTGGCTGTGTGGCCCTCGACATCCGGTATCCTGGTGGCCTCGCTAACCAGCTGGGTGAGATTAAGTGATAGTGCAAGTTTGCAGGCTTCTCTTCCAGCATGGTCAGTGTTCTGGTATGGGAACAACCACTCTTGGTGGTGGGCGTTGAAGTCCTCCAGAATCACCAGTTGAGCATCAGGATATCGTCGCTGGGACACATCCGCCACTTCACAGATGTAATTAAACAACCTGGTTGTCTCCTGGTCACCAGTGTGTGATCGATACAGACCGGCATAGATAATTTTATCTGAGCCGGTGTCCACCAAAATCCACATTACGGACATGTTGGGCTCTTCAAGATAACGCAGACGCAGACAACAAATGTCCTCCCGAACAAACAGACATATACCAGCTTTGGATTTAAATTTGTGCTCCAGTACGTAGCCTGGGTATGTGAGATATGCTGTATCTGAAGGGCATTGTATCTGCGTCTCCGTGAGAAATAATAAGTGTGGCTTCGCGGTCTTGAGGTGGTGGTGGACCGGATCAAGATTGGAGTGCAGTCCTTGAACGTTGGAGAGGTGCACTTGGAGCGAGAGGACGTGCTTCCGCTGTAAGCACAACTTATTATTTTAGTATTTATTCATTAAATTCGGTCAAGTGGGACAACAAATGGAAGGTATTTATTAGTAAATTTAGACTCTGCTTTTATCTTTAGTAAAGTTTTTATAGTTTTAATTCACATGGTATTACATAAAGAAATTCACATGGTACACCAGTGACCTCACAGTGCTGTGATTTGGTATGCATGTAGCTTAAGTGTCACAAATATAGGCAAAAGTCTGTAATTCAGAATAACTGCAATTTGCACCGCAAAAAAGTAAAACCACAGTACTTGAACTCCCGTTACCTGTAATTTGGATGAAAATGTAGGTTAAGTGTGTGGTTATTTATTTCGTGGCGCTATTTCTATCGTCAAAGATTACAAATAATCTTATTTTTGTTTTAATCGAAACACTGTCTGTTCCCTTAGATCTTATAAACTACCTACTCAATGGATTTTTCAGTTTTCGCAGTTTTCAGCAATAGATAGTGTGGTTCAAGAGGAAGGTTTATAAGTATAATTGATCGAGCGAAGCGAAATCTCCAAATCAACTTGGGCAAATCGGAGTGGTATATGTGTATGTATGTTTGTTTATCCGAGGATAACTTTCAAAGCGTTTATTCGATCATCGTGAAATTTGGTATATAGGTAGGTAGTGATGGCACAATTTTGGTGTGACTAAATGAGCTAAAAATGTGGGGGGGTTATTGAGATATTGGGGTCTAAGAAGGGTAAAAAAAAATGAAAATGAGACTACACTCGCTTATCTTCTTAACTTATCGTCGCGGGAAGGACACGTATCGACGCCAGTACCGTCAGCGCGTGACACTGAGCAGCATTCGAAATGTGCTTCAAAAACCACTATTCAGACAAAGAAATCTTCTACGTCATCAGTTGCACGTCTTAAACAACTCGAATTAGAAGCTGCGGAAGCAAAAGCCAAGATTCAGGTGGAGTTAATTGACAAGAAGTTACAAGCTGACCTTGCCAAAGTCGACCAGGAGAGTGAAAAAGCTCATCATGTCGGCACTGATGTCGCTCCAGATGAAAAAGTTGGTACCTATTGTTCATCCCTCCCTAGTGAAAATGAAGTGCACGATAACGTGGAGAAATGGCTGGACACGAACTGTGCATCACCAGTCAGCACAACAACAGTATCCAACAACTAGCTAACACGTTGAAGGATCTGATGACCCAGTCTTCATCAAAGCACGAAGATAAACTTCTGAGCCGCCTTGCCACGCCACGAGAGCTACCGATCTTCAGTGGTGACTGTATTGAGTGGCTACATTTCAAAAGTGCCTATGATGATTTGTCACGAGTGTGTAGATTCAGTGACAGTGAGAACCTGTGGAGACTCCGTAAATCTCTACGAGGTGAAGCCAAGGAAGCAGTGACTAACTTGCTGATCGGCAACACTCCTCCATCAGCAGTTATAGAAGCACTTGAACTAAGGTTTGGCCGAGCTGATATTATTATTAGCAACATAACGATGCAATTGAAAAAGCTACCTTCGTTACCTACTTGTTATCAACATGACTTAATAAACTTGTCCGTCAAAGTCAACAATTGCGTGGCTACAATACGCGCACTACACCAGAATGACTACCTACGAAGTCCAGAGCTCGCTGCAGCCATAATATCAAAATTGCCGAGCACCCTGATAGGTAGATGGACGGAGTTTGCCTACAATCGTCTACGCGAAGGCAGATCGAAGCTCGAACTACTAGCTATGTTCTTAAAGATGGAAGCTGAAATGTTATCAGTCGTCGGATGTATACCTCCGCGAGACAAGAAGCCGATGGACGCTCCTACAAAGCGCACTGAAGACAAGTATCGTCATCGTACTGTCTACACATCTTCTGTTGCTGCAACAGCTGATAATAATGTATGTAGATTCTGCCAGAAGGGCAGCCATACCCTGCCAGAGTGTCGCATATTCAAACGAGCAATGCGAAGAGACAAATGGCGATTTGTAAAAACGCACGGCCTATGTTATTGTTGTCTACTAACTCGACACAATAAAGATACGTGCCCCGCACCAATGTGTGACGTCGATAACTGTGGCATGGCACATCACCGCCTGCTGCACTGGACGAAACCCGAGATGACGTCACAATCAACTGATAAGATGACCGTGAACCCGGAACCTGTACCTGCAACTGCACCCGATGCGTCTATGATGCATTTCGCTCGAGATAGTGACGACGCGAGCATCGCCCCGGATCAATTCGCACTGTTGAAAGTGATCGCGGTTCAATTACGTGGCCCTAAAGGTGTAGTGAATACCTATGCACTCCTGGACGATGGTGCTGAAGTGTCAGTGATCGATGCCGAGCTGGCAGATACCCTAGGCTTAGAGTGTGTTAGTGCGCGTCAAATAAAGTTTACTGATGCATTCGGTTTGTCAGTATACCAATCAAAAGTGCCTAGTGTAAAAGTAGAAATAATGGGACAGGACAACACTAGTTATGACTGTAAGTTACGTAAATGTGCTCAGTTAAAATTATGCTCACAAAATTTGTCTATCTTGAATAGTGTAAATAGCACGCACTTATCGCATATCAAACATATGATTTGCACCAATGCAAGTGTAAAACCGAAAATGTTAATTGATGAGGATAATTATTTCCTAATAGCTCCTCTCGAGGTTATACATGGAGACAGGGACTCGCTGTACGCATCACGATGTCGGTTGGGATGGACCATCCACGGTTTCCACCGTGGCCGCACTCACTCCTCCACAAAGTCCAGAGTAAGTGAACAAAATGTCTTTCATCTCGCTCACTCTCGTGATAATGATATGTCTGAACTCAGCGAACTTAATGACCTGATTAAGATTTTTTTTAATTTAGACTTGACTGGTATTTCACCCGTATCTCGTGAAAATACAGATCATATTCGCGCTATTGATATTTTAGATAGCACATCCCGTCAGGTAGGTTATCAATGGGAAGTAGGTTTACTGTTCAAAAAGGATGATTTTATGATGCCTGACTCATACAATAATGCCTACTCGCGTCAACAGTTATTGTTACGTAAATTCCATAAGAATGCTGACTACGCTGATAAGAAAGAAATATCTAAATTGATAGATAATGGTTACGCTCGAGAACTAACTGATAACAGCCTCTCAGCTGATCATGTTTGGTATTTGCCACATTTTGTTGTTCAGAATCCTAATAAACCAGATAAGTTACGGTTAGTGTTTGACGCCGCCGCTAAGGTAGACGGTGTGTGCCTAAATGATTATTTATTAACCGGACCGTATAATTCATTATACGGAATTATGCTAAGATTTCGGGAGAATAAAATTGTAATTATTGGGGATATTCGTGATATGTTTCTCAGAATTAAAATTCGCCCTGAAGACCAGCATGTTCTTCGGTTCTTGTGGCAAGAATCGAATGGTCCGATTAAAGTTTGTCTTATGCAAAGTTTAATTTTCGGTGCAACATGCTCGCCTTTCATTGCCCAATATGTCAAAAATAAAAATGCCTTGAAATACGAGGATATAAATCCTGAGGCTGTAGATGTAATTGTGAATAGCCACTATATGGATGATTGTTGTTATTCTACGTGTGATGAAAGTACGGCTATTCAATTAATAAAAGACATAACTTTTATTCACGCTAAAGGTGGCTTTGAAATAAGAGGTTGGTCGAGTAATAGCAAACCGGTTTTAGATTCAATTCCTACGGAAGCGCTCGCGCACACAGCTGTGCAGTTTAAGCATGGAGCCATGAATACGAGTGAGCGCACTTTAGGTTTGATATGGCATCCTGCAGACGACTCATTTGGGTTTCAGATTTCGCTTGACAGAATTCCTAGTGATATTTTAAATGGTTCTACGCCACCCACGAAAGCTAAAATGCTTAGCATTATTATGTCTGTTTACGACATACACGGATTTTTATCGCCATTTGTTATAAAAAGTAAAATCATTTTTCAAGACGTGCACAGATCTAAAGTTGATTGGAAATGCCGCATCCATTCTGATGAGCACACCAAATGGGTGAAGTGGCTCGATGAATTAAAACTTTTAGAATCCCTACGTATACCTAGGTGGTATAACAATACTGATAGTTGGACTCAGTGCTATCAGTTAGAGATAGATATAGGTAGAAGTGCCGAGTCTATTGTAAATAAACAACTGCACATATTTTGTGACGCTTCTATTAAAGCTTACGCCGCAGTTATTTATTGGCGTTTTACTCGAGCAGACGGGAATGTTTTGGTTTGTCTAGCTGCCAGTAAGAGCCGAGTGACTCCACTGCGGCCTGTGTCAGTTCCTTGACTGGAGCTGCAAGGCGCGCTCACAGCCGCACGCCTCGCGGACTCACTGCAGCGGGAACATAAAAATATGAAGGCTGATAAACGGTACTTCTGGACTGATTCACAAACGGTTTTACAATGGATCCGTAGTGATCCAAGAAGCTATAAGCCGTACGTAGCTCATCGCTTAGGTGAAATTGATGAGCTCACGACGTTATCAGAGTGGCGATACGTCCCAACTAAGTTGAATGTAGCTGACATAGCTACCAAAAACGACACGCTACCTCTGACATACGATAGCGTATGGTTTCTAGGACCACAATTCTTACGGCAACCTGAAGATGCATGGCCTAAGGATTGTAAGTCCACAAAGAAGCCGTTACCAGATGTAGTCTTCGAGCAAAGGAGCTTGAATGTGGTCACGACTCAGGTCGTTGAATATTCCTTACCTAACGAAAATGACTACTCGTCTTGGTTACGACTCGTTCGAGTAACCGCTCGAATTTTATTGTTTATCAGACGATGTCGACGAATTGATATTTGTTTGAATGTTGAACTCATGAACGAAGCTGAACTTCTTCTGCTGAGTAAATCTCAACAGGATTCGTTCGCACAAGACATTGAGCTTATCAAGCAAAATAAACCTTTGTTATCAAACAGTCGTTTGTTAACATTGACACCCTATTTAGACGACACTAATGTGTTACGAGTAGCCGGTCGAATCGATAAAGTCGAAGGTGTATCCCACTTGACTATGAGACCCACCATACTCGATGGTCGTCACAAAACAACTCGTCTATTAGTCGAATACTATCATAGGAAAGCTATGCATGGTGCCCACGAACTTGTAGTCGAGTTAAGACAACGCTACTGGATTTTGAAGCTGCGTCCTACTGTACGCACGGTCGCAGCGCGCTGCCTGTTCTGCCGATACCGGCGCGCGACGCCGCAGCCGCAGCGTATGGCGGACCTGCCAGCTGCTCGTCTGCAGCACAATCGACACCCATTCACGTTCACGGGGGTGGATTTTTTCGGACCGATGGAGGTCACTATCGGACGAAAAAGAGTAAAAAGGTACGGCGTAATGTTTACGTGCCTAACGGTACGCGCCATTCATTTGGAAATTAGTGAGAGTCTGAGTACAGACTCCACCATCATGGCGCTCAGACGTATGATAGCTCGCCGCGGTACGCCCAGCGTTATCTACTCAGATAACGGGACGAACCTGCGCGGCGCAGATAACGAGTTAAAGCGGAGTCTATCGGAACTCAATGAGAGTAAACTCCGTGAAGACGGTACCGTAAGAGGTATCGAGTGGAGGTTCATACCCCCTGGGGCCCCTGAGAAAGGCGGTGTCTGGGAGCGTATGATACGCACGGTGAAAACGGCCTTGAAAGTCGTTCTTAAGGAACGCGCTCCACACCCTGAGACGCTGTCTACTTTATTCGCTGAAGTAGAAGCCCTAGTTAATAGTCGCCCTATTACACATGTTTCATGTGACGCTAATTACCCTGAAGCATTAACGCCTAATCATTTTTTGTTAGGTAAGTCATCGAACGGTCCCGTGTTTGGTAGGTATGATGACGACGATCTACATATGTCTGCGAAAACAATGGCGCCTAGCGTAAAGGTTGACCGATATGTTTTGGGCGCGATGGGTTAAAGAATATCTCCCTACTTTAATTCCTAGGCAAAAATGGTTTAGGGATCAGAGAGCATTGCGAGATGGGGACTATGTTCTTATAATGGAACCTAATTTAGATCGTGGATGTTGGCGGCACGGAGTGGTGAGTGCGACCCATGCGGGTAACGATGGTCGCGTGCGAGTTGTGGACGTGCGCACCCGTACTGGTTTGGTGCGCCGCCTGGTAACGCCGCACTACTCGCACCAACGGAATGTTAGTGCTGATCTGACACTTTTTGTATTCATTTGATTTCTATTATGTTTTGTCAGCTCAGTTCAGCACTAAGAGGGTGGATTGTAGACGACACACGTTGTTAGTGATAATTATTTTTTAGTAGAGGGTAGTCGCGAACCTACTGCGAGACGCGACGCGGCTCCACAAGTTTTTTTCTAATTAGTCATAGTTTTTTGTCAAAATAAAGCACATGATTGTATCACCTATTATGTATAACTAGCATCCGTCAGCGGATTCACACGCGTTGTTTGTCAACAAAAAGTAGCCTATGTGTTAATCCAGGTTAAAATCTACGTAGGTACCTACCTACATACCGATTTGAAAGTAACTCTGTCCCTGTTTGTTACCTATTCATGACTTGAGACACAGGATACACTTTACGCGACTGCACAGAAGGAGGGTAATGTTTTATTGACAAACCACGCGTACCTACGAAGCCGCGGGCGGGTCAGCTTGTTGTATACATACCTACCTATAAACAGGGTATGATGGCCACTCAAAAAATAAAAAAAAAACAGGTTCTTACTGCATACCTACCTACCTAGCCTGCAACTTTGCCTTACATAAGTTTAATAATAAATAGATAAAATAATAATAACAGGAATGTCGACTTTTCATTCTTTACTCTTCCATAGGGATATCAAATTTTACCCGACTGCTGGAGGAGGTTATGTTTTTCAAGTGTATGTACCTATATGTATATTTGTATGTACCTATGTTTATTTTTTGGCACGGCCTGTAGAAGCCGATGGTACTATTTTATTTCGCGCAGTCGGGTTTTTGGTTTATTTTTTAATGCAATACAAATCTTGTTCGCGTTAAAGTCAATGACCTTAAATAACGTTCAGTGTAAGTAGACCTCCCAGTACTAGTGACTGCCTACTAATGCAAGGTCAGCACATACTGGTTTTTAGTTTAATACTCGTTCACTAATAATAATAATAAATAATTAATGGTTGAGTACCTACAACGACTTCAACACGAAAATTACTGATCTCGATATAGGTATTTTCAAATTCTTTTGCAGTTTTTAAACGAAACAGAAAACGGCCATGTGGCAGACCGCGACGCCGCCGATGGAAAGATGAACTCGCCTCGTATAGGGGAAACTGGATCAGACACGCGCATGATAGAGTAGAGTGGAAGGAAGGAAAGGAGGCCTTTGCCCTGCAGTGGGACAGGACAGGCTCCAAATAAGTGATAAAAATAAATAATATACTACCTACCTAGGTACCCTGAGACTTGCTGATTGATCTCAGCCACAGTAGATACAAATACAAATCATTTATTTCAAATAAAACATGGGAACAAAGAAAAGAGAGTTCTCTGTCTTCTGTTTCAGTTAAAAGAACTGTAGGTACCTACCTATTACAGAAGACAACTTCATCCCCGATACACAGATAAATAAATAAGCTTTTATTATAGGTAAGTATCTACCTATTGTGTCTCAGCGGAATAGAACCGTGCTAAAGTATGATTAACTAGCTTTCGCAAACTAGTGGTTTGCCCCGAACTGAGATCACGCGAGTCTACCAAAACACAAAAAAAATACTTATACCTACCTACCTAGGTACTTAGGTTAAGCTAAGGTATAACAATAAAAAAAACTAAATACCCGACTGCAAAACTGACTAAAATGAAGTATACAAACTTCGTTGTAGGTATATTATCGGAATGGTCTTTTAAATAGCTTCATTTTGATACCTCACTTGATAGGTACCTACTCATAAATTTTTAATTCACTGAACTCCAATATGGCGGCCATATTGAAACTTCATTATAGCATCACTCTAGTGATTCTACGATTCCAATGATTCCTCGTTTGTCATAATCCGTCTAGCCGTTTAGTCTATTCGTTGCGACTAATGAACAGACATACATTACTACGCAGCAAGGTAAAAATTAAATCACACAGTATACACATACTGTGGATAAACTAACAAGCCTGAATGAATTAGATAGATAGATAGATAATTATTTTATTGCACACCATTAAATACAAACATTTATAAGAAAATACACTCTTAAATAATAGGTACAATGGGCGGCCTTCTCGCTAAAAGCGATCTCTTCCAGGCAACCTTTGGATGGACAGGATCTATGTGAACAAATAAGGACGGCGGCGTAAATCCGGTATTATGCGTATAGGCATATAATGTATAATATAATCATAAAATTACATAAATATTAATATTATGATACATAAAATATATTTTGTCATACCTACGTATATAAATTATAAAAATGTAAACATTAATAAGTGGCCTAGTGAGCGATGGACGACAGATAGTGTTGTCTGACCAAGTTTTTAAAGATAGGGACGTTTAGCGTGACGAATTGAGACAAGTAGGGCATTCCAGAGCCTGGTAGCCTGCAAAGTAAAAGAGAAACTATAAAATACTGAGGTATGATGGGGAGTTCTTTATTGAAGGGTTTCAGAATTTACATTTTAAATAATACAAATGCCGTTCGTTGGTAAGCGCATCAGAATGAGAACGACTGGACAGATTTTGATTTTTTTTAATGTGCCTAATTAAACTTTGTTGAACACAATAAATAACACATACCTACCTACCTACTTAGACATTCTCTTGTAGGTGCTTAGGAACTAGGTACATATGTTATTTGTGTGCAAGTATTACCTATTTTATTAAACGTAGGATATGGACTTATAGTTAGACTTTACCTAAATAGTTTAAAAATTCTCATTGTAAGTGACTAAATGTTTTTTAGATGAGAAATAAACATTATTTGAACTTTTTT
The DNA here is from genome assembly GCA_963924445.1 of Philereme transversata. Classification (NCBI taxonomy): domain Eukaryota; kingdom Metazoa; phylum Arthropoda; class Insecta; order Lepidoptera; family Geometridae; genus Philereme; species Philereme transversata. Next base: position 21,092,147 of record OZ004348.1, on the reverse strand, counting down.
TGAACACCAGAATTTAGTACTAATTGGTACCTACGGTGTGACTAAATCAGCCATAAATGTGGTGGGGTTGTTGAGAAATGGGTCAAGAAAAAAAACCAAAATAGGACTCAACACCGTTTTTATTTTTGCTTCAAACCAAGCCACAATAAAAACTGAAGTTTGACAAAATTCATAGGGTACACCAGTGACCCCACAGTGCTGAAACTTGGTATGCGTGTAGGTCACAAATATAGGCAAAAGTCTGAAATACAGAATAACTGCAATTTCAACCACAAAAAAGAATCACCAACATACATGAACTCCCGGTACCTGTAATTTGAATGAAACTGTAGATTAAGTTAAGTGGTTATGCATTTCGTGACACTATTTTGATAGTCGAAGATTACGAATACGAGGCATGCCTTTTAAGTTCTGTCGTTTCCATATTTTCCGGCAATTTTGAATTTGGAACTGTTCTATATTCGAATGTGTTTACATTTTGAATCTCAAAACAGTTGAAAGTATTAGGATTAATGCTATTGTTTAGTCACAGTTTCGATTTGAATCTGTCAGGTCACGTACGAAAATGAATCTTTCTAAGGAAAATGTTCGTGCAATAATTTTCTACAACTTTAGAAGAGGCCTGACACGGCTTCAGTGTTTAGAAGAGCTAACATCTGTGTTCAGTGATGTAGGCCCATGTCTGCGGACTGTCGAACGCTGGTATTTAGAATTCCAGCGTGGACATACTAGTGTTAGTGACAGATTTCGCGAAGGACGCCCAAAATCCGCCTTCACTGAAGATAACATCATTGCTGTGAGACAACTAATTCTCGAAGATCGTCATGTGACGTATCGAGAGATAGAGGCTCTATTAGGCATCTCAGGGACAACCATTCAGAAGATCTTGCATGAAGCGCTTGGTGTGAGAAAGCTAGTTTGCCGTTGGATACCGCATCTGCTTTCCGACGATCACAAGGCGGCCCGCGTCAGATGGTGTAAGAAAACTCTGCAAAGGTTCAACCGAGGGGAGTCAAATCACGTCTACGACATCATAAGTGGTGACGAATCTTGGATCTATGCCTACGATCCTGATACCAAACAACAATCTACAATCTGGGTCTTTCAAGACGAGCCAAAGCCGACTAAAGTTGTTCGTTCTCGAAGCACTTCAAAGAAGATGGTGGCCACGTTCGTTGGAAAAACCGGCCATGTTGCGACTATTGCACTTGAAGATCGTAGAACGGTTAACGCAGAGTGGTATACTACAGTTTGTTTACCACAAGTCATCGCCGAACTTCGAAAATCTAACTCAAAGCGACGCATCATCCTGCACCACGACAACGCAAGCTCACACAGCGCTCGTCAAACGATTGAGTATTTGAAGCAGGAAAAAGTAGAAATTCTTGACCATCCTCCATACAGTCCTGACCTAAGCCCTAACGATTTCTTTACATTTCCTAAAATTAAGAAAAGTCTTCGTGGTCAAAGGTTCCAGTCCGGTGAAGAAGCAGTCGACGCTTTCAAGACAGCCATTTTGAACACCCCACTTTAGAGTGGAATAAATGTTATAATAACTGGTTTGAGCGAATGGAAAAGTGTTTTAAGCTACGTTGTGAATACTTTGAAAAACAATAAAAAGTACTATAAGGTTCTAGATGTGTTTTTTTCTTCAAACGACAAAACTTAAAAGGCATGCCTCGTAATATTGTTTTGTTTTATTGGAGACTCGCGAGATCTCAGTTCGGGGCAAACCACAACCATATACCTAACCAGTGGTTCGCCCCGAACTGAGATCTCGCGAGTCTACCAAAAAACAATAAATATATTGTTCGTAATAGGTACGTACCTATTTTGTTATTTATTTCGTGGCACTATTTTGTAGCCAACTATCAAAATAGTGCCACGAAATAAATAACCGACTTACTTGACCTACAGTTTCATTCAAATTACAGGTAACGGGTGTTCATGTTAATTGGTTAAATTTTTTTTGGGTACATATTGCAGTTATTCTGGATTTCAGACTTTTGCCTATAATTGTGATACATAAGCTACACGCATACCAAATTTCAGCACTGTGGGGTCACTGGTGTCCCCTGTGAATTTTGTCAAAGTTTAGTTTTTGTTATGGCTAGTATCAATATTATGCAATATTATATTCTAGTTCTCAGCATCACATTGTATAAAAATAACTTTATACTTATTTTTAGGCACTAGAATCTGAAACAATCAAAAATTTTACGTGTTAACTAAAATTATGATTAAATTAATTCAATTAAGTAAAGCTACACAATCAATAAATTTAACTCCTTATAATTCTACAAAAATAATTCAATTGTCATAGGTACAGACTTTGGAAAATCAGTCCCATTTTACTTTGTAATATGTTAAGTCCAAGTAAAATCAATTATACTTCGGCCGTTCAGAGAATGCGTTCCTGACACCTATCAGTTAGTCACGACTAGTGATGGGCACAACATAACACTGAGTTCGTTACCGTTCCTCCAAAATGAACCGCCGCGTTATTTTTAAGATTATTTTCGTTTTAAATTAGCGGAATCATTTAAAATTTATATTTTAGTTATTTAAGTGGAAACCAAAAAAGGGTAATATTAATATAATAAAATTGTTTTATTTATTCTTTGTTACAAAGTTACAATCTGTATTTCTATGCAATAAAGTACATTGAATTGAATGTGCGTACAGAATATTAATCAGACTCCAATTCGCTTGAGGAGGTGGTGTCTTCATCATCATCTTCGTCTACATGTATAATTATATTATTATCAATAACAGAATCAATCCTGATATCTCGGCCAAAATGTTCCACAATCAGATTTTTAGTCTTCTCAACAACCTTTGCCCAGTCATCTCTTGTGACTTTCCCGCAGGCTTCTTTTAATAGGGTCATCATCTTTTTCGTGCTGAATGGCGGGGAAGTATTGTGGCGGGCGGCGTAACCTTTTATTTGAGCCCAGATTAGCTCAATCGCGTTATATTGGCAATGATACGGTGGAATTCTTAGAACGCGATGACCGTACTCCAGAGCCAGTTCATCGATTTCGTATTGCACATTTGCCGCTTTATTTTCTTTAACTAATTTAATTAGCTCTGCTTTTAGCATCTGCATATTTGCGTCAATGCCTTTTGCTTGTAACCAAGCCACCATTTCTTCTTTTTTATTAGCCTGGGTAGGTGGTTTCTGTATTTGAACCGAGTGATAAGAGGCATTATCCATGAATATTATAGAAGGCTCTGGTAGGCTGGGCAAAAGCACGTTCTGGAACCACTCTTTAAATGTAGTGGCATTCATTTCCTCGTGGTAGTCATTTGTGGTTTTTGATTGAAATGCCAGTAACGCGTTCTCCACAAAGCCGTATTTTGCAGAACCTGCGTGGCATACTATCAGACGGGCCCCCTTACCCATTGGTACTTTCGACGTCGACGCTTGTGTATCATCCGTCCAAGAACGGGAAACCGTGTGATTGGCGTTTAGCCATGTCTCGTCAATGAACACGACATTATCCCAGTTATCAATTTTTTTTGCTTCTCTCAAAAAACTTATCCGTTTTAAAATTATGTCGTATCGTTCTAATAAAATTTTTATTTTGTCTGTTTTTTTATACGAAAAACCAATATCTTTTAAGATTTTGGTTAAAGCAGTTTTACCCCCGCTAAACAGTCCAGCTTCTCTTAACGATGCCAAAAGCTTCTTCCTGTTGAGATATTCATTTCTGGAATAGTAACCATACATATGATTTCTGATTGCATCGGCGTCAAAGGTGTCAATATCTGTCACGGGTTTAGTTCTACGTTTCTTCTTCGGAGTACGTAAAATATTATCTTCCATGCCAGTAGAGCCGAACTTTTCTGTGTTAATATTTGTTATCGTTCGTTTGCTAACTCCAAGCGCCTGAGAGACGCGTTCTTGTACTTGTTCGACAGGTACCAGGGAACCGCCATTTTGCCGCTCCCGCTCAAAGTAATCTTGCAGCTTGATGATTAACTCACGGGCTCCACTTTTCAATGTCTGTCCACGTTTAGGCATTATTATGCACCAAAAGTCACAAAAACACAATCGAAGTCCGATTTAGCGCCGATCTCAGTTTGAAAAGCAGAAACAGTCCATTAAACGAAAGCCGGGTAATCAAATAAAAACAGATCGAAAACACTTGAAGAACGTGGTCTATGCGCACGAAACAACAACAGACGACTGTTTTAGCGTCACAAAATGGCGGCCCATAACGCCATTTGGGGTTACCATTTTCAACCTAAATATAAAAATGCTACTTTCTTTCGCGCGTTCGGTTTGGTCGTAGTTTTATTTTTATATTTAATACAAGTTATCTTATAGTCCATTATTTTCAAATTCTTAAAAAGAAAAACAAAACGTATTATTTTATAAAGTATAACTGTATAAGAACAGATTACGATACTATTATTGCCTGTTATTGTTAGCACAGCACTACAAATATAAAGCGCTGACATAACCTTGTAATAGCGCAGTTTAGATTTAGAAAAATATTGTTTACCAAGTTATTTGACACTCAGTTTGGCACAAAATTATAACATTAATTGATTATTGATATAATGATGTTGTTTTAATGCTCATCAATTGTTAAAACGGTAAACAACCAGCAATAATATTTTTATCGTAACTGCAACGCCATTACAAAGTTACGTCGTCAGTTCAATCGCGACGTGTCAGGAACGCATTCTCTGAACGGCCGTAGTATAATAAACTAATGAATCATCATCATCGCCAGCCTTTCTCATCCCACTGCTGGGCATAGGCCTCTCTTCGTTGTCGCCATTCACCTCTGTCCTGCACTGTTCTAACCCACATACGACCTGCGATTTTTATAATGTCGTCGACCCATCTTGCCGGTGGACGACCTGCGTTCCTAGTTCCATCTCGGGGCCACCACTCAGTCAGAATACGTAAAAGAAACTAATGAATACGTATTTTTATCTCCTCCATTTCTTCCTTCTTCTTCTTGCTCCTCAAATTCTGAAAGTAATACAACTTTGTAGACATCATAAATACTGGGGCAACTAATAAATATTAGGGCTGAAGTAGGGTTGTACTAGGAGCGCGGTGTCGCGTACGAAGTCGCGGTCAACAGCTAGTCATATAGGTATATTTATTGTTTCACTAGCGTTGCCCGCATCTCAAAATCAAATCAAATCAAAAATCATTTATTTCTCAAATCAAGCAATATACATATAACAAAACATATTTATATTCTGGGGGATTCTGGACACTTAGGAAAACAACAATGGTTCTACGACTTTTGTAAATTCGATGATTTTCATTGAAGAACAGTGCAGCAAAGTTTGCTTGAAAACTGAACGTACGACAAGTGGTGACAACCCTAAAATCAGCTGTTTATTGTACTCTGGAGCTTGACCTGAAGATGAACCATCGTTAGAGTTCACGCTAAACACAAATATAAAAGTTGCCTACACATTGTGATGCCTCTGAGAAGAAAGTCGATTTTTGTTTTCGTTACGATTAATTGTTATTTTTATTAAGATTCTTGCTTGTTTTGTGTCAAATGTGTCAAAAACAATTAAATGCACAAAACCTGATAATTAGCGAATACTTAACAGGATATGCGTTAATGATTACGATGATGACGATGATGATAACCTGTTCATATTTCATTATTAAAATAACTTGATTCGGATCTTCATAGAAAATTAAAGCATTAGGTACCTAACTTACAACATTTTACGGACCATATCACGGTAGCGACTTATCTATCACGTATCTACTCTTTGACGCATTTGACCTGCTACTCGAGTTTACACTACTCGCCGCCGCGTGGGCCACCTCATTCGACCGACGCGCAGCTCGGTCGGTACAGCTACAGCAGTCAGGAACACTCCCATGTAAATCGCACGTTTATACCGAATACATATTCCCTCTCAATACAATTATTTAGTATTATTGAAACGCTACCTCTCCCAGTAGATATACGCGGCTATACCTACGTGATACCTACTATGTGATTTTTCTGTTCTGACTTCAAAAACACACTAAAAAGTGTTTAAGTAGGTAGTTACCTAGTTCTTGATTTATATCAATGACTTGCCTAACGCCATAAATTATCCTATTGTATAATTATGCTACGACAGCACTGCTGTATTTACTGATCCAAATAATTCTAATAATAATCATGAAAGTATAATAAATAATTATCTTTATAATATAATTGACTGGTTACAAATAAATAATTTAAATATCAATATTGACAAAACATTCATCATGACATTCAAAAATAAAAACGCTGGAGCAAATGAGCTGAAAATATGCTACATGAATAAACAGCTAAAAGAAGTGCAAGGTACTAAATTCTTGGGTATCTACATAGACTGTAATCTGACATGGAAACAGCATATCGCTGAAATCTCTACCAAAATCAGCCAATGCTCATATGCACTATACATGCTTAAAAAAATCGTCAGTCAAAATGCTCTTTTAAATGCCTATCATGCGTATGCAGGTTCCATACTTAAATATGGGATTATTTTCCGGGGAAATTCAACACATAAAGATACCGTGTTTGTAGCTCAGAATAAGTGTATAAGGTCTATTTGTAACTTGAGGAGAACTGATTCGTGTAAGCTCCATTTCCAGACGTTAAACATTCTTACCCTACCTTCACTTTACATCTACGAATCGGCTTTACATGTTAGAAATAATATCAAAAACTACGAAACCTTGAACAGCAACAGGCATAAAGGCCACCTTCGAGCAATAACGTCTAAGACAGCTTTGTTTAATAAGAGTGTGTTTTGTATGGGAGTGAAGATATATAATAAGCTTCCTATTTATATAAAATCTATACACAGTTCACATCTATTTAAGATAAAACTAAAAAATTACCTGACCCAAAATTACCTGACCTACCTACCTGCCTACCGTGTAATGTGATTTTTGTTAAGTGCCGTGATAAACTTCAAAATTCTACGGAGCACGTGCCGATTAATTAAATGGTATGTACCTACCTACCTAAGATTTTTAAAACCTTCTCAAAAATCGTCAAGCCGGACGGGACTTGAACCCGCAACCTTTATTTTGATAGGTACGAGAATGCGCTACATACCCATCGCCTACTGATGTATGTAGGTACCTACCATGTGTGAATACGAATACCACACTCAGTACGTCGGACAGAAGGTACCTACACTACACCTAACTCATCATCATCATCATCATGAACAGAAGGTACCTACACTACACCTAACTACATAGGTATTTAGCATAACACAAAATTTGAAGTCGCGCGGATTTATGTAGGTAGGTAACGTACTTACCTACTTAGAAACATTGTTGACAAATTAGGGTTGTCAAATTTATTTTTTAAAATAAAATAAAAAGTTTTGTAAGTATGGAAATGTGAAAATAAGAATTCTTAGGCATTGTACCTTCACGACTGTTCATTTTCATGGTCCAAATCACCCCGTTCAGGCTTAACATATTAGTTCCGGAACATCCTGTATAGGTACTTTTAATTTCATAAGTTAGTTCTTAATGAAAAAACGGCACAATAATCCTCAATGCATACCGAATGCAAAGACAATGCACATTGCACGTGTCATATAGCTAGGTATCAACTATCTTGTTTACTTCATTCTCACTCCGTCCGATCGAAATTGTTTATTGATTAATAATCTATATTATTTATTTATATATAAGTATAATGTTAATTGTTCAATAAACTTATCAAGATTTTACGTGTATAATATTTTGTGTAATTTATTTTATCACTTTCTACAACTCTTCAGTTTCCTCATACCCCAGATTTAGAAGCCAACCAAATAAGGAACTTTTATATTCTGCTTGGTTCATGTGCACCAAATTCTTTATTACCTTATTGGCTTTATTATACAATAGAAGACCTAAGAACGCTTTACACTCCTAAATGTGTAGGTAACCTAGAAATAAAGCTAAACTCGCTGCTGCAACTTGACTTGATACTCCATTTTTATCACATGGGACGATTTATGGGATAAAATATAGCATATGTGTTAATCCGGGTTATAATCTACGTACATACTAAATTTCATCGAAATCGTTGAGCCGTTACGACGTGATTGAGTAACAAACAAACAAACAAACCCCACTAATATTATAAACGCGAATGTTTGTATGGATATGTGTGTGGATGTTTGTTACTCTTTCGCGTCGAAACAGCTGAACCTGAACTGAAAACTGTGGGTTTTGACAAACCACGCGTGCGAAGCCGCTGGCGGAAGTTAGTACTTAATAATTAAAAGGTACTTACTGGGACAGCTTTGTTGGCCTCCCTTCTTCGTTTTGTGGCCATCCTGCCACCTTCCTCAGCACGAGAGCCGCGCGCGTTATACAATGATAAGGCCGAAATATACCGTCGTTTCGCTTCGGCAGCCTTCTCCTTCCACTCCTACGACGAATACAATTCATTCAACAACAAATCATACAATTCATACGGCAAGCTCCATCATTAGCCACGTTTATAGCAAGAGTTAAAAGATTTGATCTCTCAGAAACGTCGGTGTATCGCTATAGATATGTATGTTTATGTATAGGTATGTAAAGAAATCGTACCTATTCCTTTGAATTTGAATTTTGCCGCGCTTGGCGGTGAAGCAGTTTGTTAATATAGAATGTCGGTAAAACAGATTAAGCGGTTTGCAAAGTAAAACAGAACTGTTTGATATAAAATTGTAATGAGATATACATAATACCGAATAATGAGTGTTAAGGATTACCTACTAATGAAGAATAAGTTTTAATCTTATATATATTTTTATTGCATGTTATTTATTGTAGGTATATTATTGTCATGTACCAAGGTATATTTACTTATGTAGGTACCTATATTGTTTTTTTTATTGTATGTGATCAGCGCTCTCCTTATATTTAAGTATTGTTTTATTAATATACACCCCCCCCCCCCTCCATTATTGTAATATTACAAAAATCCTCTCCATGCAAAGGTTGTCTGGAAGAAATCTTCTAAGCGATAAGACCGCCCATTGTACTTATTGCTTTGTGAATTTTTATTTTTATGTTTGTTTCTTGTGTGGTGTACAATAAAGTATTTTCATAGTATATTCAATAGTACATGGTTACTCTAAGTGGATCGATTTAACACAAAGATAGCATCGAGCGAAACTTACACTTTTGTTTTCCATTGAGCGCCATAATTTTCCGCCTTTTTTTGCAAGCTGCGTCATTTTAATCCCTGGAAATTGGCTTTTGATCGAAGGTCTTATGCTGTTCAGCCACAGCATGAATGATGACAATGGGCGTTTTGGCATTTCCGACATCTTATTTCTTTTCCTGTTAAATAATACATAGTGTTTTTATAAAAAAATATCAGCAAAATGCGGATAACAGGTTCTGCGGGCCACGCTTTGGTTTTAGAGTTCTAGATTGCCTTCACACTGTCTAAATGGCACAGTATAGGTATCGAGTTGAAATTAAAACCATATCCTACCTGCAAAGTAAGTACGTAATCAATCATTGAAACAGTCGGTACAAATATTTCGTTTACACTGTCGCGTGAATTTAAAGTTCCAAGACAAGCCCACCTTATGATGTAGAAGAAGTGTTTATATACTTCAATGGAAAATAACTAAGAAATAAATTAATGAAATCAAATGGCGTCCTTATCATACCTACCCACACAGCTTAAAAAATTGTATGAAAATGCGGATAGCTATGTTTCAACGCGAATTCAAAAACCAAGCCTCAAATAACTAAACATTTATATTCAAATTCAATAGTTTATTGAATTTAGAAGAACACAAAATACACAAAAATTACGATAAAAGGTCTTAAATCAATGCTTGTCAATGTATTCAATCTGCAAATATTTGTCATTTGGTCACATTATCACTAATCTTACTGTAACACTTCCCTTTCATTAAAAAAATGCTAAGACTTACCTGATGGCAAAAATGTTTAAATTAATGAAAAGCCAAACTGTAGTCCAAGAAACCCAGAAGAAAATGTTACCAAAGCAAGCTACCTTGCGGATGTCTGAGTCAGTGTTGCCAGCACCTCAATCAGAAAAAGGCCGACTTTTGGCACAAAAAGCCGAAATTGAAATAATAAAACGTTATTTAAGTAAAAAATATATTTTAATGGTTTAAAGAACAAAGACTGGACAGTCTTTAATTAATCTAATATTTTATTTGTGCACATAACATTTCTAGTGATGGCTCGAAATTTATTAAACCACCACAGTTTTCTATGTCTGCAGTACCTAGTAGTCATAAGAGAAGCTACCGTCTCCGTATTGAGACGAGTGCGGCTTTCAGTTCTAATCCTCTTCAGTTTTAATCCTCTTGAGTTTACTAAAAACACGCTCAACACTCGCGTTGGCGAATGGCAGAACCAGCAGTATGTAAATTATGTAGATTACAGATTATGTAAATTAAATAAATTGGCGACTTCCTGCTATATTTTTCAACTGAAAAACTGCTGCGGGTAAAGGCCTCATAAATACCGATGGCTGCAATGGGCCGCCATAACTTCCCAAAGGCCGACAAACTGGCAACTCTGGTCTGAGTTGTTTATTATAGTGCCCAAAGATGGCGTCTTAAAAGTTGTACGATAGCCGTCATTGGTTGATATATTCAATAGTGCCAACTTCACGACCGTGTCGTGGTTTCTTGTACCACGTTCCACGCTATTTGAAAATTCCGTAACGTCTCTTTCTAATCATACATAGGAAAATAAACTAGGTACTTGATTTAGAGTGTATTTTAAAACAATTTACATATTACACAAATTTGTTTTCTAAAATATTTTATCCTAATTTACTATGAAAAATACACTTTTAAGTACGTATGCAATTTTATGCCATTATTTCAATATTGAAACATGCGTATATTTCATAAATATCTTTAATACAAAAGAGTTTATGAGTAGATATATCAAAGAATGTCCTAAAAAAAGATGGATAGAAGATATAAATTCTACTGCAGAAAGTGAATGGAGAAAGAGAGCAACAGATAGAGAGGCCTGGAGCAAGCTGGAGGAGGGCTATACCCAAGAAGGGGTTCCGATCACCGGTGATAGAAACAGTAGCGATAGTGATTAAAATGAAATCAAATTTATTTATTAAATATTAATTTTTGTATAATTTAAAAATTATTAATTTCTATCATATTAGTAGCGATATGTATATACATTTATTATTAATCATTGTAATTAATTTAATTTAAGAAATGAATGTAATTGAAGATTGGAAATAAATGGGCTTTAATAATAATAATAATATCAAAAAATTACCCATTCCATTGAAGAGCCATTCCCACTAAAATTGACCAATGCCGCAGACGTTTAATATTGAAAAAATCAAACCGCGGTTTTTTGTTTACGTCAAAATAACTGTTTGTTAGTCATCTTACGTAATTTTACTTATTCTTATAATACTTATGATAAGCTTCATATGCCTGTCACGTCAAACCTAAACACAGCAATGCTGCTTGGCGGCGGATATAGGTGTGGTGGTAGTGCTTCCCTCGGTTATCTCTTTCAGAAAAAACTCTATACTACTCTTAATATATTCCGTTAGTCATTTTGAGTCCTAAGAGCTACAATTTTTAATAATTCGTAGTATACCGTGTAATTGTCGTTTTGTAATCTTCTATCAGCGAAGTTGGTAGTTTGTATTTTAAGCTCAAAATATCGAAAGACATCATCGTCAAGGTTGGGGGAATTTATTTACTTGGCGTTTCAGCTTGCTGAGTTAAGTACATATATATGATATACCAACATTCTACGGATTTCACCGACTTACAAGAACCACCCTCAATAAGATTAGAAGTAGGTAATGGAACATTATTTCGTCCGTCATTCTATGCAACTGCCGCCTTTAAATCGTCCGTTGGTTACATTCTTATATTTAGTGAGTTGTTCTGATAAACAAACAACTTTAAAACACATTTTAAAACCTCTTTAATCGAATTGAAGGCTTTGAACGGTTTTTAGGCTTAGGATTTTTCTTGTAATTAAAACAGAGCCTATAGTAGAGCCTTCCAAACCCGTCTGCTGATAACAAGTGATAGTTCAAACTCAAAAGTGATTTAGATATTGTGCCCGTTGCGTGCTTTATAACTCGTATCTGGTTTTATCTTACAACCATCCAGCAGAGCTAGATTCAACAACTTAATTAAGTAAGGTTTACTGACGACCGAGCTTTTCTCAAGAACTGAGATTTTTAGCTTTTGATTGGGATCGGGTTGCATTTATATCTTTTGGTATCAATCCCCCATAATTCTGATATTTGTAACCGAGGAGCTTGTACAAATTCCTTGTTTTTAACAGAGACATACAATCTTTCATATAATCTTTATTACTTCAAAGATGTTGCATGGAGAGACATTGAGCTTAGATCGTAGCCTGAGAATTGTGCTTTTTTAATTGTGCTTAAGGCGTCCGCGATGTCCGCCGGCCCCGGCCGCGTCCCCGCCCCATCGCGCCGCGCCGCACTCTGACCGAGCGCCGCACCACGCCAGCCAGCCAGCCACCACGCGCCGGACATGGAGCCCTGCTGCACCCTCGCACCTGCCGAGGACCTACTGGGCGACCAGGTACCAACCACATCTAGCACCTCCGCCGCCGTCGGCGCCCGCGCCCGCTCCACCACTCTCGAATTGTCCAACCCGAACCGTGACTCCCGAATCTAATCGCTAGTGATTTTCGCGCTTCTAACGGTGAACCGACGGAATGTGTCAAACTGAATATGATCCAGAAATATACGCATCGGTTTGTAGAAAATAATTATGTGCAATTTCCTTACATCTTACCATAAAGTATGTATTTTATGTATTCAATCTAATTATATCTCATTATTTACTAGTTTCTGTTAAAGTTAAGTTTCAGAACCACCTGTTTTACATTTTCTTTGGTGTTGAAATGTTTTCGCGTGCTTGCGGTATTGTTTACATAGAACGGTCAGCATTGACAAATACCTGGTTTTAAATACTTTCATAAGTATTTTTGCTAATATAACTTTAAAATTAAATTATACCATTATCATTTACAAAATCCCAACAAAATAAACAAGTAAAAACCTCCCGCCTGACTTGAACAAACGGCGAACATTTTTATGTGCATTATTCAAAATAATTTAATTATAATAACATGACAAAAAGTAATTTGGATCAATAGAAAAATGTATGTTTATTAAAACTTGTTAAACGCGAAGTTTCCATACAAAAGACATGAACGCGCCGTCACGCGTTCGCCGGATAATTACTTAGTGAATCGATCTATCATCAAATGCGCATATTTATGTACATTATTATTTATTTTATTGTGTGTTAATCTAGATATAGTCAACATATCCTTGTTTAATTTACTTCATATTTTATCGCTAAAAAAATATTATAAACACTTGAATGTAATGATATACGGATTTTTATAATGACCACTTTCCTTGTAAGTAATGCTAAATAACAGCGAATTTAAACAAAAGTGTTAATTTTGAAATTTTCAAATATGTTATAGGTGTCATGTTACTGCAACTTTACATTTTAAAACTATAATAAATTTTGCTGATCCGTTTAAGGCAAGTTACAGGGTTTATCTACAGCGTGGCCGTTAGCGCTTCGTTTCAAGCTTGCTCTAACCTTGCATGAACGTTGCAAGCTTGGATTTGTAACTTACAAGCTCCTTGATATTACTTTCAGTAATGTTACGGTAAGTTTTGCTAGCTTAGCGGTTACATACTATAATGCGAAAAAACTTTTACCCCAACCTATTATTAACCGGGTGTCCCTCTTTATAATAATAACACAATTTTATTTTTTGCCATCTGACCCGCCCACTGCTGTACACGCGTGAATTGTCAATAAAAACATTACCCTTATTCTGTGCAGTCGGATAAAAAGTACCTTGCCTATGTCCCAATCCCGGTTATAATATTATATCTGCAGGTATACCACATTTTATCGAAATCGGTCCAGCCTTTTAGTCGTGAAAACGTAACAAACAGACATACCTACAGAGAAACAGAGTTACTTCCGTATTTATAATACTAATATGGATGTACGTACCTTTTAACCGGCTTCCTCTAATATGGACACCTAGCAAGTAGGTGCGCAACGTTCGTAACTACATATTACACTACCTCACAGATGTATTATTCATCTGTGCTACCTATCTATTCCCAAAATTCTAGCTTTGCTAAAATGATGTAGGGTAGGGTAGGTCTGGCGGGGCTCTGGGATCTTCGAAAGGACATGGGGTTTCACCTCCAGGAATAGGAAAAGAAAACTGATTCAAATAAATCTTAATAGATGCTTTATGGTACAAGTCTCCGGCTCATACATTTTACGGCTCCGGCTTAATGATAGATGGCGCAACCACTTAAATCTAGCTTTGATTTACGGTAAGTCTAGTGAAAGGAGCGCCATCTAACGCCTTCGCAAGCCAAGCAATAAATAGCCCACTAGCCAGGGCCGGATTTAGGGGAGGGCAACTGAAGCTACAGCCCCGGGGCCTCCACAAGAGGGGCTCCCACAATAGACTTCGGAAAAAAAGATATCAAATTCAGACTCTTAAACATTAGTAAACAACTTTCTTGTATATAACTTAAGTATATGTTTGTTAAATAATAAAAAAATCTATAATTGGTTTCATACTAAATTATTTATTGGAAAACTAGACTGACAAAATTGACCATTTTATTTGGAAAATAATTGAGGGCCTCCAATCCTTTCTTGCCTGAGGCCTCCAGACCTCTAAATCCGGCATTAACGCTAGCGATATGTAGTCAAAATATATGTAGTAAAACAGTTTATTGTATGATGTAAAATGACAGTCCACAACAGATGTAAAACATATTTTTAAAGACCTTATTTTTATCTGTGGTCATTCATACAGCATTGATTCCACAGACTACTAGGATGCTAACACATATTGATTCTCGCAACCACCGCATTTTCATGTTGACGATACTGTATTTTGAGGTATTTTTTTCAAAATCTGAAAAAACAATTATTTTATTAAATCAATTGAAGATGAAATTTGTATAGAAAAAACTCAACGCGGGCAAAGTCGCGGACATTCCACTAGTATCCTGGATAATCAATTGTTTTCAAATCAATTGGAAATATAGAAGACATTACGACATTACTAGAATTACAAGAAAGAAGATACAAGAAGACATTACAAGAAGACACTTACGATTTATTTTTTAAAACCTAGAAGCTGACCTTGCATTTAACAGAAATATCACTTCGTCTGGTTGTTTGCTTCATGAGCAGTGTTAAATCTTCTACCGTAAAACCTTTCTTCATCATAAAACTCCTTCACCAAACGATAATTTCTCCAAAATTCTTCAAATCCATTTTCAATGCCCGGGTGTTGTAGCGATTCATTCTTTGCATATATATTTCTTCTCACCCGAAGGTCCATACGGTTCGCTTCTTCAAGAAAATTGAAAAATAACGCAATGCGAGCCTTAATTACGACGAATTTAAAGAAATATCACAGTAAACAATCTCACTCGAACCAAACAAAGTAGCTATTTTGCTTTCGTAACATTTGAAGTTTAGTTTCGATCCTACAACTCGATATAAAGCTGCCATCGAGAGAAAAGGATTTTTCGATCTGACAGAAGACGATCAAAGTTATATAGTTCCGATTTGAGCCACAGCACGATCGTGCGCTCATGTCGAATTCAAGAGTATGAAAAGGCATTTTAATCGAATAAAATTCAATTGATTCAGAACTCGAAGCTGTCGGTCGGGAGTAAGCCAGCTGATCCGGCAACACTGCTCGTACGTACTTTTATGTAGTACATCTAAATCTAATTATTTAGTCTGTGGTATCTCACCTCGTGCCTGCCTGCCTGCCGAAGCTGAGCTGGAGCCGGTGTGGTGTATTGTTTGTTTGTATGTATTTATTTTCTTTTGTGCTGCTTGCTTGCGTTCTCCCTGTGAGTAGAGTAATAATGTTCTGTGTTTGCCTAGGGCCTACCTTTGTTAGTTTGTGGTATAACTTTTAAATCACAGTAAATTACTCAGGGTTTGTATTCTCTTTGTTATTTTCTGTTATGAATTCTCGTCTCGATCATTATTTTTATTTTCCAGTTCCACCCACCATTTTCCATCGGAGTTTTTGCAAAGGAACTGAAATCTCAAAGTGAAAATGAGTGAAGATAATCAGCTGAATATTGCCCGTCGCAAGCTGAACACAGTTCTAGCCGACCAAGCCCCTGCTTACTTCAACCAAATGAAGCAATGGTTCCGGATGAAAACCAGCAAGGATTATTTCGATGCTGAAGCTCAAAAACTGTTAACTCCTGAACAGATACATTATCACAATGAGTTTTTGTTGGCCTTGCTGAATAAAGTTGGAGGCTTGGCGGAGACAGAGTCTTCCGTGGCCCACGAGAGGGCATTTTCTTATGGAAAATATCTAAGGAGGCCGAGGTCCTCTACAACACTCGTTGATCCTGATGAGGCGCCTTGTTTCGATCCTGTGGACCTGGCGGACTACTTACCGCCGAAGTCGCCGCAAGGCGCTGGCAGTGACGGTGTCAAATATGTTGCTCAGGTACCTACGACATTTTATACATTACTGAACTGGGATTTAGGTGGACCAACTTCCACATCATTTTGTCTTCTAAAAAAAACATCTGCGGGGTTCCATCGCTGATACAAACAAAATAGTAGTGGGGCTTACTTTGATCTGCTTTCGGTCCTTATTGTTTGGATGATCCAAAGGTTGTCTGGTAGAGATCGCTATTTAGCGATAAGTCCGCCAATTGCATCACATCGATTTATGTTGTTTTATGGTGTGCAATAAAGAATTATCTATCAATCATTGCACAGAATTATTTTTAAAAGCTAGTAATTTAAAAAACCGAAAAAGTATTTACCATGTCTCTTTACAGGAAGTTTTTCTGCCGGATCAATCACTTATAGTGGGTCGCTTCATGCTGGCAGCCTGGGACCATGATCTGGAGGGAGTGGAAGATGATGCAGCCAATTGTGTTGTGGTTGCCACTCAAACCATGCTCAAGAATGTTTTGGCTGCTGTGATTGCCACGATCAAACCCTATAAATCTAAAAATGGATTCATGTACGATTTGGGTGCTGATGCACCCAATATGTGGCTGCGGAACTCGGCCAAGACAGGTGACCCTATGGGGAGCAGGCAAGTGCCATTCGGTGCATTCGGAGGCGCTGTGGGCTACAGCCGGCCCCCCACCGTGGATGAAATGGAACATGCTGCTGCGATGGAGATGGCTTGCAGGTAAAGGACAATTGTCAATAAACTTTCTACAAGTTTACTTTCCCCCTCTATGTATAAGTGTAGTATATCCATACTAATATTATAAATTCGAAAGTAACTGTATCTTTGTCTGTGGACCGATCGATGAAATTTGGTATATAGATTATGACCCGGCGTTCACTCGTTGACAGCGGGTGGACGCCTCGTTATTACCAGTAAACGCCGCGTAGTCAACCAGTGGTTCTCGCGCGTTCAACGGGTGGACGCCGCGAGGTCAACCAGTGGACCCCACGCGATCAACGAGTGGACGTCGCGTGGTCCATAAGATCATACAATAAATTATATTTTCGAACTTCTTCGATAAGTCTTTCTTTATTCATTTTGAAAGCAAAAACCATACGTCTGATACGTTAGAAAGAAAGGCTGGAAATGCGCTCACCGCCTCGGGTAGGCGGGGAGCGCATTTCCAGCCTTTCTTCATTGTGCTTGCGGGCCGCGTGGGGTCACTGAGTGGTCAACTCTTTGCCCGCACATGAACGGCATACACCCGAGACGATCCGGAGGTGATGTAGTGAGCGCACGTTCATACAATTTCATATAAAGAATACTAACCGCTCGAGGTCGGAGGGGTCGGGTTGGTGTACCTTTTTACCTGACTGTGAAAAGAAGGGTAATGTTTTTAATGCCAAACCATGCGTGCGAAGCCACGGAGGTCAGCTAGATATTTATTTATTAGGCAAGGCCAACAGCATACATAGTAAATACAATATTACAAAGCATTTTTAAAACAATTCTATAAAATGTGTGCCAATAACAGGCATGCACTGCATTTACAATAAAATTAGAAACAGACAATAGTTAGTTAAGTAAATAATAAAACACAGCAATGAAAATAATAGGTACGTCAGTACAAATTAAATTAAAACACAATCTGTTCTGCATAGTTATGTAACATAGCATAATGTCACTACAGCAAGCAAGTCTCTGATGACAAATTTATGGGGACTGTTTCAGTTTAAAAAACAGTCAGCTGTAAAAATTAACCTTAATTTATTTTCATGTTTCAGTTCTAAAAATGAAGAAGAAGAAGTTTTGAAGCTGTCATTATATGATGTTTACATGGCATTGCAGGAGAATCGCAATGTCATTGGCAGTCATTCGGTGTATTCTACCAACATGGAAAGAATTGCTAACATGCTGAGCCATCCCAGTAACTAAATTTAGGTGGAAATCTTTTCCACTCAACATTAACGCATAACTATTTCATTGCTTATTGTCTACTGACTACAAGTATTAAACTTTAATCATCGGCAGTTTGAGAA
This sequence comes from Philereme transversata, assembly GCA_963924445.1. Taxonomy (NCBI): domain Eukaryota; kingdom Metazoa; phylum Arthropoda; class Insecta; order Lepidoptera; family Geometridae; genus Philereme; species Philereme transversata. Next base: position 21,073,595 of record OZ004348.1, on the reverse strand, counting down.
TCGTAACTATTCATACATAATCATTAATTAGACCATTTATAATGTTCTTAATCTCTTTTTCTAAAATAATACTCAATGTTTTTAGCTTCCAGTAGGTTATTAGGTGCATAGGTTTTGCCATTATCTTAGAAAAATCTGTAGATTTACATGCCTCAAAATTTAAAACAGTAGTCAGTAAGTGTTTAGCTGTGTTTAATTTTTTTGAGAAGTCAGTTATTAGGTAGTTTTCTTACAGTTCAAATGACAAGATCTTTGTTTTATAAATAGTTAATCAACTACGGTAATTTCTCGTTATTTTGTGTATAGTTTGTTTTTTTGTATTGCTTTTTTGGTGTTACTTTTTAATGGCTGTGTTTTTAAGAATAGCATACTATTAAGTTAATTATAGAAAATTAGCAATACATTGTTTTAGTTGGTGCTTTACTTGAGACGTGTCAAAATCAGTTTGATAATTGATTATATTTTTATAAGTTCAGGCTGTGTCGTTAGGATTCAATCATTATGTAAACCTTTGATTAATTTGGATCTCATAAATGTAAACTTGTCATTTAAGCGGGCTTTACACTTTGCAATATTCAGACAGACTAAATGAGAAAGAAACTGTTTTCAGACAAGTTGAAGGATAAAAACTTCTTAGGGTTAAGCTCGCCTTTGTTTATGACCTGTCTTTATCTATTTCTGTATTTTTTAAATATAGTTTCTTGTGTACAATAAATAATAAAGAAAGTTTAAAGATACTTAGCTAGTTAGACACGCTAATTTTGCATCAGAATCGAGATTCTGAATTTTGTGGACTGAATATTGCAAAGTGTAAACCGGGCTTTAGTACAGTCTTGCCATATGCAATTAATAATATGTACTCTGTTATCTACATCTATCTAGAAAAAAGATTTATTATCAGAACACATAATAATAGTACAAAAATCGAACTGACTGCAATAACACTAACTGAAAACTGGCACATACCAGTTTAAAAAAATGCAATGAAATTGGTCCTTTTGTTTAACAGAAATACGAAAGAAAAATTAAAATAAATTAATTTATTCCCATAATACAAAACATAAAGGGCCTATCCAAATTACACTCAATGTATTATTGTAAACTAAGATTGTACCTAGCAAAATGATTTTCAATTTAGAGTAGGTATACAATTAATTGGATGTGGTTGTACCTATTAATAAAAAGTTTACCTAAATAGTAAATACTTACTGGACTTATCCATTATATATTAGAATTATATACTAGTAAATGATGAAGTGCTACAGTAGGTACTTTGCATTAGTTAAAAAAATGTAACAATAGCGTAAAAAAGCCCGTCACTGCCGTAGCCTATAAAAAATATAGCGAGATACACGGTGAAAAATTCTATAATCTTTACATAGTATAAAATTAAGTTGCTTCCGCTATCTGTTACCTTAGATCTTTTAAACTACTCATCGGATTTTAATGTAGTTTTCAGCAATAGATTTTATTGATTCAAGAGGAAGGTTAATGTGTATAACTAGCTTCCGCCAGCGGCTTCGCACGCGTTGTTTGCCAAAAAAAGGAGCCTATGTGTTAATCCAGGTTATAATCTACTACATACCGATCTAAAAGTAACTTTGTCTCTCTGTCTGTTTGTTACTTTTTACGACTTAACGGCTCGACCGATTTCGATGGAATTTGGTACCTATGTACCTAGATAGATTATGAATGGATTTGAGACATAGGATACACTTTACGCGACTGCACAGAAGAAGGGTAATGTTTTATTGACAAACCACGCGTACGTAGCCGCGGGCGGGTCAGCTAGTATCAATATAAATTATAACTACGACAGTAAAAGGCTTAAGTTTTACCTCTATTATTACTTTAATTGTAACAACAATGTATTTCATTAGTTTTAAATCATAATATCCATCTCTTTGTAGTTTTTATAGATAAGGACTTTAATTGTATTCATTAAAGCTCCTAGAAAAATACCCCCAAACCTTTTTTATTTCAAATCTCTGAGTTAGTAAGTACCTACCAAAGAGTAATTAAATACTACATATGGAATCCGAGAAATAACGATAGTGTTGTAAAGTTTTACTCATAGCTAGACGGTTTGGTATTTTGCTGTTTTTCTCATTAGTTGAAATGGGTCCCTTCTCGGGTAAAAAATGCAACCTGAAACATGTAAGTATTTCTTTATCTGTAACCCTCCTCAGCTTCACTAAATACTTGTAAATTATCCTATGACCAAGCCAAGAACTAGCTATGTAAACCTATATTTGTACCTATCTTTTGTATTTTTAAAGTTTTCGTTGTACCTTGTTTTAGTGAGGGGTTTTCACGTCCATGATTTTAGAACTGCTAACAGATGGCGCTGCTCTATCATAAAACGCTTTCATGAGAACCTAGGACATCGTCGTTAAAAAAAACTAATTTCAACTAGCGTAGTAGATGGCGCTGGCTGTAATAGTAATACTGCACGTGCATTGTTGATATTTACTTTGCGTGTGAAGGAAACGAAACAAATGCTATTATAATGTAAATGATTTTTTTTAAGATAAGTTAGTCTAAATCGAAGTAACGACAGTACCCATAATTTATATTTAAATAGAACTTAATATAGATAAGTAGCTTATATATTAATTACCTATAGCAGAAATGTCCCTATACCCTCATAATACACACGTCAAAAAAGTCTAAGCAACACCTACAAATTTTGAATATTTTTAATTTTATAGTTTTTTTTTTTAATTTTTTCTTTTTAAATTAAATGATATTTCTATGTTGTATTAACTGTAACGTGACATTTGATGTGTGTATAATAAATAAGAAACAGACATACTAACACTACACTGTAACTAGTAAAGTAACAAAGTTACGATAATTATAATAATATGATAATTTTAGTGTGTAATAAATTATATGAGGTAAGCTTTTATTTTAAAAAGATAGAAAAAGAAAGTCGCGGGCAACTCCTGGATTCGCGCAGCACAGGACCGGGAAGGGTGGCGTTTACAAAGGGAGGCCTACACCCAGCAGTGGGTACTTATGGGATGTGGATGATGATGATGACGATGAAGCTTTTATTATAAGATACTGTTAGTATGTAAGTTAGGAGCCTTATTTAAGCTGTTTGTTTATTTTGCCACGCCCTTACAGGGTAGGTACCTACATAATTCTTTAGATTACTTCTAAAGATACCTGTGAAACTATTGCATTGAAATAAATATACACCTACTAAATTCGATTTTATGTAGGCAGGTAGATATCATTTATAATGTTTGTTAGTGTCGTCAGTCAGTACTAATAAATCGATATAAAGAAGGCAAATGACACCTATCGGAGCAACATCTTTTGCGAAAGAGTCAGCTGACTCATTACCAGGAATTTCAGAGTGCCCTGGAATCCACGAAAGAACTACGTTTATGCCAAGATTGTGACATTCAAAAAGGGATTGATTGCCTAATTTGAAGAATAATTATGGAAACGAGATACAGAACGGAAAGGGTTAGGTATAATAGATTGAAGACAGCTTTTAGAATCAGAAAATATAATAGAGTTGTTTAATTGGTGAGATTTAATGAAGCGGATAGCTTCTAGAAGCGCGACAGCTTCACCAGAAAACACTGACGAGGAAGAGGGACATTTTAAACTAAGAGAGATTTTGGTGAATGGAATCCACACAGCTGCTCCCACGACACTGTCTGTAGATAGTTTTGAAGCATCAGTGAAGATGGAGTGCCATCCATTAAATTTAGCATCCAGGTGTTCATAAAAAATTTCTCGAGCATTGGAAGATTCCTTATCTATAACAAAGGACAAGAGGATATTAGGCTAAAATGTTAAAGCTTCATAAGAAGTGAGATAAAGTGAATGAGTTGGGAACTGAATTACTGTGTTTGGAAGTTGGGAAAATTGTTTGAAACTACAAAGGAGACAGGGGATTTTATCGGGATTGCAATTATCAAATAAGTTGAGCAGGTGAGACAATTTTGGAAGAAGTGGGTGATTACAGTTTTGTGCTAATTTGAAAAAGAACCTATCAGATGGGAACTGTCTACGCAAATACAATGGAGGCTCACCACACTCAACCTGCATAGCGTTGATGGGGGATGACTTCATGGCTCCAAGAATTACCTATACGCAAACATTTTGAATGAATTTTGTCTTTTTTTGTTTTTTTTTTGTCTTTTGATAAGCCGTTATCAAGTTACCAGTCGCTAAGATAAGACAACGCAGAATTCAGTTGGTTACTTGCCTCTTCTGTTGACACAGATGTGATATAAAGTGACAGATCGTCAGCATATTAAAAGACTTCACAAAAAAAATTCACAGATTGCTCAAGGGCATGGGTGTAGAGGCTGTAAAGTAGTGGGCTCAGGACAAAACCCTGAGGTTGTCCTTTCCAAGCCGTCTTAGGAGAGAGGAGGGTTTGGTGGGATTTAATAACTACAGACCTTTCCATCAATAGGTTGCATATAAAACAAACCAGCTTCTCAGGAATTCTCAGCTGAATGAGCTTACTTACTTAGGACGTTATCATAAGCTGACGCGATGTCCAAAATATAGCAACTAGAAATTTATTTTCTTTGAACGCGATGTGCATTTCTGTTGTTAAGAGACTAAGGCTATCCATGGTACTCATCCCCTTTCTAAAGCCAAATTGGGAATCAGCAAGTAGTGAACGATTCTCAACCAACCACTCAAGACGGTGTTTAACCATGTGATCCATAACCTTAGCCATGACGGAGGACAAAGCTATTGGTCTACGACCGTTTGGATCTTAGGGATCCTTTCCGGGTTTCAGTACTGGGATGATAATTTGAGTTTTCGATTGCTCAGGAATGAAGCCGTTTTCAATAAAAGAGTAATTAAGGAATAAGTAGTATTTTTTGTGTTTTCAGAAGATTTCGTGAGAAAAGAGTAGGTACGGTATACCATCGATACCGGGGAAAGAGTCAGTCAACCCGTTAAATCCAAGGGTCAATTCATTAAAAGAGAAGGGGCGATCAAAACAATTTTTAGAAGAGAGCAACGAAGGGATCGAAGGGAAGAAGGAAATAGAAGGAACTGAAGGAGGGGCAAGTTTATCAGAAAAGGCCTCGAGCCACGATGAAGGATCGTTAGATGAAATATTTTCGATATTACATGGTCCTCTGAATCGTCTGATCTGGTTCCAGATGATATATGATGGTGTTCTAGGCGAGAGGTTCTCACAAAACCCAATTCATCCCTGCTTTTTCTTTTTAGAGGCCAACTTTCTGAGTTTCGCTGAGGATTTGTTAAAGACTAAAAAGTTTTCTATAGACATAGATTCCTTGTAACTTTTTACAGCTTCTCTCCATTCCGATACAGCTGTTGTTCACATGGAATCCCACCACGGAGTACATATTCTAAAATCTTTGGAGGGCTTTTTAAGGGGAATGTGGAGATCAGCGCATGTAGTAATATTATCAACAAAGGAGTTATATGCTGCAAGGGAGTCATTATGTTGAATGGAAGTGGAAGAGTCTATTTTAAGATAAAGTGAAGACGAATTAGCTGGCCAATCAGCTGCAGAAAGTTTATATTCAAGAGAAGGACTAGGGTTAAGGAAAGGGTTCGATAAATTAGCATAGATAGAAATTTTCCATAAGGTCAAAGGGAAAAGAGATGGAGAACAAAGTGAGAGATCGACAACGTTTTTCGGATTTTGAGAAGGAAGTGCTCTACGAGTAGGGGATCGATCATTGAGTAGGCACAAGTCGACTTCATGAAATATCTCTAATAGGGAAAGGCCAAACATATCAGAGTGGCTATGACCCCAGATAGTGTTATGGCCATTAAAATCACCCATGAAGATCATGAGGGAAGGAATAGAAGATAAAAGGAGAAGGAGGTCGGGAATCAAGGAAGAGTTGGGATGAGGAATACATAAAATACAGATATAAAGGAAATATTAAAGGGCATGATACCAACGATGTTGATATCAGGAGGATGGGAAGGGAGAATGATTTAGGAAAAAGGTAGGCAGTGCCTTACTAACAAGGCGCTGCCGGCATGCCCGTCAGCCCTGTCGTCCCGCAGACAGTAGTAACCCGAAATTAGATAACGGGTTCCAGGCTTCAGCCATGTCTCCGAGACGGCAATGACTGACGGGTGGAATTTTGAAATTAAGTGGACAAGTTCATGTTTTTTTTGCGCGCATGCTATGACTGTTCCACTGCAGAGGGATTACTGGATCCATTATGACCAGATAGTGAGACTAATTGAGTTAGTTTGGAGGCAACGTTTGACGGTAGGAGATGAGGGTTCATTAGTAAAATGTTTATTATCAAAGTTATTAATGTTTCTAGCATTCTAAATTTCATTAGGGGAAACTCCTAACGGTTGGTTATTATCAATGGCACAACCATTGGGCATAGCTGATGTTGGGGATGTAACAATCTCTCGGTGAGCAGCCTTGTCATAAGACTTACCCAGAGGAGCTCGAGGGGTTGGCGAAGACAGTCTTAACATATGACTTAGTGGGATGGGACTGAGACGAACCTGCAGAACAATTTTTCTGCGAGGCTTGGTATGGAGAAGGCTGGGAGTACATCTCTTGGGCAACCTGTAAATATGTGCGAGATACCTGGGGAAACTGTGCAGCTGATTCTTCGTAAGAAATATTGTTCTGGGTCATAACTGCTTTAATTGATTTCTGTCTATCTTGTTCCGGACAGGATTTGCTTGTGGCAAAATGTTGTCCTGAGCAATGTAGGTAAGAGGCTTCAGCCTCAGGGATGTCACAGCTATCACCAGTATGCTCTTTGGAACAGCGGAAGCACCTGGGTTTCGTTCTACATTGAGCCTTAGTATGGCCATACCGGCAGCATGTATGGCACTGAATTGTAGGGTATTGGTATAACTCAACTGGTAGGGAGATATAGTAGAGGAAGACCTTGGAAGGAAGGAGCTGACCTTGGAAGGTCACAACAACAGTTTGGGTTGGCACCCATATTACTGTGCCTTCTGCAAAAGTTTTTCTGTTTAGACGGCGGTCTTTAATAACAATACCACAACCAGAGGGCAGAACAAGGGACTGAGCAAATTAATCCATTGATAGATCAGTTGGCACCTGGCGAACTAATCACATTCTTTTCACATTATAAGTGGGTATAGAAGCAATGTACTTGCACGTTGGTAAAATTGGGGAGGAGATGAATTTGTTAGCATCATCAGCTGAGAGAAATTCAATTGATATATTATTGCTCTTAACACCTTCAGCACAAATATTCATAAATTTGTGAGTGGTCAAAAATTTACCAAACTTAATTAGTCTGATCGTGGTTCCAGCAGAGGATTCTGGTTCTGAACGGGAAACGTGGACAACATATGGACCCTTATCCCAAGATGTGTATGACTGAATAACACCAACTCCGATCGATGGATGAGTGCTCAGATTGAGGATGAGTGTAAACAGTTTGGATAGATGGTACGTCTAACTCAGCAAACATAACAGGTTTTTTAGGTTCAGATTGTTCTGCTGATTTTAATCGGCGTTTTGATCCTGTTGCTAGAGAAGGAGTAACAGGATCTGGGGGATCAGGGGGAGCCGGTGGGGCCGGCGGATCACAATCCATTCTTGAAGCTTACCAAGCTCAAACATAGATCTTTCGACTCTTAAATGAAGATAAATACAATTAGTATAGTCTTTCCAACACCTTAAAAGGACAACACACCACTTAGATTTATCAAACAGTTATAAGGTTATAGATGTCTCTCCACCTCTACCCAACGTTGTGGACCGGTTCGGATGAGAACAGCGAGAGAGAGGGATGTATGGAAAGATTTAGGGGAGAAGAAGATAAATAAAACCACAATAGTGATAGTATAATTAGTGTGTAAATATAGGTGATTAAGTAAGTAATGTAGAAATACGCAGTATAAATAAAGGCTTTTTTTATATTTTATTTATTTTTTATTATAAAGTTAATGAAAAGGGGCCAAAATCGTTAAATTATAGCACTATTTTCTCCGTTCGGTTTAATCGCTATCACTCCAAAATGGCGAGGAAAAAAAGCGATTTTAAAGTGAAACTTTTATTACATCGTCTCAAACTTTTTCGCCTGTGTGTTGCATGTCGCGTGACGGTCGGCCACGGAGTAGGGATAAAGTGAAAGGCGCTCGTCAGAGCAGCCGAGGCCAATATGGTGGCGCCTATAGTTCGCATCAGCTGACCGTGTAGTGACGTGTAGACTATTACTCATTTGTGTCAACGAAAATTTTTAGTTAAATGTCTATAATGTGAAACAAAGTTTCACTTATACCGTGGTTTCATAAAACCACACAATTCTTTTTTTAAATATGGCAATAGTGTTGATTGAATGAATGAATAACTTTTATCAAACACGTCCAGTCAAGTCAGTCAATTAGTTTAGTTCAGTTATAGTTCTATTTTATTAGTCTATGGTCGATGGCCGACCAAGGTGTTTGATTGAAGTCGTCAAGTTACGATAAATTTTATCAAAGCACATTGCGTTTATAAAAAAACAAAACCTAACTTTTGTGATGTTTTTTATCAAGCCCTAAGCAAAACCAATGAAAGATCCAGCGCCCTAATACAAAACAGGTTAGTTTAAAAAAGTGTTCCCGACGTGGGGCACGTAATTAGTCCCTCATACCACTTTTTTATGTTTTCATTCACGCCTTTCATAATCCCAGGCAAAGTTGATGAGCCATCGATGCGTTTCTGTGCATTTCCTGGTCCTCGTACACAAATAGGTCTCGGAAACAACTCGCGCTCGTTTCCTGGGATTGTAAATTGCAATGCAAAGGTCAGATAATTTCGCCATAGATCTTGGTAAAATCGTCTATGGTTTTTTTTTTGTTGGGACGGATGCATGTGAAGTGAATGCTGTCCTTTGTGGAAAAAAAGGTTCTCACGGTTGCAGTTCACGAGGGGTTTTTTTTTAAAGAGCGAACGAAGCACATGTGATTTACTTCCTACATTGGTGCATGGACGATCTTTGTGAAAAGTGCGCGAGTCATTTTACGATGCACGAACGCGCCTATCGATCGTGATTACTTAGTGTGATCGCGTTTTCCTATCATGATTAGTTGTATGGCCGGGACTCGTAACATTACCCTTCAGTGGTGTATCAAGGATTAGGAACTTAAGATGAAATGGCCTTGGTTGTGACATTGGAGCTCATTTCATTTGTGTTCTAGTGAATCCAAACAGATAGCTATACAGCCTTAAAAATAAAAGAATATACCTAATACTTACATCAGCATAAAAGATGCTGAGTTCATGCATGTATACCATCTGTGCAATATAAGTATAATGTGATAATTGATAATCTTTCTTTACGATACATACCAAAGGCATTGGGTATCTTTCAGTGGGGTTGGGTCTATATATATATTATTAATATTTATTATAATATATAATATTAATAATTATTTTTAATATATTATTAACTTGTTTTTTATAGTTTTTGGTCATCGGTTGTTTATTCTATAACTATGACCTAGTCTTTATTTGACATGCTTGCTACCAAATTTTAAATCAAAAGTTCAAATTTTACTTAGTTTGAGCTTGTTATGAGGTCATGTTTAAAGATGATTAAAAACTTAGTAATTCAATCTGTGAGACTTGACATTACATTCAGCTATGTATTTACCAAACCGTCCAATATTACAGAGAAACAGTTTTTTCCACTGCTGGACAAAGATCTCCCTCAAATGCTTTCACATGCCCTGATGTTTGGTGGTCTCCCAACGGTCTTACTCGAAAGCCAGAAGTTCATCCCACCAATGTTTTCTCGGCTTACCCTAAGGCCGTAGCCTGTCAAGTACCCAGGGTGTGGTGATGTTTGCTCACCTATTGGGAAGTATCTATTAAAAAGTTACTAACTAATGCAACATTTGCTAATGAACAACAGTTTCTGCACAATGTTGTATTAAAAAACTACCATCTATAGTTTTTCAAGTTAACTCTGCTTTATTTTTGAGTTCCCTATTTGAACCTTTAATTCATAGGTACCAATTTTAATACCAAAAATGACACAAATGTAGCTAACTATATATTCTAAATTGCTAATTCAGCCTCTTTAATTACAGGAGACCACAAATAAAGCTTGAATAACATTAATATTAAAATGTATACAATAACAGTAGATTCCAATGTAAGAATTGCAATAATATACACCTAATAAGTATTGCAACAAATAAACCATTAAATTTAATTAAAAAGGAAATAATTTGAGGCTGAACAATGAAGACGGATAGCAAACTTTTGCACAATAGCCAAGGATCAAAGATGAGTGATTCTTTGAGCAAACACAAAGGGAAATATCAGTCACCGAATCAAAAAATGGCCAGTTCAGACACTTTGTTGTTGTGCGTAGGCACTTCAAAAGGATCGGATGCCAGGTTGGTTTTAGTATCTAGTGATATAGTGATCATATGTTTAGTTCTCATATCCGCTACCCTGTGGTACCCTTTTTTCAGTGCCTTTCAGAGGAGGCCACGGAAAACTAAGTTTTGTTTGTAGTACCCCCCACTCTCTCTTAGCAATATCACGTGGAAAACTTTGTTTCTGCGGTTCCCCTTAGATAGATTAGCCCTTTATTAAAATTTTGTTCTCATTATTCTAATCTTTAATATATAAAACAAAGTCGGGTTTGTTCGAACACTTATAACTCGAGAACAGCTGGACCGATTTTCATGATTTTTTATTTGTCGTATTTGGCTGCGTCCTGAATAGCAGAATAACTATTAAAATATCGGAAAAATTCGCACAAAAAGATATTGGGAAGAAAAATCATTTTCTCATACTTTGATGTAGATAATAATGTCTGACGTATATTGACAGCCCGCGTCATATGCATGTCAAAGCGGTACGAAGTTCGCTGGGTCAACTAGTTTTTACTTAATGAATCATTCAGTTTTAATTTTATTATTTGTAAGAATAAATATAATTGTGGTAACCCAAATTTCATTGAAATCTGTCCAACTGTTAAGTCGTGAAAACATAACAAACAGACAGCATTACTTTCGAATTTATATTATAATTAATTAAAGTCTAGCAGTCAGGCATAGTGTAGCTCCTATCAGTGAAATTATTTTCAGAATGGGTTCAGTAGTTTTTGAGATTTTACCATACAAATTTACAAACAACAAACTTTACCTCTTTAAAATAACAAATAAAAAATCTCTACAATCTGTGTAGAATAGATGATATGGAATTATTATTTCTATTTTTAGGCGACATATTTTAGTATTCCGTGGTTCCTTACCAAATTAAAAGGGGTACTATAGGATGTAGCGGTCATATCACTATCATCCTAGTATTTAGATCACTTTGAAGTCTAATGCTCAATTATTGTTTAATTTTGTGTCAATTATCTTACTTACCACATTTTGCTAAAAATGTCTAAAAGTTCCATAACATGAATACATAAAATAAAAACATCAAAAGAAAATTATCTCTAAAAAATATATTAATTTTTTCATCAATTAAGTATAAGGTGGGTATAATAACTCATTATTTAATTAAGTTTCAATTATAGATTTACCACTAGTTTTGTACTCAATTACTGTTTTGTCATTGCTATTGATTAAAGTAATTTTACCTACCTAACATTATCTCTTAAAAGTTTCAATTATACGTATTTTATTTTGATTAACCACTTCTAATTCAATGAAGCATATATTGTTTCAAAAGTACTTAATTAAAGTACCTTCATGAGTCTTTCCTGGCTAAGGTTAGCTATAAGTACCTAAACAGATGTATGAATATATGTTTACTCAACCAGAAGATTTGGAGTATTCCCACTAGTCCCGTTAAAGTTGTGCCGTGACGGGACTACTTAGAATTTTCTTCCCAGAGGTTTGAGTGACGGGACTAATGGGAATTTTCTTCCCAGAGGTTCCGTTGATGAGACTATTGGGAATTTTCTTCTCAGAAGATTTATTGAACGGACTAGTGGCAATTTTCTTCCCAGAGGTTCCGTTGACGGGACCAATGCGAATTTTCTTCCCAGAGGTTCCATTGATGAGACTAATGGGAATTTTATTCCCAGAGGTTTTATTGACTCGATTAATGGCAATTTTCTTCCCAGAAGTTCCATTGACGGGACTAATAGGAATTTTCTTTCCACAAGTTTTATAGACTGGACTAGTGGCAATTTTCTTCCCAGAGGTTACGTTGACGGGGCTAATGGGAATTATAAAGTCTTGTGACCAAAGCCAAAATTGTTAAAAGTATGTATATCCTAAAGCAATATGATAATAGAAACGTGTAAGTTCACATGTAATATTGGTGGAAACATTCGTTCAAAACTTATCTCTGTGATGCCCTGTGACTTAGTATTTTCTTATTAATTTCTTAATAATTCTTAAACTTAAACTTTGGATGATGTTTTTTTGTATATATTATTATTAAATACAGGATTTTTATCATTCAACTCTTTTGTGGCATTTTGTATCTTAGGCATTTGTTTTACATGATATACATCAATTGTTTCATTCACGTTCATGTGAACATACATTCATGATTTTATTTATTTTATAGTTAAATGTGATATTGTAAAGTTATTGTAATTTTTGGTAGAGGAAGACCTAAGATGGATTTTGTGAAAGATCATATGATAAGATAATGGCCGATAGAGGAATATGAAAGAGCATATTATGTCGACCCTGCGTTATGTACAAAACATGAATATTTTATTCAGCAGTATGTCTGTAATTCTAAAATATTTAAATACAAAAAAGGCGCTTTAATAACAGAAACTCAAAAATAACAACTTTTATACACTACCTAAACTTTTGAGGTCAACAAGAAGATAATATTAATTGTATCCGGACGTAACTTTCGCGTTTATAATATTAGTGGGATAAACGCGAAAGTTTGTATGGATGTTTGTTACTCTTTCACGCCAAAACGAATTTATTTTAATGTAATTTAGTACGTACGTGGGTTATAACCTGGGTTAACACAAAGGCTACTTTTTATTGATAATACACGCGTGCGGAGCCGTGGGCAGAAGCTAGTTGATAATAAACTTACAAATGAACTTGATATCTCTGATTTTATTAAGAAAGACAGCATTGCTTTATGTTCTCTACGTTTTTATACATATTATAAGGTGCCTATTTGCTAGAACCCGTCTTGAATTTAATACTGTTGTTCGAATCATTGTCTTTCATATAAATTTGACATAACATCGATTATATGTTCATTTCATCACTTTCTAATCCAGCCTACAGCCAGAGGGTTAAAGATTATGCTAGCATTTGCTAATGTACGGAGCATTGTTAGGTATGTCATTGTTAATCGTTTCTCTATTTAGTAGCGCTAACGAGAGGATGTGTCTGTCTTTCTGACATCTTCCTGCATTAATTTGTGTGTATTACGTTGTTGCTCTCAATTACAGTAGTGCGCTGTGTGCGCACGGTACTTCAGCTGACTAGTATAGGATCTGCACTGTTATTATATCAATTCGATTCATCCACTGTCAGGTCCGATGGACCGCTGTTTAATATAATATTATATATATAATATTATAAATGCGATAGTTTGTATGTCTGTTTATTTATTTGTTTGTTACTCAATCACGTCATAACTGCGAAACCTATTTCGATAAAATTTGGTATGTACGTAAATTTTAACCTGGATTAGCACATAGGCTACTTTTTATTGATATACCACGCGTGTGAAGCCGCGGGTGGGAGCTAGTTTGGTAATAATTTCGAGCCATTTTTAAATCCTTTTAAAACGACTCCGTGTACTAAACTAATATGTATTTTTCAAGCTTTTGCCACCACTATACGTATTTAGTAATTATGAAAGTTTGAAAAATAAATTATTAATTACTGACTTAAACTGATTTCAGACTGCCCGCAACCACGGCTATTTTAACACAGTCGAAACGTTTCAGGATAATAAATAAAAAAATACATACGCGATAAATACCTTTTTAAATCAGTAATTACTATTGTTTTTAATTTGTTTTAAACGTTTGTTTTTTTTATAGCTTAAACGCCCATGCAACTTCAAATCAAGTAAAACAAGTAAGTTATTTGTATCACTGATCATGATTTTTGAATAAGTGAATTTAGTTAACGTTTTTCCCTCATTGCGGATTTAGAAGCTAATGCTTATTCTAAGAGGACCGGAAAGGCGTATAGGTTAATAAAATGAACCAATAGAAACGTAACTCCCGTTATTGACATTTTATGCATTTCCTCTCTTTAAGGATCATTAAAGTACTAAATGTGAAATAATTTACAGAAGGATCCCAAGATGGAACCATCATGCTCACATTCGTGTGATATTTTCGAAGAAACGAGCCGAATCGCTTTCGACCTGAACATAGAAGGTAACGGCCTGGATCATAGCCTGTCTCTGAACGCGGCGGGCGTCAGCGGCCAGCCCATAGACGACATAGAGCGCGAAGACTTCGAGGAAGAGAACAGGATCCTCAAACTGTGCCCTAATGAGAGTATGATCACTATTGACGGGAAGCTCAGATACGACCGCACACTTTCCAGCGCCAGCTCGAGCCTTACCTCCAGTTCCGAGACTATATCTACCCTCAACTTGATGGGCAGCGAGTACAGTTTGCCCGGCTGCAGCAAGGACGCGGTCGACGACAGCGGAGTCATCAAGAATATGATCGACGACCCGAGCCAGATCCCCCTTCCCGATGATCTGATCCGCGGCGTCGATCCTGAACCTGAAGAGGAGAAAAAAGAAGATTTTATGCAGAAGCTTCTGAGCAGTACGATCGAGGACAAGAAGGATTATCCAAAGGGGAAGTTGTATAAAGCTGAGGAGATGGAAAATGAGGATGAGGAGGACGGTGCGACCAGTTCGAATGCTTCGAGCGTGGGCAGCTCTAGTTCTTACTCCAAGTTCGGCGGGGCCTCCACCTCTAACGCTGACAGGCTGCTGGGGCTGGACAAAAAGGGCAAGAGAACTTCACCTTCCAGTAGCAAGTCGACGGTAATTTATATTATACTTTAATCTAATCCATAACTCATGGTAATTTTATTATTGAACAGAGCGTAGTTTCTAAAGTTTTGATCAATTTAATATGGGTTGAGTTCTGTAATGACTCTTCGAATGTATTAGTTGTAAAAAAAAATAGATTAGTAAAGTTATTTTTTGCATTACAGAACTACATGGCTCAATATTGCAATGACGATGATGACTCCGATGAAGATGTTAACGATGAGTCGTGGTGCACGTGCTTATCTTCACACGAGGTAATTATCTATCCTTTATAATGCGGTTACACATTCGTCTCGCCTCTCACTCGCTTCAATTAAATATGTATCTATATATATAAAAATCCATTACTGTTTGTTAGTCTTACTAAAACTCATAAACGGCTGAACCGATTTGCCTAATTTTGGTTTTGAAATATTTGTAGAAGTCCAAGGAAGGTTTAAAAGGTGAGAAATTGCAATAAAAGTAGTAAAAAAAGTAGTAAGTAACTATTTTATAAGAAAATATGGTGCGTTTATTTAATTTTCTATCAAAACGTTATTTTTATTATTTAATTTCTGAACGCACTAAAATATTTGACCACCGACAAATGTGACATATATGTTTGCTGTCAAATATTAGTGAATCCTTGGAATCTTCTTTATAATTTGTGTTTGTGAATTCGTGAAGTGCGCGGAAACTTTTTATGTATCCATATAATTTAACCGTCGTTCATTGACGTGAATTCATTTACATGAAGTGTAGCGTCACTTTGACAAGAGTTTTTATATAGTTTTTATCCCGAAGTTCCATGGGAACGGGAAATGTCAAGCGTGCGAAGCCGCGGGCGGGTCAACTAGTATATATATATATAATACAATTATAAGGTTTGTGAAACATTAATTTTGAGCGTAGTTTTATTTTCATGTAGTTTTTATTATATAGGACCACGATTTTCAGGAAAAAAGGTTCTGAACTGTGTTTTGTTTCAGGACGATGATGAGGATAGTGATGAGCTGGAGCCGGAACGTGAACGAGTTTGGGTGAGTGTATTTGCTCCTCTATCTAAACCTATCTTGCTACATCACCTCTGTGGCGCGGTGGACGAATCTCTGGGAGGCAATAGGGAAAGCTTAGACTCCCGCTACATTATAATGCAAGTCACGAACTTCGAATATTAAGAAACCAAAGTCTAGTCTAATAAATATTAACTAATAGTGAGAGATTACCGTGCTAAGCTATTTACCATGTATTATAGCGCCTATTTGCCTAGTGGCGCAAAATCTTAATTGTCTCAATTGACAAGTACAAAGAACATATGCTTATTGAGATCTGTTTAGCTATTTCCTATTAACTGATCAGAAACGTCAAGTGGCGAACCAATCAACTTGTTAATAGGCCTTATTTAAAATGCAAACTGGTATAATATGCCACGAGTTAAACTAAACATGTGCGCGTAAATGGAGTCCTCACAACTCACTTATTAACCAGTCACAGTAAAAATGTATAATAAATGTCTATCTTACATATTTATTTGCTTCAACAAATAAATAAACAGATGAAATTAAAATTAAAATAATATGTAAATTTAACCTCTCAGGGTTATGTGTCCAGCCAGCGCTGGTAACAAAATGAGGAGTTTTCACAGCCCTGTTTTTAATATTGCCAACAGATGGCGTTACTCTGCCATAAGCCAATTATCAAAGGAAAGTGAATTGTCAATGTCAATTGCCGTGTCAACGATTCCGAAGAACTTGAAAATAAAAAAACCGTTTGTGTTTTTTATCTGACGAAGTGATATTGTTATCGACAAATTTTTATAATGTGTCTTTGGGATTTTGGCATATAACCATATTTTATGGCGGCTTATCTCCAGACAGCGCCATCTATTGCGCTAGTTGCAATTAGGCGGACAAACAACAACAACGTAGACTGCATCATCGCTTACCATCAGGCGAGATCGTGGTCAAACGCAAGCCTATTTTCTCTAATATATAAAAATCTCGTGTCGTGATTTTAGTGGTCGCGCTCCTTCGAAACGGGTTGACCGATTTTAATGATTTTTTTTTTGTATATTAGGTAGGTATGAGTATCGGTCGTAAAGTATTTTTCACCCTCCTACCCGCACCCCCCATTTTTTAATCGCGATTTTAGTATTTTTGTATGAACAATATCCATATAATATAACCGTCGTTCATTGACGTGAAGCCATTTACATGAAGTGTCGCGTCACTTCGACAAGAGTGGTTTATATAGTTTTTATCTCGAAGTTCCACAGGAACGGGAAATTTCAAGTCGCGGGTGGGTCAGTCAGCTAGTAATGTATGAAAAAAACTTTATTTTTAAATCGAAACTAATATCTGAGGGCTTTTGACTCGTCCCAGAACATGATGAAAAATCGAGTTTTTAACTTTTTTGATAGTTTGTCCATAAATTAAAAAAAAACTACCTTGGCGTACTTTACCACTGGATAGCGTCCTTCGCTTTTTTTTAAGTTTTACTCCACTATATGTTGTATTTTTTTACTTTTTATGCTCGCACATCTACCAAACTTCATCTTGTTGGTTATCGTTAACACTTTTATGATACATGAGCCCGTTTACGTAATATAAAGCTTGTCAACTAAGTGGTTAAAAGTAGGTTTTGTACCTCGGAAACAGTAAAAGCCCAGTAATATATTATATAAGATTTTTTTAAATCTGACGCAGTCTTTGGCTGATATAGAATTTCAAATGTCTACTATGTTTTATTCATTCGATTGTTAAAATCGCGCCTGTAGGATGAATTGAAGGCATTCTAACAGAATTCTTCAAGTCCGAATATCGTCAGAAAGTATAAGGCAAGACTTTTTTAATAGTTAATTTTAGCTTGTGTTTGGAGGAATGGATTTGGGTTTCATGTCTGGCGCTATGGTATGTTGTGCCATATTTTGCGGGTACTTTTAAATTTTTATTTACTTTGTTAAGTATACCTATCTTCTATTTATTTTTACTAAGAAGCACATTCTTATTTACTATACTTAAGGTTAGTTTTTCGTATTTAATTTGTTATATCTGTTTTGTGATAACAAAATATTCTCAAACCGAGATAAGTGAACTTGTAATAATAATTAAATCTTTTGAACTTGTATAATTGGCCATGGACCGCGATGGATGGTAAGATCTTCGTCCAGTAGTGGGGCAAAGAATACATAAAAAAACCATTGTCCAAATAATTAAACCATTGTCCAAATAATTAAACTGTTTTAAAAACCAAAGTTGTGATTTGGATATCAACTGTTGAGAAAGGAATAGTACTTTATACAACATATCCAATGAAAGTTCAGTCAGGCAGCGTTTTAATCGCTATTACGTGCATTAAACATTTTTAAATTGATGATTCAGTGAAGCGAGATCTCCAAATCAACTTGGACGAATCTGCATTGTATGTACTCATATAAATAAATAAATATGGCTGGACATTTCACACAGCGCTATCTAGCCCCAAACTAAGCAGAGCTTGTACTATGCGTACCAGCTAACTGATAGAATACTTTTGTACTTTTTTTTTTGTAAATACATACTTATAATATATAGAAAAACATCCAGGCCTGGAACAAATATATGTAGATCATACAAAGCATTTGTTCCGCGGCGGGAATCGAACCCGCTACCTCCTGCGTCTCAGCCGGCTATTCGCCCACTGCGCCACGGTGGTCATATATACAGGATGTAATAAGACAGCTCCCGAAAACTTCCAGTACGTGTAAAGATACCTATAATATAACTATATAAAATAGCACTTAGCTGAGAGGTGATTAAAATTGGAGAAAAAAATTGTTTTAGTTTATTCACGTATTTGACAGCCAGCAATGTACTCGTACATTAGCGGTCGGCCGCTCAGCTGATGTAGAACACCTGAGCGGCCGTTGGTTTATTTGAGTTGAACAAATAGATAGGTTCTTACTATCGTGGTTGGAAGTTTGGTAGGTACATACGTGTAGGGTATTAGGCATGTGCATAGGTATGCTAAGTAGTTAGTTGTTTTTATCGGCTTTAAACCAGTTAAAACGGCGATAAACTTAGAAAGCACAATACCTAATAAACCAACGTGACACAAGATATTAAAAATCATGCTAAGTATGTACCTACTTACCTATTTTTGTCGTCGTGGTCGTACGAGTTGTGCTTCGAACCGAGTGCCCCCTCTGTCCAGGCACAGTTGAGTGCGCCTGGTTGTCTCTCGGTGGACCCGTTCTAGAAACGTAGTCTTCGGCACTCCTAGCATTCAGCTCCATAAACACAGTGGTGATGCATGCCCTCATCTCAGCAGCAGTGGTTAAAAACCCTTTCTTTTATGTGGCCCCAGAGGAAAAAATCCAGTGGGATCAAATAGGGTGAGCGTGGAGGCCATCCACGTGGTCACAAATAGTCCGAATCGGCCAATTTGTTTTCTACGCAGCAAATCCAGCACCTGATCCTCAATCCGGTGGTCGATTTCTCTGCCACCTCCTCGTCTTTGAGGAGTAATCAACTGGTTATCTAGAACTCGCTGGTAGGCGGCAGTTATCACATGTAAGTCAGATGGGTGTAAGTGGATTGGGAAATCGACTGCGATAATTACTGAGGGCACAAGATGCGTTTCCTTGCACTTCACCATAACACATGAGCATCTGCCCGTATTGTCTAGCATTGTACGCATAGGTACATGACACAAACACAACACACCGCGAAAGCAGATGTAAGTATCGAAATCACAAATTAATATTCGAAGCCGTCAAACTAGGCACACGATCCGACTAATACTGAACTGACCTTATTCGACATAAAATTAAAAATCATAACAAAATTATCCCGGTGAGTTTGCCGAAATGCCGACAAAGCAAAACGCGACCGCCTATTTCAAAGAGTATGTAATTTCAGATCGGACACTTGAAAAATCTCACATTGGGTCAATTCATTACGCAGTGAGCTTGGTCATAGTAGTTTCATTACTTAATAACTTATTTAAGTTAGATAAGTAGAACCTACTTTTGAAATTAATTATTTAATTTGATATGTTACAATCGTAATTTTACATTAAAGACAAAGGCACTGTCCATAACTCTACACTTTTTTCGTCTAGTGGATTCGTAGAATATAAGTTTTGACAGACGGACAGACAGATAGACAGTATTGAGAGTGATCCTATAAGGATTCGTTTTTACGAATGTACGGAACCCTAAAAATACTTTAATTTCATTGCAGAGTAATACAAAAAAATACCCATATTCTGCAGCCTTTATCAGGCAAGGTTGCGGGTGGTTGCAGGTGTTGAAAGTGTCATATGAAAGATAAATAGCTATTTAATGATACCTAAGTTGTGACAAGTCGATATCGGCTAAAAGTTCGCAGAAATTGAGGATAATAAGTGTCACTCCATACAACATTTTTAAGTAATGGCTATTTTCTCGCTAAATATTCGTTTTAAGTAAAAATGCTACAGGATAGTTTCAACTAAGATTAGGCCAATTTTAGAAAAAAAATCGTAAGTCCCTATTTTCTCAGTTTTGATCCACCGTGCGCCGCCTGTTGTCACCTTATACAATGTTGCAAACGCAAACAATAACATAGTTGTTAGGCGCGTCTGCTATTTTACTTATGTTAATAAATATTTATTAATTCAAGTGGATTCTCTTAAGTTGTTTTTGATCGAGCGAAGCGAGATCTCTATATCAACTTGGACAAATCGGCGTTGTATTAAGTAAGTAATTATGTATGTTTGTTTGTCCGATGATAACTTTCGAAGCGTTGATCCCATCATCGTAACATTTGATACATAGGTAGGTGGTGATGGCACAATTTTGGTGTGACTAAATGAGCTAAAAATGTGGGGGGGTTATTGAGATATTGAGGTTCAAGATGGGTAATAAAAAATGAAAATGAGACTATAAGGTCAAATGGGACGTCAAATGAAAGGTCTTTATTAGTAAATTTCAACCCTGTTTTTATTTTTAGTAGTATCCTTGTAGTTTTTGAGTTATTAGTCATAAAAAAACAAAACTGACAAAATTCACAGGGTACACCAGTGACCTCACAATGCTGAAATTTGGTATTCGTGTAGCTTTAGTGACACATAATCAGAATCATTTATTGCCAGAACATTTTATACGTACATTTTAACGTTATACAGAAAGATGTAACATTTAATTTAAAATAGTTTCACTATACTCTACCCCACTCAGGGCGTGCAAAAAGCTTGTAAAACTTATAAAGATATTGTTAGTAACATTACACACAAATATAGGCAAAAGTCTGAAATCCAGAATAACTGCATTTTGTACCCCAAAAAAGAGTAACCAATGAACATGAACTCCCGTTACCTGTAATTTTAATGAAACTGTAGGTCAAGTGGTTGTTTATTTCGTGGCACTATTTTGATAGCCAAACATTACGAATAATATATTTTTGTTTTTATGGGAGCCACTAGTTTATGTGATATAACTACAAATTAACGATATTCCGATTTTTTCCTTTACTTGTGCTATGAGACCTAGCTTCTAACCCAATTTTAATGATCCTAGGTCAACGGGAAGTACCATATAGTTTTTGGTTTATTTACGAGCAAAATATGTTGCAAAAGTGGCCGTATTTTTTCATAACTGTCTTAGAAGCTTGATTCTTTTACAGCTCCAGGGGACCGTAGAGTTACTTCTTCGATATAAATTTCTTCTTGATACCTCCACGCGTTCTTGAGATAAAGTGTCTTGTCAGACGGACAGACAGAAGGACAACGAAGTGAGGGTTCCTTTTTATATTTTAGGTACGGAACCTTAAAATAACGCATATGCAAGTCAGAAATTCCTTTACAAGCAAAGTGTGAAAGGAACAATTTGTGTTGTATTGTTTATTTTGTCTACTTATTCTTTCTCTTTTTGTGTGTTGTTTTTTTTAGTCATCGTACCAGAAACAGTTGTTTCTGCTACTTCAATAAACTCTTTTAAAAACCGGCCAAGTGCAAGTCGGACTCGCACATGAAGGGTTCCGTACCATTGTCTATAATAAATTGTATCAGCGCCCATACAATTCAGAGGACTATCTTAATTGACGTCAACTATGTATGTATAGGGACACCCTTTACAAGTTTTCGCGAAAATCTAAATTTGCCTATATCTTTTTATCGTGTTGACTTAGGACCTTGATTTTTATACACCTAATAGGTATTATAGACCTGTGTATCTGGTATAAATTTCAACTTGCTAGGTCCACCCGTTCCTGAGAAAATCGGTGGTGACACATGGACAGACAGACGGACAAGGTGATCTTATAAAGGTTCCATTTTGTTTACCTTTTGAGGTACGGAATCCTAAAAACTAAAAACTCTATGACTGGCTACGAATTAATAAAACATTGCTACCAAAGAGAATATACTACCTACGGAGAATTGGCACAGAAGTGAACATTAAGAGAGTTTCAGTCGTGTGATGTAGACATATCAGCAATAATGCTGCCCATCTATAAACAAAATAAAATAAATACATGTTGTGGTCTGTCCTGTGGATGTCAAATAAATGTATTTTCTTTCTTTCTTTTCTTTCTTTAGTTAAGTTAATAATTGTAGTTCTCCAGTTAAAACGTTTTGTATTATTCCACAGAGGAAGCGCCGCTACGAGCCGCCAGCGGTATCGGCCAAAAAGTTCTGCGCGGATGGGTCATACGTGAGCTGCGGCGAGACCTCGTGGCCGCCGTCGCCGAACCCGCCAGCTATGCAAAGCACTACCGTGCAAAACCCGCCGGCGGATATCAAGCCTTGGCTGACCAAGTAAGTCACATATCATAAGTCTGCTCCTTAAACTTTTCCTGCTACTTGTCGTGCACTACCTATAAAATATATTTTTCATATTACGCAAAGGTTAACTGGAAGAGAATGTTTGCCAGCATTAAGTTCGCCTGTGTGTCGATATGATAATTTTCTGAAATAAAGAATTTTCATCAATCAATCGTGAACTGCTTACGACCAACTACTTAACCTCGTCAAAACATTAAGTGTCTATATCACACAAGATGCAAATCCGATAACAAAACCCCACGCAAAACAGAGTGACCCCTTTGCAGTCTGGCATAATATGGAATTATGTATACGCCAAGACTCGTGGCAGACGGGACCATGCATTATCGTAGAATAGTTTGCCAAGAGCATTGACGACTAGTATATGCCCTATATATATAGTATACTAGCTGTGCCCGCGATTTCGTCCGCGTGGAATAGTTTCTTTGGGTAGCATTTTTAATTATTTAGGCTAATTATTTTACAAATAAGACACATACGTATAAATACTTTAATGAGCTATTTGCAGTGTTTCACTGCAAAGAGCTTTTTAAATTATTTAAATATATAAGTACATAAGGTATAAAGTATTAATATGAGTTTATTTAAGTACATTTTTATAAACTACGTTTTTTGTTTTCCCATCTTTTGCCAAAACATAAAGATTTTGCGGATTTGATACACGTGAGCATGCCACATAGAGTTGCCTATGGGAAAAACATATTTTTTCTAAATGAACTCCTGCAACTTTATGCGTCTGTCCTTGAGCTTTAGTAATTGTCATTGTCGAATCAACAGCCTAATAAATAAGTTTCAAGCTTCTAGCTCTAAAAATGACGATACTTCCATACAACTTTTCACCCCCCTCCCCTTCACCCCCCCCCCCCTTTCAACCCTTTTTTCGCATTAAAAAGTTGTCTATGTTCTTTTTCAGGCTCTAGACTATCTGTGTACCAAATTTCATTTAAATTAGCTAGTAGTTTTGGCGTGAAAGCGCGACAGACAGACAGAGTTACTTTCGCATGTATAATATTAGTAAGGATATATAGATATATATCATCATCGGAGGCCACATCCACCCACTGCTGGGCATAAGCCTCCTCGGTATCACGCCACTCTTTCCGGTCCTGTGCCAAGCGCAGCCATTGCCTTCCCGCAACTCTCGTAATGTCGTCCGACCTGGTGGTCTGCCAACTGATCTGCGCCCTTCTCGCGGCCACCACTCTGTTGCTGCCCTCGTCCATCTTCCGTGTTTCCTCCTTGCCAAGAGTCCCGCCCATCTCCACATCAGCTGGTTGATCCTTCTACCCACATACTTACCCACGACTTTAGTGTATATATATATATATGTATATATATACACTAAAGTCGTATATATAACGTCGTATATATACGTATATATATATATATATATACCTAGTCAGGTCATAAGTATTGTCACACAGTAAAAACTTTTTTTTTAGAATGCTGGCCACAAAAAAGTTTATAGAATTCGAGTTTCGAATTGTTCATGAAAATAAAAATGTATACTTTTTAGAATTTTACTCATTTTTAAATATGGAGTGGACGCTTAAAGAAGACCGTGTTGCAGTTATTGCGTTGCATCGTTGCGGTTACGCGCCAATTCAAATTTTTGACATACTGCAAAATTTGAATATAACCAAAAGATTCGTTTATCGCACCATCAAACGATACAATGAAGACTCTAGTGTAGATGACAGGTCAAGAAGTGGTCGCCCTCGGTCTGTTAGGACTCCAGCAGTGATAAAAGCTGTGAAGGCGCGAATTCAAAGAAATCCCAAACGTAAGCAGAAACTGTTGGCCCTTCAGATGGGGTTAAGCAGAACCACGGTGAAAAGGGTGTTAAATGAAGACTTAGGGCTTGGGGCATATCGAAGAAAAACAGGACATCGTTTGAATGCTCGTCTAATGGACCTGAGACTGAAGAGATGCCGCGCTTTGTTGAAGCGGTACGCGGGAAAAAAATATCGGAAAATTCTTTTTTCGGATGAAAAAATTATCACCGTAGAAGAGAGCTACAACAAACAAAATGATAAGGTGTACGCACACAGTAGTGAAGAAGCGAGCAACCGTATTCCGCGTGTCCAACGAGGTCATTTTCCATCCTCGCTCATGGTATGGTTGGGAGTTTCTTATTGGGGCTTAACAGAGGTACATTTTTGTGAGAAAGGTGTAAAAACGAATGCAGTTGTGTATCAAAATACAGTCCTGACGAACCTTGTGGAACCTGTTTCTCATACCATGTTCAATAACAGGCACTGGGTATTCCAACAAGATTCGGCGCCAGCTCATAGAGCGAAGAACACACAAGACTGGCTGGCGGCGCGTGAAATCGACTTCATCCGGCACGAAGACTGGCCCTCCTCCAGTCCAGATTTGAATGCGTGAGATTACAAGATATGGCAACACTTGGAGGAAAAGGCGTGCTCAAAGCCTCATCCCAATTTGGAGTCACTCAAGACATCCTTGATTAAGGCAGCCGCCGATATTGACATGGACCTCGTTCGTGCTGCGATAGACGACTGACCGCGCAGATTGAAGGCCTGTATTCAAAATCACGGAGGTCATTTTGAATAAACTTTAGTGTCATAAGAATCTAGGTTTTGTGAAGTTCATTTTGGTATATAAATGGTTACATAATGAATAAACTTGTTTCAATTATTTTATATTAAACATGTGACAGAATTTATGACCTGACTAGGTATATAGGTATACCTGCTCTGACTGGATAACATTATCCACCCATAATCATAATCAATGATTTTTGCACGTAATTTTTCTTGTTAAATCGGATCAAGGTCTCGGAATGTTTATCAACTTGTTGCTGACAGTAAATTTACTTGTAGCTTCAAGCTGTTTGATGCAATATGGGTGAAACATGGAATAGAAAATAGATTGCAATTTGCAACTAAAATGAATGCTGACGTTTTATCAGTATAGGAAAGTACAAGTTGGCTATAAAATGTATACTAAACTAGGTGACCCGCCCGCGGCTTCGCACACGTGGTCGGGTATAAATTGGTCTATTTATCAATCTCTGTCATATTAATATTATCATCATCATCATCGTCAGCCTTTCTCATCCCACTGCTGGGCATAGGCCTCTCTTCGTTGTCGCCATTCACCTCTGTCCTGCGCTGTTCTAACCCACATACGACCTGCGATTTTTATTATGTCGTCGACCCATCTTGCCGGTGGACGACCTGCGTTCCTAGTTCCATCTCGGGGCCACCACTCAGTCAGCATCCTGCTCCACCTGTCATCACCGCGCCTGGCCACGTGTCCTGCCCAAGTCCATTTGAGTCCCAATATACGCTTGTAAAGGGTGATTTTTTTGCTGGTATCTTTTTGGCAACACTGTTTTTGACAGATCACGCGTGAACCGTGTCTTGTGTCATTGTCAAACTTGTTCAGTTTGGTCTATAATTTAACCATGAATCGACTTACGAACGAACAACGCTTGCAAATTATTGAATTTTACTATCAAAATGCATGCTCGGTTAAGAGAGTGCATCGCGCACTTCTTCCAATTTATGGGCAGTTTGGTCGGCCTACTGAGGCAGCTATTCGGAAGCTTCTGACTAAATTTCGAACCCAGTTTACATTATTGGACATTAAACCACGAACACGCATACGTAGAGTGAGGACCGAAGAAAATATTGCGGCTGTATCCGCCAGTGTTAGTGATGACCGTGAAATGTCGATTCGCCGCCGTTCGCAGCAATTGGGCCTCTGTTACTCCACTACGTGGAAAATTTTGCGAAAGGATTTGGGTGTAAAACCTTACAAGATACAGCTGGTGCAAGAATTGAAGCCACACGACCTCCCACAACGTCTAACATTTGGTGAATGGGCATTGGCAAAGTTGGAGGAAGATCCACTTTTTTATCGAAAAATTGTGTTCAGCGACGAAGCTCATTTCTGGTTGAATGGATATGTCAATAAGCATAATTGCCGCATCTGGAGTGAAGACCAGCCAGAAGCATTGCAAGAGCTACCACTGCATCCCGAAAAATGTACTGTTTGGTGTGGATTATGGGCCGGTGGCATCATCGGGCCGTACTTTTTCAAAGACGACAATGGCCGAAACGTTACTGTGAATGGCGAGCGCTACCGTGTGATGATTGGCGATTTTTTTTTTGCCCAAAATGGAAGAATTGGACATGCCTGACATGTGGTTTCAACAAGACGGTGCCACATGCCACACGGCACGCGAAACAATGGCCCAATTGAGAGCCGCCTTCGGTGAACAGTTTATCTCACGTTTTGGGCCCGTCAATTGGCCGCCTAGATCGTGTGATCTAACGCCTTTGGACTATTTCTTGTGGGGCCATGTTAAGGCTCATGTCTACAGGGATAAACCAGCAACGATTGACGCACTGGGAGCCAATATTGAAGCATTTATTCGTGATATACCGGCCGATATGTTGGAGAGAGTGTGCCGAAATTGGGCCTTGCAAATGGGCCATCTAAACCGGAGCCGCGGCCAGCATTTGCATGAAATCATCTTCAAACATTAAATTATATTGATCGTTCTATCGATTCCAATAAAGATTTCATCAAATTTTGCAAATTTTGTGTTTTTTTTGAAAATCAAATCCTATACCTCTTAAAAAATCGCCCGTTATATGCTATATTAATAATATAATCCTTACGAATTGATCGATCGAAGCTAGATTTCCAAATCAACTTGGACGAATCGGCGTTGTATGAATGTATGTTTGTTTGTCCGAGGATAACTTCCGAAACTTTGGTATCTTATATAGGTAGAGATTCACAATCCTGGTGTGACTAAATAAGATAAAAATAAGATATGGGGGGGGGGGGGGTTGAGATATTGGGGTTCAAGAGGGGTAAAAAAAATCTAAATTAGGCAATCGGGTAAGTGTGACGTCTAATGAAAGGTCTATACCAGTATATTTCGACCCCGTTTTAATTTTTATTATAATTTGCCTTCTAATTTTTATGTTATTTTTTTTTCTCTAACCTATCTCGTCCCACTGCTGGGCAAAGGTCTCCCCCAAGTCCCTCCAAGCATCTCTATCCGTCCGTTTATGTTATTAGCCATGATAAAATCTGACCTTTGACCGAATTCACAGGGGACACCAGTAACCCCCACAATGCTGAAATTTAGTTTGCGTGTAGCTTCAGTGACACAAATATAGGGAAAAGTCTGAAATCCAGAATAACTGCAATTTATACC
This sequence comes from Philereme transversata, assembly GCA_963924445.1. Classification (NCBI taxonomy): domain Eukaryota; kingdom Metazoa; phylum Arthropoda; class Insecta; order Lepidoptera; family Geometridae; genus Philereme; species Philereme transversata. Next base: position 21,045,654 of record OZ004348.1, on the reverse strand, counting down.
AGAAAAAATTGTAAAATAGTAACCACTTAACATGAAAACTCCGTTACTTGTAATATGATCGTATTTCGGGGTGAACCACTAGTAATACATCATTTTATTTGGTTTTCGGTTTTCGGACTTAGTCCTCGAAGTGCGCGTAGTTTCTCACGGAGTAAGACACAGTTGCATAAGGTAGTATGGGCCACGGTACTCGTAGTTCTTGATACCCACAATACGGGAGATCTTAGTGTGGGCCCAGTACCTAGATATGTACTCTAGGTACTAGCTGTGTCCGTTATTTTTGATATTTAAAGCTTCTTTGTATACAACTTATGTAGTAATATGAGCGTATTTGCTTCACTAACACAGGGGAGTGCCACGTAGAGCTGGCCGTGCGAAAAGTAACTGACACTAAGTTCCACACCCGCAATGATGTTAATGTTATACTAGATGAGCAAATTACTTGTAAAATAAGTCTTTTGGACTTGCAACTGGTTACGTATTTCTGACAATTAATTATTGTTTGTAAAACTTTTCTTCTCTAGACTCTCTAGTCTATTTATCTCAAAGCATACCCGCAACACACAGCGTATGGCCTTGTGTATTGTTTATAGTCATGACATAACATAAGCTCACCAGGAATTGTATACTCGAAGCGAAATGTACTATTTGTGTTATATAAAAAAACAATATAAAAAGCAGCCAACCAGCCTCCAGTTTTTGAATTTGGATTATGCACAAAACAGCTAATTGACTGTTTTTTAGCAAACCGACCTGTTTTACTAGGTGTTTCTTATTGTTTAATATTTTCTAATAAGGCCAAGTTCAATAAACGCTTGTATAACTAATGCTGAGCTAATCCCTAAGCCACACAAATGTCTAATCATGACAGAGTCAGAGAGACTAGTGTTGACAAATTTTACTATTTATTTACTCAAGATCAACTTATTTTCCTTCTATAAAGCGACAAATTGCATACGATTTGTTTTAAAATGATCACTTAGAAGTCTATCGAGACCGAGACTAAGTTTGCATCGTTAGTGTTGATGGTTAGCGAATTAAATATAATGAAATATAAAATATTTTTGCGCCGCGGCCAAAAGTAAACTCCCTAGTTGAAAGTATACGAAATACATTTGTATGATAATAGTTCCTTTGTGTCGGCTGACCAATTTGATACAACTATAATAATATATTATTATATTAGGTTGGGGAAAAAGTTTCTTCGCATTTTTTAAGAAAATTCAAAACATTTTTTAATATAGTTTATTTACATTTAACTAAAGTATGTAGGTACCATTTTGTTCGATAACTTTTTGCCATCTTGTAGGTAGGGACATGATCCCATTGCTATAGAAATTTTGGGGCTTCTGATCAAAATACCGCGACAAGTGGTTTTGGCAGTCCTCTCGTGATGTTAACCTGACACTGACTAAAGAATTCTGAAGAGACCGAAACAGGTGGAAATCTGAAGGTGCAAGGTCAGGACTATACGGCGGATGCATTAACACCTCCCAGCCCAACTCTCTTAAATTTTGCTGAGTGGCTAAAGATGTGTGAGGTCTAGCGTTATCATGATGAAAAACCACACCCCTTCTGTTGATTAATTCCGGCCGCTTTCTCTCAACTTCTTGCTTTAATCTCATCAGTTGTTCGTAATAGAGTTCAGAATTGATGGTCCTGCCTGGTGGTAACAGCTCATAATGAATAATGCCCTTCCAATCCCACCACACACACAGCAACACCTTGTTGCGAGTTAACCGGGGTTTCGCCACAGACTGTGAAGCCTGACCGGCCTTTGACCACGACCTTTTTCGCACGTTCTTGACGTACGTGATCCACTTTTCATCACCAGTTATCAGCTTCTTCAAAAATGGTTCAGTTTCATTACGTCGTAATAAAGAATCACAAATGAGTACACGGTTCATTAGGTTTCTTTCAGTGAGCTCGTGGGGTACCTAAATATCGAGGTTTTTTGTGTACGCAGTTTTTTACAAATGCGCCAAAACTGTGTTGTGGTCAATTCCCAGTTCTTCGGCTACGTCGTAACTACTGATGTGCCGATTTTGCTCCACTTTTTCAAAAATGGCATCAATTTTATCCGTAATAGGGCGACCAGAGCGACGTGCATCTTTGACATCAAAATTTCCGGATTGAAAACGCTTAAACCAAATTTGTGCTACTCTCACAGACACTGCACTAGGTTCATAAACATCGCAATTTTTTTCCGCGGCTTGCGTTGTATTTTTACCGGTTTTGTAGTAAAATTTTAAAATGTATCGAATTTATCATTAGGTGCACTCATCTTTACAGTACGACAAACAAATAAAAATCACACATTTTCGTAATTTGAATTTCTTTAAACTTTTAAACTTTTTTTCTTTAACAAAATTTAAACTGTGAATGATACCAACACCAGCCAGATACAAATAGTATAGCCAAAGAGATTTTATTACAAGTTCATACATACTATAATGCGAAAAGACTTTTTCCCCAACCTATTATTATTAGCCCGTAGAGTCCCACTGCAGGGCAAAGGCCTCCCTTCCCTCCTTCCACGAATCCCGGTTATTGACTTTTACTATAATAATAAATATTTCTGGACATTTCACACAGCGCTATCTAGCCCCAAACTAAACAGAGCTTGTACTATGGGAACCAGATAACTGATAGAATACTTATATACATTTTTTTTTGTGTTTACATACTTATAATATACCTATAGAAAAACAACCAGACCTGGAAAAAATATATGTAGATCATGCAAACATTTGTTCCGCGGCGGGAATCGAACCCGCTACCTCCTGCGTCTCAGCCGGCTATTCGCCCACTGCACCACGGAGGTCTTAGGATTGCATTGTAGCTAACACGATTTCAGCACTGTAACCAACTTTGTATTATAATGACGCGACAACAAAAGGGTTTTATTTTATTTTCCCGTTGAGCCATACGAATAATAAAACTTTACTTCTGAAAGTAACACTATTATGATCATTGATCACTGAAAACGGGATATTTACCATGATATAATGTGAGTTTTTGAGTTTTAAGTTCTGAAAATAACAAACATGACTTGTGACTCGCGAAATTAGGATATCTTGTATGTATCGATCGAGGTACTGCCACCAATCTATTCGATAGCTTGGCATCGAATCTTTATACAGGTTGAATCGACGGTAGCGAAGACAAAAAGGACATTAAAGTTAAGATTGCAGCATTTTATAACGGGTAGAATAGAAAAACTTCTCTCAGCATATAAAGACACAAAGCCATAGAATCGCCTGCTGCTTTATTATTTGATCGTTGTGACATACATAAAGGTGTGAATCATCGGGACTCCACTGTGATATTATCACAATTTAACACGTCTCCGAGGGTCGGCCACGAGTACACCGTTCGCTCAGAGTTTCCATTTCAAATACATTGATCGAAATGTTTCGTGGCTCGTCTTAGAAAAACATTTCTTAAAAAGTGATTATGTTTAAAATAATAATAATAATTGGTAATAATAAACTCGGAGGGGGGCGTTAGTGTTCGCGACACAGTTTATAACTTCTGCGAATACTATCGTGTTCCAGTATTGTTGTACCATGTTTTTGTTCGAAAATAAAGTTATATTGATTTTTTTTTTTAAATCCGTAAGGATCCTAAAATATAATTAAAGGACGCACAAAAGATCTTTTCATTTGAGCAGTCTAATTAGATTTGTTGATTACGCTTGCAATTCTCATGTTCATAGATTGTTTGCAAATGATTTAATATAAGCTGAATGCAGCAACAAAATGGTTGATTCAGATTGTTTGATTGCAGGTTTCAATCGTGGACCAACAACGAGAAGATTCAAGCGATAGACGCGCTGATTGGCCGCTGTGCCGCGGGCCAAGTTCGACACATGATGAAGGCGATCGAGCCTCTGTTCCAGCGGGACTTCATTTCCCTCCTGCCTAAGGAACTGGCCCTCACCGTGCTTGGATACCTACAGCCGAAGGATTTACTCCGCGCCGCTCAGACTTGCCAGTATTGGAGGTGAGCCATACCGAGATATCACAAAGCATTTCGCACGCTCTTGATTTTATGTTGTAAAGTGAATGCAAAGTGATGTGATTGTGAGACAGAGGCCAAAGTCACGTTCAAAGCCGCCATTGGGGAGTACGCACACGCATGGCTACAAAGATTTTGTACGTGGATGCCTTTAGAACGCAAGCAAATAGACACGAGGTAATGAATTATATGTGTCCAGAGCTGAGATCCAGGTCGGAACCGGTCGGTTCCTAAACTTACCGTTTTCAGTCAGCACTTGTTTATAATTATACATTGGTTATATGGGAATATAAACGTCGTTATAAACTTAGCCCGTTTTCACCAACCAACAGCTTCTCGATTTACGCAAGAAATACTTCGTCCTTGTTTACGCTTAATAAGTCGTACTATCAAATCTCATGGCTTAAAGCTTGCCACATCTTCATTACTTTGACATGCGTGGGTGGCTCTAAGTGTCGGGATTTTTTTTAACGTTTCTTATAATATCTCAAAGAACGTGAATGGTGCGTGGGGTGGCGTTTCGCCTACGGCTGATTGGTGCATCGCGACAGAATCTCGTCCTAATCCCCATTCACTGCTTTCCCGGTAAGTTATATTAGGGCGCACTATTCCTTACTAGAATATGGAACAAAGGACAAAATGCACCCAAAAATTTAATCGTCTGGCAATTATTTTACTTTTTTGTTAAATGACGTACTATTTAATTAATAATAATAATAACACACATTTAATTTTTGTGTACTTTTTGTATGAAACCTGAATTAGGTCTTTTCTCTAAGGCCGCAAGAAAACAGGTCGGTAGGCTGGTGAAAAACTGATCCATTCGATTTTCATGATCCTAAACATTTTTGGCGAAAATTACGTTTAGGTGCAGACTATTTCTACTGTCTAACAAAATCGCTATGCTAAACCTGATGAGACAGGCATAGGTCTTCCAAATGGTCTAGTCCAGTCATCAATGTGATCATATATAACAGTTCCCAAGGTACAACACAAACATATGTTACTGTAAGGTGTTAGTACCGTGTGTCACGTCATGTAATGGAAGAGGTGATAGTATAGACGCAACATGATGAATCTACATAATTCTGTTAATTGGCATCTGGCGGCTACATACGATCACTTTTCAGTGGCAGTTTTAACTGAACAATTAAACATAAATTTCGTCATCTATGTTAAAGAAAAATTGAAATATTCCGTCAGTTATATTATAACTGACAGTTTTTCTGCTATACACGATCACTTTTCACAGTCAGTTTTAACTGTTCAGTCAAAACTCGGTGAAAAATGATCGTATGTATTCGCCATTACTTATATACATTATTTAATTACAATTCAGCAAATTTGGATTTAGGTACGTATTTTCATAATATATGAATTCGGTGTTATCATAGCAGCAGATGTATTTTTTTTTGTTCTACTGTTTCTTCTTGTCTGTTAGTACCATTAAATATAATACCTACTTATTCTCTTAATGAAAAAAGCGCATATTTTGCTATGTACCGTTGATAATTTATTTAAAAGTTTAAGCCACCCATAATTTTAATGCCAAAAAAGATCATAATCAAGCATCATTTTTTTACATTATGTACCTAGTACGAGTGTTGCTTCCTACAGATGATTCTAAATTGAAGCGTGAATACACACGCCCCCTAAAGAGCCTTCAACTTGTAACTGAAGAGGAAATATCCTGCACTCTTGACCCGCGTCCCGTGTCTCACCACTTGTGAACATTGGATCATCAATTCAGTCCAAACTGCCAATAGATATTTTGTGTCAAAGTTTATCACACACGTTTTACTATATCACAAAATGTATATTTATTGCGGTGGCTGATATAGTATATGATTTATATCCAAAGCTTACTTATTTAGATGTTTAATTTGCTAGTTTCATATTTCATATTTATTTATTTCAAACCATAGGGACTTATAGAACACTTAGTTACGTCAACTTCATTACATAAAAAATGTTAGGAAAACATTTACCTAACTAATATTTTAATAATTAATAATACAATAATATTTTAGTTGCGGCTGTATGCTGGCTTTGTCAGAAGAACATTAAAATAATAAAATCAAAATAAAATTAGTTAATTAAAGTGGCTGTAAAAAGGCCTTGTCATTAAAAAATATAAGCTTAAAAACTATAACATGTCAAGTGGTTGCAAGCTGTACAGGGGCTTTGTCAATAAAGGAGAGATTTATGCGTAGGAATCGGCCGACACCATGCGTTTTTATCATTTACGAACTCATCTGTGGAGTAGTATGATTTTTGGGGTAAGTTACTTTTTATACATCCTTTAAATTTGTTTTCGTTTAGAGCTAAAATGTCTTTCGGAATTTTATTGTAGAAGCGCACTGAGTTACCAATAAAGCTTTTATTTGTCTTTTGTAGTCTAAATGCCGAATTAACTAATTTGTCCTTATTTGTAGTGTTCATATTATGAACATCAGAACGCTTTTCAATCTTATGTACGTTTTTACGTGCATACATGATATTTTCGTATAATAGGTTGGGGAAAAAGTCTTTTCGCATTAGTATGTATGAACTTTTAATAAAATCTCTTTGGCTATACTATTTGTATCTGGCTGGTTTTGGTATCATTCAAAGTTTAAATTTTAAAGAAGATTATTCCAAACTCAAATTAGGAAAATGTGTGATTTTTATTTGTTTTTCGTACTGTAAGGATAAGTGAACCTAATGAAGAAAATCGATACATTTTAAAATTTTACTACAAAAAAGGTAAAAATGCAACACAAGCGGCAAAAAAAATTTGCGATGTGTATGGACCTAGTGCAGTGTCTGTGAGAGTAGCATAAATTTGGTTTAAGAGTTTTCAATCCGGAAATTTTAATGCCAAAGTTGCACGTCGCTCTGGTTGCCCTATTACGGATAAAATTGATGCCATTTTTGAAAAAATGGAGCATGAGCGGCATATCAGTAATTACGACGTAGCTGAAGAACTGGGAATTGACCACAAAACAGTTTTGGCGCATTTGAAAAAACTGGGTACACAAAAAAGCTCGATATTTGGGTACCCCACGAGCTCACTGAAAGAAACCGAATGTACCGTGTACTCATTTGTGATTCTTTATTACGACGTAATGAAAGCGAACCATTTTTGAAGAAGCTGATAACTGGTGATGAAAAGTGGATCACGTACGACAAGAACGTGCGAAAAAGGTCGTGGTCAAAGGCCGGTCAGGCTTCACAGACTGTGGCGAAACCCGGCTTAACTCGCAACAAGGTGATGCTGTGTGTGTGGTGGGATTGGAAGGGCATTATTCATTATGAGCTGTTACCACCAGGCACGACCATCGATTCTGAACTCTACTGCGAACAACTGATGAGATTAAAGCATCAAGTTGAGAGAAAGTGGCCGGAATCAATCAACAGAAGGGGTGTGGTTTTTCATCATGATAACGCTAGACCTCACACATCTTTAGCCACTCAGCAAAAATTAAGAGTTTGGCTGGGAGGTGTTAATGCATCCGCCGTATAGTCCTGACCTTGCACCTTCAGATTTTCACCTGTTTCGGTCTCTTCAGAATTCTTTAGGCAGTGTCAGGTTAACATCACGTGAGGACTGCCAAAACCACTTGTCGCGGTATTTTGATCAGAAGCCCCACAATTTCTATAGCAATGGGATCATGCCCCTACCTACAAGAAGGCAAAAAGTTATCGAACAAAATGGTACCTACATACTGTTACGAGCTGAGGGTTCGGGATAAAATAATGGGAATCGATCCAACCAAAATAACACTTTTATTCAGCACTAAACGATGAATACACGAACTTGGTCACACGTATCACAACACACTAATTCACACCACTGTTGCACCACTTAAAAGTCACCGAAATGTTCGCACGTATAGCAAAATCCGGACTGACTCGCGAGCAACTACTGTTCACGCGAGACCCTTCTCACGTCAGTCCTCCAGGGCCTCGCTGAGACTCACTCAGACTGACTCCCCGGTTTTATTCCAATGGACTAATCTCGCTGTTGGCCTCTGAGGCCGTGACAGCTTAACCGAACTTTTGGCGAGCGCAGATGGCGCTCAGCCCAGTAAGTTTTTTAGGCAACTAGCGCAAGGGCACCACTTAGGTACGAACCTTGGCTTGGGCTGTTGCCGGGATGGGGATAGGAGAGAAAAAAAAATGTTTTGAATTTTCTTAAAAAATGCGAAGAAACTTTTTCCCCAACCTAATACTAAATTATTTGCAGAAAACCACTTGCTTACTATTTCTAGTGCGTCATTAATAAAATTTACGTCAGCAATTCTCCTTTTGACATTAAATAACAGGGATGTGTCATCGGCAAAAAGCACAATTTCATTATTTGTTTTTTTCTGTATCATATGTGGTAGGTTATTAACATACACAAGAAACAAGAATGGGCCCAATATGGAGCCTTGTGGTACCCCCAATTTATTAACAGACCCTGAGGGTTGTACATCTCCTATTTTTATTCGCTATTCTCTGTCACCTAAATATAACGCTAGCAATTTCAGTGCGTTATCTATTACACCATAGTGTTCTAATTTCATTATAAGCGTTTGGTGGTCAACGCAGTCGAACGCTTTTGAAAGATCGCAAAAGACACCAAGTACATCTTTTGAGTTCTCCCACGCATTCAATATGTGAGAAGTTAAATGTAACCCAGCATCTAAAGTGGATTTCCCTTTTGTAAAGCCAAATTGACGGTTATGTAGCAGTTGATTAATGTTAAAGTATGAAAGTAATTGGTTTAAAATAATCTTCTCAAATACTTTACTGAGAGAAGGAAGAATCGATACCGATCTGTAATTTGACGGGTCTTCTTTACACCCAGCTTTGCACACTAGTATTACTTTGCTGTACTTCATCAAATTGGGAAATATGCCATTATCGATACTGGAGTTGAAAATGTCAGCTAAATTAGGAGATATTTCCTCAATTATACCATCTAAAACTTTTACTGACAACCCCCACATATCTTCTGTTTTTTTAATTTTTAGCGACTTGAATACCTTCTCAATTGTTTTTGAAGTAACATAATTAAATTGAAAACTTCTGGCATGTGATAAATTATCTACATTATCGACAAGGAAAGATTTTGCCATATGTGTGGATGCATTTAATCCTTTCGTTAATTTTAATGGAATTTCTGTAAAAAAGTTTTCGAATGTATTTGCTATATCAAGCTTATCGTGGATGACGGTATTATTGACGTTTCTTAAGGCATTTATATTTTCTCGAACTTTACACTTTCCAGTTTCTGTTTTTATAACTTCCCATGTGGTTTTAATCTTATTATTAGATTTAGATATTTTTTGTTTGATGTATAGAGACTTCGCACAACTACATATTTGCTTAAATAGTTTGGAATACTTATTAACAAACTCCGATACTAACTAATGGTTCTGTAACATTGTTTTGAACAAGTTTATTATAAAGTTTCGTAGTCTGTGTTTTTTCCATAAGGTTAATAACATCTTGCATGGTATCTATAGTTTCCTGTGATTTAAGTGGCTGATATTGAAGCTTTTTTATTTGCTCATATGCAGTGGCCAGCGTACTATGACTATGAGTTAATAATATGAACCACCAATACATTTCCCTCCTGAATAGTGGTCTGCTAGGAAATCTTTTATAAACCCGATGATTTGTTACCATCCCAATAGCATCTAACCCGTACGTTTTAATTTGTCATGTGGCATTTTTTCTGCTTCTATTGTGACGTAAAGGAATCAAGTTTAATTAATTGGTCGGCGTTTCATGCAAATATTCGTCACGGTATGCTCAGATATGCGTAAATCACAGCATGTTCATAATTTCTGTTGTGAGTTGTTTTCCTTTCTGCTTTACTTCCCGTGAATTATCTGTGTAGGTATTCTTTCGTCGGTGTTGTCTGAGGCTTTATTCAAACTGAAGGAATGCTGGCTGGGACACGAGTTAGCTCGATTAGCTTTCCATGTTGAAGTAATTCGTCCGTCTTTCTTAGTTCTCTAAATTTAATGGAAAACTCTGTTCCCATAGCGTTCCATATTCTATACCTTAAGATATACAAGTTAGTGGTCGGCCTTGACTGCAAAGGAGAGATCGAACCTATCTCAGTTTGAGTAAAGCTTAATTTTTTCGCTTCCGTACAAACGTTCGATTTACATAATAGTATAGAAAATGTATGGATTGTACCGTTTCAATACACACATTTTTTATTTTTGTGTTTTCTTAAACGTATTATACTTTTCAAATGAAAGATTTTTATAATCCCGAAAAGTCGCGAAATCGGCGAAAACAAAACCTAAACTAAAATCTTGTATAATATGAGGGTGGTTTGATAAATCAGTGACTTTTGAAATAAAAGAAAAATATTTTACACTAAAGTCGTTGGTGGAAACAAACAAAGGCAGCGACTGAGTGTCCACGCTTCAGCTGTAGATCCAGCCCATTAGTTGGATGATGTCTTAAACACAGAAACCCAAGAGCCTGGATGCAATTGGTGCTGGATCGTTAAGTAGGTGGATATGGGCTGATTGGATAGTTAGAAATTTGTTTAATTTATCAACATAGTCTTTTTAGTGGTCGTTCTTTAAAGTGGTTCGATTCCTATACAAACAATCAGTGCACATTGACTAGATAATTAAACAGTAGATATTTCTAAATATTGATATCAGTTCCAGTAGGCCACTGTTAATTTGTAACATTTTCGCGACCAAACAGCTGGACCAATTTCGATGAAATTGGTTATATAGCTAGATTAAGATCAGGCTTGAAACCATTTTTATTGACAAATTATCATACGTGCAAACCGCTGGCGAAAGCTTGTTTTTTGAAACAAAAAGAAGTTGCTGGGTGCGAAATCAGCTGAATAGGGTGGATGAAAAGTCACTGGCTTGTCAAACTGCCTTCAAACTTGTATGTAAAATGTGGTGTGTTCTTACAGATGGCTCGCTGACGACAACTTGCTGTGGAAAGAGCAATGCCGTCGCATCGGGATCACAGCTCTGAAGCGAGTGCCGCGCAACCTTCCCCGCTGCGCTAGTCCATGGAAGGCGGCCTATATGCGCCAGTACTTGATTGAAAACAGGTGAGATTATTTTTAAGTAAGATTGTATACCAAAGCGTATAACACATTCGGCAACTTTCGTCACTCCGCGAAAATACGCGCAAAACCCATTCAAAATAATAATTTCAGTAGTAATAAGTACGTAGTTTTAGGGTAGGTATAGCAGCAGGGAGACGGACCAAAGTGTTTTAAGTAGGCCTGTATTAAAAGTAAAAAAAAATGGAAGAAGAATAAAATTGTGTTTTCAAATGGTGCTTTATTACATGAGTTTAGAAATATAGGGTGTTTGGTAATATACTGACTATTTTCAAGTGATGGTTTTTCAAAACATAAAAAAAGACTTCTCGAATAAAAACTACTAGATATATTACTAAATTTTAAAGAAAATCGACGAATTTAAGTTTATTATACAAATTGATCGAATACTACAGTTTCAACCTTAACTACCTCTAGCATGCAAATGTTTGTTAGCATGGAGTCTTATGACCGTGTGTTGAACAATATTTATTTTTTCTTACCTCAGGTGGCTTCACAAGCCGGTGAACAGTCCCATCATAATGCGCGGCCACGACGACCACGTGATCACGTGCCTGCAGTTCTACGGGAACCGTATCCTTAGCGGCAGTGACGACACCACGCTGAAAGTCTGGTCTGCTGCTACCGGCAAGGTAAGGATTGAACACATAACTATACTGGAAAGAAGGAAGGTCTTTTTTATACTACACTAGCTGACCTGACAGGCGTCTTAGATATGTCAAAATTGGCAGGGAATGTAATGTTGGATACATTGTGAAAACGGGAAAAAAGCAACTGTCTGCCAAATTTACATTCATCAAACTCTCGAAGTTAAATAGTCGTTAAGTTTTCTGAAATTATTTAATTTCCTGCGCAATTTTCTTAACGTTTCTTTCCGTAAGAACCTTCTACAAAGTGAAATTCTGGGAAAAATCGATAAAATGCTGACCGACGAAATGTTAGAGAACTAGCTTATTGTACGATGCCACAGATTAATAAAAGTTACTACGAGCTGTTCAATGACCCCGCTAGTTCAATGACCTCGCCCAGTCGGTCAATGGACCCAACCAGTCAACAGAGCTCGTATAGTGAATACAGCAGGGCAGTAAGTACCTACATGTTAGGCACAAAAACTCAAAAATATTTTTTTTTTTCAAATGAAATCATATCTTTTATTTGCAACACATAATACAAAGCTCATTACAAAAAAGAATACAGTGTATTAATATAAAACAACATAAGACTTAAAGTTAGGTACACAAATTGGTAGCAAAAAAGGTCTCAACTCAGCGTCTACAGGACTTTCGAACTTACGCTGGTCTTCCGTTGAGATCTTTAGGACCTAGTAAGACAAATAAATATATAATAAATACATACCGGACGCGATTTTTATTGACATATAAAAAAACTTAAAACATAAAAAGAAGTTTCAAACAGAAAAAGTTTTACAATATGAAATACACAAAATAAAATTAACATAAGAAAAAATAAATAAATAAATATAACCGTGTTAAATATATAAACTAGTTAATTATATAAAAGTATATATGTAATAATAAATATGATCAGAACGATTCATAAAATCAAAGTGTAAACTAGGTTAAATGTATGTATGTAAAATTATATTGCACTTGTATCAAGACTAATAAGTTTCTGATCATTTTGCCAGCGTTATAAATACATACTTGTTTAGTTTTCATCTAAAACCGTGAATACTGTTACGCTGTTACACATAAGAAATAGCCGAAATTTCTCGAAGGCTTTTGTCTTACCTCCTGTGTCACGGAATACGTAATACTTGGTATGGAATATACCTGCATGCTGTGTTATTGTCTGCGATTGCGCAGGATGGGGAGTGGTCATTCTGTCGAAACACCGACCCTTTCCTGGAACGTTCGAGATCGTTCTAGTGTAGTGAATTGTGTGCGATATAAATAGGCCGGAGAGATGGCCGGACAGTCAGTCTGGATTTTGCTATACGTGTGAACATTTCGGTGACTTTAAGTGGTGCAACAGTGGTGTGAATTAGTGTGTTGTGATTACGTGTGACCAAGTTCGTGTATTCATCGTTTTAGTGTTGAATAAAAGTGTTATTTTGGTTGGATTAATTATCATTATTTTATCCCGAACCCTCAGCTCGTAACAATACTGTGCAGGTTCCTTATCGGCAGTGGAATGTTATTCCATTTTTGGATTTAAAAAAAACATAATTATTTTATTATTTATGGTCTCAGAAATATACTCCGTTATTATTTGTAGTTTAAAATTGCAAACACCTTTTATAAAGAAACATTTAGACCCGAAACAAATATATGTAAATCATGCAAACATTTGTTCCAGTGTCTCCGCACCCTGGTGGGTCACTCTGGTGGAGTGTGGTCGTCTCAGATGGTCGGGCACCTGGTCATCTCTGGGTCTACGGACCGCACGCTGCGTGTTTGGAATGCCAAGTCCGGGCGGTGCCTGAAGGTGCTCGCCGGTCACACCTCGACAGTGCGGTGCATGCACCTGTTCCAGGATAGGTATGTATGTTTGATAACCCAAATTACCTATAAACAATGCTTATTCTACGACTTTTAGAAATCGATGTTAAATCAAAAACACAAGTGTTCGTCTTTTGATCTCCGCTTATCCTGTCCATCCAAAGGTTGTCTGGAAAAGAGATCGCTTTTAGCGACGATACCGCTCATTGAACCATTATTTATTGTGTATTTCCTTTGTTACTGTATTTTTATTGGCTGTGCAATAAAGAGTATATCATTCAATCAAGTGTTTAATAGATTTTGGTTAAAGTTTATCAAGTAAGTAAAATTAAGTGAAGGAAATTCAGGTTAATTATTAGGTTATGATAAATCAGCTTTTGGAGCGAAGCGAAAACATTTAGCATTATTAGGCATTAAGCTTTGCACACTTTTTTAAGGTTCCAAACCAAAATGTAAAAAAGTGACTTCTCATGGTGCGACTTTGTCTATCTGTCCGTCCGCCACAGCTGATTCTCAGCAATTACTGCAGCCATCGGCTTGAAATTGGAAACAATTATAAATAATAATTGCTCGCAATTACAAGGTAAAAAAAATTGCATTTTGAGTGCCAGAAGGGATAATAATGGCAAAGGGTCAAATGGGTTATCATAAAAGAGTATAATTTGCATGTTCCAAAGGTGTATTAAGTCGTATAGTTTTAAAGTTATCAGATGTTTGCAAAGCGAAAAATCTAAAATTAATATTGATTTATAGAAATATATGCATAAAAATTACAGTAAAAATAAACTAAGTCTCTATCTATGACATACGCGAGTTGACTATGCACCTCGCACTGTGACGTCACTGCCACAGTGATGTTATAGTTGCTGAGAGCGTCAGGCAAACGCGGGGCGCCGCGCGGGTAAGTGAGAGGGGGGGTCGCATTCCAGGGAAGTGCACAGTTAACTCGCGCGTGTTGATAACGTTTTCTTGGTTTAACGCTCACATAACTAGATAGCGCTGCCACGCACTTGACGAACCCTGTTTGATCTCGTTTTAATATTATTAGTTCGTGTGTTTCTTTCTGATGGTAAAAATCATCTATTTAATTTATTTGTAGGAAAACCAACAGCTGTTAAAACTTATACTTAAGACACATTGTTTACCAGATAGCCAATACAGGTTTTCACGTTTAAGCAACTATATAGAAATAAAAAAAAATGTCACATTTAGATACAATGAAGAAAGAGGGCTTACATATACTAATATTATATTAAATATAATATTATTAATCACTAAAGATCCACGATTAAACCGCCGCGCCGTCGAATCAAACTGACTATTTACTAATCATACACGCTGAAAATATCACGGGTTACAAACAAGTTTATAAAGTTGAAAAACAGATACATTGTGTTTATTAGTGAAAATAAACTTAAATAATACACAATCCCACATGTTAAGTTTTCAAATTTTCTTTACGATGTTTTCCCTCACTGTTTTGAGCAAGTGGTATATGTACTACACAGATAATATACCGCCCATAGATTTAGAACAAGCTCAATGGTTACGCTACGCAATCCTCTTGTTTGTTGTGTGCGAAATTGTTTTTTGTATTAGGTGGTTAACTTCAGCGAATTTACCTAGAAAATATACTTTGCGAAAGACACTACTATTTCCCATTAAATTAATGTTGTATGTAACAAAGTACTATCTCCAGGATGGTTATTAGGCCGCGATTAAACCAAAGGTATTGTTACGAGCTGAGGGTTCGGGATAAAATAATGGGAATCGGTTTAGCCAAAATAACACTTATTCAACACGATGACGATGAATACACGAACTTGGTCACACGTATCACAACACACTAATTCACACCACTGGTGCACCACTTAATGTCACCGAAATGTTCGCACGTATAGCTTAATCCAGACTGACTCGGGAGCAACTACTGTTCACGCGAGACCCTTCCCACGTCAGTCCTCCAGGGCCTTGCTGAGACTAACTCACTCAGACTGACTGTCCGGCCATCTCTCCGGCCTATTTATATTGCACACATTTCGATTGTTCGAGAACGATGTCGATCCTTCCAGGAAAGGGTCGGTCCCTCGACACAATGGCCACTCCCCATTCTGCGAAACCACAAACAATAGCAGCAATAACACAGCAAGACAAAAGCGTTCGAGAAGGTTCGATTATTACTCATCGTTTAACAGCCTCGGCGTAACAGTATAGTCTGCTGCCGAATGTGTGAAGGCTTACTGTGAGCTTACTTGAATTATACTGTTTTAAGTTAGAAGTTTGTTTTAAGAATTGGCCTTAAGACTGCGTTTTGTTCATTTTGAAAGTCAGTGACTACGCATGCACATAGCGTAAAAGCGTATTGTCGATTCTGTGTGAATAAAGTTGAATATGAATGGAAAAGTAGTAAACTGCGTAACGCTCGCTTTATAGCATGCGGCTGACTATACTTTTAGTTTAAAGCGGCCTTATGAGTAATGCTGACGTCACGTTCAGCATCAGGGAATCGATTACTCCCTGCTGAGGATCATTATTTGTATAATTATTTCTTTGAAGACACTATTTCAATAAGATCTTGAACACAGTCCGACTGACGGCTAAAACGAAAATGAATCAGCCGACGTGTCTTCTTCTCTCACACACCTGCGAAGCCGGTGTGGGGGATGCAGTACCGGGCTTTTTGGCCCTTTCCTGCGGAGTTCTTACCGCCCCCTGTTTCAACGGGGGGGGTCATCGGGTTGGCTCGCGGAGCGCGCAGGTTTGCTACTCACGCGTTACTGGCCGCCCGATGCTCACTCCGCAGGGAGGATCGTCGGACGGTCGCCGCGCAGGTACTTTTCTTGAGGTAGGGGGAAGGGATGAGGGAGGGATGTCCTCGTCTGACGACGCCTGGTCTGCATCGTCAGATTCTGTGACCAGCTCCCGCGGGTACGGCTTACTCTTAGGGGGCCTTTCTGTGAGAGGAGCTAATTCTCTTAAGTGTTTGTAAGAGGAGATGTCGAGGCGCGCAAACATCCTGGTTGCTAGGCGGCCTATAAATTGGTCTAAGCTCTCAATTTCTAGGTCTCGCTGTATGGTGGCATTCCGTACGTACCGTGGTGCGTCTACGATCGTACGGAGGCATTGGCTTTGCTGACTTCGCAGTGTCTTTCTGTGGCCTTCGGCTAACAAAGCATACCACGTGGGGGCCGCGTATGTGAGGCGCGGGCGGACGTAAGTCTTGTACAGTCCAACCTTCATTCGGAGTGGAATGTTGGACTGCAGGACGGGCTTAAGTAGCGCTCGAGTAGTACTCGCTAGGCCACGGACGTTCCTGGCGTGTTTACTCATCGTGAGGTTCCGGTCTAAAGTTACCCCCAGGTATTTAGCCGTATGCGACCAGGCCACCGGTTGTTCCTCCAGGGTGAGATTTGGCGGTATGGTGAGCCTCTTCGAGAATGCCACCGCCAGTGTTTTACCCACGTTGACACTCAGTCTCCATTTTGTCAGCCAGGCGGGGAGCTCTGCTAGGACCGTTTGCATTTTGGTGGCGGCGTGGTTGAGGTTCATTAATTTTGTGATGTATGCTGCGTCGTCCGCGTAAAGGGCTAACAGAGCATCTTCTGAGTTGGGTATGTCGTCGGTGTATCGTGAGTAACACACAGGGGAGAGGCAGCTGCCTTGTGGTACTCTCGCCTCTATGGGTCGTCTGGAGGAGAGCGCTTGCTCCACACGCACTGAGAAGCTGCGGCCTTGAAGAAACGACGCTATTATCTTCACCACCTTCTGCGGTATTGGTGAGGTAGCCATCTTATAGAGGAGTCCCGCGTGCCAGACTCGGTCAAACGCTTTTTCCATGTCCAGGAATACTGCGACTGAGTGTTCTCGCCTGTTGTGGGCGGTAGTGAGGTGATGCAGTACCCTACACAGTTGAAGCGTTGTGCTGTGTTCCGACCTGAATCCGTACTGTTCTGGACGCGGGGGGATGTGGGGATTAATGTGGGTGAGGAGGAGCTTTTCAAACAATTTTGATAGGCTGGGGAGCAGGGTGATCAGGTGGTAGCTCTCTGGGAGCAGGATGTTTTTTCCGGGTTTCGGTATCTGAATCAGCCGTGGGGCTGGCGGGCGTATTTATAGTACAATGCTGTCTCCGACAAACTATGTTGCGACAAGCGCCGACGCAATTATGTAACTAACTCAGTATCTTAAAATATAAAACCACGTTATTGAGACCAATGGCGAAAGTTTTAAAATACTCCAGTCACATCTTCGCAAAAAAAATATTTTATGAGCTATCTTTACTAGATCGAATCAGAAATTAGGAGTATTTTTTGTCAAACAGGGTGGTGTCTGGATCGCGCGATGCGACGCTGCGCGTGTGGTCGATCCCGGACGGGCGTTGCCTGATGGTGCTGGTGGGGCACATGGCGGCCGTGCGATGCGTGCAATACGACGGCAAAGTGGTCGTCTCAGGGGCATACGACTACTTCGTTAAGGTCTGGAATCCTGAGTCTGGCGAGTGCCTGCATACTCTGGCGGGCCACACGAACAGGGTGTATAGCTTGCAGGTAAGACTTGTTTTGACCCGCTTCACAGCCACAAGCAACAGGGCTGCGTGATCTCATCGAATCATCATCCACTGCGTCCATCAGCCCAAAATCTTGCTCCAATACTTTAAATTTTTAGGATGGTTTTCGTCAGGTTAGAAGGGGTGTGCCTACAGCGGCCTGTATGATGATTCCAGTTTGACGGCGTGCACGTAGTCAGCGGTTCACTGGACACATCGATCCGAGTGTGGGATGTCGAGACGGGTCAGCTGAAGCACACGCTGACCGGCCACCAGTCGCTCACCTCGGGCATGGAGCTGCACTCCAATATCCTGGTCTCTGGCAATGCTGACTCTACGGTCAAGGTCTGGGACATCACCACTGGCCATTGTCTTCATACGCTATCCGGTGAGTGAACGATTTTATTTACTTACTACTTTACTATTCATTTTACACAGTATTTATTACTCATGCTGGTATCATCGTTTTTTCATTTTTGTAATTACACTCTTGTTAAATTGTTCCAAATAAAGATGATTATTTTATAAATCTATTTTAGATATAGCCTTCGTGCTAGCGTTGGCCAATAGCCGGCTGAGACGTAAGAGGTTCGATTCCCTCCGCAGGACAAATTTTGTAAGATCTACAGATATTCGTTCTGGGTCTGGGTGTTTTTCTATGTATTACAAGTATGCATTTACAAATAAAAAAAAAATTTGAATATTCTATCAATTATCTGGTTCCCATAGTACAAGTTTTGCTTAGTTTGGGGCTAGATTGCGCTGTGTAAAATGTCCAGCATTATTCATTTATATTTTTTTTACCCTGTCCTGCAGAGGGTTAAACAGGCTAGTTGGATCCAGTCTGGGTGTTTTTCTATATATTACAAGTATGCATTTACAAATAAAAAAAATATTTGAATATTCTATCAATTATCTGGTTCCCATAGTACAAGTTTTGCTTAGTTTGGGGCTAAATTGCGCTGTGTAAAATGTCCAGCATTATTCATTTATATTTTTTTTTACCCTGTCCTGCAGAGGATTAAACAGGCTAGTTGGATCCATTTTAGATATGTAATGGTTTGTCACCATCTAGCAAAGAGAAAATCTATGGAGAAATATAGACAAAACACTTGATATCGTAACTAAAATAGAGTTATAAAATCAATGTAACTAGTGGTTCGCCCGAACAGAGATATCGCGAGTCTCCCTTTAAAAAAATATATTATTTGTAATCTTTGAGTAACAAAATAGTGTCACGAAATGCACAAACAACTAACTTGACCTGCAGTCTCATTCAAATTACAAGTAACGGGAGTTCATGTTAATTGTTAATAACCTTTTTTTGGGTCGAAATTGCAATGACATGTTATGGATTTGAGACTTTTCCCTATAGTTGTATCACTAAAGCTACATTAATATTAAATTTCATTACTGTGGGGTCACTGGTGTACCCTGTGAATTTCGTCAAAGTTCAGTTATTATTATGGCTAATTAAATAACTCAAAAACTACAAGGCTAAAAATAAAAATGGCAATGAAATGTACTGATGAAGACCTTTCATTAGACGTCCCATTTGACCTAATTGTCTAATATTGATTTTAACGCCGATATATCCCCCCCCCCCCATTTTAGTTCATTAGGTCACACCAGGATTTTGCCATCACTACCTACCTATATACCAAATTTCACGATGATCGGATCAACGCTTTGAAAGTTATCCTCAGACAAACAAACATACATACAATGCCGTTTCGTCCAAGTTGATTTGGAGATGTCGCTTCGCCCGATCAAATAGGGGTTATTAGAAAGTAGTCGATGTATTTGATGACAGTGCTGAGTGCTGTAGTATGCTTAATCATGGACCTGCAAAGATGTGTGATTATAAGTTTGAAGTTGCTTTTAATGCGGTTCTTTGTTTGAAAGCTGTTTATGGATCAATGAGTACTTTTCTGGTAGATGTTTTGTTGAACATATTTATTGGTGGTACAGGTCCGAACAAACATCAGTCAGCAGTGACCTGCCTCCAATCAAGCAACCGGTTCGTAGTGACGTCCTCTGACGACGGCACGGTGAAGCTGTGGGATGTACACACGGGCGAATTCATCCGCAACCTCGTGGAGCTTGGGTCGGGCGGGTCCGGCGGGGTGGTGTGGCGCATCCGAGCCTCGCCCACCAAGCTGGTGTGCGCCGTGGGCTCGCGTAACGGCACCGAGGAAACCAAACTCCTCGTCCTCAACTTCGACCTGCCCGGCTCCTGCCGCAAGTGCGATGACTAGCATAGACTCAATCGGCGTTTACTGCGCCGATACGCCAACTTGTACGCGCCTTGGCATTTCTAAACGCTCCGGCTCCGTTCGGACGATTCAAAACTTTATGTTCCGTTTGAATAATCAGTGTTTAATGTGACGGTAATAATGCTCGAGACTTGTGAGTGATTGTGCGGATGTTGGAAGTGTGGGAGTGCGCTTGAGAGTGGCTGGGTATCAGAGTAGCGTGGGCGGTGCGTCAAAGCGGACACTCGCCGGTCGCAGTTCGCTCACACGCAGTCTTTGAGAATCAGCCCACCCACCG
Source organism: Philereme transversata (assembly GCA_963924445.1). Taxonomy (NCBI): domain Eukaryota; kingdom Metazoa; phylum Arthropoda; class Insecta; order Lepidoptera; family Geometridae; genus Philereme; species Philereme transversata. Next base: position 21,024,986 of record OZ004348.1, on the reverse strand, counting down.
GACTAAGTGAATAGTTTTGCATAACGCACTATCCAAACTCACATATTTTCTTACAATAATACACCATTACTTTAGTGCTAGATATAAATGTTCAGTAGAGAAATTAGCGGCTACAAGGAGCATCGCCAAATTTCTGTAATAATCTTTTATTACTTCATATTGTCCCAAAGAGTTGAAAAAATTGGATTTAATTGATAAGTTTATTCATAACGTTAAGGTTTTGTTTTCCGGGCTGCACTGTTTTCCATTATTTAAATCTAGTGACTTGATTTTTTCACTCACACGAGAACTATTTTATTGTTATCGTGTTAAACGTTGAATTTGTTAATTGTATTGGGGTGAGAGCAGCAGCTCTGGACCAAGACGGTCGGTGCAATAGCAACAGTCATTGCGTAGTTATGTTTTTATTTATTGGCATAGTTTTTTAGGGGCATAATTTTTTATGGGCATAATTATTTTATTGACATCCTTATAGTTTTGTTTTCTTTATGCGTTTTTTTTTCTTTATTCATTTATTATAATTCTAAAGTGGTACCCTTAGTATTCTTGACAAAACTTTGTTTAAATGAGGGACTGATATCGTAAATTCATTAGTTTATGTTAATTTCGCATTTTTAGGTTAAATATTGCCGACTTATTTTTTGTTTTCGTCGATTTTCATTACAAGGTTTACCGACTCATATTTATAATCATTATTATTAATACGGGATTTATCACGTACCGTTTTATCTGTGTTTCGACCGACAATGTTTCGGTTCAATTCGTAAAAACGAAAAACGGTACGTGACAATTTTGTTTCTTTTGTTTTTTTAATTCTTTATAGGCTTGCGTTTGACCACGATCTCGCCTGATGGTAAGCAATGATGTAAATTCCGTATTTATAATAGTGATCAAAAATCACGTTTTCGAACGTAAAACTCATATTGATATGATATATTGTTCATACAGATTGGCAATTTGATCTTTGAATGACATCATAATTATGTTTTTGTTAATGTTATCATTATCAGCGTTAGCCCCCTATCATCTATATTATTGTGTTAATAGCTTTCTCATTAAATATATCAGTAGAAAATGTATTTATGTTTAATCACGTTTAAATTTTTGGAATATGTAGTCTCGCGCACTGGGACTATATACTAATTCTTTCTTAACGGCAACATACAGATTATGATTATATTAACTTTCCTTTAAAAGATATATACTACTGCTATAATATATCGCTTAAACCCATGTGCTCTAGCATTTCTATTAATGTACATTACAGTTAAACTATATAATCAATTATTATTATGTACAATCCAAATATCTCAGTACTTAACGGCCAGCAAGAAATTAATAGTCATAAGATAATAATTGCATGTTTATCCATAAGTTACTCTCGATCGTTGCAAAGTTAGTTGAATGTACTTTAGAAGCTTTAAGTACGCACTGACATAATTACTAAAAAGGTAACATAATTATCAGAAAATACTCCTCAAGTGGTTTTGTTTCGGAACGCAGATGAAGGTCTGGTCTTACGAAAGGCATCAATGGCAGTCTGTCACTTGCATTTTGCTGGTGACCGTATATACAGTATTTAGATGAGGCCGCTGCAGTATTATCTTAGTCGTCATGCATAACCCAACATGTTTTAAAATAGATCAGATAATGTATGTATGTCAGACAGCATTTCTCTAAAACTAAAATAATAATTCATTCCCAAATAAATCAGAATTTAAAATTTCATAAATTGCGGGCATCGTCTTTATTCTATCCATATATATATATATCCATATAATATATCCAAAATGTTGAGATGGATAAGATAAATGATATACGATGGAGCAAAGCAGGCCGAATAGGCAAGATATATGCGACGTCTTTGAGTTGTGAGACTGCCGGTCCAATGGTCAGGATGAGGGATTCAAGATGTAGGAAAGTAGAGCTGGCACCATTCCGCCAAGAGCGACGTGATACATACCTATGCCTTTATTCAGCAGGTGTTACCAGCTGACTAGATATATTATAATCGTATTATTACAACACTACATTTTCACTATTGCAATACCTATTTATTTGTAATACTATTTGTATAATCGTGTTCTTTTTTGAAAGTATGCAGTCCTCGATCTTGCTATATAATGTAAGTTTGGTATATATACACAGTGGAAACAATGTCCGTATTGTGATTCATTTCATGTAATTGTAAAACGCGGTCTTATGATTCATATTACATTATAGCTAACTATAAAATGTAAACAGGATAACAAAAGTGCCTCACATACATTAAGATTTATCAATTACATGTTAGAAATAGCCAAATCCAGCTAATTTATAGAAAACACGCACATTCTAAAACCTAAACAATCTTATCAGTGAACACCAAATCAAAATAGATTTGAAAGCATCTTTTCCACTCTGTATACATCTCCTAAAGGGTGTTTTATAATATTTTAATGTATATATTTATACTATGTGATGATCGTTGAAGGGCGTCAAATGTAGACGATAATCTTCGATGATGGCTGTAATCTATAAATAAAGAAATAAAGACTGAGAAGCATAGATAGATATAGTTTAATATTTAAAGTATAAACGTAGTTACTGTACTACAAAGCATCACAGCAGCGCCTTTGTTTACTGGCGACTTTTTGTTTCGTATTTCATGTAAAACATTAGATTATTGTTATTTAGTTGCAACGGCACAGAGTAAGCTGTTCCGCTTATATTTTAAATCGTTTGTTCACTGAGCGACGTCTCCCGGTACACGTGTCTGCTAACACGTGTCGCCTGGGTTGTCGCATGACACGTGCCCCTAGACATTTGTCGCCCAGTAAATAGGTAAGTAGGTACGGCTTTATTGTAATCATTAAGTTTATTAATTAGTTATTTTAGATTTATTTGTACCTTTATCATAAGTTAACTTTACACTGTTATATCGTTCGATTCGTGAGGTTAGACTTGTAGACGAAGAGCCAGTGACCAATTTTAGGTGGTCATTTCAAAAGTCACGAAACTTTCTCCAGTAAATCCTCTATACCTACTGAAAATGAAAATCCACTTCTGGCAGCCCTGTGTGGCCGGGGTAGACTACCCTAAAATTTTAAGGAGGGTAAGAAATAAGATTTATTTTAGTTAAAGTATCAGTCATAAAATTTTTGGAAATTACTTTCGACAGTATTTTGTCTTCATGGAATTTTTGCCAGAGCATTTACATCTCTCCTAATTGTTGACAGAACGCTATAAATATTTATAAAAAAAAAATCCATTTTTGTCATTTCATCAGTCTTCAAATTTTAACAGAATAAATAAAATACATAAACAATTAATAATATACAATGCCAGAACGAAATTCCATCACCAACAGTCTGCCAGAGCGAAAAACATGTTCGTGCGAGTGCAAGTAAGACAGTAATATGGAAACCTGCGGGTTAGAGTGAGAGCGCTTATTGGGTATCTTGATGAAACATCACTTTTGAAAGATTTTTCTGTATCTTTGATGCAGATATTCTCTAGGTCATTGTCAAGGATACTGTGGGAAAATATTAAAACGTGTAATATTCTAGGTATTCTTTTCTTTTAGGAGTGACAATTCGAAAATTGTTCATCATATATGTAAAATAGAAGATGAAGAAAATATACTTATTCGATGTTCTGATACAGACGTTCTTATTATTATGCTTGGAAATATGGATCACCTAAACATCACAAAAACGTGTTCGGGCGAGTGCAAGTAAGACAGTAATATGGAAACCTGCGGGTTAGAGAGAAAACACATGTGGAGAGTAAAATATATAGAAGTTGAATATATACTGTTACGAGCTGAGGGTTCGGGATAAAATAATGGGAATCGATTTCACCAAAATACACTTTTATTTAACACTAAACGATGAATACACGAACTTGGTCACACGTATCACAACACAATAATTCACACCACTGTTGCAGCACTTAAAGTCACCGAAATGATCGCACGTTTAGCTTAATCCAGACTGACTCGGGATCAACTACTGTTCACGCGAGACCCTTCCCACGTCAGTCCTCCAGGGCCTCGCTGAGACTCACTCACTCAGACTGACTCAGACTGACTCACAACTGACTGTCCGGCCATCTCTCCGGCCTATTTATATCCATACATTTCGATTGTTCGAGAAGGATCTCGATCGTTCCAGGAAAAGGGTCGGTCCCTCGACACAATGGCCACTCCATTGTGCGCAACCGCAGACAATAACAACAATAACGCAGCAAGACAAAAGCGTTCGAGAAGTTACGATTATTACTCATTGTTTAACAGCCTCGGCGTAACAATACAATTAAAAAAAATATTATTATATTAATTAAAAAATACAAAATTTATGTTTGTGGAATTATTAAGTTGTTTAATAGTCTTCATCCTCGTGTGCACTATCATATTGGTCGCCGTGATCCTCAATGAATACAGAATCATTTGAATCTTCTATTAACCGAATTTGAGGCTCTAATATCTCATCATCTGTGTACAAGATCAATAATAATTAATATTTTACGATTTGATATATATACATATGTATATAATATGTATGCAATTTATACAAAAAATACACATACCATCAATATTGGCATCATCTACTTCGATATCAATGTTGTTGTTAGCGATAGCATCACTTACTGTAGGTGGTAGCTGATCTCCCTCGAACCAGTGAAACTCGTACTGACCATCATTCAACACCCATCCATTGTCTTCTGGACTCAATATTGTAGGCAAATTCAGATGTGCATTTCTCCAAATGCAAGCGATATATTTCGTTCTTAATACGTGTTGATGGAGTTCAGCTTGACATGGAGGCAAATGGCATGCATCAAATTTAATCACTTTATTTTCAAATGGTTTATCAATATTTTCAGCTGTGAAATTTTTCATGAATAGTTCAAATCTTCCGCTATTTGTGTCGTCACAATTCTTTATTTTGTAGATTTGGCATACAAATTTTTCTAATGTTGCAAGAATGTCAGTATCCATTATATCTTCTGTTACATTGGCAAGATTGATGAAAGTTTCTTGATAAATTTTGGATTTCATCAGTAGCTTAAACGGATTAATTTTTCCTTTTTTATAAAATGCTGGATTATAATCACATCCAGTAAAGGCGTGATATGCAGGTAAACTCTTGCAAATATCTGGACCAATTTTTTGGTATATATTTGATACGTTAATATAACGTTGGTTATTGCCTGTACCAATATTCATCCAAATTTTCACATTTATATTTTGTAGGTGATCCATATTTCCAAGCATAATAATAAGAACGTCTGTATCAGAACATCGAATAAGTATATTTTCTTCATCTTCTATTTTACATATATGATGAACAATTTTCGAATTGTCACTCCTAAAAGAAAAGAATACCTAGAATATTACACGTTTTAATATTTTCCCACAGTATCCTTGACAATGACCTAGAGAATATCTGCATCAAAGATACAGAAAAATCTTTCAAAAGTGATGTTTCATCAAGATACCCAATAAGCGCTCTCACTCTAACCCGCAGGTTTCCATATTACTGTCTTACTTGCACTCGCACGAACATGTTTTTCGCTCTGGCAGACTGTTGGTGATGGAATTTCGTTCTGGCATTGTATATTATTAATTGTTTATGTATTTTATTTATTCTGTTAAAATTTGAAGACTGATGAAATGACAAAAATTGATTTTTTTTTATAAATATTTATAGCGTTCTGTCAACAATTAGGAGAGATGTAAATGCTCTGGCAAAAATTCCATGAAGATAAAATACTGTCGAAAGTAATTTCCAAAAATTTTATGACTGATACTTTAACTAAAATAAATCTTATTTCTTACCCTCCTTAAAATTTTAGGGTAGTCTACCCCGGCCACACAGGGCTGCCAGAAGTGGATTTTCATTTTCAGTAGGTATAGAGGATTTACTGGAGAAAGTTTCGTGACTTTTGAAATGACCACCTAAAATTGGTCACTGGCTCTTGGACCATTGCATTTGCATGTTTTATAAAATTGTAGTTATATATTTGGCTAGGGTTAAGAATAAGATCTGATGCATAATATTCTGTAAAACCTGTTCTAAGTTTTAGGAAAATGCTTTAACGTTCTTTAGTGTTGTTTAAAAATGTTTATATATCAACCAACCAGAAATTAATCGTGTTTTACTTAGTATTTTTATATTTGTTAATTTCGTCGCTAGTGCGTTTTCACAATAACATTAATTTGAATTATTTACGGAATATAAGCAGCGTACAGTTTGAATTATGTAACATTAATCAAATATACATGTAACAATAATCTGTTTATTAAAACGGAGCCCGAATGTGGTTAAATGTTTATACACAACCGTTTTAATCAAGATTTGTGTAGATCTCACACAATTATGAAAATGATTAAAATAAAACTTTATAAACAATGCTCATAACCATGAGGTTATGAACATTGTTTGTACTAAAAACGGGATATTTAACTCACAAATCATGGTAACTTAATTATGTGGACTTATTGCTATCATTAGTGTATTTTTAGACTTGTTTGTTTTCCCCATCACTAATTCCATTGATTGTCAAAATTTGTTACTTATTCATTGTTACTACATATTTTTTTAGTGCATGCGGTATACACTATAATTGGTTGTGCAATTAGTACCAACGTTAATCTTTAATTAAGCATAAAATATTGTAACAGTCTTTGGTAGACATAATAAATAAAATAAATAATATCCCTTTTTTAGTACAAATAATGATTAAAATAAGTTACATAAGAAAGTATTTAGTGTATTTGTATAGTGACAGGTGCTTACAGGCTCCCACTATTCTAACCTCACGACCTGTAAGCATTTCTGCGTTCATATCAATTTGTATTCAAATGTAACACCAATGTAGCATGAAGGATGACCATATGTATTTATATAATCATTAGTTTAGGAGATTTCGGCTGACATTAAATGGGGATGTTTCGATCAACGCATTGGTTTTATTCTAGTGGCGGAATTTAAATAAAAACTGAATTGGCGTTCACTAGTAGGTACCTACCTAGACATTCTAAATAATAAACATCAGATCAATGGTTTGTAGAGAGTGCAAAACATTCAAAATCAAAATGTTTTTATTTCTGTAAAAATATAGAACTATAACAAGGTTGTTGAGATCTTCTTTTAAGTATATATACTTGTGTCAGAAGACCCCGCTCTTCAATAGCCATACAATTTTTTTATTTTTTACAGGTAGCAAATTTTTACATATAATAGGATAATAGGTTATCCAACAGTAGCGAGCACATACGGTGTGTGTACATGGGTAGGATGTGTACGTGTTTGTATGTATGTTTGCGGGTGTGTTTGTGTGTCAGAGTGAGTATATTCAAATGAGTGTGAAGTGTGTGTATGCGTGTTTTGGTGTAAAGCTAGACATAAATACTTAAAATAGATAAAATAATAAATAATACATTACTTATACATTATTATTATGTGTACTATTAAAATATAATATAAATCTAGTATCAGGATACAATTTGCATAAGTGCTTCGAACAGAATCCATTTTTCATCGCTCGTAACAATTCGGTTCAAAATTCCTTCATTTCTTTGCCTATTGAGCAGCGCGAGGCAGGTCTCGGCGCGTACGTTGTGCTGGCGATCGTTAAGTTCGTGGGGCACCCATCTATCAAGTTTTTTTACCTTGCCTATCTGTCGCAAATGGATCAAAATGGTTTTGATGCTAACATCAAAAGCTGCTGCTAGCTCAGCTGCAGATTAGAGTTTCGTCAGCTTCCATAATCGCCTTTAATTCATCATTGTTGACCAGTCTCCGGACGACCACGAGCTTCATTTTTTAAGTCAAAATTTCTAGAACGGAACCGGGAAAACCAATAACGGGTTGTGCGTTCGTTTGTACAGTTCTCTTCGTAAACGTTTTTGATGTTACGTGCCGTTTGTGTGGCGTTGGCGCCACGACGGAACTCATATTCCATAATTACACGAATTTTTAAAGTATCCATTATGACGAAAAATGTTCAAATGTAATGAAAATACAACGCTATGCATTAAACAAAAGACAGAGTTTGTAAAAAGAATGTCATGTTTTAAAAACCAAAATTAATTTGGATTTAGAATACAAAGCCATTCCAAACTTTTTTCTATTTGAAATGACCAGTACTGAAGAACGGCAATTTCATAGGTAAAGACCTATTATTTTATCTTTTTTGAAATGTAGGTCTTCCCAGATACGCGGACGAGGACCTTCACCCGTGAAGTGTGTCTCTGTCTAGGAATGTACACACGGTTACACATCAAGCTATAAATTCCAGAATGTGCTGACCTCTCATTGTACGGAAAACCTACAAAATGCGAGTTCAGCTTATACTGGAAATTTATAGCTTGAGGTGTGTACCTACTTTTAGAACAAAAACATTTTTTCTTTTATTTGTTTATGTTTTATTATTGAATTAGAAAACAAAGACTCACTAATACTAGAGATCACTTGTTATAATCAACTTTACTACTCTAACAAACATCTATTCTGTTTCGGTGCTGCTTGTAGCTATTTCATACAGAATGTCATGATAAAGCGCTTCTATTTCAACTTCCAATTCAGCAGCACGCACTGAAAATATAATTAGTAATAATGACTGTTAATAAGTAGGTACCATTGTCAGTAAGTAATAAAGATATTAGAAGTAGTTACTCTAGCCTATACACACAGGTAAGAACTTTAGAGGAGTAAAAGAACATAAGAAGCGAAGAAAGAGAAACACAAGGAGCGGATGTGACGATTACTCATACTCACTCACTATTGGTATAATTTTATAAGGTTTGGAGCAATACCGGAAGCCTTTATAAAGTCTTTCTGTCTTTACGTCAATGTCAAATCTTGTCTGTGAGCTGTGTGTGGTTTGCTGTTTGCTTGAGGTTTGTCTGCTAGTTTGCTGCGGTCAGTGTTGCCAGATGTATGTGTTAAATTGTATTCCTACGGTTTTTTGCCCGTTTTACTAATAAACAATCGAGCGATCGTAACACCTAAATCACACGTGAATTTACCATTTCTTAAATATATTGGAAGTCCGTATTATAACTAACCAAAAACCTCTAAACAAATGCTTTGTCCCTCACTATTTACCGAGCTCTCAGCTCCATCAATCAAGTATCAAATATAAACAAAGAACCGCAACAAACTCAATAGCAGCGTTTTACCTGAAATAAAACGCATATTAAAATACTTACCTCACTGGAAGCTTTATATAATGAGAGAGCATATCCGTTTCCGTCGTATTTCTCCCTTTTTTCGTACTTTTTTACCTAGTGTTTCCGGTCCAGTGGCGACACCTGGCGGCCGTGCGCCATTTTGGTTTCGTTAAATGTACCGCACCATTTGGAATTCATTGGTTCATTTTCACCAGGCAGAATTAAAAGTGAAAGCTTCCAGTGAGGTAAGTATTTTAATATGCGTTTTATTTCAGGTAAAACGCTGCTATTAAAAGTACTTGACCGTCACTGGAAGCTTTATATAATGAGACCTGTTTGTTATCGCCTGGTGACGCCACCTAATAATACACATGAAACTTATTATATCGCCAATGTGACACGAAATTTAAAAATAAACATTAGTAAGTTCTTATTTAAATTTGTTTATTAATTTAATTGTTAATTTAATTTTGTTAACTTAATATGCAAGTTATAATTTTTTACAATCAGTTAATTAATTATTATAATCTATATAATTCAATAGAATCGGAAATCAAACAATCACAAATTATTTTATTGGTTGAAACATTTGTGTAACATTTTAAGGTTGATTGCTGGTAATAACTTCTCGTCTGTAAAACTGTTGGAATATATTAGCTGATCGCCAGTTCCCTCCGGCTAAAATTTCATCAAGTGGGTGATTTTCCAACCAACTTTTGGAAGCTACCGCAGATTGAATGCTTCCTGGGGGAGCTGTAATGCTGGCTTCTCTAAACAAAGTTTTGACCCAACCTGCTATAACAGTGCGCGAGGCGGGCTTAGCTACACCTCTTACTGTAATAAATAGATTAAATGATTGAGCTACGTTGCGTCTTTCATTTAATAAAGTTATGGTTTCCTTTATCCAAAACACAGGGTTAAATCTTAAATTATTTGCATTTAAAAGTAGTTTCCAGCCAGATTGCCTATAGTTACTGCTCTCAGTTTTCGAACCAAATCGAGGCCAAAATATAATATTATCATCGGATCTGATGCAGTGGTTAGGATCTATTGTAAGCAAGGTCAAATCATGAATGCGTCTTCCTGCGCAAAGGAGTAACAGTATAGCTGTATGACGCGATACTTGAAAAACATTTTTCATATCTATTGTATAACTACATAAATAAGAAGTAATATCCCAGACCGGTGGTTTAGAAGTCTTTGGATTTCTTAGAGCAATTGACTTTAAAATATATCTTACTAGAACGTGAGAACTTAATCGACTCGATGTCTCAGCGTTACACAAGGTAGAAACAACAGACTTGTGTAAAAGTATTGTATTATATGACAAGTTATCAATTAAATGTAAATCAGACAGAAATTGTGCTAATTGCGAACCTGTAGGATTTATTGTGTCCACGTTCTTAGGAATAGACCAAGAAATCCAACGTTTCCAAGCTACTTCGTAGGTCTTCCGAGTTGACTTTCGCCAAGAATTTTTAAGCAACGTCAACTGATCAGTGTTCAAAGTTTCTATCGCCTTGGGCCACCCCCACATTTCCACACCTCTAGAATGATGTTCTCGACTTGCGGAGGTGGGAGGCCCGTGGACGTGTCGATTAGATGTTTCTTCAGATTTGTCAGGGTTAACGGCGCAGCCAGCGCTCGGGCTTTGAGGTCCGCGCGCCAAAATACCCTTTCCCACCGAGGTACTATTATTAGGTAAACCCCCGTCGACTGATTTAGATGAGTCAACACTTTTGGGACTAGGAACGGTGGTGGTGGAAACACCCACGCAAGTGGATAATTCCATGGAACACTGAATGCGTCGTGAAACAGGGCTTGACGGTCTCTCAAATATCGAGACACGTAATTGTGAACTACGTGCGCGGTCTCCGAGGCAAACAAATCTATCATCGGGGTTCCCCACTTTGCAAACACTATATCCGTACAGACCGACAGTAGGTGCCACTCCGGAGGTAGGCGATTTCACGACAAGTGATCGGCGTGATTGTTGTACTTGCCTGGGATATAGTGTATGCTGAAGTGAATTTGATGGTGATCTAACATTTTTAAAATTTGATAAGTTGTGTTCAGCAATTGTAATGATCTCGTCCTCCTTCTTTTCGAAGGTGAGCGACTGCAGTCCTGTTGTCGCATTGAATAAGGATCGAGCTCTGGTGCAGTACGTGAGCTTGGCTCTGAAGTGCATGAAGAATAGCTAGCATTTCTTTCTGATTGCAATGTAGTGCTTGCTCCTCTTGCGACCAAGAGCCGGAAAGAGCCAGATCATTTATTTGTGCCCCCCAAGCTTGGTCTGACGGATCTGTTAAAAGAAAATTTGCCGGCGGAGGATAATGAAGCGGCATTGCCAACCGGCAATTCCGAATCCACCAATTCAGTTCTTCGCGAACATCCAGAGGTAGTGGATAGGCCTTGGACGATAGGTCTGGCATAGAATTCATGAACATGAGCAATTGACGATGGTTGAGTCGTCCTCGAGGTACAACAAAACTGGCTAAATTTAGAAGTCCTACTATTCTCTGTAAATCTTTTAACGTTACTTTTCTTACCACTTACTTTTTTGATTATCCCTATCGACTTTTCTTCGGGTAAGGTTTTTACATTGTTCCAGGGTTTCCACAGTACTCCTAGATAAGTTATGCTCTTTTGTGGCTTGAGAACAGACTTCTCGAAATTTATATGCCACCCGAGATTTTGCAATGTACGTACTGTGATCTCGACATGCTTGAGAAGAATGTGCCTATTTTGATTAAGTAACACTATTAAGTAATCGTCGAGATATACAAGGATTCTCACATTCCACCTTTCTCGTAATATTTGAGCCACCCAATTCGTGAATATCGAAAAAGTTTTTGGGCTTGTGCTCAATCCGAAAGGAAGGCAAGTCATCTCTAGCAGTTCTTGGTTGTATACAAGGCGTAGGAAGCGCCTGTGCGAGTTTGCCATTGTTAAATGAAAGTAAGCCTGAGAGAGATCTATCTTGCAGAGCCAGTCCTGCGGTTGCAGAAAATCTGGAATGCGATACATGTTTATGAGGTGGAAGGGTTCGGTCATTACATTACGTAGTCGTTTAGCGCTTTGAGGTTGAATATAGGACGGGCTGATCCGTCGGCTTTTGGCACCAGAAACAGGGGAGATATGAAACTTGGTGAGGGTTGAGCTACCTTTAAAATGCCTTGGTTTTTCATTTTTTGCACAATGACAGACATTTCGTCCGAAACAGGCGTGTGAAAAGGACCTCTGATTATATTTGGGTAAACAAGTTGAGGCTTCTGAAAAAATGGTGTACGGTACCCTTGAATTAACTTTAACACCGTTTCTGGTGCCCCCATTTCTTTCCATTGCGAGTGGAAATGCGCTAACTGACCTGCTTGAAATAGTTTCGAGTCATTGCTTGTAACGTTTTTGGTTCCCTTTGTAACCTCTCGGAACCTTTGAGTGTCCTCGGTTACTGCCACGATCGGATCGCGAGCCTCGGTTGTGAAATGAACCTCTCTCTTAAGAATTTTGGTGTTCATACTGAACATTCGAGGATTGACCTCGGTAATTATAGTTCGCATGATGCCACCCCGCGAGGGTGGATTGTTACAAGGATGCATATGCATTTGGGAACCTTGATCGTGGAAAGTGCATTGAGCTCCACGCAATGGAACTGCTGGCTTTCGTATGCCTGGCCCCCGCGAGGGGCGGCTTTGAGACTGATTAGATCTAGTTTGCGAGAACCTTTCTGATTTTACGGGCCAAAAAGCTTTACGGATCCCTCCGGCTTTTTCTAATGTCGCAGTGAACGGTTCAGACTCGAATATGTAAGTAGAAGACGGAGGTGTCCTATTCAATGATGCTTTAACCAAAGGGACCAAAGGGTCATCGGGTAACTATAACAAGTCAGGACTTGTTATAGTTTCCCGACGCATTTCAATACTTTCGGCACGATGGCCACAAACTAATTGCAAGAGGTCTGAAGAAACCTTACTTAAATCCCCTTTTTGAAAAAGCTCTTCAACCTTCCCGCTCAGATTGTCAAAATTAACATCTGTATTTTTAGCCCATAAAAGGAGATTGCGAATACCTTCCTGCAACGTTTCTTTTTGTTTTAGTATGCAGTAGGTTATAGCTGCATAAGATCTATCAGCATATGCCAGATGACGAAGGGTGTCATATATTTTAACCTCATCGTTTGTTTCCAGGTCTATGAACCCTGGAGTATGGTTATATGTTTTTTGCGTATCTGCGTATCTCACTTCCGACCAAGAAGTACTACCTAAGCGTTGAAACTCAAGTAACATTTCAGAAACCTATCAGGGGTTTTCGGAACAGATGGTTCCTTTAATTTGGTTTCGATATCAAAGGTGAAATCGCTAACATTTCGATAATCATCGTCAACACACTGTTCGTCAGTGACGTTATGATGCTCGTATAGCTCTCCACTAACTTCAGAACAGAGTGACGCAGCATTATAATAACCTGCAATATTTTCGGATATGAAATTGGTAACAATGTTTCGGAACTCACCCATATCCTGGACCAGTTTATCCACCTTGCGGTCTGAACGCTGAGTGCGCTGTCTTCTTGCGGCGGTGGCGGCGCTGACGCCGCTGAGCTTGATGAACTGCTGCTCGTCGAGTTGCTGCTGCTGGAGCTGCTTCGAGCACGTTTGCGAGCACCTCTACTCGGACCGGCCATAACCAGTGGCTCGGCAGCCACGAAAGGTTCATTATGCAAAGAAAGAAGTTTAAATATCTCGCTATAAAATATACACATATAAATTAAATCTTTATACTACCTTATCGTACGAAATACCTTGGTAGATTTAAAAAACAATGTACAAGATCCGAACGGAAAACCCGTTAAAATAATGATCCAGTACCTATTAGTGTAGGTAGGCTGCAATATAATTGTAAATTCAAAACTCGACCGAGTTGAACAACTTCGACGGAATACGAAACGCCAATGAATTCCAAATGGTGCGGTACATTTAACGAAACCAAAATGGCGCACGGCCGCCAGGTGTCGCCACTGGACCGGAAACACTAGGTAAAAAAGTACGAAAAAAGGGAGAAATACGACGGAAACGGATATGCTCTCTCAGTATATAAAGCTTCCAGTGACGGTCAAGTACTTTTAATAGTATAATTTTAAGGTATAGGTAATTTAATTACTGTCATAACAGCGTGATAAACGTTTTGAGGGCTGTTAAAATTAAGAACCAGCACTGAATTAACAAGTATGAGACGCAGCTAATAATGAAACACCGTTATGTTAGATAAAACAACAATGTATGCCCGATTTTTTTATTCTCTTCTCTGTAAGGAGTACGATTTTTTTCCTTACTCGAGTACGATCGCACTTAATAGAATATTATAAGTTCTACTGTATGTTGTGATTACTAGAATATTTTTATTTGTTCTACAGTTTATTGTGATTATTTCATTTTCGGCTGAGAATTGTGAAATTACGCATTTGGAGTTATTTTGTGGCATTGTCTTTAGTGGATAATTAGCAGTTTTGCCAACTTACTGCTTTCGGCACTAGATCTAGTGCATTTCTTGATATTTTAGCGCTCAAAATTCCTTAGTAGTGCCTAGTGCCCTAACTAGCGCATTTTTAAAAGACTGCAATTTATCACGCACGTGAGTAAAAACAAAACGAATCAATGGCGCGTTTTGAAACACGGTTAAATTTAAACAATTTATAGGTTAATTACAAGCATACCTAAACTCCAACAATCAACTCCTGGTCCGATAACTTCTCCAACAGCCACCTCAGCAACCATGAATTCAGACCATGATTCCAACTCTGATTCGGACGACGATCTAATTTTGTAATAACCACTTATATTCTCAATAAAAACTTAGCTTTTTAAAATATTTTGATTAATTTTATTTATTTGGTGCTCTTTTATCAAAATTAGCATAACCCTAGTGCATTTTAGGATTTATTTAGCGCATTTCTTACAATAGCAGTTGGCAGCAGCGTTGCCATATATACGGATTTGTCCGTATTTGTACGGATTTTGGAAGCCCAATACGGATGATTTAGACATACGGATTTTTAAACGGATTTATGCTACAGGCAGATTAAACTTTACACAGACTCGTTTAGGGCAGATGCAGTCGATGAAGAGGACATTTAGATGTTTTCATTATTTAAACCATAACTATCATATTTATTTAAAGTCTCTACTGTTTCCCAATTTAATTGAAGGTGAAAATATACAAGCCCTAGACACAGAATGGTGACATCTACGGAACAACACAGAGTTGCACTCCACGGATTCTGAAGACAGGGAAGAATGTTGTGTAAAGATAATGACAGCTCGTAATCCCAATGATGACATCTATTACCCGATTTTGACTATATTCAACTCAGCGTTGATGAGTTTGCCACACTCGAGTGCGGCGGTAGAGCGAATTTTCTCCGCCGTAAATCTTTTAAAGACAAAACAAAGAAATAAATTAGGCACAGATACGATAACAGGCTTATTACATACTAAGCAACTTTTAGGTAAATCACCCTGTTATGATTTAAATATCGATGTAAATATGTTAAAGATGATAAATAAAGATATGTATAAATAAAATAATTATTAGATGTTTCATTTTTATACGGAATTTCACTCAGAATTGTAATGCGGATTTTGTACGGACTTTTGGAACGAAAATACGGCATCCATGCCTTATACATATGGCAACACTGGTTGGCAGCACTGATTTTGTCTGACAGACAATATTGTTGGTTCGTTGAGGAGAAATTATAACTCATAATTAGTTATTGCGTCACGCTCACGCGTCATTTAAGTTAAAAGAATCACAAAAACATCATAACAGGCTTACGTCTGTACAATATAATATCTCATTCCAAACCCTTGTATTGCAAACTTGTTGTAGGTAACAACAACTAAAACTTGCTAAGGTAAAACAATACAAAGGTTTTGTCTAAAATGGCTTCTCCCGCATGCTGGTGCAGAGTGTGCCTAAAGATCGACGTGAGAATGCATTGGGTTGGAAATACCCGCCTTCTAGAATTATACGAGAAATTATCAGGTACAAAGGTATGTATCTACCAACTGAGGCTAGAACAATAGCTTCAGTTCAGTTTTACTTAGTGATTTGTTATTAGTAAATATATATCAATGGAGCCCCATGACGGGCAGGAAGCTTATATAAACAGTTAAACCAACATTGAATTCAAGTGAGACAAACATCTAAGATGTATCGAGCGTCTCAATACATCTTTGTATCGATTTATATTTGCACCGCATCGCTTAGTAGAATGTATATGGATCAAGAAAATGTGACATCGAAATGTATGTACCTATATTCTGGCATATAAATGTTCTGTTTTCTGATTTGTTGGAGTAACCTGGATGAGGCAGGCACAGCCAAGGAGGCCTGCACCCAGCAGTGCGTGAAGTCTATTTATGAATTATGAATGAATCAAGTTGCCTGGAAGAGATTACTGTCAGTGATTAGTCCATCTATTAGATTGCCATTTTATTAAATAAATAAATATTGCTGGGCATTTCAAACAGCACTATGTAGCACCAAAATAAGCAGAGCTTGTACTATGGGAACCAGATAACTGATAGAATAATATGTATATGCTGTTTTTTTGTAAATACTTACTTATAATATATAGAAAAACATCCAGACCTGGAACTCTAGTAGATCATGCAAACATTTGTTCCGCTATTATATTAATGTTATTAATAACGTAGTACATAAGTGCATTATATCTTTGTATTGTTTCTGCATGTGAGGTTATTTAATAAAGAATTGTGTATCTATGAAATGTGTTAAAGCCATTCTGAAGTTATACCATGGATTAGCTCAACCTATATTATTGTTCCAGCTGAATGCAGAAGATGGAAGGCCGCACACAATATGCTACATCTGCTACTCAAAGCTGCAGAGGTGCTACAGATTCTCTGACATGTGTCACAAATCTGAACAATTCCAGAGAGAGCGGTCACTGGTATTATAATACAAACTTTGGCAGAAATTTCCTTTAGGTGCAATTTAATCGTGGGAGGGGAGAAGGGCGTAGGGAGGTGGCAAGCAATTCAAGTCAGGGTGGCCTTGATTCTGTCATTGTCACGAAAAAATTGTAGAACATACATGGGGTTGATTCAGGTACTTTTAAACTTGCACTTTACACTATCTTTTGGGACCCCCTGTTTGTAGGCTACTTTATATTGGCAAACGACCTCTGTGAAGCCACAGGTGAAGGCTAGTTATCTGTGTTTAATTACTCTTAAAATATTATTATTATGTTCTTTATGAACAATCACAGAAAAGACAAATCTTTGTATTTGTGCAGATAATGAGAATGAAACAGGTATTCAGACTACAATGACCAAGGCACTTACGTTAATTATAACTAGTTGCCTGTACAGTGGTCCAACTTTAACCACAATACAATAGTTTTTTTAACTTAATTTTATCTTTTGCACTCCTTCTCCATACAAACTTTAACTATGCTAAATCTCACAATCCTCTAATATATTTTAAAAAGGTACAAAGTTTTCTCTTCACTAACATGTGATAATCATATAATGATATTCGTTTTTCAGGCTGATGGATTAATACCACTAAGAGCAATCTCTCATAACCTAGCTGTTACTCCTTTACGGCGCTTGTCCATAATTTCAAACCAATATTTAAAACAAATAAAAACTGAAGTTAAAGTTAAAGAAGAACCCATTGACATAGAGGAGAGTACACTTGTAGAAGATGTCGCAGACAATGACAATACAATAAGCTCGGAACAACCTCCGGTAAAAGTGACTGAAACTGAGACAAACAATTTGTGTGGTTCGTTATATTGCGATGTGTGCAACAAAACATTTGCAGAGAAAAGAAAACTTGTGAAACACATGTGGATTCATTTTAATAAAAATCAGTATACTTGCAACATTTGCAGTAAATCATTCTCTAAAGGCAGTAATTTGATTTCACACAAGAAAACCCACACTGGAAAAAAAACATATGATTGCAACATTTGCAATAAATCACTTTCTAAACTTTCTCATTTGATTGCACACAAGAGAATCCACACTGGAGAAAAACCATATGCTTGCAACATTTGCAATAAATCATTTTCTCAACGCAGTAGTTTGATTCCACACAAGAGAATCCACACTGGAGAAAAACCACATGCTTGCAACATTTGCAATAAATCATTTTCTCAACGTGGTAGTTTGGTTTCACACAAGAAAATCCACACTGGAGAAAAACCATATGCTTGCAATATTTGCAATAAATCATTTGCTCTAAGCTTTGCTTTGACTACACACAAGAGAATCCACACTGGAGAAAGACCATATGTTTGCAATATTTGCAATAAATCATTTTCTATATGCAATAATTTGGCTAGACACAAGAAAATCCACACTGGAGAAAAGTCATAACTCTTTGTGGCAAGGAAGTCTGTGCAGTAATTATTTTCTTTCTGAGAACCAAATTATGAATCTTGGTACTTAATGTAATACGAAATTTCACCGGCAACCATATCCTTCAAAGCGAAATTGGCAATGCAGCTTGGCAGCGAAATTGGCAATGCAGCTTGGCAGCGGAATTGCGTATGTTGGTAGTACTTTCACAAGGAACTCTACTACTCTATAATAATATAATAATAATAAGTTTAAAGAAATAAATCCGTTGTCAATACATCTATGAAAATCTGATGTATGTTCACAAGAATATTAATTTGTGTAAGAAAAATAGCGATAATCATAATTTTAATACTAGAAATAAAGATTGAAGATGAAGGTTGTTACTTGTAGACTCCATAAAATTAGTAAATCATTTAAAGGGCAAGGTACAAAAGTTGACAATTAATAAATTTAAAAACGTTCAAACAAAATCTTTACAAAAAAGCCTACAATAAAATATCGGATTATTTAGATGATAGAGAAGCTTGGGATTGAAATTGCTACAAAAATGTTACAATTTTAATGTTATTTATTTTCTGTATTGTTATGTATTGTAAAAGGATCAATAAAACAAACAACCAGCTTTGTTTCTTGCCTTTCTTTCCTGGCTTGGTCGCGAAGGAACAGGCAGTAAAATTGACGTTTCAAAGTGATCCTTGTGATTTTAATGAATAAAAATATTTGACTTTGGTTACTGTAGTGAGCGTCCATGTTTCAGGTCCATGGGTTGAGGTGGGCAGGACACATTGCTCAAAAAGCAATGTGTCAACTGTGGGTTGAACATAAATATTTATAAGTAACAGATATATGTATTAAACAGTAAATGGCTTTTGCCCCTTTAAATGTAAAAAAAAAACAGTTACAGTTAATTCAGATGGTAAGATTTCTGTTTCCTTTAGATTAGTTGTGTAATAAAAATATTGTTCGTATACAACGTCTTTTCTTATGTACGACATTAAAATAAAACACAGGTAGGGCTAATGGCTAGTATTATGTAAAATAGTTTTTTCAAATACTAACAAACTTCGTATCAAGTACTAGAAATATCGATTAAACAGCCTGTATTAAATAGGTTATCAAATAATTATCCATTCATCATGTAAGCAGACTTAAGCGGCATCGTCGAAAAAGCGTTGCCGTGCCGATTTGATGTTTAAAAATGTAAAAAAAAAATGTTTGTAAATGTAAATATATCGGTTACTGGATAGCTATTCAAGCTACCACTGGCATCTGTAAATACGATTCCGGATGTGTGTTACCCTTAAATGCATGATTTATTCTGACCTCTTGAAAAAAATAGTATATCTTGTAGACTTGTACATTCTAATGCAGGGAGACATAGAAATAAATAAAAAATATATTATTTTTATACTATTTTATTAAAAAACCTTATGTTGCTGATATACAACATCATGCATTTACTTACATTAATTACATATGGAACTCTTTGAAACAATGCTTGGATTTAGTAAGGCAAAGGGCTACTCCACACTTCTCACACTTTGTTTGTGTGTATCCCTTACACCTAGGCATTTTGCACCTGCTGCGAACACAGTCATCAGGCCAGTGACCAACATTATCTGTCCTTATACCCTTAGGTGGAACATGTTGAACAGGCCCTCGCCTTTTTTTGGCTTGAAGTTCCATTTCAACACTGTTACTGGTGCGGGGCCTTCCTCGTTTGTTACAGAATACAGCTGCATTATTGACATTGGCTACCTCGTTTGTTACAGAATACAGCTGCATTATTGACATTGGCTAACACCTCAGCTAGTTCCAGTCTATAGTGACACAAATTCAGAATTGATGATGAAGCTTCATTTCTTTTCAAATATTTATAAACCAGCCAAGAATTTATTACTGTCATGTCCAATTAAATTAAATTAAATAGTCATTTATTTCAGATATCCATGATCCATATGTTAATAGTATAAAGGTTCTTATAAACTATGTTAGTAAATTAAAGTGAAAAATTACATTAAATTATAATGATATTAAAATTAAATTGAAATTATATCAAAATTAAATGAAATGAAATTAAATTTAAAAATCTATGTTGGTTTCTAGAACACAGAAAATAAAACATAAATGAAACAAAAATGAAACAAGTATAAAATAGGGACTGGGTGAAAATAGAATCTGCCATTTCTTTTCTGCCAAGGGTGACTAATTAAGGAAATTACTTCCTTCATTAATCACCCTTCGCACAAAGCACCTCCAGAGCGGAGATGTGCAGCACTCAGCCACCGTCCTCAGGATGCTGTTGCGGCTGTCCCGAACTCTGCTCATCAGCGATGCCGTTTTTTTGCGCATGATGGCGTGAAAGCCATCTGTGTGATAATGCGCAAACATCCCCGATGCACTGCAGTATCGGGGCAACCGCAACATCACCCGGAAGATGTTATTATATTGGACGCGTAGGACATCCAATGATCTTTTGGTATGTCGGACCCACAGACTTCCCGTGTACAAGCTCTGACAGTAGGCTTTAAAAAGCGTAACTTTAACTTGTTCAGAACAACGGGAAAATCTGCGGGCCAACATGTTACCTCGGACCGCCAACGCCCTACGCTCCCTCTCAATATCTTCATCGTCTTTAAGGTCATCGGCAAGAAAATGTCCCAGATATTTAAATTTCGTAACACGATTTAAGTTCAAGCCGTTTAGGGTTATATTCAGTGTATACCCGGGACATTTACCGACGGCCCTAAAAACCATGTACTCGCTTTTTTTCGCATTATAAATAAGCCCGTGCTCAACAGCATAGGCCTCGCAGACCCCCAACAATTCCCTGAGACCCCCCACCGTCGGGCTCAGCAGCACCATGTCATCGGCGTAACTAATGTTGTTAATGCTAACGCCGTTCATTCGGCAGCCGACACGCATGCTGCTCAGCCCGACGATGAGGTCGTTTACATAGAGATTGAAGAGCTTGGGAGAACTCAAGCCCCACTCTCTGTCTCACCCCGCTCTCCAACCTATATGCATCCGAGAGAGAATTGGCCCATCTCACATAGTTGGTCTGATTGGCATACCAAAATTTAAATATATTTTGGATTTTAGCCGGTATACCCTGGTCCCTCAACTTTCTCCAGAGCACATCATAAGACACAAGGTCAAAGGCCTTGGAGAGGTCAAGGAAGCAGGCGTATATAGGCGTCCTACGGTCTGTATAATACTGGACGGTATGCTTGAGACTTATAATCGCACTTTCAGTAGAAAGTCCGGGCCGAAACCCGAACTGGGCGTCATGGAGATTTAAATGTTTTTCTAAGCAAGAATCAAGCAAACCGTCCAGTATTTTAGCAATTATAGTTGCCAGCGAGATTGGGCGATAGTTTTTAATGTCAGCGACATCCCCAGTCCTGTTCTTCACAATGGGCACCACGATAGTTTTCATTAAGTCAGGTGGTAAGTAAGAGTGACTAATGCACATTGTGAAGAACATGGCCAGAACGCTCGGAAGGTGTACTCCCGCATGCCTCAAATGCTCAACACTGAGCCCGTCATGCCCGGGAGACTTGCCGCCGCTCATTTTTCTCAGGACCTTCCGACCCTGTCCTGCAGTAAAAAGAACAAGCGGCTCATCGCCCTCACACCCAGACACATCCATCGACGCAGATGAGGGTCCTAGCGGTGAGCGCACCTTGAAGTGCTCCATGAACATATTGGAGATGTCTACAGCCTCACTCATTCCATCCACACTCACCGGGAGACCTGGCTTAATCTCCTGCTTTCCAGTAGTTTTCCAAAACTTACTAAAGTTATTTGCCTTTCTGTGTTTAGCCAAAATATCCATCTTTAGTTGCTCCTGGTTTTTCTGACACCAACTTAGGCGACTTTTGAAAATTTTTCGTGATTCGACCATTTCTTTATAAATCAATCCTGTAGCAGGTCGGTTATATAATAACCACATTTTAAACTTAAGCCTGGCCTCACGATGTGCCTCACCAACATGCCCATTCCATCCACACAGTTGTCTCTTCTTAGTATGTCTATTATTTGCCTTCCTACTTGTACTCACGGCCGCGCTACACAAAATATCTACAATATTATTATACATTTTGTCCAGCACAGGCGTATGTTCCAACAAACCGCATGACCCACGACTGCACTCCAGAAACTCAATAGGAAAGTCAATGTCACGAAGTCTGTTGTGGCACATCTCCTGATATTTACTTATTTGAGACTCATTTCTCTCTCCCCATATTATTGAGCTACGGGGCGAGGCGTGCGTTACTATTTTAGGTCTCACAATATTTAAATTACATTTAACAAATATAGGTAGATGATCCGATACGAAAACATCCTCTATGATACCTACCTCGACAACAGTTTGCCAGGCCGACAGTGAAACAACACAGTGATCTAGCCGTCTCCTACAACCGTGGGCCTCACTGACAAAAGAGTAGGTATCTGACTGTAGGCCTAGCTTTTCAAAATCAGCACAGATCCAAGGCTGATCCATGCAGAAATTACACTATTCGTCATAAAATAATTCATAGGGGTGAGCGTTAAAATCCCCTAATATATATGTATATACTTTCTTTCCAGTGATAGAAGATATGTAGGTACCACTTTCGACTTCTCATTCCTATGCGATACCTACCAATGAAGCTGTCCATGAGGTCCACTCCGCCCATATGGGCATTGTATTCCTGTATGTGTATATCTGTGTATGTGGGCAAGAAATCTTGACCCTAGTCTTATTCGCTTTGTCAAACCTTTCTACTTGGGAGACTGGTTCTGCTCCAACATATGAAGATAGGAAAGTGACAGCTTTATTGTCCTTCCAAGTTACAGCTGTCAAATCAACACCATCAAAGCTAGTCATTTGCTCTTCATAAGTTCCACGGGGAGTGTTTTTTTGTCAGGTAGTTTGCAATTTACAAGTCTGTTGTACTGTACAGTGCCTAGACTGTAGATTCCTTGTTTGGCAAGATGGGCAACTAGTGGCACAGAGGTATAAAAGTTGTCAAAATATATAATATGATTTATATGCCTTGGGACACCTCTGGATAGCCGGATAACAACATTTCCTACTGGCCCAAAATCTGACTCATCTTGAAACCGCTCATTCTCTTGACCAGTGTATATCTCAAACTTATGAGCATAGCCTTTTACACTGCACATTACATATAATTTGAATCCCCACCTGTGTGGTTTATTTGGTAGGTACTGCTTCATATAGTGTGCTACCTTTGTAGCACACATCTCCTTATCAATTGATAGCCTTTGCTCCATAGGAACTGATGCAAACTTTTCATTGAGATGGCTAATTATGGGCCTTATCTTATGGAGTCTATCATGTTGCTGGTGTTCCCTTTGAAAATGTTTTTCATTGTTATTGAAATGCAGAAATCTGCGAATAGTCTCAAATCTGTTGACAGTCATTGTCTTCTTGATTGGTTAAAAACCTACAGTATTAGACCAGTAAAGCCGGACGTTGGGATATTTTATGACTGACATAAATATCAGTATTGCAATGAACTTTCTTAGTTCAGTTTCAGTCAAATTCAAGGGTTTTGTCACATTTTTTTGAACAGAGTAAAGATTAGATTCTTCCACTATCTTCTCAAGTATTTCAGATGTTAGAAAATATGAAAAAATACTATACGGAGTACCCGTAGCAGCTTGATCCCTCAGTTCTGGTGGGTAAGTAGTGCTGCCAAGAAAAGCAGTCTGGTCAGAGTTCAAGACTAACTTTTTTTCCTTCCAAACAAGGCCTTTCATAGTTGCTCGGCGACTGGCTTGGCTTGTGGAGGGAAATGGAATTTGAGGCACTTCTCCGTCTACAGGGGTTTCATTTATCAATGGTGTGTCTTCTGCCATAAGCGGATCATCACCACACTCATCGTGTTCCTCCTCTACCAGACTCTCAAGATCGTGATGTAAATCTTCTCGATTTTCATTAGAAACTTCATGGTCTTCTGCATCTGACTTCTCAAGATCATCTTCAGACCTTTCACCGTAGTCAATTAAGGCTAAATATTCTTCTATCTTCCTTGAATTCATGGTTGCAACTGCAAAACAATAAAATATATCAGATCACAGATATGGGCCTACTGTCTGTACTAACTGCATAGTGTTGCAAATTTACAACATCAAAATAGAAGCAATTTGTACAAAATCCAAAATGCTATTGTCCTAACCAATTACTGTACCGAAAAGAAGATGAATTATTACAATAAAATAAAAAAAACTGCACTTATTTACCTTCGAAAATCAACTATTTACTCCAAAAACACTATTCCAATTTTCACCTGCTACAAATTTCCGACAGTCAATGCTTTGTGAATGTCAAGATGGCATTTGACAGACGTGAAAAAAAAAGGTGTTGCCACTCGATAAAAAATATTGTCCTAATAGTAGTAATTCTACAACAGTATGCGTTGCGCTCATATTAATGATTTGGTAGCCGTGTTAGTGGTATGTTGCAGTTTTACGTCAATATGCATTTAAGGGTAATAAACTGGTCGTGGGATATATCGCTATTATTTAACCTATGTGATAGAAAGAGATGGACTGCATACATAGAGGAAGGAGATGGGAAAAAACCATTGAACTCGTGACATTGTTACTGACACCTGTCCCTGACTACTGACACCTCTGCATATAAATAACTAGTCTGCTATTATTCAAGTGTTCACTTCTGTCGGCACTCCCGGAGGGCCAGTTTTTTAATTTTGTATAAAAGTATGATTGATACTAGTGGTTCGCCCCGAACTGAGATCTCGCGAGTCTTCAATAAAAACAAGAAAATATTATTCGTAATCTTCGACTATTAAAATAGTGCTACGAAATTAGAACCAATTAACTTGACCTACAGTTTCATTCAAATTATAGGTAACGGGATTTTATGTAAATTGGTTAGGTACTCTTTTTTGGGGTAGAAATTGCAGTTATTCTGGATTCCAGACTTTTGCCTATATTTGTGTCACTAAAGCTATACGCATACCAAATTTCAGCACTATGGGTTTACTGGTGTACCCTGTGAATTTTGTCATAGTCCAGTTTAAACTATGGCTAATAACTCAAAAACTAAAAAGTTTAAAGTAAAAATAAAAACGGGGTAGAAATAAACACACAAATACCTTTTATTAGACGTACCACTTGAATGTATAGTCCCATTTTGGTTTTTTTTTTTACCCTTGAACCCCAATATCTCAACAATCCCCACACATTTTTAGCTGATTTAGTCACACCAAAATTGTGCCATCACTTCCTACCTATATACCAAACTTCACGATGATCGAATAAACGCTTCGAAATGTATCCTCGGACAAACAAACATACATACATACCTACTTACATACAACGCCAATTTGCCCAAGTTGATTTGGAGATCGCGCTTCGCTCTGTTATATCCCTGTAGGTATTGTAAGCAGCTATGCTTACGGAGACCACACGGTGGTCTTACTCAGCATTATGTATATTCTCTGTGTATTCCCTAGCAGTGACAAGGCTTCAGTCACGGTCTGATCTGATCTTCCGATAGAGCGGTTCCGTCCGGGGGTTAAAATAATATTATCCTTAATTGTATTTCAATCCTTTATTAAACTCTAATCAGTAAAAACATCTTTTTTAAAACCCCTTCGGACTTCTGTCATATAACATTTGCTGACAGCGGTGGGATACCGAATTTCCCAGTGTCCTTAATTACGGAAGATCGTCTAAATTCCTTGACCGGACTCTAATAAATTCCTAAGTATCCTGGAATAAAACTTATCCAAGTGAAAGTTCAAGTTATACGTTACTTACCTTCGGCTTCACGCTCCAGCTGCAAGAGACAGCTCCTGAAACTACTCACTTGTCTGTTGACATGCAGTATCCTGCAAATAATCCTGCATTGGCGTCTCGTATCCTGTATCCTCGGTGACGTCATGCGTCCTATCGCGACATCATCAAGTACGTCGTGGTTTTCTGCAACAGTATCCTGCAAGAGAATCCTGCATTGGCGTCCCGTATCCTGTATCCTCAGTGACGTCGTGCATCGTGTCGTGATATTGTCAAGAAGTATTCTACATTTTATCCTGATATCCAGTTAGCATTAAAAAATTCAAGAATAAAATTTATCTCATTTTTACGAAAATTTAACGCTCCAAGAAATAACTCTGATCCAGGAATTGGTTCGCTCGAGTCCACCCGTGTCCATGCATGCCGCACTATACTGGAACTACGCACTGGAAGACGGAAGTATGCCTAAATTTTAAACCAAGTCTCAAGATGATCAGCAGATTCAGCTACGAAAAAATGTATGGAACTGCAGGCGAAGAGTGTGCAGATGCTGATTTAGTAATGGAAGCCATTGCTGAAATTGTTATTAGTTAAAAAAAAATTTTTTCTCGTAATGGGGGTTTTTTTCTTAAACCCTGAATTTTGGGGGGATTTGAGATACGTATGTGGGGAACGTGAGCCGTTCATCACATGGCAACACTGCAAAACGCCCACTCCTATCCTATATAGGTACTCTAACTAAATAGGGTTCAGTTAATAAGGAAAAAACCGCGTTCTTTATCACTAGCGTTCTTCAACGCTGACGGTCTTTCAAGACAGCGTTCTATTATCCAAGATTTTCTAAATAGGCACCAACTTGATATCTTGCTAGTACAAGAGACAAATTTAAAGCCCGGTCATCGGGACCCCAAAATCCCAAACTACCAAATCGTTCGCAATGACAGACTGCTAGCTCAAAAGGGCGGCACTGTCATTTACTACAAGAAGGCTCTACACTGCATGCCTCTTGATCCCCCTTCTCTGTCTTACATAGAAGCCTCCGTCTGCAGGCTAGCAATGACCGGGCATTCCTCGGTCATTATTGCATCCTGCTATGTCCCTCCCGGCAAGCCTCGCTCACCTCAATTCGAGAGTGACCTGCAAGCCCTTTTCAGTCTAGGAAGCTCCGTCATATTGGCGGGTGACTTCAACTCCAAAAACGTCATGTGGAATAGCACCACGACGAACTCTAAAGGCAAACAACTAGAAAGCCTAGTTGAACCCCTTAATTTCGACATCATTGCCCCTAGGGGCATGACTCGCTTCCCTACTTCCACTCCCCCCGAGCTCCTTGACATTGCACTTCTCAAAAACGTAGCCCTTCGGCTACGCTTAATCGAAGTCATTCATGAGCTCGATTCCGATCATCGACCGGTAATGCTCTTACTCGGCCCTCCCACTGACCAGCCCCCTGCCACCAAGACTGTGGTAGAGTGGCATAAACTTGAGAAAGCCCTCAAGGCTGCGCACTCGACTGAACTAGATAGGATCCCTTCTGTCATTCGGACATCTGGTGATATTACGGTAGCGGTTGACGCCCTTACCACACATATCACAAACTCAGTCAGAGACTCATCAAAGCAGGTGCCCGTAGTGGATGACCACAGGGGCCCCCTGCCAGATGATATCAGACGGCTGATGACTGAAGCTAACGCCGCAGTTAGACTTCATAGTCGCTGCCCCACTAACGACAATCGAGTCTTAATGCGCTCCCTGCACCGTGAGGTGAGAGAGCGCATTAAAGAACATCGCAATCGTGAGTGGGAGAGCCTGCTCTCGGGGATCGAGCCTAGCCATCTGGCCTACTGGAGGTTAGCTCGCTCCATGAAAGCGGACGCTCTCGCTCCGATGCCTCCCCTTATCCGACCCAATCACCCTCCAGCATTCGAAGACGAGGAAAAAGCCGATTTCCTGGCTGAAACCCTCGAAGCTCAATGCTCGCCCAGTCTCGAACCCGTCGACCCTGTTCACCTCCATACGGTAAACAGCGAGGTTGACCGCTTAGCCTCCCGACCCCCTACTTCCCCACTTGATCCGATTGAGCCCTCTGAAGTCTTTGACACTATCAAGGCCCTACACCCAAAGAAAGCCTCCGGCCCCGACGGCATTTCTAACAGAGTACTCAAACAGTTCTCTGTTCCCCTTATCCATATCCTAGTCTGCATCTTCAATGCGGCTATGGAAACTTGCACCTTCCCTGATGCTTGGAAGGAAGCCAACGTCATTGGCATCCGAAAACCCAGCAAACAGGCAAACGATCCAACTAGTTATCGTCCCATTAGTCTACTTAATAGTCTAGGCAAGATATATGAGCGTCTTCTAATGAAGCGCCTCTGGGCTCATGTCAATGAGTTCAAACTCCTTCCCGACGAGCAGTTTGGCTTTCGAGCCCAACATTCATGCCCACAACAGGTGCTCCGCATAACGGAGCATGTCCTCTCCAACTGGCAAAGTACCTGGCCTTCAGATACTGGTGCCGTCTTCCTCGACGTAGCGAAAGCTTTCGACAAAGTCTGGCACAACGGCTTGATCTACAAGCTATTCAAACTCGGAGTCCCAGACAGACTCGTGCTCATCATACGAGACTACCTACAAGGTCGCAGCTTTCGCTACACCGTGGAAGGCACTCTCTCTAGTCCTAGACCAGTCAGAGCAGGAGTCCCTCAAGGCTCCGTTCTCGGCCCCCTCCTGTTCACGCTGTACACCAGCGATATCCCCCGCACTCCTCAAGTGGAAATAGCCCTATACGCAGACGACACAGCCTTGTACACATCCAATCGGAATCCCGATCGGGTGGGTATAAGGCTGCAGGCTGCCCTTCACTCATTAGCCACTTGGTTCCGCAAGTGGCGGATCGAGGTAAACCCGTCGAAAAGTACAGCAGTGTACTTCTCACGGAGAAACCTCACTCCCAAACCGATTTCTCTATTTGGCCAGCCCATTCGCTGGGCCCCATCAGCCAAATATCTGGGTGTCATCCTCGATAGGCGTCTTTCCTTTAGGTTGCACATCACTAAGAGGTGCAACCAAGCAAAGTTCACCCTAGGACGATTGTCCTCACTTCTAGGCGCGAAAAGTAAAATGTCCCTTAAAAATAAGGTGACTCTTTACAAAGCGTGCATTCGCCCCATTATGACATACTCATCTGTAGTATTTGCCCACTCTCCTAAAGTTGGTGCCATTCAGGTTATTCAAAATCGCTTCTTGCGAAAAGCCTCAGGCTCGCCCTGGTACTTTCGCAATAAAGACCTACATCGCGATTTGAAATTAGAATCAATAGCCAGGTTCATGAAGCTCGCTTCCAAGCGGTTTTATGAACTTGCCTCTAATCATCCGAACCCTTTGGTACACACCATTCCGGTTTACCCGTTGGATCCGCCCGCCAACAAAATCCTCCGTCGACCGAGACACGTTCTCGGAGACCCGGATGACGAAATCACCTCTGCTAATGCGGAAGGTGAGTCATCTATATCAGACAGAGCAAACACTTCACAGAAACACCGACCTCGCCGGCGAGGTCGACGAGTCCCTTCAGTCGCCGCTTATACGAGGTACAGACATGTACCCGGGCGTTTCTCTCCTATCCCCATCCCGGCAACAGCCCAAGCCGAGGTTCGTACCTAAGTGGTGCCCTTGCGCTAGTTGCCTAAAAAACTTACTGGGCTGAGCGCCATCTGCGCTCGCCAAAAGTTCGGTTAAGCTGTCACGGCCTCAGAGGCCAACAGCGAGATTAGTCCATCCGAAAAAAAAAAAAAAAAAAAAAAAAGGGTTCAGTTAATTAATCCTCCGTCGTCCGAGACACGTTCTCGGAGACCCGGATGACGAAATCACCTCCGCTAATGCGGAAGGTGAGTCATCTATTTCAGACAGAGCAAACACTTCACAGACACACCGACCTCGCCGGCGAGGTCGACGGGTCCCTTCAGTCGCCGCCTATACGAGGTACAGACATGTACCCGGGCGTTTCTCTCCTATCCCCACCCCGGCAACAGCCCAAGCCGAGGCTCGTACCTAAGTGGTGCCCTTGCGCTAGTTGCCTAAAAAACTTACTGGGCTGAGCGCCATCTGCGCTCGCCAAAAGTTCGGTTAAGCTGTCACGGCCTCAGAGGCCAACAGCGAGATTAGTCCATTCGAAAAAAAAAAAAAGGGTTCAGTTAGTTGGTAAGGGCTGGCTGAAGTGGTTGACCCGGTTGACCGGGGTTTTATGCCTGCTAAGTTTGCTTTGAACCTCTTGTTTGTTTTGTGGTGATTTTCACAAAAAGAAAAATTCGTTTGTTTTGAAAACATGTCTACATTGGGGGCACTTCATCTTACTAAACACACTGGAGCAAAACATAGTGCAACGTTAATATTTTTTCATGGTTCAGGTAAGAAAAATCATACAATAAGTAAGATAACCCGACTACGGTATTATGTAAAGCCAAAAGGAAGGGTTAGGTATTTGTTTTTGGTGTAAATGACGACCTCTGCATCGGCATTTTATAAATTAAATGTTACAAAGGAGTTACAAGGAATAAATGAAATCAGTACCTAACCTCAAACTAGCTCAAAAAACTATTTTTTTTTTTGTAAGTAGGAGGGGTACCTAGGAATATTGACTGTCTAATGTACCTACCGAACTTTGTGAGACTGTAATGGGGGTATTACTGAAGTTGATCTTCAATCAATCAATGAATCAAAATCAATGAATATCTGTAAAAATATTTAAGTACCTATATAATTGTTTAAAACTTCATTTTCGTTCAAGTTTAGCCGAGGCAGCCTGAGCTAGATGGCCGCTAAGAAGTTTATTACTATAGAAGAATAGAGTAAAACGACATTTTAGCATAGAAAGCGCGAGATATCTTCAAACCGAGTAGAATCATTTGTATGGTTGTGTTTCTTCTTCCTCAGTCATGCTACTAATGCCTTGCTTTCTAGTTTATCAACTTATGTTATCCATTCATATTGCTCTAGCATGCAACACATATCTAGCCCAACTTGTACCTATAACGATTCCTAAACTTAATTAGAGACTAAATATTGATTAATAATCATTTAAACAATTTGATGTACCTTTTTGTATGATTTGACAACTTTATTTAACATATTAGACACCAATTACGATGAGGCATCATTGTGTAAGTTGCCTCTAGTTGTACTATAAATTCATTGATGACCTCCATGGCACAGTGGCTGAATAGCCAGCTGAGACGCCAGAAGGTAGCGGGTTTGAGTCCCGCCGCGGAACGAATGTTTGCATGTTCTACAGATATTTGTTCCAGGTTTGGATGTTTTTCTATGTATTAGAAGTATGATTTTCAAAAAAAAGTATAGAAGTATTCTATCAGTTATCTGGTTTCTATAGTACAAGCTCTGCTTAGTTTGGGGCTAGATAGCGCTGTGTGAAATGGCCAGCAATATTATATTAAATAAATAATGCATTTCACACAGCAGCGCAGCGCAGCACTATCTAGCTCTAAACTAAGACAAGCTTGTAATAGGGGAACCAGATATCTAGTAACTAAATACTTATATCTTATTTAAAATCATCTCTCTCTCTAGCCTCAAAGGTTTGCTGGAAGAAAACTCTTCTTAGGGATAAGCTCGCCTTTGTACGTGTCCTCTATTTCTGTACTTTTTAATGTATTTTCCTGTGTACTATAAAGAATATAAAATTACATATATACATTTATTTTGTAAATACGTACTTACTTATAATATACAGAAAAAAATATAGAAAAACACCCAGACTTGGAACAAATATCTGTAGATCATAGAAACATTTGTTCCGTGACGGGAATCGAACCCGCAACTTGCGTCTTAGCCGGCTCTTCACTCACGGTGCCATGGAGGGCGTCAAAGATATTTATAGATTATGGTGCATATAAATGTAATATGTACTAATATAAATGTAATATATACTAAGATACTATTGACTATTTAGCTGCGATATTTGCACACATAATACTAAACATTTTTATAGGAAACTGTACTGCTAAGATTACTGAGCAATTTGGATGCTTCATCATCGTTATCATATCAGCCATAGGACATCCACTGCTTTGCATAAGCCTCCCCCATAGATTTCCAGATCAACATATCTGGTGCAGCCTGCACCCAACGGTCCCCAGCAACCATTATCAGGTTGTCTTTCCTTCGTTTAGTGGGTGGCTGTTCCACGCTACGCTTTTCAGTTCGTGGTTTCCACTCTAGAACCTTTCTGCCCCAACGGCTGTCAGTGTTTTGAGCCATGTGCCCTGCCCAATACCACTTCAGCTTCTAATCCTTAAAGAATTCGGATGCATACAACAATAAATTCCCTAGACTATCTATTTCACTATTAATTACCACAAAACTTATCATAAGTTATATTTATTGCACTTTCAGGTTCGTCCGGGTCAGATATGATACAATGGGTGAGGATGATGGTTAAGAATTTCTCGTTCCCTCACATCAAAGTTATGTATCCTACCGCCCCTTTGCAACCCTACACACCTGCTGGTGGCCAATTGAGTAACGTCTGGTTTGACCGTGCAAAAATTACATTCAATGATCCAGATAAATTAGACTCAATAGCCAAAATTGAGGAAGAGGTGAAGAATCTTATTAAAAATGAAAATGAGGCTGGAATACCTAGTAGCAGAATTATTGTTGGTAAGTACTTAAGACGATATACAAATTTAATTTCGGTGACGATTGGGCGGAGCATATAGATTTGAGCCACGCGCGCAAAAAAGTGACAGTGCTATTAAATTGCTTAGGTGAAGAAAGAGACAAACATATATCATAGCCGCGCCGCATTGTCGCAGGAGTAAATGACGTAAGCGACAAAAGATAAAATCTCGAATTGCATGAGAACCAACAAATGAAAAAAAAATGCTTTTCCATTAATTTAGACATCATACTTACCTACATAACTGTGTAAAAAAATACTTTAAATCTTTTCTAGCGTCGGAGAATGAACGATATTAGTGTTTTAGAAGAGTCGATTTTGTCAATAAAATGTATCGAGAAAAGTTTTACCAATTGCGTTTCTGACTTTCATTTATGTAGTTTAAATCGTCAAGTAAATATTGCTTTATTATGAAATAAGTACCATTTTTCTTTATTGAATACGACAGTTACTTAGCGGCTCAAATATTTTTACATATCGTCTTAATAATAACTTAAATGGTGGCTGAGGAGTGGCTATAGAAGGGTAGGACGACATGTTAAAGTCGCTGACTGTCAATGGATAAGACTAGCGCAGGATGGTGGTGAATGATACAAACTTGGGAGAGGCCAGTACCAAACAGTGAGTAAAGTCGGTTGCGGATGATGATGATGAGTATAACACCTGAATGCCCCAAGTTGGTGGTTGCAGGGCAGTGCATCTTATCACATGTTTCTAAGGTGCGTGACCTACTAGGCAATGCTCTGTTATAGGTGGTGGTTAACAGTTAACATCAGGTGGGCCATTTCCATCTTTCATCACAACGTAGTATAAAAAAAATTTGTGACATATTGTATTTAAAAAAAAGTTGTAGGTATATACTTTTTTTGTATGCATTTGCTTAGTAATGTTCGTACTGTAATAAACATGAAAAATAGATTATATTCCAAATCTAATTAATTATTAGATTGTATACAGTTGGAATACAGTAGGATATATCCTACTCTAAGATTGTACATCTGTAATGGATAGACTATAGTACCGTAATATATTACATAACTTATACCTATTTTAATAGGATCTCATTATACGGAGCAGATAAAACAATAAGTGCCGATTTCACATCCGTAACTTTAATTGGCGGATAAAAAACATTATCTCTATAGATATGTGTTTTCACGTAAAAAAAAGACGTAGGGTATATAATATTTGTTATCCTGTAATAGCGTAACTCAGAGGTGGTGAAATAGGTACTAAATGTTTCTGATTTGAGAAAGTATTATATTTTGTGAAGAGTACATAAAATATGTCCGCATTTCCCAGTTTTTTGAACTATACTATACAATCTCCCAAACATACACAGCATCTATACAATGAAACAGCACATAAGACCTTCCCGAGGACACTGCTCCTTGTAACACACTGATTGGGAATAACTTCCTTAGTAACAAGGTGCTTCATAATTAGAACATCTTACGAGAAACAGTTGTTTCTGCTACTACAATAACCTAATTTAAAAACAAAGTCGATAACTGGCTACGCATTAATAAGACATTGCTACAAAAGAGAACATTAAGGCTCGGACTATATGGCATCCGGGCTTGTTATCAGTGACCGTTTTTTAACGGCCCCTGACAAATCCGTCGCACAGCCAAACATTTGAATTTTTCCTGCATCGACTACACACGATCCGAGGCCATCCGACTCCGATTTTTACCTGGAAGCAACCGTGACATGCTCTGGATTCGCAGGATCGGGGAAAGTCAAAGTCAAAGTCAAAGTCAAATATTTTTATTCATTAAAATCACAAGGATCACTTTGAAACGTCAATTTTACTGCCTGTTCCTTCGCGACCAAGCCAGGAAAGAAAGGCAAGAAAACCAGGCTGGTTGTTTTTTTTTTAATGATCCTTTTACAATAGGTACATAATACAGAAAAGAAATTACGTCTAAATTGTAACATTTTGAACGAGTTGGGGCAGTTTCAATCCCAAGCTTCTCTATCATCTAAATAATCCGATATTTTATAGTAGGCTCTTTTATAAAGATTTTGTTTAATTACGTTTTTAAATTTGTTAATTGTCAATTTTTGTACATCCCTTGGGAGTTTGTTATAAAAGCGCACACCTTGCCCTTTAAACGATTTACTAACTTTATGGAGTCTACATGTGGCAACAGCGAGTTTATCTTTATTTCTAGTATTAAAATTATGATTATCGCTATTTTTCTTAAACAAATTAATATTTTTGTGAACATACATTAGATTATCATAGATGTATTGACAAGGGAATGTCATAATATCTATTTCTTTAAACTTATTGCGTAATGATTCTCTGGGGCCCATATTATAAATTGCACGAACAGCCCTCTTCTGCAGCACAAAAACGGTGTTTATATCTGCAGCACTCCCCCACAGCAGTATACCGTATGACATAATGCTGTGGAAGTAGCTGAAGTAAACTAGTCTAGCTGTGTCTACGTCTGTAAAAAGACGGATCTTTTTGACTGCGTATGCCGCAGAACTAAGTCTCTTCGACAACCCATCAATGTGAGGGCCCCATTGAAGCTTATTATCTAGGGTTATACCTAAGAATACGGTGGTGTCCACAAGAGCCAACTCCTCGTCTTTGATTTTTATGTCTGCTTTAACTTGTGTAACATTAGGTAGTATAAATCTAATACATTTTGTTTTCTTTTCATTTAGAAGTAGATTGTTTACATTGAACCATTTTACCACCTTAGAGATTGCATTGTTTACATCGTCAAAATCGGTTTGTCGTCGCTTTAATTTAAATAAAAGTGACGTGTCATCTGCAAACAATACAACCTCATGATCGTCCCGTACTAGATGGGGAAGATCATTAATATATACTAAAAACAAAGGGGAGACCCGGATGCTATATAATCTGAGCCTTAGATGTATTAAAGCAGGGTTTCTTGTCAGCGAACACCTTAACTAAGTAATTCACCCCCCCCCCCAAAGAAAATAATAAAATTGATTGTTTTATTGAAATAAAAATCTTATTTTCTGCAACAGTCAATTTTATTATTTAATAAGGCGTTCATCGTGATAAATTCTTACATTCAAAGATATTTGATCTCAAGCAAGTTTTACAAATATCTATTATTTTTATAAGTGCGTTTATTTTGTCCTACACAGTGAATACACTGCACGTGGAAACTTGCATCGAAGCATTCGTTTCATCGAGACAAGAAAAAAAGTCAGCTAAATAGGTTGCTCTTTTAAGCCAGGTTTCATCTTCAAATCAGAATTTAAGGTTGAAGTTACTGTCTTTCAAAAATATATAGATTTCGTGACGAAGTTTAACAAACCGAGCTAATGCTAATGCCTTTTGACAACCAGCGTACTTCACAATGTAGTAGTAATGAAACATGTTCACTACCCATGTCTCGGCATAATAATACGAAAAGTCTTGAATTGAGCGGACGCGCTTTTATGTAATTTATTATTTTAATGACCTCTGAAAGTGCTGTTTAGAAATCATTAGGTATTTTGTTGCTTGCCATTACTTCTTGCTTGCTTCGCGCGCGCGCCACCATGTGTGCCCCACGTGCCTGCCAGTCATCAAACCACCATTACGTAAATCTTGTCGCGAACCCCTTCCGTTGAATGGCGAACCCCACTTTGAGAAACCCTGTATTAAAGTATCCAGCAATCAAATATATTAATCTCTGAAATGTATGACTCGCAATTCGTACGTTTTTTTCAATTTTTTTTATTCATCACAGAATCTACAGCACTTGATATCAATGTATACAAACTCTTATAGCTAATGCTTAATGCCAATAACAAATTCACATTTTATAGACCTTTAAGAAATTAGTCGCCTAGAGAAAAAAAACACAATACGTTATATTAATTAATTTTCAAGGAATTTAGTAGGTACGCATTTGAAGAATGACAGGGGAGGGATGATGTGTAAATGTGTATATTGGAGGGGGTGAGGGAGGGAGTGTAGTGTTTTGTGTGGTGTAGTTCTTTGAGTTTCTGAATATTGTATGGAACGCGCTATATAACAGATTAAGAACAGATATAACTTGTTTCTTAAAAGATGCCTTGCTATTAGAGAAGATGTCTATTTCCGAAAAAACCTTGTTGTAGCTATCTAGCGTGCGACAGATGACAGAGTTTTGGGCATAGTTGGTGTGACTGAAAGGAACATGAAAGAGGGCATGATATATGACTAGTCTGTAGTTACGATTAAAGATGTGTGCGTATATGCAAACGCAGCTGTTTTAACGATGTTGTTAGATAATGAAGATGTCGATTCCCAATCCTTCATTTACAAGAAGTAAGATTACGTCGATGACTGTACCGTATAAAATAATAATAGTGGACTAAGTTACCAAACGGGATTCAATGTATGAAGACTTTAAATGTTTACGAAACTCTACTTTTGATTAGGTACCAATTATATGAGGCTTACAAAGCGGGAAAGTTACGTAACGCGATGTAGCCATTTATGCTAATTTAATGTGGGTCCTCAAACTACACTAAGATTTTGAATGAACTGTTTTCAGGTGGTTTCTCAATGGGAGGTGCGCTCTCAATGCACACCGGCTTTCGCTGGGACCAGAATCTGGCCGGAATCTTCGCCGTTAGTTCCTTTCTGTACAACAAGTCCATCGTTTATCAGGAAATGAAGGATGCGTCTGGGAAATGTAAGTAAATTTATATTCCCTGAATTCAATATCATAGTTAATTCATAGTTAATTATGCCTGAAAAATAAAAAAATTGTATGCGGAATTATTACATGATACGCAACAATAACAAAAAAAAAATACATATTATCACTGTTGGAGATGGACATTGAAAACCTACCCAGTAATCGCGTCCTAAACTGCCCATAAGGACACAACACGATGACGCCAAAGCGCGTGCTGATTGGTCTATTTATTGTTCCCATACCCCGCTATTCTTGTCTCTGTAGATTCAAAAACGATTACACTCGCCATTTTGTTATACACATGAGCATTGCATTTTTAATTAATAAAATTCCCAATCCATCCAGTCAAGTAGGAAAGTCAGTAAATACATACTATTGTTGTGTAGCTATCACGCCGTTACAATCACCTTATCCATAAAGTTATTAAATAACTAATAAAATAAAATAAATTGTATTAGGAAATATTACATGATACGCAACAATAACAAAAAAAAATACATATTATCACCTTATCCATAAAATTATTAAATAACTAATAAAAATAAAAATCAATTGTGGTTAAAAACAAAATTATAATTTTAAATTGCCTGTTTATTACTATTTACTGTTTAATATGTGCCGATGGTTTTCCTAAAATAAATAAATAAAATAAAATTCACAGTGACCCCACAGTGGTAAAATTTGCTATGTGTGTAACTTTAGTGACACAACTATAGGGAAAAGTCTGAAATTCAGAATAACTGCAATTTCTACCCCAAAAAAATTGTATCCAATTAACATGAACATGAGAGATATTTATTTTCTCGCCCGGAATCGCTGCAATAGAGTATGTAGGGATGCACAACGTCGCCATATTCACGCTTCTGTTTCAAACACAGATTCCGCTAAAGTTTGGAAATTCCTAAGAACACTAGGAGTTGGCAAGTCACGTTGTAATACTGTTACTAAAGACCTTGATATTGATTCTCTTAACTGCCATTTTTCATCGTCATCAAACATGGATATGCATGACAAACTTAGCACAATTAACTATCTTTCTTCTATGCCAACTCCTAACTATCCTCCATATATCTTTAGTCAACTCACTCCATGTGATGTTAAGAAGAGCATTCTGTCCATTTCATCTAACGCTGTGGGAGGTGACAACATCGGTCGGAATATGTTAATTCCTATCATTGATGAAATTCTTCCTATGATATGATGAAATTCACCTACTCAACTTCTCTGCTTCCTCTGGCTCCGTTCCTTCGGCTTGGAAGGATGCAAACATAATCCCTCTTCCAAAAAAGCCTAAGCCCTCTTCTTTCACAGATTATCGTCCCATCTGCGTCCTTCCATTCCTATACAAAGTCATTGAACGTTTAATCCACAATCAGCTCAGCTCCTTTCTCAATGATCATAATTTGCTTAATCCTCTCCAGTCCGGTTTCCGACCCGGTCATAGTACTGTTACTGCTCTTGTAAAAATCACTGATGACATTAGACTTGGTATGGAAAACGGACAACTCACCATCCTTACATTGTTAGATTTCAGCAGTGCTTTTAACACTGTTGATTTCGACATCCTCCTTGCCTTATTACGCTCTATTAACATATCTCCATCGGTGATTGACTGGTTTCGCAGTTATCTGCATGGGCGCCGGCAGCGAATCCGCATCGACGATTCTTTTTCGTCCTGGTGTACTTCAGCCGGTGTACCTCAAGGTGGCGTGTTATCTCCTCTTCTATTTGCACTTTTTATTAATTCAACATCGCACCAAATTTATTTCAAAAAATTTATACTTCAGCGTCACTTCATGATCTGCCTGGTGCAATCAACCGTACCAACAACGAACTTAACCGTATTCGGGACTGGAGCAAGGCATACGGTCTTACAGTGAACCCTCAAAAAACTCAAGTCGTTGTAGTAGGAAGCTCTCGCACGTTATCAAAAATAGACTGGACAGCTATTCCTAGTGTAGAATTTAATGGTGTGACAGTTCCTTTCAGCAAACACGTTAAAAACTTAGGTATACTAATAGACAGTTCCATGTCGTGGGTTCCGCAGCTTGAGTCTGTGAGTCAAAAGATGTTTGCATCTGCTGGCTCGCTTAGGAGGCTGCATAACTTTCTACCTACCGCTACAAAATTTGCGCTTGCACAGTCACTTCTTCTCCCCGTTTTTGATTATGCTGACGCCAGCTATCTCGGCCTTACGGAGGACCAACTAAACAAGCTTGAGCGTCTGCAAAATTTCTGCATTCGTTTTATTTTTGGATTCCGTAAATTTGATCACATCTCCTAATTTCGTCTCAAACTCAAGTGGTTACCTATTCGTCTTCGCCGGAATGCTCATATCCTTTCTCTTTTGTACAACATCCTCCAAAACCCCTTAACCCCTTCCTACTTGAAGGAACGATTTGAGTTCCTTCACTGCTCTAATCCTCACTCGCTCCGATCATCTGAAAATTTGATGCTGAAAACCCCAGTGCATAGAACTAGATTCTATGATGATTCCTTTACAGTTCAAGCAACACGTCTTTGGAACCCATTACCGGTCTCAATACGGCAAGCTCCATCATTAGCCACATTTAAAACAAGAGTGAAAATATTTTATCTCTCAGAAACGTCGTAGTATCGCTATATATATATATATATATATATATATATATATATATATATATATATATATATATATATATATATATATATGTATGTATATATATATATGTATGTGTGTTTATGTATATTTTTATTTAATTTTATTTATCGTAGGTATATATGTATTGTCAATATTTATTTAAGTATATTGTTTTATTTTATTGTAAATGATCAGCGCTCTCCTTAATATCTATTATATGTATATACATATATATATCTTTTATTATATATCTATTAAATGATCAGCGTTCTGTTAATATATAAATCCCCCTCCATTATTGTAATGTTACAAAAATCCTCTCCATCCAAGTTGTCTGGAAGAAATCGCTTCTAAGCGATAAGACCGCCCATTGCACTTGTTGCTTTGTGAATTTTTATATTTTTTGTTTGTTTCTTGTGTGGTGTACAATTAAGTATTTTCATTCATTCATTCATGAACTCCCGTTATCTGTAATTTGAATGAAACTGTAGGTCAAGTTAGTTGGTGGAGCATTTTTAGCTCATTTAGTCATATCAAAATTGTGCCATCTCTACCTACATATGTATCAAATTTCACGATGATCGGATCTACGTTTCGAAAGTTATCCTCGGACAAACAAACGTACATACAACGCCGATTTGCCCAAGTTGATTTGGAGATCTCGCTTCGCTCGATTAATTAATAATAATTAAATGAAATTGCTTTTTCCAGTTCCCCCACTCTTGCAAATACACGGCGACAGCGATGAACTCGTGGATCTGAAATGGGCGCAGGATACCTTCGAACATCTGACGGAACTCGGAGCACAGGGCGAGTTTCATATCCAGTCGAGACTAGGCCATTCCATCAACAAAAGAGGTATGACCATTGTAAGGGAATGGGTTGAAAAGCTTTTGCCTGAATAGCGCATAACCGCAAAAAGAAATTAGGTCTTACCACATAACAATTTAAACACTGTTTAACGCGTGTTTGAAAATCCTGTGCATAAATTGGCAAGGAATTTTTTAAACACGCGTTAATCAGTTGTTAACTTTTTGTGGTAAAAGATAGTTTCTTGAAGTAAATTATCAGTGATTAGTGAAAGTGATATTGAGACCAAAATACAAATACGCGTCCTGCCAAGAGGGACTCGCGCACCGCGTTCTTTATTCAATAGTATTTTTATTTTTATAGTGTTATCCGAACACTTACGGAAAATTCCGAGATTTTAAAACCATCTCAAAAATGTTGGAGCCTAGAAGGGACCTATATTTATGTTAATTTAGTAGTGCCATCTTGTTGTGGATCAGAAATCAAGTACAGGCAAATTAAAAATAAACTGTCCTAGGCTGTGCATTTATGACAATGACATTAATTTCAGATTTAATTACTGATTAAAACTGGTAAATACCATTGCGTATGTACCTTTTTTATTTGTTATCCCGACGTTTCGATTGTGTTGCAAAAGCCGTTGTCGCGGGCGGACCCCGTTAAATGAATACACGTTTTAATCAGTAATTACATATATACAGTGATCGCGAAAGTTTGAAAAATACCAATTTCAGATTAGTTAAAAATACTAATTTCAGATTTTTCTCTAAGCAAATTTCGGATTTAAGAGGAGAGATTAGGTACATATTCTCTATCTGTTATTTTTATAATTTTTTATTATCATCTATCATTTTTAACTAAACAATATAATTCGTCCGTCATCCGTTTGATTATTTCAGCAAGTACTAAAGTGGAATAATTATAATGGAAATACAGTGTAAATCCCATGTAACGTCAGTCGATTTAATGACAAACTCACTAAAGCGTCAAAATCACTCGGCTTTGGTTGATTTAGCTTGTCTTCTATACAATGATCTCACTATATAGCATTACTCCCACTCTCAATAACGACAACAATTAAATAATAAAAAGTACTTTTTAAGTTGCCTAAATGAGTAAAAACTGCGCAGCTGTGTACGTTCTTTTGTCGCTTTTGTACCTAGCCCGTAATAAACTCGACTGTCGACATCATACATACCGAACTTTATAAGAAATCCATTCTTTTGTTTACAAATTGGGATTGCTTGCACGCGTAGACTGTTGTTAGTAGGAGTCAGATTTTTAATTTCAATTTATTAGTAGAGTCAGACTATACGCAATAGCGTTCAAATAAGAATTGTTTTTTATGTAATTATGTATACTAATACTAGTCTACTGTCAAATAAACTTTTTCTTTTTCTAGTACAGATTTTTCTTCTATCCATTTAACGACAATTCTCTATAACGTCAAAATATGCACAGTCCCTTGAGTGTCTTTGTGTAGAGTTTACACTGTATATGCAAAGTTTATACCAAGAATAAAACTAAATATATCTAGAACAGTATTTAGGAAATCTGCAAGAAACTTTAAGCAGTCACATAACCAGATGGCGCCGCTAAATTAAGTATCTATAGGTTGGTACGAACCCTCGGTACGCGAGTCTCACTCGTATTTTACCTTCGGTCTTGTTTTATAATGAATATTTATTTATTTTAGAAACAACATCATTACAGGTTTTTTTTTAAGCCCTAAGGCGATGCTATGTCTAGGTAACTTATGTTAATTAATATGACAAATATAAATTCAATACAAATACTATAGATACTACACATTTGGGTATACATTATATTATACATTTACTTTCAATGACGACCTGTGCCATTTTTAAGAGTTTCGGCAGGTTTTGGTAAAATATGTCCACGCTATTTTCGTAATAGTTTATGAACAATTGAAATGTAAGGGATAAATTATTAAAATGTTATGTACAGTTCCAGTATTAAACAAAATCGATTTATACAAGACGGAAACGAAAAGTGTCAAGATTAATTTAATATTACATATATTATCAAACGAGGGGATAAAGCAGTGTCTTGCCTCACGGGCGCTATATTGAATCCCGAATGCAACGAAGGATTCTAGAGTTAACTCACGAGCGGAGCAAGAGAATAACAAGAATCCTGAGTGCAGAGGGATATAAGCACGCCTAAGATTTTTTGCGAGACAATAAAAACCAAATCTAGCTTGGTGCATTCTATGCAGGGGTTAATTAGTTCGATTTACGAATAAGTTCTTATTTTGTTCTCTTTGGTTCCAATTTTGATACAGATGAAGTTCCAAATTCAAATCACATTATGCCCGCGAGGGCATAATGAAATTAGTACAACTTTACTCTCGGCTCAGCCGTAGGGATTTAATCACCTGCTTTCGGTGGTGTGAAACAAAAACATATTATTATATGATCTCATAACTTTTTATCACGAATTCTAGGAAATTAATAAAGCCGTTCCCATCAGTTTGTAGCTAAAAAGAAAATTTGTGTTCCCGGTGTCCTTTTTATTCATAACCGGCCGGTTCCATTTTATAGATTAGAATTTTAAATTTATTTCTATTTAAACAGAAATAAGGATTTGTCATCGAGATTGTATTTCACTAAAGCATAAATAAGTAGGTTATAAGTACTAGATATTAAGGTTTTGCTTTGTCGCTTTGGTGCTACTGTAATGGCTGTGTAAAATTTGAATAAATAAAAAATTAAATATTATGAATGTGACCAATTCCATGTTGTAATAGAAATGAAGATTTGCCATGGAGATTGTATTTCATTCACGCATTTACGAATGCAATGAGTGCCCGTATAAAGTTAACAATGACCAACTTATTCTTTTTCACTTTAATTTTGGAAGATGGCTTTAATTTATATGTTTAAAAATTTGTTTATCTGCATAAAACTAAACTGTTCGAAGATTATGAAAATTTTAACATTTTTCAAAAATATGTTTATCAATTGATGTAATCCAAATCAAATACAGTTTAGTAATTTTTAATATTAGTGCCCCAACAGACAGATACACAGGAATCCTATATATTTTACCGGCGTATCCACTAAACACTCACGTTTCAATGGGTATTATGGGGTAGACAGTGGCAAGGCTAAACTATGTATGTGCCGTAGATACTTTTTGTTTCCAATTTGTTTACTTCTGATTTTTGTTTATAAGTATAATAATGTACCTAAAGCGCGTCTGAACAGTAAGGGTCTAGACAGACGGACTGCATCATAACTGCACTGCATCGAAACTACCAACCGGTATGTAAGAACTGTTCGCCAACTGCACACCAATTGCAAAAGGACTGCGCAGATTGTTGCCAGCGGGCAGTTATGTTGCAGTCCGTCTGTCTAGACCCTAAATTGCACACTTTCATCCATAAAAGACATATCTAATAACTTGGATAAATCACTTTTTTAATGACATTTCACATACATGGAAATGATGAATACTTCGATATTTATGAATGAAAGTATAATTTTATTGATTCGCCGACAATAATAAGACTTAATTAATTCGATACGCATATGTTTAGACATTTATACTGTTCATTTATCTAGTAAATG
This sequence comes from Philereme transversata, assembly GCA_963924445.1. Classification (NCBI taxonomy): domain Eukaryota; kingdom Metazoa; phylum Arthropoda; class Insecta; order Lepidoptera; family Geometridae; genus Philereme; species Philereme transversata. Next base: position 20,980,269 of record OZ004348.1, on the reverse strand, counting down.
TGCACTGATTGTTTGTATAGTAATCGAACCACCTTAAAATAACTAGTGGTTCGCCCCGAATTGAGATCTCGCGAGTCTCCTATAAAACAAAAAAATATTATTTGTAATCTTTGACTATCAAAATAGCGCCACGAAACTCATAACCATTACGGGTTCATGTTATGCGGTTACTCTTTTTATGGGAGGAAATTGTAGTTATTGTGGACTTTAGACTTTTCCCTATATTTGTGTCACTGCACGAATAGTAAATTTCAGCACTGGGTCACTGGTGTACCCTGTGAATTTTGTCAACGATCAGTTTTTATTATGGCTAATAACTCAAAAACAACAAATATTATATTAAAAATAAAAACGGGGTCGAAATAAAAACCTTTCATTAGACATCCGATTTAACCTAATAGTCTCATTTTGATTTATTTTTACCTCTCTTGAACTCCAATATCTCAATAACCCCCCCAACATTTTTAGCCAATTTAGTTACACCAGGATTGTGCCGAGACTACCTACATATATATCAAATTTCACGATTATCGGACCAAAGCTTCGAAAGTTATCCTCGGACAAACAAACATACATACATACATACAATGCCGATTTGCCCAAGTTGATTTGGAGATCTCGCTTCGCTCGATCAAATATCGCTTATCATACAATTCAACAGAAAATTTAAATACTTGATTTTATTATTGATGATAGTCAAGCGCTTGACCACTACCTCACGTGATGGTAAAGTGATGGTGTTATCGAAGATGGAGCACGCTTGCTTAGAAATAACCTATTCACTTTGAACTTGGAGATTATAACGAATTGGATTGTATGGCGATCGATATTGTTGGCGTTTCTGTTGTTTACGCTAACTAAAATTGTGTAAAATATGAACGGTCTTATTTTGTTTGTGCTAAAGATCAAATTAAAATGACATTTAAAGTGGCATTTCTAAAATTCAGTAATTTTTACCAAGATGGCGTGTTTGCGGGCTAGTTTTAATCAGCACCAATTTGACTGCCGACTTTTTTTTTTATTTGTGACGCGCAAACATGATTTTATTTTATTTATTTAGGCAAGGCCAACAGCACATAAATATAGTACTTAAAAATATAGTAATTATACTACTATAAAGCATTTTGTAATATTAGATGTTATTGTTTTAAATGTGTTAATAAAAATATTTTATTACCTCAAAAATAATTGTTGTTGTTTTATTTATTTATCTTAAATAATAACAAAAGTTAATATAGTTCATATTTCTGTGATATAATTTAGGAGCGTCATGTATAAAAATACATGATTGCATAATGATGAAATATATGATTGAATGGAGGAACATTATTTGGAAAGTTTTACCTGTCAATAATCAAGCCAATGCCTACATTTTTGTAGAATTCAATATAATACAATTTATTTGCAATAAAGAAGTAAATGTACAAAAGATAATAAATATAAACTAAACAATCTTCTGTTTTATTTTGTAAAAAGGACCATTACTTCCGGTCGCTCTTCCGTTATGGTGCTCTCACACATCAGTTATATATAACACTGTTGCATAATATTTAATCCTTTACATTTAGAAAAATGTTACAAAATATAGGCTGTTTGATAATGTACGCACAAAAATGAAAGGGGTTATTTTGATGAGCATAATAAATAAATTTGTGAAATGTTTACCATAGAAATGTGAAATTTGTTTTGGCATGTAAAAACAAACACTTTATTAAACTTATGTTGTGCTATTGCATAATGATTGCCATCTAACCACTCTCAAGAGATATCTCAAAGATATCTCTTGTTGTCCCTTTCTAACCCAAAACCCGCAGCCATTTCCGAAAGTGATATCAAATCGGGCTTTCTTTTTGGATGTCGATTGCAAAAGAAGGCAGTAAGTTTTATATCGAATGAATCACCTAAACTTAGTCGATTTTCTTTAAAATTTGACAATATAACTAGTAGTTATTTCTTCAAGAATTCTTTTTTTATGTTTTGAGAAACCGTCACTTGAATATCGTGAGTATATTACCAAACAACCTGTATAATCGTGATAAATGACGTTATATAACTGCTGTGTGGGAGCACCATTAGACCGAATCGAATGTCCATTCCATCCAGTTTTTGATTCATTTATATTGTTGAACTGTACTATACAAGTTGTTAGATGTTATTGTTATAAATCGTTTGTAATAAAAATATTTATTTACCTCAAAAAAATAGTCATTGTTTTTTTTTATATAACTTTTATACATGGTGCTCCAAAATTATATCACAGAAACACTATTATACTATTAGATAATTTTTATATTTTCTCTCATTCCTCCACTATTTGCATATTTTGCTATTCTCTATCAAATACATCAAACGGCTCGATTTCACCAAAATGTTCTGGGACATCCTGTATAGATGTTTATTGCAATAGTGCGGTTATCAAAATGTGAAACCTGTTTTCCTCTTTTCAGTTTATTTTAAATTTCGGGGATTTATTTTTTCGTAATGAGTACTTCTCAACTTAAACTTACTCTACGAAAAGTTCATGACGAAATAGTCCTAATTGTTACTAAAAAGTACCTAACCATTAAGCTTGTTACACATGTTGTTATTTCCTAGAAAACAAAATGCTATGATGTAGGAGGTAAGGTAGGATTATTTTGGTATTGGTACTTTTACGATTAGTTCGGGTCAATGCGTGATTAAAAAGAGGAAAATATTAGTTTCTCTTTTTAAATACCTACTAATTGACAAGTAGTTGTCACTTTACTGTCATCAATATTATAAAGGTTAACCAAGGAAGTTTGCACCTGATGACTGACCTGACCACTTTGGACAGCTAAACTTGATAGCTTAGATCGTTTAAAAACTTTGGCAGTGATGGAATATTATTTTATTCGTTTTGCGAAAGTGATTCTGTAATACGTTGGCTTACTTCGATTGAATGTTCGCTTTGTCTGCTAGCGTTTCTAAGGGTGATGAGATAAGATGGGCCCTAAAAAGCCAGGAAAAGATACAGAAATTGATGAGAACTATTGGCGGACAAGCATCGAAGACGCTATTTTAAATGAAGAAAATTGGAAGGTTAATGTTGTTCTCATAGAAGCCTCGGGTAGTGACCAAGATAGAATGTACTTAAATAAGTTTGAAATCTTTGCTGCTGAAGAAAAACGTTTCGTTATCAAGAATATTTGCAAATCAGATACTATATTCATGGTTAACCAACTTGGAGGAGAAAAAAAGGTAAAAGATGAGAGTCTCAGAGTATTTGAAGAAGGACAATTTTACTTAAAGGATAAGAAAGATATACCTCCGGAAATGCAAGCTTTAATTATTAAGCATTTGATATTAAAAATGAAAGATGAATACCTTTTCATAAAAAGGCAAAGGCTTGAAGTAAAACAAGGTATGAAACGGGAGTCGATGACCATGATCGACCGGACTGTGGTTAGAGGCATTGTAAGCGTGATACCTTCAGAGCCCGAGGTACCCCCTCCGCTGCCTCCCAAAGGTAAAGGCAAGAAACAAGAACAGGACCCGGCATCCCTTCTTCCCGATCCAGCTGAAGGGAAAAAGTACAACACCCTACTCAGAGTAAGAGGTGAAGAATGGAGAGACAAAGTCTACGTGGATGATTTTCCTACAGATGGACCTAACTTATATGTTGCACTCACTGGGTTTGTTGAGCCGCATCTCGCAGGATGCCTTGTCAAAATCGGAATACCTTTGAACGCCCTAGTACAGATCAGGATTGATCCGATCACGAATAAGATTCCTTCGTCTTTGTATAGAGCAACTAAAAGGGGCCAAAGTCAAACAGAAATACTAACTGAAAAGTATCTAAAATTTTGGGAAGACCTTCAGTTATTGCGCATCAATAATGACACAGCAGACGATTTTAAAAAGACAGCTTTTATAGTATTTTCACCTCCATATTGCGATTCAGAGAGTTTGTCTGGTGACCCGGTTAAGATCTATGACGAAATATGCTACCTCATGTACGATGTTCAAGATCTGACTAGACAACATGTGCACTATTTGGGGAATATGGATATAATAAACATTCCTAACGATGTTGGGGATGAGCGGTATAATTGCTATTATAATCAGCAAATTGTAAATTTACCATTGGAATGTGTAACTATGTATTCGGTGATTGATGCTATGCTACAGACGGTCTGTAAAAGTCAATATCTGGAAGAACAAAGCAGCAGAACCTCTTTATCAGCGCCTTTAACCATAAATGCACCCAGAAAAAGTTTTGCAGAAGAAGAAAAAATAGAAAAGGCTGAAACACTAATAAAAGAAGTTCTTAATGCCCTCCGCATAACGGATGTCAATAAGAAAGCTTATCGTACAACATACGGCGAAGAACTCGAGGCACATAAAGATCCAATCGTTATAAATTTCGGAGATTTTGCGAAATACAACACCTTTCATCTGGGCAATATCAATTTAGACAGTATTGTGGATTCTTCAATGTACTGTATGCCTATCAACAAGTTGTGGCAACAACAACAACAGCGACCCCACGGTGAACTTGAAGCCAAAATTAATTTCCATGTAAATGTTTTACTATCGTGCTTTGAGAGGAAAGACGTAGAAACTGCTGAACTAACAAGATTAATTCACATCTTGTCTTGCCGCAAACTATTTAATAACAGAAGCTCTCTCAAAAAAAGTCACAAGCAATCGTCAACAATATCTGATTTCAAGAAATATTATTTAAAACGCAGTGCTCTCGCTGAACCCCTTTCAAAATGTCCTACTATAATTCGAAGTTGTACTTCTATATCGCCGTCTTTTCCATCTATGACAAAAAGTGAGAATGTATCTGGTTTAAATAACGACGAAAACTCGGAGAATCGGCGCATTAGGTTTCTGTTTGATTGCCCCGACATTAGCGAACTAGTATCGGCTACTGAAATCGCAAATGAAAAACCTACCGGCCACTTCATAGACAACTTTCAATACTTTGAAGATTTTTCGGGAATAACTGCATACCAAATTATGTTTGATGCTTTCAATACATTTAATTGTGTGGACTACAAATACTGCGAAGTAACAGATTGTTTTCTGTTGATGTTCTTTAACAGTCACGACAATGATGGAATAGCTCGTGAAGAGTGGCGATGCCATTTGCCAACGCCACTATGCTTGCAAGACTTTTTTGACTTCGTCCTAGAAGAAAACTATGACTGGATTCAAAATGAAGAAAAAATATACGATGAACAAATAGTTAATAAATCGCTATCCGATTATAAAGATTTGATTGATCCGTTCGCGTTTAAATCGTGTGTGGAAAACAACAAAGTTAGCGTCGATTTTTTAATGGAAGGCTCTCTTAAGTATCAAGAGATCGTTCATATGGAAGACATAACTCCTGAAGAAACAAACACTAAAGGTATGTTTGCAAAAACAAAAACAACTATATCGACGACCTCGACCTCGACCGATATGAAAAGCAGCAAAAAAGGTAAACCTGCTACAGCGTCAAAACATTTAAGACAATCATTCATGGCCCCGGGAGGTGGCTCGGAAAGTTCTATATTTATGCCACAAAAACCTTTCTTTGGATACGACTTAGGAGACAGACGGGTAGAGGTTTTTGGTAAGGATGCCACTTTTTTCTCAAAAGATGGCAGTTGTGTGGCTAGTATGTACACCTTAATAATTCCCATGAATATAGAGTATATTTTGTTGAAGGTGATTCCAGGAAACAACTGCAACGCATTTTGGTTTCACAGAGCATTGGGAGAAGCTGTATGTCCAGATATACTTGATTATTGTGAATCGTTTAGAATAACTAGTAAAAATCAAATTATGATGAACATTAGTAAACAAACATACAACATGCCTCTTCCCGTCGCGGCTATTTCGTCTATGGAGATCCTGAAACGAAAAGAGAGTCTTGCAGAAAAATTAAGTACTTCAGTGCCAAAAATATTTGAAACCAAGGCTTACTATTCCCTTTTTGTTACTTGGCCTAATGGTCTTATAACAAAAAGTGTACACGAGAATAATTCGTCAGTAATTTCTCACATAAAGCAATATCATGTATGTCCCGTACCGAATCTTGACGAAGACGTGCGCTGCATTAGTTTAAACGGCGAGGTTGTAGTTTTTAATAAGAATGGAGATGTCGAAGTTTTCATACCAGATGGAACTTACATCAAAATTACTAAGTATGAAAATAGGATTTTAGTGCATGAAGATGTCAATGAAACAAGTTCAAACAAAAGTAAAAAAGGCAAAGCGAAAGATACACCGAAAAAAAAGCTTAGCAAAACGACTACATCAAAAATGTCAAAGAATGTACTCAGTGAAGATAAACTAATTGATAACAAACAGCCAAAATATGAGTTAGTAGTCGAAGAATTTGAAATAATAGAAACTTCAGGTTTGCGACAGCAATGGACAAACGACAACTGCATTGATATAGAAAAATTACTAATTCGGACGGCGACTGATTACAGTCTTGGTGAAGTATTTGCTAGACGAATGGACGGGACAAATATATTACTCAACAAAGATGGAGTTCAAGTGGTTACCTTTCCTAATAAAACTAGAATCATTACTCAGTGCATTGTAGACGAAGAAGAAATTTATCCCGAGTGGACTGAAGACGAAATAGATTATTTTGACATGGTTGATGTTTCTGGCGTAGTAAACACAGATAAAATTAAATCTAAGACATCTATGTCAGAAAAAAGTAACATCGGTTCACACAGTTCAAGCTTTTCTAGTTACCCTTCCAAGAAATTTGAATATGAACAAGAATTCGGAAAGGAATACACAAGAACCGATGGCTATATATCCGTACAAGTCGTCTTTATAATCGAACATCCTAATTTCACTACTGTCACTATCAACAAAGCCGATGATAAGATATCAGTCGACTCTCCAAACGGCACTAAAGTGGTGGTTCAGAATAGTAAAAATTACGATATAACATTAGACAGCAAAACTAACGCTAAATTCAATGGCGAAAATTTATACATAAGCTATGAAGCGTGTCCTGAATGCCAATCATTAACAACGTGTGATGTAACAGTAAAATCAAATGATATGAGCAGTGTTTCTCAAGTACAACAGAATTGGTTGAAGATGAAAGATTCGTTCTGCAAAAAAATTGTTGTCGACGAAGAAGGTAGTATTAATTTAACTGATGAACCCTGTTCAGACGACTCTGTTCAAGCAACGGAAGAAGGAGTAGCACCTGATGAATCCAATGATATCGAGGATAATAAACCAGTTGATGGCAAATCTGAGAGCTCTGTGTTGTCACACAGTAAATGTAGAGAGTCTTACCTCGCAAAAACTGTACGGTTTTTTGTGCTGCATCGGTGAGTTTACATAATAACTAAACATGTATTGCAATTTCCATATTAGATACCGGTGAGGACTGTCATGTCACATCAATCAACTGCCTAGGTAAACAGTGGGTTTTTAACTGGGACAGTATGGGGAAATCTGATCGTTTTTTACGTTATTTTTGGGGAAACAGGCTTATAGCCCAGCCGATTTAAGCGGTCACAGTCCGTCGCCTATTGACACCGGCAACACCCGCTGTATTTATGATGTACCCCTACCCCGTAGAAACCGCTTCACATTTTTCTTGAAGTGTACCATGTCGTAGCCTAACGGGAAACCTTAGATGGTAGCTCATTCCACAACTTGCAAGTGTGGGGTAGAAAAGATCGCGTGAAGCGTGTGGTGCGCGATACCAACTTGTCGATGATATGTGGATTAGCGACGGGATGAGATCGAACAGTTCTTCAGAACATTCCCCATTATATAGGCGGTAGAATACACTGAGCGATCCAATTTCCCGGCGTTGGGTCAGTGTTTCCAGCCTTCATGACAATAATACTTATAAACGAATTAATACTAATTGTTGTATGTATCCTCAGGGAATTAACTTGCGCAGAGTTGGTGCATCGTACGTTACTCGACAATTATAAAACGGATTGCCGTTGGCAGCCATGGTGTTCGATGAGCCAATACGATACATTCGGAGATTATCGAAGCCTTATCTCACTGTTGACACCGTTGCATGTTACTGAAACTGAGGTCTAATGATTTTCTCATTGTTGATTCTAGGTTGTAATTTTGTACCCTTTAGGCGGTGTCCTAATAGCAAACGATTGCACGACCAACGCTAGTCCAGCGATCAAACATTCTGATGTCGATTTGGTGACCTAACTAGCATTTGCGTGCCCGATTATTGTCATCGCGCGAACGTGCGATGATCGCATCGCCTATGCGCGCAATAGTAGAATAGAATAGAATATATTTATTTGACACACACAAAGAAACACAGAACGGATCACAAACAAAATAGTAGAAGAATGACGCATGGCCAAAAAGGTCCTGCCTCAGCTTTAAGCTCCTTAATAGTCTCGTAATCACGTTCTATTAGGACACTGCCTAAGTCATAAAGAAAAAACAGTAATACCCCGCGTTACGCGACCCCGTTATGCGCGGCTTCACTATAACGCGAATTTCAAATTTCGCGCTCAAATGCCTCGCATTACGCGAAAGAGTGCGTATAAACATAATGTAGTCATCAACTTCTCTATGGTCGCGGGAATCCCCGCTTCCTCTGAACATTCTGTTTGAAGAATTGGGAATTCCCCGTCCTTCGACTTTGTTCTATGGGGATTCCCTCGTTCGTTTCGTTTATTCCGTAATGTTTAGTTCGGCTGGCAGTCGTGTTTTAACATTTATTGGAGATACATACATAATTTAACGCTACGTCAAAAATACCGCCTGTAAAGAAAAAAGTGCGTAAAAGCGTAACTTTGGAATTGAAGATGAAAGTGTTAAGAAGAATGGAAAATGGAGGCAAAGCAACAATTGTTGGGAGAGATTTTGGACTCTCAGAATCGACTGTGAGAACGATTTTTAAAAATCGGGAAAAAATTAAAGTCTCCAGCGAAAGTTCAACACCTATAAGTGCAACAAAACTTTCTCGTTCGAGATCCTCTATCTTAGAAAGAATGGAGAAGTTACTGTCAGTCTGGATCGAAGATTTGAATAAGAAGAACACACCACTAAGTCAAGACCTCATATGCACAAAAGCAAAATCTTTGTATGAGATACTGAAAACAGAAGAAGGAGAAGGGAGTTTCACTCCGACTTTTGCTGCCAGCAGAGGCTGGTTCTATCGGTTCAAGCAGCGTTCTAATCTTCACAATATCCACATAACAGGCGAGGCGGCCAGCGCGGACATTCAAGCTGCAGCTCAGTTTCCAGACAAGTTTCAAGAGTTCGTTGGACGAGAGAAAATTCCTGCTTGTCTCATCTTCAATGTTGATGAGACCGGACTTTACTGGAAAAAAATGCCATCTCGAACATTCATTTCGAAGGAAGAACGTCAAGTCAGTGGTTTTAAAGCTGCGAAAGATCGACTAACACTTCTACTGGGTGGTAATGCCACTGGTGATTTCAAACTGAAACCTTTACTAGTGTACCATTCAGAAACACCCCGTGCAATGCGAGGCACAGACAAGACAAGTCTACCAGTTGTGTGGCGATCAAACAGAAAGGCGTGGGTTACAAGGGAAATTTTTCAAGAATGGTATTCTAATAGTTTTTGCCCATCAGTCAAATCCTACTGTGACAGAAATGGGCTTAAATCTAAAATTATATTACTCTTAGACAACGCCCCAGGAATTCAACCTCACTTGATACGCCTAGAGACTTAAAAGTGTACGTGAAGTTCCTTCCACCAAACACTACGTCAATATTACAACCTATGGACCAGGGAGCAATAGCAAACTTTAAAGCTTATTACCATCGCCGCACTTTTAGCCAACTAATTCATGAAACTGACGGGGAAGGAAGACAGTCTATGCGAGAGTGGTGGAAGTCATACAACATTATGAAGACTATTCACAACATAGAAGAGGCTTGGAAGGAAGTTAAAAAGAGTTGTATGAACGGGGTGTGGCGTAATCTTTAGCCAGATGTAGTGGAAGCACCTAGAACAATTGTCCAGATGCAGAGACAAGTGCTTGAAGACATTGCTTCAATGACTGAGGGGTCTGAACTTGAAGATATCGCGGTAGAAGATCTCATAGAACTAGTAGCAACGCACGACGATCCTCTCAGCAATGAAGATCTGATCGAGTTAGAGAATAATCTTATCTACGATGAGGAAGAACAAGTAGAAGAGAAAGTTTTATCTTCAGGGGGAATACAAAAAGCTCTTTCAAAAATTTATTCAGGTTTGGACATATTGCAGAGTATAGACAATAATGATGACCGTGTCTTGACCGTGTGCCAAACAATTAAAAACAGTGTTGGGTGTTATGAACGTATTTTACAAGAACGTAAAAAAAACGCTACCCAAAAGACAATAGATGTATTTTTCCGTAAAAAATAATTAATAGTATGTATTGCATAAAGTGTTCTTAGAATTAAAGTGATTGATTAAAATGATTCGTATTTTTTTGTATTAAATTTTGACTATGTTTAATCATAAACCTCGATATACGCGAATTTCAGTTAACGCGATTTTTTCCGGAACGTATCCCTCGCGTAAAGCGGGGTATTACTGTACTTATAAGTCGTAATTACTATTATCTGAATTTAGGCGGAATGAACCTACGTTTCCGCGATCCACAGATAGATACCTACAGTGTGCGTTATCCCAGCTAAATATGGTATTCTTTCAGGATTGTGACTTTATAGGTTTTCAAGTGGTAATTTGTTACCACAAGGCATTACTCGACATTTTTCATCGTAAGTCCCAAACTGTACAAAATTAAAATGAATTTGGAATGTGTAAATCAATCTCTTTGATATGATACTCCACTTGACTTTGTAACCCTGTTTAGCCAAAATGGTAAGGGTTAAAATTTCACCCTTACCATTTTGGCTAATTTGGTCATCAAAATGAAAATATTCTTGAATATTTTTACTTGCAAGCAATAGAGGAAGGTATTAATAATAACATTCCAAATTTTATGCGTCCGTCTTTTACAGCTGAGCTGTGAGAGACGGACGGACGGACAAAGTTCCGTTTTCACCGTCTTGATCCTTAAAACCTCGACGAAAAGTCTTACTGAGTAGTAAGAATAGTATTGCTGGGGTAACGTTTTCAAGATTTCTAAATCTCAAAAACTGTTGGTCGGTCCGCACAACCATGAACCAATTTCAGTGCCTAATGCCAATTTGATGACATATGAAATTTCAGTAGATAATGAGAGGCACAAAATATTACTTTCAACAGGCTCTGCGGTTTTCTCTACATTGGTTATTTATGTACCTAATATTAATCGATTGTGACCATGGTTTATCTACGGATCCCTTCATTTCAGTTTCGATCTCGTAGAGAATCACCAAGCATAGCCCTCTCCATAGCACGTTATTGACCGCGAGCCTTCTTATGAGGGACCACGATTCTGTGGGTTAGCAAGTTGAAGTGGCAGTGGGCGGAGTACATAGCTTGAATAACTGACAGCCTTTGGGGCACAAAGACTCTAGAGTGGAGACCACGCAATGGGAAGCGCAGCGTAGGTCGGCCCTCCCTCTAGATCAGGGTTTCTCAAACTTTCGGCTCCACGAACCCCTGTTAAAGTTTCCAGGTGACAGCGAACCCCTTAACTAACTAATTAAATCCGCAAAGAAAATAATAAAATTGACTGTTGAAGAAAATAAGATTTTTTTTCAATAAAAGGTAACAAATAAAGTGCCAAAAGAAATATATTTTTAATATTAATGTGATGGGTGTGCTTGTTTCTTGTCGCAAATGGAGTAAATTTTAGGAGTCATTTTGGTCAATTTTAACCTCAATTTTGACTCAGTATCAAGTCGAGAGAGAGCGAGCGACGAATTCAGTCGCACGCGCGTCACGCCTCCGTGTGTGCTGCACACAAGCCATCAGTGTGTCATCAAGCCACCACTACGTAAGCGAACTACACTCTTGTCGCGAACCCCCTGCCGTCGAATGGCGAACCCCTAGGGGTTCGCGTACCCCAAATTGAGAAACCCTGCTCTAGATGGAAAGACGACCTGATAAAGGTTGCTGGGAGCCGCTGCGTTGGGTGCAGGCCGCACAAGATCGGCCACATGGGGCTATGGGGGAGGCCTATGTTCAGCAGCGGACTTCCTACGTCTGATATAATGATAATGAATAATCGATTGCTCTTTAGAAATGGCTAATGGACTCGAAGCTGGCCAACAAGCCAAAATACCTAACGTACCAGAATTTGAAGAAGGATTGTGGTAAAGGTTTCTACCACTGGATGCGGCCGTACGATCGCTTCCAACCGAAGCCGATAATTCCAGATAATGTGCTACCTCCAAGGCTTCCTAGAGCTTTTATACTGAGGTGACTTTCATTTTCAACCGACCATTTAGGTATATAAGGTGTTGCAATTTATACTACAAATAATGATACAAGGCTTATTTTTGAATTGTCTTGATGTGGTGTTGTTGACGCACAGTAATGAAGTGGAGGGGCGTTCATTTTTAGAGTAGACGGTCTCTACTGTAGTTCCGTTAGTACTGCTAGTAGCACCATGGGTAATTTTTATGCATGTGGTACTACCAACCTGCCTGGTAAATCAGTTTATTAAAGACTAGCCCGCGACTTCGTACGCGTTATACACTTCTAATACACACTAAATTAAACTTCTAAGACAAACTAAAAGAAAAATATTTTCCTCTGACCAAAATGAAATGACTCGTAGTCCTTACCATTTCAAATTTCGAACTCTTCCCTATGAGGCCGTGTCCTAAAAGTGCATAACCTCTTTAAGCTTAGACACCTTCAAATAAAGTACTAATATAGTACGGTGACTTTCGAGACATTCCAATTTTAAAGAGTATTTGCTTATGTTTTAAGTGAGTTCAACCTTTTTTGAATAAAATCGGATTGAGTCAAAAGCACTAAGGAGTATTGATATCAACTTCGAACCAAATCACCGCCTAAATAACTTTCTACCCCTTTTTAACCACGTTGGGGGATGAATTTCAATAAAATACGAAACACGTCTTCCATCAATTCTATTAAAAAAGGTTTATGCAAAATTTGAAGTAGATCGGATAAAGGAATCACGTTGTATCATACAAACTTTGCCCCATTTTTCACCCCCTTAGGGGTAGAATTTTGGAAAATCCTTTCTTATCGGATGCCTACGTTATACAAAGAACCCACCCTTGGAGGGTTTCAGGTATCTATGATCAGCGGTTTAGGCTGTGCGTTGATCCGTCAATCAGTCATTCAGGACAAAGCATTTTATATGTATAGATTTACTATATTATTTAACGTGCACAAGCGAGATGAGACGGCCAATAAAGAATTTAGGCACTGTGTTTCTCTCTACGGATAAAGAATAGTATTATAATACTACTTAAATTTTGGAATCGCAGGATTTTAGAGCAGAATTGGAAGGAAGCCGACAGTGAAAGGTTAAAGGGTGGCAAAGAGCTGACAGTCGCAATACTCAAGTACCGTCGCGTCATGCAGTCCGATACTGAAACCATGCTGCATGTTCCTATCGTAGACCCGAGGCCAGATGACGAGCGGCGGGTCGATGACGCCATACAGGCTCTGGCTCACAGGTACCTAAGTACCTATAGTTTCAAGCTTGTTACCTATTACTAATTATTGATCGAGCGAAGCGAGATTTCCAAATCAACTTGGGCAAATCGGCGTTGTATGTATGTATGTATGTTTGTTTGTCCAAGGATAACTTTCGAAGCATTTGTCCGATCATTGTGAAAGGGGCATGCCCATATAATGCTGTCAACTGCACAAAAAATTGCGTTCATCCAAAAAATATGTTACATTTTTTCGTTATTCTACGTATCAATCGATTAACACGAAAAGTATCCTACAATATTTTAAAATAATAATGAATATGAAAACGACAGGAAATGAAATGGTAGCAAATTGCCTCCAGTTGCAAACATTAGTGTTGAGCCAGAGTTGTTCTGAGACAATAATCGATTGTTGATAAAAGACCATAAATAAAACAATCGATTTATTTGACTGTATTTTCACTGACACGAAAAATCGGTCACCGATTTCAGAAGTACGAAACCAAAACGATATTTCTTTCCCAATGAGCGTTTTGTAAATCGTTTTTTTTTCTCTTTTATTAACCCGGGGATGGTATTATGCTTGACTCGCGCTGGTAGCGAGCGCCCGAGCGAGATAATCTCAGCCAATCGCAGTGCGCGCTGAATTTGCGCTCAGCTGTTGACGCACCGCAATTGATCTAAATCCTCTCGCTCTCAGCTAACCTTGATCATGATCGGCGGGCCGTTGATCTCAGCGCCACCTTCTAGATGGCTTTAGGATTAACCAGTGGAGAGAAAAAAAGCGGAAAAAAATAACTCGGCTTATCTGTAGCATTATCTCGATTTTAATTCGATCAACAGATGAGAGGTTAAAGCTTCGCACGATTTTTGCATAAGGCCATGCAGAGACGAGTTAATGACACAGACATGAGAAATTTTTTAGTTAGGCACCTATCACTCTTTATTCCTCCCAAATCATCGAATTAAGAACTAACTCAAACGATAGTCGATATCGATCGATATCGACTACCTATTCAATCCAAGTTTACAAAATCAACACAGAAATACATAATGAATTCTATTAAACATCTCCAAAGGCAAATAAGTACATTTTTTTTCGCTTGGGTACAATTGGTACTTACATTTTTCGTACATTTTATTACCTTATTACTACCCCTGACACACTAAATATCTGATTTTCAGAAGTAAATAGGTAGGTATATTTTTGTATTTATCTGTGGCGCTCGTGTTGAATCGAAATAAACTCGATTTTACTTCGATTCAACATTTGCTCAACAGAATCAGATGATTATTATTTCTTTGCATTAAAATATTGAATTTTGATTTACTGGAATAATTGCCCTCGTATGTTGATTGTACAGGAGCGCGATGTCAATAATGGCACTTCTGTGCGCGCGCGCCTTGAGATTAAATATAGTCGATTGCTCGATTTGACCGATTATTTTGCGCCGATAAATCGATATTTCGGATAATAGTCGATGGTCGATATGCCAATCCCTATGACTGTGCGCGTACGTCATTCACAAACAAGTACCTACACGAGCCGTTTCCTGTGATCTGTGTCTGTGGCCGTTTCGTTTGTTTTCTCGCGTATTTTTGTTTGTTTGCTGACTTAAAGCTTAAACGATTAAATTGATAGTAATTATCAATATCATAATTTATCTAGGAATCGTTATAATTACAATAATAAACTATTTAAGTTGTAGTTGAATACAGTGATGTAAAACTGGTTGTTTGTGAAAAATAAAAACTGATTTTTCTCTTTATAGTAAACTTTTTTATAACTAACTTCTTAGCTCTTTTATTACTAACTAAGCCTAGAATCATTAGCAATTAGTTTCAAGTGTGTGCAGTGACAGCATTTTTTACAAGGGAGAGTGGGCATGCCCCTTTGGTGTATAGGTAGATAGTGATGGCACAATTTTGATGTAACTCAATGAGCTAAAAATGTTGGGGGGGTTGTTGAGATATTGGGGTTCAAAAGGGGTAAAAAAAAACAAAATGGGACTATCTGGTAAAATGGCACGTCTTTGGTCTTTTGAGGTCTTTGTGAGTTCATTTCGATCCCTTTTTTATTTTTAGTTTAAACTTTGTGTGTTGTTTTTAAGTTATTAGTCATAATATAAACTGAACTTTGACAAAATTCACATTGTACATCAGTGCCCCCACGGTGCTGTAATTTCGTATGCGTGTAGCTTGAGTGACACTAATATAGGCACAAGTCTGAAATTCAGAATAACTGCAATTTCTACCCCAAAAAAGGCAAACCATATTACATGAACTCCCGTTACCTGTAATTGGAATGAAACTGTAAGGTCAAGTTCTTTGGTTATTCATTTCGTGGCACTGTTATAGTCAAATTTACGAATAATATTTTTTGTTTTTATAGGAGACTCGCGAGATTTCAGGTCGGGGCGAACCACTTGTTATAAATAAAGGGATGAAGTGTGTTATTTTAAAGTTTGTATGTATGTAGGGTCATTCATAGGGTGTAATCTTAGAAACTACTGTACTGATTCTACGTTAAAATTCTTTCACTGATAGAATTTCCATTATCGCTGCTATAAGCTATAGTTTATTTTCATATACTCATAGCTGATTAATTTATCTTATTCACATTAACATATTGTTTTACGTACCTACTAAAGTCAAGTACAGAGGTTTTAAAATCAATCAAACTAGCGAAGCTATCACACTAATATTATAAATGCGATACGTTTGGATGTTTGTTTGTTTGTTACCTTGCGATGCCGTGGTCAACTAGTGGTATAAAATATAGAGACTTTGGTAAAAGACAACTAGATGAAATGTGTTGGCGCCAAGAACCTTCCAATATAGTTCTACACACATACCTACATTACTTAAACTCGTCATCGAAATTTTAATAGAAAAATACTGATAAGAAGACCGATGTTGGCGACCCCAAGTTGCGGGACTGTCGCGTGAATCAGCAATCCATACAAATTCATACAAAACAGTGGGTCTTGCTATTATATATATACCTTAAGTCACCCGGTGAGTACCTAATTGACAAGTGAACCGCATAATTCATAATAATAATAGAGAAACAACCATACCAGAAACAAATATCTGTAGAACATGCAAACGCTTGTTCCGCGGCGGGAATCGAACCCGCTACCTCCTGCGTCTCAGCCGGCTATTCGCCCACTGGACCACGCTATAATTAATGCTTTACTGGTAGCAAATAAAGGTCCCTCTAAGTGGGAGTACTATGTTC
Source organism: Philereme transversata (assembly GCA_963924445.1). Lineage (NCBI taxonomy): Eukaryota > Metazoa > Arthropoda > Insecta > Lepidoptera > Geometridae > Philereme > Philereme transversata. Next base: position 20,963,498 of record OZ004348.1, on the reverse strand, counting down.
TGCAGCCGACATCCTATGACTGACATGATCATGATGATGAAATACATATACTTATCATAATTAGTGGTTCGCCCCGAACTGAGATCTCGCGAGTCTCCCATAAAAACAAAAAAATACTTATTATTCGTAATCTTTGACTATAAAAATAGTGCAACGAAATGAATAACCAAATAACTTGACCTACAGTTTCATTCAAATTACAGGTTCAGGAGTTCATGTTAATTGGTTATACTTTTTTGAGGTAGAAATTGCAGTTATTCTGGATTTCCGACTTTTGCCTATATTTGTGTAACCAAAGCAACACGCATACCAAATTTCAGCACTGTGGGGTCACTGGTGTACTCTGTGAATTTTGTCAAAGTTCAGTTTATAATAAGGCTAATAACTTAAAACTACAAAGTTTAAACTAAAAATAAAAAAGGGATCGAAATGTACTCGCAAAGACCTCAAAAGACCAAAGACGTGCCATTTTACCAGATAGTCTCATTTTGTTTTTTTTTCCCCTCTTGAACCCCAATATCTCAACGACCCCCCAACATTTTTAGCTCATTGAGTTACACCAAAATTGTGCCATCACTACCTATATACCAAATTTCACGATGATCGGATAAATGCTTCGAAAGTTATCCTCGGACAAACAAACATACATTTTTTTTCCCCTCTTGAACCCCAATATCTCAACGACCCCCCAACATTTTTAGCTCATTGAGTTACACCAAAATTGTGCCATCACTACCTATATACCAAATTTCACGATGATCGGATAAATGCTTCGAAAGTTATCCTCGGACAAACAAACATACATACATACATCACATGCAACGCCGATTTGCCCAAGTTAATTTAGAGATCTCGCTTCGCTCGATCAATTATATAAAGAAACACCCAGAAACAAAACAAACATCTGTTGATCATGCAAATATTAGTTCCGCGGAGGAAATCGAAACCGCAACTTCGCCGCCTAATCGTCAACTCTTTCTGTGTTTTACTGTCATTCTGTGTGCGCTAAGGTACGACTGTTATCTTATCCAAGATACTGCTCTGTGTGGGGCCGGGAACGGTCCCTAGCTATGTTGGTATGCGGCCGTCGAACATTCAGCTTTGATGCGACATGGTAATGGTACTAAACCAATTCAGGGTAATTATAAATAAATAAATAAATATCGCTGGACATTTCACACAGCGCTATAGCCCCAAACTAAGCAGAGCTTGTACTATGGGAATCAGATAACTGATAGAATACTTATATACTTTTTTTTTGTAAATACATACTTATAATATAATATATAGAAAAACACCCAGACACGGAACAAATATCTGTAGATCATGCAAACATTTGTTCCGCGGCAGCAATTGAACCCGCTAACTCCTGCGTCTCAGCCGGCTATACGCCCACTGCGCCACGGAGACAGTCAAAAATTGGTACCATGTACCATTATTTTCCTATATCTTATTACTTGTTAGGTTTATTAATCTTATGTCCTTAATCTTATCCTAGATCATTTACATTACCGTATATTGTTTACTTTTATAATTACCTAAATTCCTATAAGGTTTTCTTGACAGGATCTACGAAGATCTAAAGGTTCGCCTAGCAGATGATTTGGGAAGCCGTGCTAAGGCTGGGATAACAACAAAATCTGCTGCCCAGCCTGAAGAATGCTCAGTAAAAGGCAAATTGGAAGAAGGTAACCATTTTACCCGACTGCGCAGGAGGGTAATGTTTTAGGGTGTATGTATGTCTGTAGTTGGTGCATGCTGTAGGCTAAATGGCATGACGGATTTTGTCAAAAGAGGTATCATTGGAATAATCTGAATAACGAGTAGAGTGACATAGAATATATTTGGATTGGGCACATAAAGAGAGTCAGAAGTAGTTAGTACACAAATAATCTAAAAAAATACAAATTGAATTGGATGCTATCATTAGATCTTTACCAAATACAGGGTACCTTCAAAAGAATCATTGAAATCGGAGAACGTGGTAATGAAGTATCGCTGAACATGTAATAATTATTGTTCGTCAGATTTTAGGTGCAGAATAAAGTGGTTATATCTAGTAGAAATCGTCTATTCTAAAAATGAACTCTCCTCCATTTCATTAATGTGAGTCAACACCACAGTAAGATAATTAAAAATGAACCTTGTGATTACAATGAATAAAAAACATTTCGCTTTGACGTAATTAAGTATAGGGGTGTTCATTTTTAGAGTAGACGGTAGAGTCTCTACTCTACCTATCTCTATTGATTTAGTATTCAAGAAAAAGGGTTGCGGTAAAAACATATTATATTTCATAACAGCCGCTGCCAAAACTGACCCATACATAATTACCGCCAACTCCAACTAGGGGACTTAACAATTAATTTTCAGCAATTATAGACATGCCCTCGCTAAGCGGTCTTTGTAAAATACATTCGAGCCGTGCACCAGGGTATGTAGTTCCCTCGCTAAGCTCATTAAACGGCAAACAGGGGGGCGGTATAAGCCATCCCTCTAGGACCCTATAAATATCTAGACAAAGGATATAACAAACGTAATGCTCTCTTATATGAATTTCTTACTACCTATAAATATATGTAGTAATAAAATATAGCATAATTAGCACTTAAATATATGTCTGCACACTGCGTGAAACAAACATGTATTTAAGTAGTAGGTAATTATACTTCAGGGTATAATGTGGGTCATTAAACCACTTTCCACACATGACTTTTTCCAAAACAAATATCCAAAACGTCAAGTATCCGAGTTCTTTCAGACATGACAGAAGAAGTGAAAGCCCTGGAGGAGGAACGAGAGACTCTCATCGGGCAGGTGGAAGCAGCTGAGGAGATGAGCTTGAACTTGAAGCGGTACTGGAGACGCCGTGGCGAGGAGTTCAAAGAGGAACAATTTTACAAGTGAGTACTTATACAACATTTACTCAAAGACTGAGAAGATACCTACTCGTAAGAAAGAGGAAGTCGAAACCTTACAACTGGGCTGAAAGTTAGGAATATATTCCATAATATTTGTGTTAGAGATTAATATAGCTCCTGCGGTAGTTAGTTACAATTTTAAATGGATGGATTGGCAACTAAAGCCATCTGAACCACGAGTTCAATCACGATTTTAGAATCCGTTGCCGTTGTTTGGAACAAGGACAAAATGGTAAACCTATATTCAAGATAAGTCGCGTTTCATAGTACATTAATTAACTTTTAAGAGTTGGCCTCATAGATGCGCTGAATTATCATAGAAATTCACGTCGATGTTCACGTTGATCCAAGATTGCATACAGAATAAACTGATAGAACACCCACCGCACTGCTCCGTCAACTTTAATAATAGAAATTAATACGATAAGGGTACGCAAGAAGTAATACATGGTCATGATGACGGTCTACTCTAGTACATGGATTGTAAGTACAATTGCAATTTAACCTGCTATAGTATTAGACGCTTAGCACGGCGATTCTGTTTAGTAAAATGGACAAAGCTTTTTCTATACTACTCGGAGTAAAAATGACGGTGTAATGTTTTTTTTTTATTTGGGTAGTTCAATACAAAATGCCCAAAATCAACTTTAATGGGTCAGGCCTCACAATACTCACTAACACAAGTACCTACTCACAACCATACAAAAATGTATTGACGTGATCCATGACTTGACGGACATTCATTTTATTTACCACAGGTAAAATCTTTGTTAAGCGTGGTCATGCTGATGTTAAGTTTGGTTTTTAGGCACCTACTCCACGAAGGGAGTGTCCCTTCATACTTCCGCAACGTCCTCGGCGGCGCGATCTGGTGGGAGATGAACAAGGCGGCCGGGGATGCCGTGACGAAGGCTGAGCGTAGGAAGATGAAGTGCGCACCCTCAGCTGAGCAAGAACCTTACATGTAACCTAGTAAGTTTACATATAATAAGTCTGATAACTCTTGTATGCTTTGCACTTGCAGAACTATATGCAACACGCTGAATCAACACGATTGTTGCTCAAAAGATGGTCTACTAGCAACACGACAATGTGTTGCCGGCTAGATTGTCGGTATGTTTGGTTATAATATATGTTCGTTATGCTCGTAAATGTTACCGATAAAATCGATCAGTCGATTTCATGGGATTTCATTCATCGATGTAATGCCACCAAATTTCACTTTATATTGAAAAATTACATTTCATTCACCACTCTCCAATTAGTTGACTATTAGGTCCCATGGAAAAAAGTACTTGAATTTCTTTCCCTAAAAAACTTATGAGGCCTATTACGGGCATAAAAAAACGCATACCAATGAACACCGTTTAATTGTTATTTATAGTTAGTTTTATATATATAGATTTTTTTCACAGCACATTATATGCACAGTTAACTTGATCATCGGTATTAGATTTTATTGTTGCATTACGTTCATCATCCACAATGTAAATAACTTCATAATGTTATTGATCGAGCGAAGTGAGATCTCTAAGTCAAATTGGGCAAATCGGCGTTGTATGTATGTATGTTTGTTTGTCCGAGGATAACTTTCGAAGCGTTTATCCGATCATCGTGAAATTTGTTATAATAGGTAGGTAATGATGGCACAATTTTGGTGTGACTCAATGAGCTAAAAGTTTTGGGGGGTTGTTGAGATATTGGGGTTCAAGAGGAGTAAAACAAAATGAAAATTAGACTATTAGGTCAAGTGAGACATCAAATGAAAAGTCTCCATTAGTACTTTTCGACCCCGTTTTTACTTTTAGTAAAGTTTTTGTAGTTTTTGAGTTTAGCCATAATAAAAACTAAACTTTGACAAAATTCACAGGGTACACCAGTGACCCCACAGTGCTGTAATTTGGTATGCGTGTAGCTTATGTATCACAAATATAGGCAAAAGTCTGAAATCTAGAATAACTGCAATTTGTACCCCAAAAAATAGTAATCAATTAACATGAACTCCCGTTACCTGTAATTTGAATGAAACTGTAGGTCAAGTTAGGTGGTTTTATTTCGTGGCACTATTTTGATAGTCAAAGATTACGAATAATTTTTTTTTGTTTTATGGTAGACTCGCGAGCGGGGCGAACCACTAGTTAAATATTTTCTACAACAAAAATAACTTTTCACACCTGCTCGACAATTCAAATTATATGTCATGTAAACCTTACCGAAAGCAGGTAGAGGGCATAATGAAATCCCTCGCGCCGCTCGTTAGTTAACGCTAGAATCCTTCGTTACGTTCGGGATTCAATATAACTCCCGTGACGCAATACACTGCTTTATCCCCTCGTTTAATAGTCTAACTATTACATTATAGTTATAATGAGGGCCCAAGTTTTGTACGATCCTATCTTTGTTAAAATTTCAGAAACGGGTTCGAGATTCGTCCGAACAGATTATTTGTCTTCAAATTATTATTCATAAATGAAACCATCGATGGATTTTATTAAATAACATACCTTACTAGTTTCTACAATAAACAAAATATAACATAAGTTGTTTGTTTGATATTGTGCAATATTTATAATTCGGAGAACGTTGAAAACAGAGACTGATTAGTAAACATTGTATTTATTACGATACTAGCCCGGCTTGGCACAGATTGATAAAAATATAAAATATAGCCTATATCACTCAGGGATATAGCTTTCTATCAATGAATGTATTTTCAAAATCGGTTCAGTAGTTCCAGGAATGACCCGTCTCGCTGCTGGACGTCCATTAATAAAGCCACTCCTCAGTCACCATAATATTACCCCTAATGATACTTAGTAAGTTCCTGATTCAATAAAGTAAATTTAAGTTGAAGTTTATCTTGATTTATGCTATTGAAAAGTTTGGCGCTGGTAAGGTACCTACTTAGATAGGTAATTGAAATAATGCTAGATTGTAATGCTCCTAACTTAATTTTTTTTTAACTAGCCTACATTTTCCCACTGCTGGGCAAAGGCCTCCCTCAACTCCTTCCACTTATCACGATCCTTGGCAGATTCCCACCATTCCTTCTCGAATCCATTGATGCCGTCACGCCAACGCTTTCGCGGCCGACCCCGACGTCACTGTCCATCTTCCGGTACCCAATCTGTTACAATGTTGGCCCATTTCTCCGGAAGCATTCGACTCACGTGCCCGGCCCAATCCCACTTGAGCTACTATTTAACTTAATTTACTTATTATTATTACGAAAATTGGGTTACAAATTTAAATATGAACTATAGTGACTTTGGAGAAGTTGGAGACCTAAAAAGGTTGATATCTACCTACGAATCAACTAAATGGTTCTTTTTTAGGTCTACAAGGTCCTAAGTCAAAATTTTACTAAGAAAACTCGGTTCTCAATCATCTATGTTTATATGTATGCTTGTAGAGTTTTGTTTCTTTCGTAGAATTAAGAGTTACGACGTGGACTCTTTATCAATGGGTTTAAATTTCTTTAGGTATATTCTTTATATATTTATAGTTAAATATTGTGAAGTGCCTACGACGCACTTCGTTGGTTACCTATTGGTTTGAGTTGTACGAATAAAAAGCGCTAGGTATTAAATCCACAGTTCGCAACTTATTAATCCTGAAATAATGTTTGCTTTGATATTAATGGCCATTTCGAGGCCGAGGTTCGGCTAATCACTGATTTCGCTTGCGTGATATCTTCGCCTGAGAACTAATCGCCTCAGCCGATTGGTGTCTTGGCAAAGAGCGGTGTGGCCTCCGAGACTAATTTGTGTGTGAAACGAATGGCAAGAGAAGAGTTGACAGTGTAGAGGCGAATTTATCAAGTTGTTTTCCCCTCCGCGTTTTCCGTAGAGTCATGTAGAGCCAGTAGCGAAGATGCGGAGGGAGGTGCGCGATTGGTTAACCGCGCAGCCAATGCGCGCGCCGGTGGCTGCCCTAAGCACGAAGCTTCACGAAAGGGACCGCGGTAGCGACGGACTACGCCCGGGCAGTCTGACTCGGCCCTTGTAAAGGATCGCGTCTCGGATGCGATATCGCATGTTTTGTATTAATGGACTACTTAAAAGTGCCGTTTGTGTTTCCTTGATTCACTGATGGATTCCACAACTGCCTCTAATTGTCCCGCGGGCTAGTTCTCACGTAAGTAAGGCTGAACTATGCATATTTTTTGGTTTCTTTCGACCGAAAAGAGATGGCGCTACGTGTCCTAACGGAGGCTCGTGTCAATGAACTTTATTTGTCCACAAGTATGATTATAATGCGACCTTTACGAAAGTGCATCACTTTTGTTTATTGATAGGTACTTCACACCAATATTAACTTATTGAACGGGCCAATCAACCGGTGCTGTAGATAACGCAGTTGTTGGCCGATAGTGGCTTTATTGACATGCATGACATCATTAAAATCTCATACTTGCGGAAAGGAAATCTTACAAGCACTCAGTGTAAGTATAACAAGCAATATCAAACAAAAGTTTAAGTAGGTACCTAGTGTACACCTACCAACTCACTTGCCTGCTCATCGCCAAAAGCCATAAGGTGCTTATAGGCAGGTACCTACTCATTTACGTATTCCTCTAAGTACATTAACCTTAATACTAATTCATTACCATACTGTAAAATGTGGTAGGTGGATAAGTAGGTAACTACTGTATGTACACATGTAGCCAAAATAACTTAACCAAAACTAATAACCTGCTTAGAGGTATATGATTAAAATTCCATCAAGTAAATTCTAATTGATTTAAATAGCATTTTCATCATACTAATTAGTGCGAATCTATAAACCTTATGAATATAATTATAACCGAATGATAATAAAGGAAGAAAATAGGCACTTCGGTGAGTAGGTATATTATTAAATGTAATTTATCATCATATGGTTGTATTAATTATCATAAATACGGAATTTATCACGTACCTGTTTTAACGGTGGTTCGAAAAAAACACGAAAATTTTCTAAGTAAAATTAAAGTTGTATTCATAACTATAAAAATAAAACTAAAATACCAATAAAAATTGAAAAATGTACCTGCATTTAAAAATACGTTTTTGAATTAAAAATTTGGAATTAAAACTAATAGGTAGAGTCCGTCTACTCTAAAAATTAACGTCCCTCCACTTCAATATGTCGGTCGTCGTCAAAGCGAAATGTTCTTTATTCATTGTAATCACAAGACTCATTTTGAATTGTCTTGCTGTGGTGTTGACTCACAGAAATGAAATGTAGAGGCGTTCTTTTTTAGAGTAGACGATCTCTACCCTACCTACATAAGCCAATTAAAACTAGACAGGTCTTCAAATAATCTTAAAATCCAAGGTGCGTAAAATAAGCGTGTTTGAATTTTAAAATCACTTTAAACACCTAAAAGTAGACTAGGGACACGGAACGGAACGAAGGAAGGCAGTCGGCGGAACGGAATTTAATAGTTCCTACTCAAGTCCAGTTAGTAATATTATTGACATTTTAAGGCCGCCATACATGGGAAGTCCAAACTGAACAGAAAATACAGCGTCAGTTCGGCTTCATCGGGTGCGTGCACATACACGGAACAATCTCATCACCATCAGTTCATTTGGATTCATGCTATTACAATTAGTGGTCGCGAATTATGGACAAAAGTATCTGATGAGAGATTTTCACGGTCATGTTTTTAATAACAGCTGATAGATGGCGTTGCTCTGTCATGCTTCTAATAACAAAGGAAAGTGAATTTTCAATGTCAATTGCCGTATCAATATTATTTTCCGAGAACTTTAAACAAAAAAACGAACATTTGTGTTTGTTTATCGTCTTTGAGATTTTGGCATATAAACCATATTTTTTGGCAGTGCATCTCCGACAGCACCATCTATTACTCTAGTTAGAACTTGTTTTTCTTTTTACATCGAAAATGAAAAGCCCTCATTGAATCTCTTCAGTTCGCCCGGCCTTCGGCGCGTCGGCTTTCAGACCAACCAAAGTTCACGGTACGAATTCTTATCCGGTCAGGCGAAATGAAGAACTGTTCGTGTATGGCGGCCTTATTACTTTGGCACACATCGGTGGTCCAATAAGATGCTTATTGGTTACTTCTAACTAGACCAGCGATGGAAAGCTTGTTTCTACACAGAAAAAGTAAGAACGTGTTTTCACACAGTTGAATATAGTAAAAGTAAAAAAAATATTTTATTGACATTATTAAGTATGACATAGTCAAATTTGAATCCATAGGCTCCCGAACTAGTTTAAAAACTGTGTTTCAGGTGCCAGTGGCTTCTCCCATCATGTGAATATTTTAAATTATGTCTAGCAAAGATAGGATAGTTAAGTTTAAGCATTAATCAAAAAAGAATAAAGCATATAATTAAAAAAGTAAGTACGTATTTAAAAGAAATACTTAAGCTCTCTCAAATTCAAGTCTGTTACATAGTAGGTAATATACTTAGGTGCATGTTTTGTTTAGTAATTAGATTATAATACATATATATATATATATATATATATTTATTTATATAGTTTATAATAAACAGCATCTATGAATGTATGTAGTATGTATATGTATTTAGTGTTTAAGATATTCGCGTATGTGGGTAGTGTAATGATAGGAACTTAGGTATACAAAAAGAAAACATCAAAAATAGAAGCCATTTAACATTGCTATATGAATGCGAATATGAAACAAAACTCTCGAACATTTCGATATACATCGACCGACGCGACGCGACGGTTCAACGGATCTCAGCCCGGTTTTTACAAACTGCCGCGAACAGAAGCAGCATTAGTAAACTCAGAGCGGGTACAATCGTGACGACAATACAGTGTGTCCCTGGATAAAGTGCAACCCCGAAAGGGGTGAAACTAGATCAAAAATTATCGACAAAAAAATAGAAAAAAAAAATTAAAAACATTTAGTATATACTTTATTGATGAATTAAAATTTTTATTGCTCACTAATGACTCTATTTAATAAAAAAATTATTTCTTCCAAAGTAGTAGGTCTATTTTGTTAAAATAAAAACCATAATCATGTCAGATATGTGACGATGACGATAAAATAACAAATAACTCACAAACAAGTGGCTATCGTGACTTAAAGTTTAATTTTTGTATTAAAATTACATTTTTTAGGCTGTTTTTTTCCAATAAACTCCAAAAATCTTAAAATTAAGCCTATAATACTAGAAATTTTTATGACTTTTTATTATTGTCTATCATAATAGCTTTTAAATAAAATAAAAACCTACGTTCTAACATAAAAAATGTGCTGGCTAGGAGCATTTAAAGTTGACGGCTTAATTTTAAGATTTTTGGAGTTTATTGGAAAAAAACAGCCTAAAAAATGTAATTTTAATACAAAAATTAAACTTTAAGTCACGATAGCCACTCGTTTGTGAGTTATTTGTTATTTTATCGTCATCGTCACATATCTGACATGATTATGGTTTTTATTTTAACAAAATAGACCTACTACTTTGGAAGAAATAATTTTTTTATTAAATAGAGTAATTAGTGAGTAATAAAAATTTTAATACATCAATAAAGTATATACGAATTTTTTTTTAATTTTTTTTTCTATTTTTTTGTTGATAATTTTTGATCTAGTTTCACCCCCTTTCGGGGTTGCACTTTATCCAGGGACACACTGTATAGTTGCGAGAAATGAAAGGGTCTTGTTACATTACTTACAACGGCAACGGGAATGTGCATCAAAACGCGATCAAATTTCCTTCGTTGTTACCTACTAAAGCCACTGATTATGTAATAGTTACATTAGCTACCTACTTCTACATTTTTAGAACCCACGCTCATAATAACATAACACAGACAAGTAAAAAGGTGCAATTTTGTTGATTTTGTTGAGTTTTTTGTTGAGTTTGCTGATTTTTTTAAGTCATATCTTTGTTACTCTATATACTTAAAGGGCTTGCCAATATTCGAAACTGTAGTATTCGAATAGTAGGTATTCGATCGGTTTGGGGGTATTCAAATATATTCGAACTAGTTGTATGGCCGCGACTTCATCCGCAATTTTCTGGATCCTCGACAACAGCGCCACCTACCGAGTTCAATTGTGTTTCAAACCATCCAGGAACCCATTGAAATATACACACAAAATTGCATCCAAATCTGTCCAGCCGTTTAGGAGTAGTTAGGTGACAAACACACGTAGGTACTCGTACAAAATAATTATATATACTAGTTGTTTTGTGAGAACAGTAGAACTCGCGAGCCCTAAAATTTTACAATAAATTTTTATATTTTTTAATTTGTAATCTATTTGTGTGCAATAAATAATACAGGTTTATCAAGCAAATAGACTAATTTTCACCATTGGCAGAGTACAGCTACGCGGCTAACTCTCCTAATCAAAATTATTTGAGTATTCGGATAACGCTATTTAATATAAAATGCTTTGTCCTGAATGACTGATTGACGGATCAACGCACAGCTTAAACCGCTGATCGTAGAGGCCTGAAACTTGGAGGGTGCATTCTTTGTATGACGTAGGCATCCGATAATAAAGGATTTTTCGAAATTCATCATCGTCCTTGACATTCTTTTTGAATGCTTCTCTCACTTAGTTTTCAGCTTTGAATGCTTTTTTCACTTCGTCATTCACTTTGAATGTTTCTTCCACCTCGATATCTTCTTTGATTGCTTCTTCCACTTCCATATCCTCATTGATTGCTTCTATAACTTCAATATTCTCTTTGCTTGCTTCTTTAACTTCAATATACTCATTGTTGATTCCTCCTCTTCGATATCTTCTTTGATTGCTTCTTTAACTTCAATATTCTATTCGATTGCTTCTTCTACTTCGTCATCCTCTTTGAATACTTCGACCACCTAGATATCTTCTTAGAGTGTTTCTTCCACTTAGATATAGTCTTTGATTGCCTTTTTCACTTCGTCATCCTCTTTGAATGCTTCTACCACCTAGATATCCTCTTTGATTGCTAACTCCTATTTAATATCCCATTTTATCGCTTCTTCCAATTCGATATCCTCTTTGATTGCTTCTTCTATTTCAATATACTCTTTGATTGCTTCTTACACTTGGAAATCCCTTTTGATTGCTTCTTCCACTTTGATATCATCTTTGATTGCTGCTTTCACTTGGATATCGTCTTTGACTGCTTCTTATACTTGGATATACTCGTCGATAGCTTCTTTTACTTCGATATTTTCTTTGATTGCTTCTTTAAAAAAAAACACACAGACACACACACTACGCACACACAGACGCACTACGTGACCTATAGTTGCTATATAAAAATCAATAATTGCTGTTCGTTAGTTTTGCTAAAACTCAAAAACGGCTGAACCGATTTTGAAGAAATTTTTGTGTGTGTTTGATTGGGTCCTTGGATGGTTTACATTCACAATTTGACCGGGTAGATGGCACTGTTGTTAAGATCCAGAATATTGCAGATGAAGTCGCGGGCATAAAAATAGTCATTAATGAATGTAGCGGGGCGGTATTAAGCAAAGCACAGACGTAAGAACGGTTTTCTTGTAGCTATTCTCGTAGCTGCCCTTTAGGCCACAACTTAACTCTCTACCGCACAGTGTGTTATGAAGCCCAATTTTGTTCCATGTTATTTTTATTACAAAAATCATTAATTCTTGTTATTTAAAGCACTAGATTAAAACACTCGCATCGATAGAACGAGTAGTTTATATAAAAAAAAATCAAAGTTGCTCAATATCCAGAGCACGAAATTCACAACAAAATAAATAAAAAAGAAACTAGATTACTTACTAACACTACTAACATGCCATAAGACAAGTTTTTGTCCGTTTACTGTGAATATAAAAATAAATATTAATATTTTATAGATAAGAAATTAATTAGAGAAAAAAATTAAAAAGATAACTTTTTAATTTTTTTTTCTCCACTTTAACTCTGTCTAAAAATCTTCGTCTAATACGAAGATTTTTAGACTAAACTATTGCTTTAGCATGCCTTTATCCATGATATTAAATCCACAATCTAATTCCGTGTTATTCAGAAGTTATCGGCAATTTAGCTATTTACGTCAGGGCTGTCACCTTCCTAACCTATATTTTCACCCGGCTGAAGAAAAATATTATACTAATTATTTTCGTCTTTATTCCGAAGGACTACATTTTGATCGTTGTCGTGGTCACTAGACGTACGTATCGATCATTCGTTAGAATATTTTGTTCACCGACAGGTTTCAGCAGATATACTGCTGCTATTGGCAATGAAATATTTGTTTGAAGTAGAGTTATCGTCTAGTACATACATCCTGAAGTTTTTTCATGGATCTGTTTTTTTTGTACCCTGCTTAATGTCTAAATTTTTTTGAGACAACGTTTCACTATTTTCAAAAATGCTTGGTATTAGCTGACCTGTAATACTTATAAGAGTTACCTACATCCAGTCTCTGTGATTTCTGAGAAAAAAGGCTTATTTCCTCTACAGCTCTTTAGCAAGTTATAGCTTTTGGTAAAAAATATTGAAAGAACACCTTTAAGCTCTTCATTTTACGCGATAAAATGTGTTTGGAGCTAAAATAATTAGAACCAATATTCATCCGCTCTCCTACAGACAACTTTTTTACTATTCCCTTAAAGAGTTTAAAAGCTTCAAAGTGAGTTGATACTTCCGTATCAGCAAAACAACCACTTCCCCAATTAATTATCTCAAATAATTATTGTTAGACACCCCTGTAAGTTGAAGAGTGCTGGTTGTGGCGCTATCCACAACTTAACAAAATGCCACTCGCTGACCACCCTGAGTTGGCGCCTTCATGCCCTCCTAACATTACTTAAGCCCTCTGGTCGGAGCCCAGACGGACATATTCCAGCAGGGCGGGTCAAATCCTGCTGAGGTAAAGGGGCATCATGAGTCTGGAACGGTTCCATGATGCCTCACCTCCGTTTCTCCATTCTACATGTGATGACATTGGGCTTTAGCAGTTGCCTTACGAGGGTGGACTTCTTCCCATATCACATGCAGCATTGCATCTAATTTCAATATATAAAGCGTGATATGCGTTCAAAGGGACAGACAGACAGCCAGACCGACAAAAATTTAAACGAATGTCGTTTTGGCCTATATACTGGTGAAAAGTTTATATTAATTTGGCATCAGTGACAAAATAATAAACAACAGAATTTGACAGACGCCGCCAAAACAACATAGCCGCCACAGCCTGTCAACATCGACCCGTCCCTATTGGAAAACCCTTCCTTATATGTATAGATTTCCAAAAAAAAAATATACCTAAGTATTCTATCAGTTATGTGGTTCCATAGTAAAAGCTCTGCTTAGTTTGGGGCTAGTTAGCGCTGTGCGAAATGTCCGGCAATATTTATTATTTTAGTTGAATCTCTGACCTGCCTATTCATACTATTTGAGTGTATTTGCACAAAATTATTATATTTTACGAATTTTTATTATAATTCAAGACTTCTTACTTTTATACCAATTTATATTGAAATACTATTATTGTTCATATTTAGATGTATAAGTAATTAAACTGAAAGTCTGCTAAAGCCTTGACATTGGTGGCGATTCTGTTGTTTACGCTAACCTAACCTAACTAAATTTGTGTAAAATACGAACGGTCTAGTTTTGTTCGCACTGTTCGCACTAAAGATCAAATTAGAATGAAATCTAGTGATGTTTCTAAAATTAAGTAATTTTTGTTATGATTGCATGTTGTTGTCTAAAAATAGCCCGCAAACACGCCTACTTATTTATAAATACTTAAATTTAGAAATGCCACTTTAAATGTCATTGTAATTTCATCTTTAGTATAAACAATATAAGACCCTTCGTATTTTACACAATTTTAGTTAGTTAGCGTAAACAACAGAATCGCCACCATTGAAAATTTATTACTCGTCAAGACTTAAATATGCATAACTGCCTTAAACTCTGATATGGCTTAAACATTACTAACTTAGCCCTTTTGAACAAATAGGTAATCAAAATTATTATATAACATAGGATATAGACAGATTCATTGTTACAAAAAAGTAAAGCAATTGTTTAAAACTAATTTAAAAAAATTATTGATTTTTTTTTGTTGTTATCAGAGCTGCATATCCATTGCCATCCAAGGACTGCCTCCGTGGCGCAGTGGGCGTATAGCCGGCTGAGACGCAGGAGGTACCGGATATAGAAAAACACCCAGACACGGAACAAATATCTATAAATCATGTAAACATTAAATTTGTTCCGTGGCGGGAATCGAACCCGCTACTTCCTGTGTCTCAGCCGGCTATACTCCCACTACGCCACGGAGGTCGTCATGATTCTTCAAATAGGCTTTAAAATTAAAATACATAAGTTAGTTTATTATCAATTTTATTATTTTTATATTTTAATTTATATTTATATAGATACATATTTTAATTTATATTTTATAATCAATTTAATTTAATCATTCACAATTAACTAAACAATACAGGGGTTAATCAAAATACTCAGTGTTTTATAGTAGGCTTGAAGGCACTTTTCTGTGTGCAATGTGAAACTTCTGCTTGTTGGCAAGTCATATCTTCTTGGTTTGAGACCCACTCTTTTTGGACAGGATTAATGACTCTTTTTTTATGTCTCACGACTATGGGTCTAGGGGATAGACGTGATTTTTTAACCCTTTCTTTGACTTTGAGCTAATTTGCCATCGCCAGGGACTTCAACCTGGGAAAAAAATAAAAAAATCACTAATTAAATACTTAACCTTATATCAAGGGGTTTATTTGTTTACTCACCACTTTAGTCGTCGTTGCACGTTTATGCAACTGGAGGTCGATTTGTATTTATTATCCTCTGTGATGGGTGTTTCTGTCTTATTAACTTTGGAATTTTGGAGATTTCAGGTCGCTTTGTACTTATTATCCTCTGTGATGGGTGTTTCAGTCTAATTAACTTTGGAATTTTGGAGAGTTGAGGTCGATTTGTATTTATTATCCTCTATGATGGGTGTTTCTGTCTAATTAACTTTGGAATTTTGGCGATTTGAGGTCGTTTTGTACTTATTATCCTCTGTGATGGGTGTTTCTGTCTAATTAACTTTGGAATTTTGGAGAGTTGAGGTCGCTTTGTACTTATTATCCTCTGTGATGGGTGTTTCTATCTAATTAACTTTGGAATTTTGGAGAGTTGAGAACGATTTGTATTTATTATCCTCTGTGATGGGTGTTTCTGTCTAATTAACTTTGGAATTTTGGAGATTTGAGGTCGCTTTGTACTCATTATCCTCTGTGATGGGTGTTTCTGTCTAATTAACTTTGGAATTTTGGAGAGTTGAGAACGATTTGTATTTATTATCCTCTGTGATGGGTGTTTCTGTCTTATTAACTTTGGAATTTTGGAGATTTGAGGTCGATTTGTATTTATTATCCTCTGTGATGGGTGTTTCTGTCTAATTAACTTTGGAATTTTGGAGAGTTGAGAACGATTTGTATTTATTATCGTCTGTGATGGGTGTTTCTGTCTTATTAACTTTGGAATTTTGGAGATTTGAGGTCGATTTGTATTTATTATCCTCTGTGATGGGTGTTTCTGTCTAATTAACTTTGGAATTTTGGAGAGTTGAGAACGATTTGTATTTATTATCGTCTGTGATGGGTGTTTCTGTCTAATTAACTTTGGAATTTTGGAGGTATCAGGCTTCTTGGGACACAATTCTTTCACCAAAAAAGCTTGAAGGCAGTTCCTGTATCTTGGAGTTATAATCTTGGAAGTTTCTGTCACATTCTTAGATGGTCTTTTTAAATCCGTCTTTTCAGTCATTTTAAGCGTGTCCTTAGCAGGAGTATTTTCTTTCTTACAACTTAGGTTTATTGGTAAAATATCTACTCGATCAGGTTTAGTCTCTTCTTTACAATCCTGTTGTTTCACCATGTCTCGTGCTTTATTTGATCTACGATTAATGCAATCAATTATTTCAAGTGTAATATTGAGGTCTACATTATCATTACATAGGTTAGACACCATATATCCCTGTTGTATAAAACTGTCATCAGACTTTCTATCAGGAGCAGGTGAGCCAGGCTTGGATGTGAACAATGGACTCTCTTCTGTCTTAGATCTCAAGTTTGGCTGTGAATGTGTTTCAATAAGCCGCAGGCTTAAGTTGGAATCATTGATTGAGTTGCCTGCTTGCCTGCAACAGTAAAGGAATAAATATATGTATTTAGAAGTATGTGTCAGAATCAGAAGGAGGGCTATACTCAGCAGTCAATGGTTGAGCCTGGTTATGTAAAGGGTGTAAAGGCAAAGGGTGACAGACAAAGTGTACAAAACGGGCCATTGAGTAATGAGACTAGAAACGGTAATTGTTTTTTGTTAAATAAAATAAATAAATATCTTTTATTTCAGATTACATAAATCCGTACATTGTTAGTTAATTACTTAAAGACTAGAATAGTAGGTACACAATAGGAAAAAATTAAATTAAAATACACTAGTGGTTTGCCCCAAACTAAGTTCTCACAAGTCTCCCATAAAAACAAAACCATATTATTTGTAATCTTTGACATCAAATAAGTGCCACGAAATGAATAACCAAGAATAACAATTACCACTCTTGAACCCCGATATCTCAACAACCCCCACATATTTTTAGCTCATTTAGTCACTCCAAAATTGTACTATCACTACCTACCTAAACTTGAGAGCAAAAAAATCGCACATTCATGATTTTTTGACATAACTAAAAAAAAAACAAAAAATATTATGTTTCTGTAATGCAGATTCATAGTCTATTTTAATACCTATCCAGTGGTATCTGATTTGTCTTTCAATCATTACATAAAAATGCTTTTGTGGATCAATAACAAAAATGCATGTTTAGTAAAAAATTCTTTATTCAAGTATTGGTGTCAAAGTTATGAAATTAAAAGATAAAATTAATTTAAAGTTTGTTATTAATACCGAGTGTTCCCTCCCCTAGCCTGAATCACTGACTCTATCCGTGTTTTCATTGATGTTACTAGACTTTTGATAAAGTCTTGAGGAATAGCCTCCCATTCCTCTGCGATCGCCTGTTGCAGCTCCTGTAGAGTCGATGGAGGAGCATCTCGGCCTCGAACTCTTCTTTTCAGCTCGTCCCATAGATGTTCGATGGGATTGAGGTCTGGGCTTCGAGCTGGCCACTCCATAACGGTCACATCCACCTCTTGAAGGTACTCGATCACTATGCCAGCAGTATGCGGTCTTGCATTATCTTGCATAAACAGAAAGTTTTCGCCGATAAACCCAGCAAAAGGTACGACGTGGCTCTCGAGTACTTCCTCAATGTATCGTATGGAAGTCAATCCTCTTGATTGGCGACCAGTATTCGGTCCGGTGATGAAGGCAAGCTCGGTTTTTGCTTCCATAGACATGCCTCCCCAAAACATGATTGATCCACCGCCATAGGCGACACGTTCTGTTATGCAGCATTGGGCAAATCGCTCTCCCGATCTTCTATACACCTTCCCCCGTCCGTCGTTGCCATGCAAGCATATCCTGCACTCATCAGAGAACAGGACTGCACTCCACTGCTCTTCGGTCCAATTCAAATGGTCTCGAGCGAACTGAAGGCGGGCTTCTCGGTGGGCTGGGGTCAATTTCGGCCCGTTTGCTGGCCTGTGTGCAGTCAGGCCACCTTCTCTCAATCGTCTTCTGACTGTCCACCGGCTAACTTCTACTTCACGAACTTCTTGAAGTCGTTGGCCCAGTTGAACTGCGTTCAAACGACGATTTCTTAAAGATGTCGTTATAAGAAAGCGGTTATCACGCTCTGTTGTAGCACGGGGACGGCCCAATCCTTGTCGCCGTTGGTAGCCACCAGTCTCTTGATACCTCTGGTATACACGCCGAACGGTAAATCGGCTCAAACTCAATTGTCGAGCCACTTGACTTTGCTTAAGCCCCGATTCAACAAGGGCAACCACTTGAGCGGCTACTTCTGGTGTAGTATCCATTTTCGTGTTCCGTTTGAAGCCAATATCAATAGAGAACCTTTCACACTGTACGTTGGTATGCAAATGATGACCATTCCCTCAATATGCACTCTTTTATACCTGCGATAAATCCCGCCGCCGGCCTTACCTGGATCGAGCGACATAAGGGGGTCTATTGTTTTGTTGCTAATGAGTTGTTTTTAAAGGTAAATGTCAACCCTTTATCAGTTCTGCGAATGCCTAGATTATGCACTTTAATTTAATTTGATTTTAATTTGCTGTAAGCTCCAAATAAAAAAAAATTTAACTTTTAAGTAAAAATGTGCGGATGTGCTATTTTATTGCTCTCAAGTGTATATTACCAAATTTCAGAATGATCCGATAAAGGCTTCGAAACTTATCCTCCCACAAACAAACATACATACAACGCCAAATTGCCTGTTGATTTGAATTGAAAGTTGACTTGAAGATCTCGCTTCGCTTGATCAAATACACAAATAAAAGGTCTTCACGCTGAGAGAGACCAACCTAGGTCGGTTTGATCACTCTCAACAAGAAGCACTTCCATATCGGAGAGGTAACTCTGTCCAATATGGTTTTCAGTATGCTGTTTTGACTGCGAATCAGGGATACAGTTTTCTTGCGTAGGATGGCTTCGAAACAATCTGTATAAGGTCAGTCATCTATTAAACCTGATAACATCCTCAAGTCCACGCTTACTAAATGAAAATACCTACCTACATTTGAGCTCTAATCTAACCCACCAGGCGATAATCTAAGAAGTCAATCTTCTCAGATTATCACCTGGCAGGTGAGATTATAGCACAAATGTAGGTAGGTGCTAATCGGAGTTGGTAGTCCACACTTAACCACGTAGTAACAGGTGCTCTACAGAGAAACAGTAACTAAAGTTTTACTCTCAGTCACCTATTAAACCTGATAACATCAAGTCCACGCTTACTAAATGAAAGTACCTACCTACATTTGAGAAGTCAATCATCTCAAGATGTACATTATACTGCTAATAGGTACACATTATAACCTGGCGGGTTAGCTCTAAACTCAAATGTAGGTACTACCTAGTGTAGGTAGGCGCCTGTTACTACGTGGTTAAATGTGGACTACCAACAAAGAAATTACCAGAACATTGGCCAATGTGATCCCCCTACAAGAGTATCTACTTCAATTTACTTTGAATACCGGCAGCATGAAACATTTAAAGACTTACGTTTTTTCAGATTCTTGTTGATTGCAAATCAATTTTTTTAAGTCCTCTAACGTCATATTTCCCATCAATATTTCATCGTCACTCATATCCTCTTCTATGTCGGGTGTTTCCATAGTCTTGTATCTAATTTTCCACTAAAGACAATGCCACAAAATAACTCAAAATTTGTAATTTCACAATCCTCAGCCGAAACTAGATAACAGCCGCCGTTTTCTTTGAAAATTTACAAATTCTAATGTCATTCAGCAATGCAGCAATGTCAGCGTTGTTCTTCACAAATTTAGGGTTGCCGTATTCTAATTCTAAAATTGCCGGATTTTTAGGCAAAATTAAGAAAAATGCCATATTGTACAAAATGTTTATTTAGAAGGTTTAAATAATAAAAAAAATATAAGTGATGTATGTACTATGTGAGTACTACTTTTAAACTTACTTATTTTATTTGTACAATTGTGCATTTTTTTATTTGTTTGTTATTGTTTTTTGTTTTTTATTTGTACATTTTTATGGCTGTTTACACCTAACAATAACATTAAATTGTAGACTAAACGAACAGCTGAGTTGTTTAATTTTGAGGTGTTTAATAACAGGTATGTCCTCCCCTTTTTGAAACACATTATTGTAGCCTCGATGGCATGCTCTCAATAAGATGACGGATGTTTTCTTCAGGGATCTCCTCCCAGCACCTATTCAACAATTCAATCAACAGTTGCTGGTTGTGCACATCCTCTTCAGCTGCCCGGACTCGGCGTTTTAATTGGTCCCAAAGGTGTTCAATTGGATTCAGGTCAGGGCTGTTTGCAGGCCATGCCAAAACCTGAATATTGGCTTTCTCCAGGACAGAGGTTGTCGCCCGGGCTGTGCGCGGTCGTGCATTATCCTGCATCAGGATAAAACCGACCACCGCTCGTTGTGAAAATGGGATGACATATGGCCTGACAACCCGTTCAATGTAACGCTGAGATGACACAGTGCCCTCATTCAGAAAAACAAGGTTAGTTTTACCTTGTAAGCTGATCCTGCCCCAGACCATGACATTGGGACCACCATACCAGTCACGTTCGTGAATGCAAGAATCTGAAAATCTTTCTCCGCTTCTTCTCCACACTCGCATACGTCGATCGTCACTACAAAACTTCACCTTACACTCATCTGTGAAAGCACCTTACGCCATTCCTCCATGCCCCATTCAAGATGTTGGCGTGCAAACCTTAATCGATTTGCACGATGAGTCCCGGTCAGTTCAGTGCGGGTAACAGGTCTTCGTGAACGTTGCTGGTCTTCGTGCAAACGATTCCTAATGGTCTGGTCGCTGACAAGGGTACCAGTAGTCCGGCGTAATCGGTTTTGTAATGCGCGCGCTGTCACAGTAAGATCACGTCGCGCAGTAAGTCGCACGTACCGGTCTTCCTGGGCGGTGGTAGCACGATTTCTTCCAGAGCCACGACGCCGGGATACACTCCCGGTCTCCTGATACCGGTTCCAAAGGTTTTGAATAGCCCTTCGCGAATACCCTAGCTGTAAAGCCACGGAACGTTGCGACTGACCAGCCTCTATCATCGTCACGGCTCTGGTAGCAGAAGCATTGTCCATATGGCGTCGAATTCTTGGCATTTTACGGTTAAATGATCAAGTTACACGTTAAACTTCCGAAAACAACCGTAGCGGTCAGTAGACTTGTGTTAAACTAATCTTAAATCAAATGACAAAATAAACAAAACTCTACCCAGTTCATAATATCTGAGACATCAACATACCGTCAACACCAATATCCCTAGTGCTTCACTGTTATCGTTTACTCGACACTTGGGAACAGAGTGGCATTCATAAAAAATAATTCTCGCAACGAAGGTCACCAAAAAATGGTCTCAAAACAAAAATACTCAGGTGGCCCTTATTTTGTTTTGAGTAGTAAATAGCAATCATTTCCATGCATATCATGCACTTGTGTGTTTTGTCTTTGTCTAAATGAAAGTAAATTGTCAATGTCGATTGCCGTATCAATCAAAACTTGAATTAAAACAAAATCATATTAAATTGCTTACAAACAGGAAGGTATGTATAGAAGAGATGACTAATGGTTCCTATATCCGTCGGTAACCGACTACGACTCGTATCTCCTTGAAAAAGTGTCAAACTTTAGACACGTTTTTAAGGAGAAACGAGTCGTTACCGACGGATATAGGAACCCGCCATAAACCGTGCGTTGTCTCCTACTGCGAAAACCACGGCTGACACCATTTTCCTAAGGACAAAGTTCGCAAAACGAAATGAATAATTACAAGCAATTAAACATGTAAACCGTTAACGGTTATATGAACCGATAACCGTTGGGGTAAACGTGTTCTGGAGTGGAGACCACGTCTAGGCAAGCGAAGTGTAGGACGCCCTCCGGCTAGATGGAGTGACGATTTGCGCGCTGTGGCTGGCAAGGATTGGATGAGAAGAGCTGAGGATCGGGCTCAATGGCGCACCCTGGGAGAGACCTACGTCCAGCAGTGGACTGCTATAGGTTGATGATGACGATGATGATGATGATAATGAAACATGTAAACCCTAGTTCGTACATATTAATGTCTTCTTTATATTATGTTCAGTTTACTTTCGTGTAACTGATTTATCTGTGACTCCATCATATTGGATTAATTACCCTAAGTAATTTCAGCTATATTTTACGTACTTATCTACCTAGGTACTTACAAGTTAGTTGGTGTGGATTAGGTACTTATGTACTTGCCATTTGTCCTCCTAAAAGTCATCTTTTTTAAAAGATATTACATGAAGAACATTGAAGAAAACTGCTATATCCACAGTGTTCATAAGGAACAAAGCTTCTTCAAAACAATCGTCAACATCCATTCAAGATACAGTGCATTGATTAGTCAGATTCCACACAGGGCTAACAAATAATACGATCACAATAAAACATTGATTGCCACACACAAGATGAAACAAAAATAGAGTGAGCATGTTCTCTAGAAATTTTGATGTTGTCTTTGCGACTTTGACAGTTTGGCAAGTTTAGACATATATTTTTTAGCGGATTAATTATTTATAATATTGCATGACTCGGGTGTTTTTTAATTATTATTAATGCTTGTTTAGACGGCGCCATCTATTACGCTAGTTGGAACTATTTTTTTTTAATCGAGAATGAAAAGCCCTCATTGCCGTATCAAGAACAACGCTGTTCAGCATGTCATACGTCAAACAAAAGTTCAGTTTCTTTTTTGTGGTTACCGTGACTAGGGAGTGTCACAATTCCGTCAATGTCAATAAACAAATAGTACATCAATTTTATGAGCTCGTCTATCTCGTAATCTCTGTTTACGACATAGGTACATCAAGATCATCATGGGCCTTCAACACTTCGACCATTGTTATTTGGGATGTGTGGGTAAGGGTCGGACTTTCGTGCTTAACCCTTTCGACTTCAACGTCTGAGACGACTATCTCTGAGTCACAGGGGTGATGTCCTGAGCACTATCCTGGCTTGCAGTTTGGCCTCTCAGACGCCATGTGGCCGATGTCTTGGCTAACGTTGGTCCTCTTGTGGCATGCGCTATGAAGAGAATGGCGAGCACAGGAGCTCCCGCGGTAATGGAAGTCATTGTCCTATCTCTGTCAAAGTTTTAGAGTGATGTACAACCACAATAGCGCAGTGGGCATTTGCCGCCAGTGATGCCTTTATAGCCGCTTTGTGGCTAGATCTAGCAGATTTTCAATGGTTTTTGCCAAAAATTAATCTATTTTAGCGACCAAAACGAATCTAGCATCTTCTACTCGTAGCTACTTCTGGTATTATTTTAGATCATTACTATTTATATAATCTCTGTTAAAAGTCTACCAACTAAGTCGTTTTTTAAATGATGTAAAATAAATCTGTAGATATTGCCATAAACTATAGTAGGCAAAACTACCACGGTATATTTAATCTGTGACGTCGGTCCACGTCGCATCGTGTTTGTCTATGATTGGGGTTTCCCCAATGAACGTTGTTATTTCTTACGTCATTGAGATTCGGTTGAATTGAATTGAATCAAAGTAAAGTTCATCTAGATCCTGTTGCACATTTAGGACATCTTTTCGAATCTCATGCTAGTAAAAGCAATTTATTTCCACAATCAATTGCTAATATCAGGAAACGGTTCATCGACTTCAATGTCAAGTTGGCGAGCGAAATTCAACGCAGAATTCCTTCTAATTATGAGATCCTAGAGAAGGTAGCACTCAAGTCCAGAGAATACATTAAAACAAATTAAAGATCCTGAACCACTAGTTGGATTGGCAAAAGAATTCCGATTCGATGACCAAAAGATTGATAACATAGTTCAACAGTGTAAAACAATTCATTTCACAGAGTGGCAAACTTCAGGAGACAGTATTCTGTTTGGGCTCAGGTTTTAAAATATAAGAATGCAGCAGGAGTTAATAGGTACATTCCAAGAAATAGCCGACTTAACTATTGCTGTACCTATTGTCCCTTCCTCACTCTAACGCGCAAGTGGAAAGGCTTTTTAGCGTCATGAACCAAGTAAAAAAAAAATAATAAACAGACTGTCTGCATTAACTCATAATTCCTTAATTATGATTAGAAACCAAATAAAAATACAAAATAAAACTTGTCACAACTATGTGTACCTGAAGTTTTAATCAAAGTCACAAAAACGATCAAACGAATTAAAAATATTGAAATCCCATCCACATCATCATCCATTGACGAAAAGATTCCAAAATTACCGGATGACATGGCAGAACTTCAAATTGATTTTTAATTTTTTGCTAAATATTTATAAATAAGTAATTGTTTATTAAATTCATATTCTTTATTTGTGACACGAAATCAGTTACATACGCACATCATAGGATTAATATTGTGTAGTAATCTAAATTACATGTACCTACTCTGTTAGGGCGTGGCTAAATAAATAATTGCATTTTAGAAATGCGCACTAAAACTTATTGATCGAGCGAAGCTAGATCTTTAAATCAACTTGGGCAAATCGGCGTTGTGTGTATGTATATATGTATGTTTGTTTGTGCGAGGATAACTTTCGAAGCGTTTATCCAATCATCGTGAAATTTGGTATATAGGTAGGTAGTGATGGCACAATTTTGGTGTGACTAAATGAGCCAAAAAACCCCAACAGGGTTGTTGAGATATTAGGGTTCAAGATGGGTAAAAAAATACATAATGAGACTATCCGGTCAAATAGCACACCTAATAAAAGCTCTTTCTAAGTACATTTCGACCCCGTTTTTAGTTTTAGTTTAAACCTTGTACTTTTTGAGTTATTAGCCATAATAAAAACTGAATCTTGACAACATTCACAGGGTACACCAGTGACCCCACAGTGCTGAAATTTGGTATGCGCGTAGCTATAGTGACATAAATATAGAGAAAAGTCTGAAATCCAGAATAACTGTAATTACTACCCCAAAAAAGTGTATCCAATTAACAGGAACTCCTGTTACCAGTATTTTGAAAGAAACTGTACGTCAAGTGAATTGGTTATTTATTTCGTGGCACTATTTTGATAGTCAAAGATTACAAATTTTTTATTTTTGGATTTATGGGGGACTCGCGAGATCTCAGTTCACCCCGTCACTAGGGGGTTTTTGAGAACTCGATAGAACGTAGGGCTTTTAGGCTTATAGGTGAGCAATATATTATTATGGCGGAGACTAATACCCAAAGTCTCGAACACCGCCGTAAAGTTGCAAGCCTATCGATCTTTTACTTACAGAATACAATTTCAGGAATGTGCCCAGGAACTATGCGATCTGATCCCGCCATCTCCCTTCCATCAAAAGACAAGCAGGCGCACGGCTCAGTACCATCCGTACCTAGTTGATATACCACACATTCGCACACACTTTTGGTTCTACGTTCTTGATGCGTACAGCTGAGGTATGGAACACTTTGCCGTCGTCTGTTTTTCCTAAAGAATACAATCGCGGGCCTCTTTAAGGCAAGAGAAAATAGGTTTCTTCTAGATCTTCGTGCTTCATCTTAGACCACATCATCACTTGCCATCAGATGAGATTATGGTCAAACGAATTCTATCCAATTAAAAAAAAAAAGAAGTTATTGGGGTTCAAGAGGAGTAACAAAAACCAGAATGGGACTATCCGGTCAAGTGACACGTATAAAAAAAGGTATTTATGAGTACATTTCGACCGCGTTTTTATTTTTAGTTTAAACTATGTAGTTTTTAAGTTATTAGCCATAATAAAAATTGAACTTTGGCAAAATTCACAGAGTATACCAGTGACCCCACAGTGCTGAAATTTAGTATGAGTGTAGCTTAAGTGACACAAATATAGGCAAAAGTCTGAAATCCATAATAACTGCAATTTCTACCCGAAAAAAGTATAACCAATTAACATGAACTCCCGTTACCTGTAATTTGCATGAAACTGTAGGTCAAGTTAGTTGGTTATTCATTTCGTGGCACTATTTTGATAGTCAAAGATTACAAATAATAGTTTTTTTGTTTTTATGGGAGACTCACGAGATCTCAGTTCGGGGCGAACAAATTGTATATAAGTACTTTATAATATTTTTTATTATATACCCTTTTTGATTGCTTCTTCCACTTTAATATCATCTGTGATTGCTGCTTTTACTTGGATATTTTCTTTAATTGCTTCTTCCACTTTGATATCGCCTTTGACTGCTTTTTCCATTTGGATATCCTCATTGGTTGCTTCCTTAACTTCGATATTCTCATTGATTGTTTGTTCCACTTCAATATCCTCTTTGATTGCTTCTTTAACTTCGTCATCCTCTTTGAATGTATCTACCACCTCGATATCGTCTTAGGGTGCTTCTACCACTTCGATATCCTCCTAACAAAATTATGATTTTTCCTACTAAACTTTAATCGCTCGTATCTTCTAAACGGAAAGAGATATACATAGCAAATTTTAAAAAATGGTGGTACAAATTTTTAATGGAATAGTCATTTTATTGTCTCCATCGCCCTTGACATCCTTTTTGAATGTTTTACTCACTTCGTTTTCGTCTTTGAATCGAAACTTTAATCGCTCGTATCTTCTAAACGGAAACAGATAGGCATAGTAAACTTTTACAAAAAGGTAGTACAAATTTTTGATGGAATAGTTTTTTTTATTATCATCATCGACCTTGACATTCCTTTTGAATGCTGCTGACACTTAGTTTTCGTCTTTGAATGCTTCCGCCACCTCGATATTCTCTTTGAATGATTTTTCCACTTTTATAAACGAAAACTTTTAATTGGCCTTTTTATAAAAAGTAGAATTTATCGTTGTTGATTATCTATTCAAATGCCTTTTCTGTAACCTACTCAGCTATAAGTTTTCCTAAAATTCTATAAATAAAATTAAACATCCAGTTTAATTGCTTTTTCAACTTTGAAATCCTCTTTCCTCTTTGATTGCTTTCTTCATCTTCGATATCCTCTATGATTGCTTCTTTCACTTCAATATCCTCTTTGAATGCTTCTTCCACCTCAATTTCCTCTCAGAGTGCTTCTTCCACTTTGATATCGTCTTTGATTGCTTTTTTCACTTCGTCATCCTCTTTGAATGCTTCTATCACTTCGGTATCCTCTTTGATTGCTTAGTCCACTTCAATATCCTATTTTATCGCTTCTTCTATTTCGATATCCTCTTTGATTGCTTCAATAACTTCGATATCGTCTTTGACTGCTTCTTCCACTTCGATATACTCTTTGATTGCTTCTTCCTCTTAGATATCGTCTTTGATTGCTTCTGACACTTGGATATCCTCTTTGATAGCTTTTAACACTTCGATATCCCCTTTGATTGCTTCTTTGACTAAAAGAAAAACAAGTAAAAAGTAAAAAAAAGTCTCTTAGGCTAGTTAAAAGTATATAAATGACAGCAGCACTATGCAGCAGCAGGGCTTGAACGATAAGTTGTGCGGTTGTGCGAAACTCCGCATGACTTTGAATCTCGCAGCTCATCATGTTGCCCTGTCCTATATTCAATGTTTTATTTTAGATATCCTCTTTTAGGTTTCCTTATTTAATATTAAATTACAATTACTTTATAAATTATGATATACTTACTTCGCAATGTAGATCCATTGCTTGTTTGAACATCAATGCTACTTAAAAACTGCGTGAATGCACATAAATACATATAATTTAACATATAATACACATATAATTTCCATCAATAGAAACAAATGGCGACGACCTCCGTGGCACAGTGGGCGAATAACCGTCTGAGACGCAGAAGGTTGCGGTTTCGATTCCCACCGCGGAACCAATGTTTGTATTATCTACAGATATTTGTTCCGGGTCTGGTTTTTTCTCTACATAAAAGTAATAAGTACCAAAAAAAAACGAGTGTGCTTTAGACCACACGACTGAAGTAAAACTTCTTTTTCAAAATATTAATTTATACTTAAAATTGCTCAAGAAAGAAATTAAATTACGAAAAATAATCAAGAAATCACCGTTCGCGTAACGCTAGCTAACTCGCAAACGAACTACTGACTGAGATATATAGGTACATATATATTTCATGCACTGACTATGAGAGGAAGAGAGAAAGAAAATTTGCGCGCGCACTGCTCTCTCTTGGTCCTACAATGTGATACAGACAATAGGACTGCACTGTGTCTTAGATATACGAAACGTAACTGGCTATGAGAGAAAGAAAGAAAGAAAATGTGTGCTCGCACTTCTCTCTCTTGCCCCTACAGTAATATACGAAACGTAACTCTCTCTCTTTCTATCTTCACTTACTTATGTATATCTCCCTCTCAACTTCCGTTCGCCCCGCCCGATCACACTTTTCGTAACGCTCTCGTCACGCATTCACCAGCGTATTCCCTAAGTTAAGCGTGCGTAAAAAAGTTTTACTTCAAAAAAATAATATAAGTAATAATATCAGTTACATGTTTCCCACAGCTTGATAATGCTGGATATTTCACACAGAGCTATGCCATCTAGCCCCTAACCATCTTATGATGATAAAGAAAATAATTACGTCTAAATTATAAATTACGTCTAAATTGTAATTGTATCTTAGAACTTAGCATTTTTTCCCCGTGTGAAATGTCAAGCATATTTATATTTATTTATTTATATCGTGACTTCATGAGTCGAAAACATCAGTCCCCAAAAATAATGAAACAACATGACGACCACGCCCGCTCTCTGTCAAGCATTACAATTGCAAAGAAGAGGAACTATAATAGTCATAAATAGTAATAATAGTCAATTTATTGGCAATTATTAATGACACGTCATTTTTAAAACCTTATGCGACAACTTGTATTCTCTAGTATATATTTGATGCCTCTAGTTTCGCGTGATGGGTGGTATTGTTATGTTCCATTAACAATGGTATTTGTTTTCAGAGTTAGCTTACACCTACGATTTTGTTCGTGCCTTAAAACACTTTTTGTAATCAGGGATGGTCATTCTGTGATACATGTCGTGCTCGACATGCTAATTTAGGTCTAAGATGAGATATAATTTTAAAGAGCGTCGTATTAATTATGACATCATATCGCCATCAAGACAAAATTTATTGGCTAAAATTGTGTTTATCATCGTCATATCAGCCTTGTAAGGATGTCCACTGGTGAACATAAGCCTCTCCAATAGATGTATAAAGCAAGCGATCTTGTATAGCCTGCACCCAACGGCTAGCAACCTTTATTAGGTTAGTCTTTATTAGGGGGCGTCCTACGCTACACTTTCCAGCGTGTTCTCCACTGGAGAACCTTTCGTCAGTGACCTTGGTTTGTTTACGAAGCATACGTGTAGACACTCTTAATTTGTAGTGTACACACTTCAACATTCAAAGTCAAAGTCAAATATTTTTATTCAGTAAAATCACAAGGATCACTTTGAAACGTCAATTTTACTGCCTGTTCCTTCGCGACTAAGCCAGGAAAGAAAGGCAAGAAACAAGGCTGGTTGTTTTTTTTATCCTTTTACAATACATAATACAGAAAATAAATAACGTCTAAATTGTAACATTTTGAACGAGTTGGAGCAATTTCAATCCCAAGCTTCTCTATCATCTAAATAATCCGATATTTTATAGTAGGCTTTTTTATAAAGATCTTGTTTAATTACGTTTTAAAATTTGTTAATTATCAATTTTTGTACATCCCTTGGGAGTTTGTTATAAAAGCGTACACCTTGCCCTTTAAACGATTTACTAACTGTATGGAGTCTACAAGTGGCAACAGCGAGTTTATCTTTATTTCTAGTATTAAAATTATGATTATCGCTATTTTTCTTAAACAAATTAATTTTTTTAAGGATTATCCATAGTAGGCCACACCAATCACTACCACATTCATTTAGCATTACGAGTACATTTCTTCGTATTAAAAGTTTATGTCGTAGAAGGAAATTAGACCGTGGTCGGTGGCTTGCCTACGTGCTAAAAATGTCGCATGCTATGCACTGCAGAGTTGAAGACTCTGTTGAAGAGATAGGTAAGATATAAAAATGATAGGACTTTACCCACTCAGTTTTCATTGGCAATGCTATCTAGTCCTGTTCTACCTAAGCAAAGCTTTTACTATGGGAATCAGGAAACTGATAGTCCACGTATAATAACTTTTATTTGTTTACATTCTTAGAATACACTAGATGTATCAGCTGTGACTACATACGCGTAGAACTATTGTTGCTTAAATAATATGTTGTCTAACTCAATTCAGTGTTGTATACGCCTATAATAGGCATATATATATATCAGTCCTAGAACTCTATGTTAAAATTTGCAAAACGAGAATATATCTATGCTGTTAGCGTTTCTTTTTGTTAAAAAATAAATAATTAAACGTCTACTGTAGCTGAAGATTTGGCTATTTGGTTAAAAGTGGTGCACTATATTGCGTGTTATCAAAGACCACGACTCTTCTATCCATCAAGAACTGTCGATCTTCACCGTGTTCAGATTCTATTAGTGAATTGTATCGTTAAACGTCGCGGAAGAACCCTAATACCACCCTTTTTAAGTTATCCATTAAGGAGTTCTATAGATCCCCTTCTGGCTGCATCATCAGAACCTGACAGTCTAACTATGATTAATTTCATTATTTATCTTGAAAAGTATTAATGTTTTATAACGAACAACGTCATCCCTTTGCAACCTTAGAGTGTGATTATCAGAAAGAACGACTATCCCGTATTTCAATACGTAATGTAAATGTGGAAGTAGTTGACACATAGGTCGGAATGGGCAACTTTAGAACTGTGTAGGGTTACCAAAATTGCTTAATGTAACAAATCATTATACGTTCCTAATGAATTGGTTTTTTGTAGATTGTTGCATTGTAATCAATTATTTCGTAACTGAAATTAACAAAAAAAATATGCAACACACAAATCAAAGTATCAAATGCACCAATTGTTGACATACTAAAAATTGGTTTGTATGGGAAGTTGGCACTATTGGTCCAGTAGTTGACACGTAATAAAAAATAATAAATATGAGTATTAATTGCTTTATTTATGAACTAATTAAACAATGGAACAACAAACAGTTAAACTCTTATTTGTTAAGATCATATTTTTTTTTTGTTTTTTATTTTTTTTAACTTTATAGATCTTTGTTTGACCACAATCTCACCTGATGGTAAGCGATGATGTGGTGTAAGATGAAGCACGAAGATCTAAAAGAAACCTATTCACTCTTACCTTAAAGAGAACCAGATTGTATTCTTTAGGAAAAACAGACGACGGCAAAGTGTTCCATACCTTAGCTGTGCGCATCAAGAACGTAGAACCAAAACGGTGTGTGCGAATGGGTGGTACATCAACTAGGTACGGATGGTACTGAGCCGTGCGCCTGCTTGTCCTTTGGTGGAAAGGAGATGGCGGAATCAGATCTTAAAGTTCCTGGGCACATTCCCCAAAATGTATTCTGTAAAAGATCGATAGGCTTGCAACTTTACGGCGGTGTTCGAGACTTTGGGTCTTAGTCTCCGCCATATATTGCTCACCTATAAGCCTAAAAGCCCTACGTTCTGTTGAGTCTAAGGTAGCGAGCTGGTATTTGACCGAACCATTCCAAAGCAGTACTCCATGCCAGATTGGAGTTGTGCTTTGTAAAATTAAGAAGCTGTCCTGGTGTGAAGTATCTCCTGACCTTATTGAAGATGCCCAGCTTCATGGCCTTAGACTCGATGTATGAGCTAAAGTTCAGAGTATGCGTGAGCGAAATCCCTAGAAGCTCGAGGTGACCTTTTACAACTACCGGTACATCACGGAAAGTAGGAAATTGGAGAAACTGACTCGTTTTCGCTGAGAAGAGACATACTTGCGTTTTTGAAGCATTGAATTTGACGAGATTGGCATCGTCCCAGTCTGAAACGGCCTTGAGTATCAAATTCAAACGCTGCAGCATCTCATCTCTCTGCTTTTGAATTTCAGCTCTGCTGGCTCGAACATAAGAAGTGTACCTTTCCACAACTGTACTGTCGTCTCTGCGTACCCAATGATAGCGGGCATGAGCGGATCATTGATGTGCAGCAGAAACACCGTGGCAGAGAGTACTGACCCCTGAGGTACGCCGGCGTTTATAGCCAATTGATCAGACGAACGGCCATCAATGACTACCCAAATGGACCGTTCTCTCAGAAAGTCTGCAAGTCAAGTGCAGAACTGAGTTGGAAGTCCGTATGAAAGAAGCTTGCCAATAAGGCTGGCATGCCAAACCCTGTCAAAAGAGATATCTAGTGAAACAGCCAGTGCTTCACCATACCTCTCGATGGCTTCACTCCAGATGTGGGTGGCATACACAAGAAGATCCCCAGTAGACCGTTTCTGTCGAAACCCATATTGACGGCCACTGAGGAGGTATTTGTCTTCAAGGTATGCGAGGAGTTTCCTATTCAGCACACGCTCCATACATTTACACAGTAAAGAGGTGACCGAGATAGGGCGGTAGTTTCACGGGTCAGCACGACTAGCTTTTTTGGGCACAGGCTGCACATTAGCCAGCTTCCATGATTTCGGCATATGCCCAACCTCACCAGAGCGAAAGAGGCGTGTTAGTACAGGAGCAAGCTCAGATGCACAGGATTTAAGTACAATTGCTGGAATCCCATCAGGGCCACTAGCTTTATTCACGTCCAAACTCCGCAGCGTTTTACGAACCTCGGTCGAATGCGTATTTCCGGCATAAGTACCCCGCAAGCAGGTAGACTCGGAGGTGTCCCGCCTGCAGCATCTAGACGTGAAGATTCCGCGAAAAGAGTGGCAAACAAGTTCGCTTTCCGTGCCGTCAGATTTCAGCAGTGGTGGTAGTGTGGGGTGAAAAAAGTTCAATTCAACTGACTTAGCCAGGGACCAAAAGGCACCAAAAGGCTACCCGATGGGTCCGAAGCTAATTTGTTCCATATTTGGCCTATGTGGTCAAATCGTGCCTTTCCTAAAGCCTTCTTGAAGGACTTATTAGCTTTGTTATAAAGTGTCTTCATTTGAGATAAGTCCTTGGCTTTGCTGTTTCGAGCTTCAGCCCAGGCCAGGAATGCCTCATGCTTCTGCATTCTTTCTTTTCAGGGTACTTTAGCATCTTGCCCTTGATGGGCGGCATCATTTTCCTAAGGAATAGAAATGTACCTAGGTAGTACTTGACACCATATGTATGCATAGTTGACATCCGTGTCAAGTATTGGTTCTAGTGATAGTAGCTAGACTCACAATATACAGAAATGATTGTCACCGTACATTACTTTGTACTATAGTAATGGTACTATCATCATGCAAATTGGACTTATACTTAAAAAAACCTGTAGTTGACATGCATGTCAACTACTACAAATATTGGAAAATGCGTAACCAGTAATTGACTCACACAAAAATTATTAAAACCATTGTATCCACAAGGTTAGAAGTGGATCCCGAGCAATAAACAATGAATGAATAATAACATTATGCATAAACTAAATGAATATCTTCCAAAGTAAATACAAAAATGTGACTGATGTAAATTCACTCACCTCTTTCAATTATGTTAGAAATTATAATTTACATTTCTCCCACACGAACTCAGAAAAATACTCGCCATTACAAAATATCGAAATAAATATTGCCAATACACAAAAATAATATGTTCCGATATATTACCTATCAAACGGGTGCGTTTACGTGACCTATTTCTATTAAAAGGTCGTCTTAAAATCTATTCAAAGTTGAAGGTGTCAACTACTACCTTAGTTTCAACTAAGCCCACTGTTACTTATCTTGGTTAATATTTAAGCAAAGTTGAACGTTTATTATCCAAGGAATAATGATTTGCCATAAAAAACAATTAAATAGAATATCTTTTATTTTTCTTGAAGATTTTTTTTGCCCACTTCCAGGACCTTTTAGACCCAAGGCCTAAGGTTTTCATATAAACGTAAACACGAATTTTCAACCCCTTAGGGGATGAATTTCGAAAAATCCGTTCTTAATGTGCGCCTATTACGTACTTTAAAGAACCCACCCTCCAAAATTTAAGTATCTAGTCAGACCCGGAACAAATATCTGTAGATCATGCAAACATTTGTTTCGCGGCGGGAATCAAACCCGCAACCTCCTGTGTCTCTCGTCACTCACACATTCAACCACTGAGCCACGGTAATCGTCTGTAGCCGTGATCCCTGGTATAATAATATAAGAAACATGAAAATGCAACGCAAATGGCCTGAAAACAATTATAAGCTCTCCGCATTATATAGCAAGTAAAAAAATACTTCTATTTGATTTCCAAATCGGCAAAAATGGAGGAAGACAAAATTTCGAAATAGGTTACTTGCTAGATCAAGTTGAGTGGGATCATATAAACTAGTGACGGGGCAAACTGAGATCTCGCGAGTCTGCCATAAAAACAAAAAAAAATAAAATATTTGTAATCTTTGACTATCAAAATAGTGCCACGAAATGAATAACCAATTAACTTGACGAACAGTTTCATTCAAAATACTGGTAACGGGAGTTCATGTTAATTGGATACACTTTTTTGGGGTAGTAATTACAGTTATTCTGGTTTTCAGACTTTTCTCTATATTTATGTCACTATAGCTACGCGCATACCAAATTTCAACACTGTGGGGTCACTGGTGTACCCTGTGAATTTTGTCAAGGTTCAGTTTTTATTATGGCTAATAACTCAAAAAGTACAAGGTTTAAACTAAAACTAAAAACGGGGTCGAAATGTACTTAGACAGAGCTTTTATTAGGTGTGCTATTTGACCGGATAGTCTCATTATGTATTTTTTTTACCCATCTTGAACCCTATTATCTCAACAACCCCAACATTTTTAACTCATTTAGTCACACCAAAATTGTGCCATCACTACCTACCTGTTTACCAAATTTCACGATGATCGGATAAACGCTTCGAAAGTTATCCTCGGACAAACAAACATACATACAACGTCGATTTGCCCAAGTTGATTTGGAGATGTCGCTTCGCTCGATCAAAAAGCTAAATTTACACATTCTAAAACCATTTTTTATTTTCTTTGTAGTGTTTTAGTATGAAGAATAATTACAAAAAATAAACCGGTGCGCGAGTCTACTCATTACTTGAACATTCTTGTTTGATAATGAGGTCTCTGTCCGCTAAGGTTACTTATAAGAATATAGGCAAAGGTAATTTCCAACAAGATTCTATTTAACCTGTCAAGGACCAATACATTTTTATAGGAATGTGGTGCCTGACCGTTAGGCAAGCTAAATTTGCTTCTGTGAAATTTTTTATGGATAAAGCTGTGAAGAAATAGAGATAAATTTTAATATTGATGGTTAACTATCCTTTGGGTACCTAGACTACCTAGTACCACTTACTAGGCACTGATTTTCGTGACATATCAATAACAAACAACTTAAAACTACCCTTAGCCGATAATGGATGAAATAAAGAAGAATATTAAAAAGTTCTACGAAAAGCTCGACTAGCCACTTGAAACTCAAAATTGTATAAAAGTTGAAGTTTAAGCTTCTAAATCTAAATGCGACGTTGCCAACTCTCCCCGCGTGCACTATTTCTTCACATAAGACAATCTGCCCTTTATTAAAAACCATTAGTTTGGCATAAAAATAAAATAAATGTCTATATCTATCTATCTATAAAATTAAGCTAAATACTATTATAAGAACATGGCTTCTTAAGTTTGGATAAAATTAATTTTTAATTAACTCATTTATTTCAGATTTTAAAATCCATAATTTCTTAACACTAACACAATATAACTTACATGAACACAAATTTTTATGTACACTATTAAATTACAATTACAAAAAATAATAATAATAATAAATAAATAATAATAATCTAACGGTATATCTAAAAACTATAACTAATCTAGGTATTCTTGTTTGGCAGTATATGTACCATGCAGCAATGATTCATATACTGACAATCAAACCTACTTGCAAACACGCATAGGATGCCGCTGGAGCTAAACGCTGCGCAACAGAGATGTACACCGCTTTCGCATGACTGTGTAGAAACAGTCAACTCGCACAGCGGCAAACATCCCCGAAGCGCTGCAGAATCTAGGCAGCCCCATCAGCACCCTAAACGCATTATTGTATTGAATACGTAGCGCGTAGTACGTACTGTTTGAGCGTGTGATTCACCCACAGGCTGCTCGTGTAGAAGTTCGTACAGTACGCTTGGAAAAGAGTGAGTTTTACTTCACTTGAGCTACGAGCGAACCTGCGGGCTATCATGTTCGCTCTAACAGACAACGCCCTACGCTATCTCTCCACATCTGTATCTTTCAGGTCCGAGGTTACCACGTGTGATAAAAGGTATATAAAAGGTTATATCTATGTGATTTGGAATTGGTAACTTTTATGTAGAAAAATAAACATATAAAAAAAACTGCATCTGATTATTTATTGATCATCGTATTTTTTTTACGATATAGGCACACTATAGACATCAGTGAGAAGATTATAATATTAGCCCACCATGACAGTAGGTGCTAATCTAGTGTTTGTGACATAAACGCTGATTCAGTAGTCCCATCGTGGAATTAACGAATGGACCTACGGAGACCACGCGGATTTTATTAATCAATATTTTACTCTCGCTAGCGTCTTACATAAAATATTTTTGCTAGGCCCTCAAACCAGAAGTTCCATAATTAACAGATTCTTTCTAGGCAAGGGTTCTCCATCTTCGACCACACCATCACTAACAATTAGATGAGGTCTAATGGTCAAACTCTTAAATACGACCAATAAAAAATAAGGGTTTTACCTTTACCGTAAATTATTATTAAATGATAATAACAAACATTCTGTCATCCATCAAGAAATAACGCACGTGGCATACAAGTGGCAGCGAGACGTTGCCAAATCGCACTAAAAAATGAGCGGCTAGAGATGGGAATTGGGATTATTTGGGATGCTCGAGGCGTCCCTATTTTTACCTGCTTCTATTGTGAGCAACGTAAAACACCTTTTTAGTTACCGGTTTTTTATGCTGAACCTAAAATGAGAATTAGGGATTGTGTATAAGGATTTTGGTAACATCGAAAACATATTTTGTAAAGGTAGAGTAACAGTAGGTAGAGTAGGTGCTAAAATACTTTCTTCATATAGAAAGTATTTAAGCAAAGGCTTAGCATTTAGATTATGTCCTATTCTCCGAGAATTACAAAGCCCTCTCTTTACTAATCGGCAACTCAGATAGTATAAATGTTACTTGTTTACCCAACTGACCAAATATCATTTAGTATTCATGTCTGCAATTTCAACCAGTGCACCCTCTGTTTGTTATAGATTTTCTTGTTAGTACGCCATCCTTTCCAGCCACACTAGCAGGACCACATTTTAGCGTACAGAGTAGAACCATTTATGCGGTCTTGCGTAAAAATGTTTCTACATTCTACGCTAAAAAGTAATTTTACTCAATCCTTCCGTAGATAACTTTTCTAAGGTGATAATGCTGGTCGCCTGTGAGTCCGGCTGGCCGCCTGTGAGCTTTTACTATGGTGGCCGTACATATACATATGTAGTATCGTACTATATTTTACCTACTTATATTATATATTACTTATAGGCCTACTTATGTTTTCCTGGCTGTTTCTCGAGTGTTGATCAGGAATCTGCTTATCCTAAACACTTAGGGTCTTACCACAAACAAAGTTAAAAATCGCGTGTTTAAAAAAATCCTATATAAAAATACATAAAGGTTTTTTAAATAGGTGTTCAACGCGTGTTTAATTTTTTTGTGGTAAGGCCGTTAAGTACTATCGAAAAGGGTCAAGGGTATCCAACTTTAAAACATTTTTGTTTGTATGTTTTGAATGAAGCTAGCCCAGCCCATTTTTGGTTTGACCGATGAGGGACATAATGTAAGTCCCGTTCTTTGGGTTAGTTCTTTGTCTTTAAAAACATTAATACGTAACGTTAGTTTTGCGCCTTTGAATAAAGTAGGAAGATAATTTATTTTTTATGGTTGTTTTTACTGGTAATTGGTAGACAAAACAAGTTAACGCCGCCCTCCTTGATATAAGACCCTGGTTACTGCAAACAAAATTCACCCTTAAGGTGGCCACGCTTCGCTCTTGGCGACTGAACTTAATGGCTGTACTATGAGTTTTCGAGTCAAATTGTCATGTCAACTGAAATCAATTCTCGAGACATATATACCGCTAGTATCTACTCTTATGGAATAAGATTTGAATCAGTTTTTTAACTCCATAAAGGTACCTTATCAAATTACTTATTGGCTTAAAGTGGCCACCTAATGTACTATTTTACATAATCACAAAGCATTTAGATGATACGTTTTTTGTAAGAACTCACGTGTTAACTGTTGTTAAACCTAATAAATAAATATTTTAGGCAATTGTACTGTAAATTATAGAAAAATAATAAAGTACGGAAAATCGATATACCTCTTGTCAGTAAAAATGAAAAAAATCGAATGCACCAATATGGCTAAAATGAGATATTTGAAAATGAGATTTTCTGCGTCGATTAGTATGGTTTCAAAACGATCTGAGCACTTTTTGGCGCTTCAATGACTATAGTAACGTTATTTCGTTGCTTTTGAAACAAACGTTGCTTAAATATCACATGTTTAGGTTTTGAAACAAACTTTTTGTTTTTAAAAATATTTTTCTTTTCAACAACATGAGCATAACTTCTTTTTAGGGTTCCGTACCTCAAAAGGAAAAAACGGAGCCCTTATAGGATCACTATGTTGTCCGTCTGTCAAGACCCTTTATCTTGGGAATGCGTGGAGGTATCGAGTTGAAATTAAAACTTATACTCAGTATTACAGTCCCTTGAGGCTGTGAAAAAATCAAACTCCTAAGTTAACGTAAAAAAAAAGATACGGCTGTTTATGCCGAAAAAAACGTATATTTCGACACTCTCAAGGCAATCAAAATTTATAAAACGTCCATTGACCTAGAACTATGAAATTTGGCAAGTAATATCGGCTTATACTACAATTATAGGAAAAAATCTGAAAACTATACATTTGTAATTAAATAAATATAGTCCTTATTTAAAGTAGGCACGTAATCAATCATCGAGGTTAAGCAACGGTATGCGCGGTCATAATTGCGTATGTCGCGAGACTCGATTCCTGAACGATTTATAGTACTTACAAATTTGTACGGAACCCTCGGTGGGCGAGTCCGACTCGCACTTGTCCGGTTTTTTATTTTATTTGGGTGACATTGTGACTAGCATATAGGTATAAATATATATTAAAATGAACGAATTCATACTAAAAGCAAAAATATATGATTGCCCCATTTCCCAAAAGTACCATTTTGGCACTTTAGCATTTTTTCCTTTCCACTTACGATGATATGTATCGCTAAAATTAAGTTAGGTAAACCTGTTCAAGTTAGGGTGGCCTGTGTTGATTCTGCCTGTATATTTTTTTGGGATAGGCTCTCGCTAGAACTCTCGCGTGGTCGTCCCTGAGTCGCTTCACTCACACACACAACCTTCACTCTACTACGGACATAGACATATATTCTACCGAATGTGCATAGTACATATATATCGATGACTACGGAGATCAATAATAAATACACATGGAAAAAATAATAATACGTGTGTACATGTCTACATTTTTTTTACTTAAAGTACATTTTTGTGCAATTTTATGAAAATATAATATTTTTCGTTAAAAAAAGGTAGAAACATCAAAATGTATCCTATTCAAAAAAAAAGGAGGACGTTATCAATATGGTTGTATTTTTTTATTTTCTCACATCAGAACTCCGTCATTTATCAACTGATTTGGAAAATTATTTTTTATTTGAAAGATCTTTCATATTGGTCCCATAAAAATTTCAGAAGCAATCATGTTTTTTTTCTGTTTTAGGAAGTAGAC
Source organism: Philereme transversata (assembly GCA_963924445.1). Taxonomy (NCBI): domain Eukaryota; kingdom Metazoa; phylum Arthropoda; class Insecta; order Lepidoptera; family Geometridae; genus Philereme; species Philereme transversata. The sequence continues at coordinate 20,923,085 of OZ004348.1, read as the reverse complement.
TATAATTTTTGTTAAAAAAAGTTACTTGTTGTGACTTGTGAAATGTGAAGTTGAATGTGAAGAACAGTACTCGCTAATAAATAGGCGAAAGTTCAGTCAAAAATCGGAACTTAATGTAGTACCTACGAATTTCGATAGGGTAACTGTTTGTACCCCTTAATATTGTTCCTGTTCTGATCTCCTTTTGTCATTTAAAAGCTTGTTAATTCAGTAGCCAAGTAACCATGCGGATACGAGGAGGTAGAGATCCCGGACCCAAATAAAAAACAAGACCGATTAAGTGCGAAGTTGATTTTTTTTACTTGTAATAGAGGAATGTCATGATTATTTAAAACTATTACAAATTTTAAGAAGCAAGGTTCAGTAGTTGCGATTGTAGTTAAGATAATCAGCTGTAACAGACGGACGGACGGTCAAAATCGCAGGGTCCTGTTTTTACCATTTTGGTCCAGAACCCAGAATGAGTCAGAGAAACTCTGACTGATATAGTCTTTATCAGCTAAAATTATTTACCGGCTACATCAGAAAGAAGAGTCAAGCTCGGTTATCTGATTTGCCTAATATTTTTTCGGATGCTCGAGTTAAATAAATTGAGGATAAACCTTTGAAGTCTGAAAATCTAAGCTTGGATGCTTCAATTCTTAAAAATACTTTGTTAGTACAATGTTGTTTTACGTTTAACTTTCGGCCGCGTGTCAGCTTTTCCGTTCTCTTTTAGACTAGACCTTTATCTAATTAAATCGGTTTGTGTTGAAGCTTATAGACCATCCAAAGGCTATTACGATTCAGCTTCTGTGAAATGGCTAGTAATTGACAGAATATCTAAACTACCTATTATGTTGAAGCCGAAAGATCCAAACTCTATCAGTAAATCTTGTTCTGGAGAAAACATTAGGGACCTGTTTTTTTTCAAACCTTTTAGAATTCCTAATATCGCAATAATTTCTTCAGCTATTCCGAGAAGCGGATCTTGGACGGTGACTTTGTCAACAAGAATACATCTCTCTATAAAAAATACAAAAGAAACAGTTGAATCCTCTAAAGACCGTTGCAAATTATCTATAGAGCTTAATTGCTCCAGATCACTACCAGGCGGCCGTGTTCCCAAGACACTGGCTGCACTGCACACATGCAATGCTTCGGACAGAAAGAATTTTATAAAATTCCAAGGGCCCAGTACCGCGTGGACCCAGGGTTCGACCCTGTCGGTACTTCCGACGACCTCCGTGGCGCAGCGGACGAATAGCCGGCTGAGACGCAGGAGGTAGCGGGCTCGATTCCCGCCGCGGACAAATGTTTGCATGATCTATACTGGGGGATTGTAAGTACCTGTGTATTTACATAAAAAAGTATTTAAGTAAGTATTATATCGGTTATCTGGTTCCCATTGTAACTACAAGCTCTGCTTTAGTTTGAGGGTAGAAAGCGCTGTGTGAAATGTTCAGCAATATTTATTACCTATTATATTTATTCAGTACAGGCTTCAAATAATAAAAAAATAATAATAACAAATAAAATAAATAATATTTATTTATTTATTCCATATTTGCGCTGCCGCGGCCGCCGCGCCGGTTGAAATATTCGTCTAAATTTGCCGCCGCACCGGCTCAATCCCAGGCAGATGCGCAAGGGTCTAAAACCCAAGGTACAAGAGTCATACTGTTAGCCCGTTTACCGTCATCCGTCACATCAGATCGTTCGGTGAGTTCTAAGCGGCTGGAACGTGGACGCTGTACAAAACATGTTGCATATTCCTACTTGTCCAAAATACAAAGGTTTGTGTGGTTGTTTGTTCGTATAAACATTGTACTTTTCGTAACTTTTCGCGGTGGAGGCAGTATAAGGCTGAACCGCTTTGGTTATTTGTTGAGGCTGTCGAGTCGATCTAGATACAGTTTTATCCCACACAGGCCACACAGTAGGTCAGGTCAGGCTATAGATAATAAATAACTAGTGGTTCGCCCAGAACTGAGATCTCGCGAATCCCCCAAAATAAATATTATTCTTAGGGCGACTTGCACAACGATGCCTGAACGTATTTAGTGGCTAAATATGATTTAAGGAGTTGTGAAATAAATTGGTGCCATGAAATGCATAACCAACCTACTTGACCTACAGTTTCATTCAAATTAGATGTAACGGGGGTTCTTATTTTTTTTGGGGTACAAATGGCAGTTATTCTGGATTTCAGACTTTTGCCTATATTTGTGTCACTAAAGCTACAAGAGTACCAAATTTCAGCATTGTGCGGTCACTGGTGTAAACTGTGAATTTTGTCAAAGTTTTGTTTTTATTATCGCTAATAACTCAAAAACTACAATAATTAAACTAAAAATAAAAAACGGGGTTCAAATTTACTAATGAAGACCTTTCATTTGACGTCCCACTTGACCTAATAGTCTCATTGTTTTTTACCCCTCTTAAACCCCAATATCTCAACAACCCCCGAATATTTTTAGCTCATTGAGTCACACCAAAATTGTGCCATCACTACCTACCTATATACCACATTTCACGATGATCGGATAAACGATACGAAAGTTATCCTCGGACAAACAAACATACATACATACATACAACGCCGATTTGCCCAAGTTGATTTGGAGATCTCGCTTCGCTCTATCAAATATTGCTGGACATTTCACACAGCGCTATCTAGCCCCAAACTAAGCAAAACTTGTACTATGGGAACCAGATAACTGGATAGAATACTTATATATATTTTTTTGTAAATATATACTCATAATATACTTAAGTATAGAAAAAAATCCAGACCCGGAACAAATATCTGCAGATCATGCAAACATTTGTTACTGGAGCAAATCCTTTGGCCTTACCGTAAACCCTAAAAAGACACAAGTGATCATAATCGGTCCTAGGCTTCCGGATCCGGATTCCTAGACTAGATTTTGCACAACTTCCACCTGTACTTTTTAATGGAACACAAATATCTATCAGTCAGACGGTGAAAACCTTGGGAATTATCACCAAGCTATTATGGGTGCCGTGTATTGCTAAAATCAGCCGCAAAATGTTTGCTTCTTCAGCTTCGTTACGTATACTTCGTAACATTTTACCGACCGCCACCAAAATTGCGCTTGCACAATCCCTTCTACTCCCTATCTTAGATTACGCCGACGCCAGGTACCTCAACATTTCCGAAGTCCAAATGAGCAAATTTGAGCGCCATCAAAACCTTTGTATTCGGTTCATATTCGGCTTGCGCAAGTATGACCATGTCTCAGAATTCCTCGCAAAACTCAAATGGCTCCCTATCCGTCTTCGCCGGAATGCACATGTTCTATTACTTCTTTATAACATTCTCTTTAATCCCACTTCACCTTCTTATCTAAAGGAGCGTTTCGAGTTTTTGTATCAGGCACACTCCGGAAACTTTCGTTCTTCCGAAGCTCTACAGCTTCGTACTCCCGTCCATAGTTCACAATTTTATGGTGACTCCTTCACAGTACAAGCTTTGCGACTGTGGAATGCCTTACCTTTGTCCATAAGGTCGTCCCAATCTCTCCTTATTTTCAAAGTCAAGGTATACAACCATTTTCTTTTGTTGTCTCGTAACTGCTAGTTAGTGTTTATGTTATTTATCCTCCATATTATGTAGAGTAGTTTATTTATATATTATTTGTATGTATTTAAGTTTATGTTTATTATTATACATGTTACGCAAGGCTAAAGTATGAGGATCGCTGCGCTTGCATCGACCTGAATAACCAACAGTTGCACGTTCCAACTACATCAGCATAACGTGACTCCGATTGACGTCAACCGCGCCGTCCACGGAATTTACCTAGCTTTGAATTTCATTCTTTGTTCAAACTTCGAGCAAGTCTCATCATAGATTAATTAGTTGTACTCTGTAATAATTTAAGATTAAATTAGATTAAAATAAATCAATCTTTTTTAAAACTTACCCTTGAGAGCGGCCTACGTATTTGGCGCAGTCTCACGGATGCTTAGAGATATCTCATCTCAAGGAGATAAATCTGAGTAAAAAGAATCTACTAGTGCTGTTTTCAAGGAGGAATCCAAAATTCGATTCCACAAAGTGTACCCAACGACGACGAGGAAAATGCTGTAAGTTTTTGAATCTTTCAAATCCTTTCTAATCCTTAGATCATATCCTTTCTTTTGAATATTTTAGGTATGTGTATTTCTTTTACTGTGTGTTAGGTTAAATTTCCAAGATTTTTCATCCTAGAGAATCACGGAATTCTAGTTTTAGTACTAGGGTTAGTAGTAGTAGACTTAACGTTATCGACGAAAATAGAAATTTAGAAACCATGACTCAACAAGCCAACCCCATTGACACGATTTATAAGTCTCTCAGACTTGTGCCGGATTTTGATGGAAATCCGCACGTCCTCACGAGATTTATTAATCTCTGCGACCAGCTTGTATTAACTCATTTCTCGACTCAGCCCGGTAGCGAATTAACAAATTTAGCTCTTATAAACGGCATATTAAATAAAGTATCAGGACCCGCGGCTAGGTTGATAAATTCAAATGGGATACCGAATAACTGGCAGGGTATTAGGAGTGCGTTAGTGAATAACTTTGCAGACCATCGCGACGAAACCGCTTTATACAGTGACTTGTCCTTAGAGACCCAAGGATCAAGTACACCGCAAGAGTTTTACGAACGATGCCAAAACATGTTCAGTACTATAATGACATATGTCTCACTACACGAGTCAGTTCCAACGACCGTAGAAGCAAAACGCGCTCTATATCACAAGTTGACCCTTCAGGCCTATTTACGAGGACTCAAGGACCCATTAGGATCCAGGATACGCTGTATGCGTCCGGATACTATGGAAAAAGCTCTGCAATTTGTCCAAGAAGAGCTCAACACGCTTTACATGCAAGAGCGTAGTGGTAGTACACCGAGTAGGAAGGAATGGCAACAGCCGATCTCAAATACGCCCAAGTATAATCTGCCCCTTAATAACTTCGTCCCTAGACAGACTAACGGATTCGGATCCGGACCAATGAAGCCAATATTTAGCATGACCGGTCCTTCACGGCAGAACCCACCTTATCAAGGCTGGAGGCCTAACCCTATGTCTCAGTTACCACCACAAGGTCCTTCTCGCACGCAGCAAATGTTCCGTGCGACCCCACAAAACTATAATCCTCAAAATAACGCATTTAGGATGCCATTCAGACCTCAACCACAGCAATCGTTTAATTTTGGTAACAGAAACGTGGCCAATGCCCCACGTCCTACTCCCATGAGTGGTGTTAGTCACTTCGTTGAAAGACGACTACCCCTGACAGGACATGACTGGCGAAAACATGGAAATCTGCCCCCGACTAACTACCTGACTAAGACCCGCGAGCTAAATTTCAATGAATTTGACGACTACGAAAACTTTTACGGTGATGATGGTGACTGTTATTACGACTACTACCAGGATTACTACTCATACGAACCTGACTATACCTATGAGCAGTACGGTACTTCTTATGCCGAACCGACAGTAGTAGAAGAAGTAGCTCAGACTAGTGATGAAAATTTTCAGAAGGATTCCAAGTTAGACAAACCAAAATAGAACTCAACTTCCACATCCAACGACAGCTAGGATACATTCAGACCGTTAACCCACCTCTTAAACTTTTAATCGATACAGGAGCTAATCAGTCCTTTATTAGCCCTGATGCTGTAGATAAATACTTCAACCACATTCCTTTAAACTATGATCCGTTTGAAGTGACCAATGTGCACGCAACCAGCAAGTGCAACTACTCCATCACGTTACCTGCTTTTCAGGAATTTAACGATCCGAATGACACGACCTGGTACGTTTATAAGTTTCACAATTACTTTGATGGACTTATTGGATTTGATTTACTTGACTTATGGAATTCTAACATCGACCTGAAAAATAAATTACTTGTGACTCGCAATACACAGATCCCCATTATGATGTATGATTCCAAGAATGTAAACCTGTATGAAGAGATTATCCCAGCCAATTCTTCAAAAGTAGTTCGATTACCTGTAAATTCACGAGATGGTGAAGTCTTTGTAGAAAACCAGACGATTTGTAATTGCCTTATTTCAGATTGTATGACAACGGTCCATAATAATCGAGGCTACGTAGAGATCACTAACCCAACATCTAATGACATAATTTTTTCTATGGATCGCCCCGTCGAAGCTGAAATATTTAATTTTGAATGTGACAGTACTGAAATTTTATCAGACCGAGCTAAAGATGTCTTATCGCGTCTCCGAACCGATCATCTTAATCCGGAAGAACTCGCGAATTTACGGCGCTTATGTGCTAACTACGCGGACGTGTTTTATCTTGAGGGTGAACCACTTACATTCACAAACAAGATCAAACATAAGATAAGAACAACTGATGAAATCCCAGTACATACTAAGAGTTACCGCTATCCTTACGTTCACAGACAAGAAGTTAGAGATCAGATTAACAAGATGCTTGATCAAAATATCATAAGACCCTCAGAGTCTGCATGGAGCTCTCCGATTTGGATTGTACCCAAAAAGGTAGATGCATCTGGTAAAGTTAAATGGCGTCTTGTCGTGGATTTCAGGAAAGTTAACGAGAAAACGATCGATGATAAGTATCCAATTCCGAATATAACAGACGTACTAGACAAACTAGGTAAATGCCAATATTTTACGACACTTGATTTAGCTAGTGGATTTTACCAAGTGGAAATGGACCCCTCTGATGTCCATAAGACCGCCTTTAATGTCGAAAATGGCCATTATGAGTTCTTAAGGATGCCAATGGGACTTAAAAACAGCCCTTCCACCTTCCAAAGGGTAATGGATACCGTCCTGAGAGGTCTCCAGAACGAAATATGTCTAGTCTATCTCGATGACATCATTATTTTCAGTATTTCCCTTCAGGAGCACATCGTCAACTTAGATAAAGTCTTTAAAAGGTTGAGAGAGTCAAACTTCAAAATTCAAATGGATAAATCTGAATTTTTGAAGCTTGAAACTGAATTTTTAGGCCATGTCATCTGTAAAGAGGGTGTAAAACCTAACCCTAATAAGATTAAAGCCATAGAGAACTACCCCATTCCAAAGACCCCTACTGAAATCAAACGTTTTCTCGGATTACTCGGATACTACAGAAAATTTATTCCAGACTTTGCACGTTTAACTAAACCACTGACTCAATGTTTAAAAAAAGGCGCTAAGATTAAACTAGACCAAAACTACACTAACTGTTTCGAACATTGTAAGACACTCTTAACAAATGACCCAATCTTGCAATACCCAGACTTTACACGAGATTTCATATTAACAACTGATGCTTCCAATGTTGCTATCGGTGCCATTTTATCTCAAGGTACCAAGAGTTCAAACAAACCGATCGCATATGCATCGCGAACTCTCAACTCTAGTGAACTTAATTATAGCACCATCGAGAAAGAGCTTTTAGCTATTGTTTGGGCAACTAAGTACTTCCGTCCGTACCTCTATGGTAGAAAATTTCTGATCCTTACGGACCATAGACCCTTACAATGGGTAGTAAATCTTAAAGACCCTAGCTCACGACTTACAAGATGGCGTCTTAAGCTTAGTGAATACGATTATAAAGTCGAACATGTAGACGGTAAATGTAACACAAACGCAGATGCATTATCGCGTATTGAAATTAATAACGAAGAGCTTATGTCTATAGTAGTCAATCCATCTGAAACTGATCCCACGTTAGATGAATCTAGAACCATTACAGCTACAGAAACTGCTGCTAGTTCAAGAACCGCCACTGTTCACACGAATAATGAAAGCCCTATCTTGGAAGTCCCAATCTCAGATGATCCTTTAAACAGATTCACTAAACAGTTAATTTTTAATGTCGTAGGTGATATTAAAGGAAAACCAGTAGTCACCAAGCCTTTTGATACGCACACCCGAATATCAGTTCAAATATCTGAATCCAATATGGAGGAAGATGTCATTAATGCAATCAAAGAGTATGTCCATCCTAAGATTAAAACCGGACTACTGATAAATCCCTACTTGGCTATGTATACCATCATACCTATCATTCAGAAAACATTTAAAAATTCGGCTATGAATCTTACACTAACTAAATCAGAATTAGAAAACGTTAAGGAATACTTAAGACAACAGGAGATCATTAACAAATACCATGATGGAAAAACCAATCATCGCGGTATCAATGAATGCTTTTTGGCGTTATCTCATCGATACTATTGGCCCAAAATGCGAGAGCAAATAACTAAATTCATTAATGATTGTACCATCTGTGGCCAAGCGAAATATGATCGCAGCCCTATAAAGCAACAATTTAAAGTAGTTCCGCCCGCTAGTAAGCCTTTTGAACTGGTTCATTTAGATCTCTTAACTATTCAAAGTGAAAAATTCTTAACCGTCATAGACGCATTCTCTAAATATGCACAGGCTTATCACTTAAGAGATGGCACAGCTGTCAGTGTAGTGCAAGCCTTATTAAATTTTTGCACTCACCATGGTATACCTATAACTATAGTAACCGATAACGGAACCGAATTCACAAATCAACTTGTTGCTGAATTTTTGAAGATGCATAAGATCCAGCATCACAGAGTGGCTCCTCATACACCGAATGAGAACGGTATGGTTGAAAGATTCCACTCAACGGTACTAGAACATCTTCGTATTCTAAAATTAGGTCAGAAATCTGAATCTGTAATTAACTTAATGCCTTACGCCCTTTTGGCTTATAACAGTAGTATTCATAGTTTTACTAAGTGCAAACCAATAGAAGTAATAACAGGACACTACGATCCTCGTGATCCTTTTGATGTTGACCTTTCAGCTCATCTACTTCAACAGTATATGACCAACCATAAAGAAAAAATGACTAAAGCTTATAACACGATTCATGACATGTGTAGTACGACTCGAAAAGACCTCACAGACAACCGAAATAAAACACGAGAAGCTGAGGCTGAATACTCTCCCGAACAACAGATTTTCGTGAAAAATCCGTTCGCTTCTAGACAGAAATTAGCCCCTCGTTATACTCATGACGTCGTAATGGCAGACCTCCCGATTCATATTTATACTAAGAAAAAGCGAAGTCCGATTGCCAAGTCTAGGCTGAAGCGTCTCCCTAAAAGCGCCCAATTGTTACAGGACGCTCCTGACATTCCTCCTGCTCCTGTCACCAGCCCTAATGCAGGAGATAAAACTTGAAAGTCTCGGTGATGGACCTGGTATTTTACCCTTCAAACTAGGTTCAGCCAAAATAATTTCGCATTATCATTCCTTTCTACAATACGTGAATCTACAAGAGTTGCAAGATAAAGTAAATTCAATTAGTAATCAGATAGATAGTTTTAGCCCTCAGCTGCATAATAAAACTAACTCCTTATTCGAGCCTCACTTAACTTATCTTAGAGGTAGACTTGCGAGTGTATTAGATCAGCTGCAGACCTTTGAGACAATTCGTGTAAAAAGGGGACTCGTAGATGGTCTCGGATCGGTAGTTAAAAGTATTACAGGAAACCTTGATTATACCGATGCATTGCACTATAACCAAGCTATTCGAAATTTAGAGAACACAGAAAATAAATTAGTAACGGAATTTAATAATCATGTCAGTCTAACTAAAAATTGGAACTTGCAATATTCTAAGATTATAGACAGTATCGTAGATAATCAGAATAAAATCGAGATTATATTAAAGCAAATTGAACAAGCCGAAGTAACCAGGGATCATGATCTTGTGAAATATGCTCATCTAGCTCAGATCCTTATTGTCCTGACTGACAACGTAGACTCTATATCGCAGGAAATGTCTAAATTACAGAATATCCTAGCTTTTATTAGAGCATCCGCTAAGCATCACTCAGTCTTGAGTTTGAATGCAATTAGCGATATAGTTCGTAGATTAAATATACTTTATGTTAGTGAGAAAGTGGTAGATTTAGATATTAGAGAGTATTTCGATATAATTAGATTAGGATTTTACTATGTAGGTAATGAGATAGTTCTAGTATATAAATTTCCGATTGTCCTGCCATCCACTTATGATATGTATAAATTATCTATCATTCCTAATAAAAACCATGAAATCCTTACTCCTCCATTCCCATACCTAGCTGTCCATGAGAAAGATTTCAATTACATAGAGGCTGAATGCCCGAAGACAAGTAAATGGTACCTTTGTGAGGAGCAAAAGAGTCTACAGAGCCGATCATCAGATGACTGCATCCAGCATCTCATCTCGACACAACAACGAAATAAGATGTGCCGCCCCACCACCGTCATACTAGCAAAACCAGCTTATGAGGAACTCGACGAGAAACATTACAGTATCAGCTTCCCAGTTTCTACAAAAGTACATCTCTCCTGTGGCCAGGATATCTACAAAACGCTTCAAGGGAGCTTTCTCGCGATAATCCCTCAGAAATGCTACTTGGAAACGCCAGACTTCACGATCTCCAACACTAACGATCGTTTGAAGGGACAAGCATTGAAGATTATGGACCTACCAAAGGAAGACTTCGTGACCTCATCTTCCGCTCCAGCACTCAAATTAAACTCTATCAATTTGGACCATCTTCATCGAACTAACGAAAAAATCTCACTGCAGACACCGCTACACTTGGAAAAAGCCGTCGACAATAGCTTATACCATACTACAATACCTATGTACGTGGTTATAGCTCTCAGTGCATGTGCACTTGTTAGTGGCCTGCTATACAGAAGATATCAATTAAAACTGACGAAGAATTCGCACAAAGTATCTGAAATTAACCAAGCTGAACTACAAGGAGTTTATGCCATTCCAGCTACCAGAAGGGTTAATCCCAATCAACCCCCAGCTCAATTTACGACAAGCTTCAATACTCGCTGTTCTTCGGGTGGAGGTGTTACGCAAGGCTAAAGTATGAGGATCGCTGCGCTTGCATCGACCTGAATAACCAACAGTTGCACGTTCCAACTACATCAGCATAACGTGACTCCGATTGACGTCAACCGCGCCGTCCACGGAATTTACCTAGCTTTGAATTTCATTCTTTGTTCAAACTTCGAGCAAGTCTCATCATAGATTAATTAGTTGTACTCTGTAATAATTTAAGATTAAATTAGATTAAAATAAATCAATCTTTTTTAAAACTTACCCTTGAGAGCGGCCTACGTATTTTACATAATCAATAGGTATATATTAGTTTATGGGTTCTGTTTATGTATGCTTAAAGGTACTCTTACACCGCCGTCTATTGATTTTTGTTTATCCTGTCCATCCAAAGGTTGTCTGGAAGAGATCGCTTTGAGCGATAAAACCGCCCATTGTACCGTTATTTATTGTTTATTTCCTTTGTTACTGTATTTTTGTTTGGTGTGCAATAAAGAGTATTTCATTCATTCATTCATTTGTTCCGTGGTAGAAATCGAACCCGCCACCTCTTGCGTCTCAGCCGGCTATTCGCCCACTGCGCCACGGAGATGCACAGAATACAATCATCATTTTGCATACATAATTATAGATTGCTCACCAATTGGATCTAATAATAGTGGGCTATTTTTTTTTTATCCTTCTGCGCAGTTTAAGTAGTGTAATGTTTTTAGGGTGTATGTATTTGTGTTCATTTATCTCACTCATCCTGTAGGCTAAATGTCACGGCCACGACTTTTACAAAAATGCCGAAACCTCATATTATTCAGAGAAAGGGCGATTTTTTATTTTCTAGAAAAGAATTAAAAATCTTTTTTATTTAGTTGAATCTTTAAACTTAGACACTAGATGCCACTAAAACGTATCTTCATATCAAATACTTAAAATTTTTAAATACTTTGCCTTCATGCACGCAGAAACACCGATAATATCGAGATACTCATTGTGAGAGGCAAAGTAGAGGGTAATACACCAAGAGAACGCAGCCCTAAGCGTTGGTCTGATCAGATCTTGGAGTAACTGGAAATGCCGGTGAACAAAGCTCTATATCAAGCCACCGACCGCTCCAAATGGAGATCAACTATCCACAAGGGAAGGAGTCACGATGCTCAACAATGAGGGACCGACTGAGGAGGAGGAGGATGTCAAAGGGCTATACAGCACCAAGCAACGGCCGTAACTGGTCAGACAGACAGACGGGCATAAGGTTTCTAGTTCGATTACGGAACACTAAAAACTAACTTATAATTAACTAGCAAGCTTCCGCTCGCGGCTTCGCACGCGTGGTTTGTCAATAAAAACACTACCCTCCTTCTGCGCAGTCGGTTTAGCTGTTAACTCGTGAAAACCTAACAAACAGACTGAGAGAGAGAGTTACTTTGAATTTTCTATTATAAGTATGGATTTTTTTTACTAATAAATCAATTTAATATTAAATCCATGGCCGCAGCTCTCGTTGCTAGCAACAATGCGCACTATAAGTGAGGCTGGTAAGGGGTGGTTTACATGCAGGACCACCCTTCGATCGATCCATCTGCCGACTCGCTCCTACTAAAGCTTGCGAAAATCATACATGTATAAGAGTCAAAGTCCTGACTGACTGACAGACAACGCACAGACTAAACCACTGGTCGTAGAAACTTGAAATTTAGAGGATATGTTTGTCTTGATGCGTAGGGGTGTACTAAGAAAAGATTTTTTGAAATTCAACCCCTAAGGGGGTTAAAAGAGGGTTATACGTTTGTATGAGAAACAGTGGTTCCTGGATTTATAAACTTGAAACTTGGCAAATATATTTTATAACAAAAATAAGAGAAATGGTATATTTTTGTTTTTCAAAAATCATCCCCTGGGTGGGTGAAAAAGGGTGTTGAACTTTGTATGGTAAAACATTATTCCTGAAGTTAATAAACGTAAAACTTTGCATAAATACTTATCGAGGTACGTAATGAAACATGGAATAGTTACTTTTTTTGAAAATTACCCCCCAGGGTTGAAAAAGCATGTTGTAGTTTGTTCTAAAACAATGTTAATTGCAATTGCGAGCGTATAACTTTGCATACATGCTTTTTATAGGTAAATAATGAAACATTTTATCATGGTAAGACTACCAGGGTCTGATGATGGAGTCAGGAGGGAATCTACAGAACTCATTAATGGATAACAGTAGATGTATCGTGTTTGGGTTCTATTAAATTGTTTCTGCGAGACGTTTCACGATACAATTGACTACCAGCGTCTGAAGATGGGGAAATCGACCGTTCTTAATGAATGAATGAAATACTCTTTACTGCACACCAAACAAAAACACGGAATCAAGGAAATAAACAATAAACAACGGTACAATGGGCGGCTTATCAACAATATTATCATCAATATATTAAATAATCGTTACGGGTTCTGACAGACTGACTGAAAATCAACAAACAGCGTAAACCGCTGATCTTAAAGACTTGAAATATAGAGTAGTAGTTGTGTAACGAGTACGAAGTCGTGGGCAACAGCTAGTAATTCTATAAGATCAAAAATATTGTCCATGTTTTAACCTTACCTTCAAAGTCAAAGTCAAATATTTTTATTCATTAAAATCACAAGGATCACTTTGGAACGTAAATTTTACTGCCTGTTCCTTCGCGACCAAGCCAGGAAAGAAAGGCAAGAAACAAGGCTGGTTGTTTTTTTAATGATCCTTTTATAATACATAATACAGAAAATAAATTACGTCTAAATTGTAACATTTTGAACGAGTTGGAGCAATTTCAATCCCGAGCTTCTCTATCATCTAAATAATCCGATATTTTATAGTAGGCTCTTTTATAAAGATTTTGTATAATTACGTTTTTAAATTTGTTAATTGTTAATTTTTGTACATCCCTTGGGAGTTTGTTATAAAAGCGTACACCTTGCCCTTTAAACGATTTACTAACTTTATGGAGTCTACAAGTGGCAACAGCGAGTTTATCTTTATTTCTAGTATTAAAATTATGATTATCGCTATTTTTCGTAAACAAATTAATATTTTTGTGAACATACATTAGATTTTCATAGATGTATTGACAAGGGAATGTCATAATATTTATTTCTTTAAACTTATTGCGTTATGATTCTCTGGGGTCCATATTATAAATTGCACGAACAGCCCTCTTCTGCAGCACAAAAACGGTGTTTATATCTGCAGCACTCCCCCACAGCAGTATACCGTATGACATATTGTTGTGGAAGTAGCTGAAGTAAACTAGTCTAGCTCTGTCTACGTCTGTAAAAAGACGGATCTTTTTGTCTGCGTATGCCGCAGAACTAAGTCTCTTCGACAACCCATCAATGTGAGGGCCCATTGAAACTTATTATCTAGGGAGATCAGAACTAGTGCCTGATTTGAAAAGTGGAGTTATTTTACTGTGTTTCATTAAATCAGGGATTACACCACAGTCAATACACTCATTGAATATTAAAGCTAGTTCAGGAGCAATTATGTCAATCAATGTTTTCACGACGCTAACAGAGATGCCCCAGAGGTCCGTGGTTTTCTTAATATTTATCAGTTTGAAAGCTTTTATAATGTCATCACTATTTACATAATCAAAATTGAATTGTGTTTTGCATTCCGTTAAGTTTTCTTTTAACAATGACTCTGCGACTATGGGAGAGGAGTTTAAGGATTTTGTGGTAGAGACTGGAATATCGGTAAAAAAGTCTTCGAACGCATTAGCTACATCACCATCCTGATTGATCGTGGCATCGCCAATTTTCAAATTAAACTTATTGTTCTTAGTTGCGACTCTTCCAGTCTCGCTGTTGATTATTTTCCAAGTGGCTTGTACTTTGTTTTGACTATTTTTAATTTTAGAACTCAAATGACGCGCTTTTGCTTCACGACGAATATTTTTAAAAATCTTTGAATATTTTTTGACTTTTTCTTTAAACTCCTCATTAAAATTATATTGTTTTTCAGCATAAAGATCATACAATGTTTTTCTGCTTTTATGTATGCCCACTGTTGCCCAATCACAGAACTTTTGACCATCAGAGATCATGATCGATTTAGGTGTAAAAATTGAATTAAACACATCACTAAATCTCTTAAAAAACGTGTTATATAAATTATTATTATTATTATTATGTACACATGGAAGTACAGAAGTTAAGTTAAATTTAAGTTTGTCCAATCGATTAATGGTCATAGGTACACATGTAATTTTACTTTTTACAAGATTTTTTGTTTGAATTTCTATTATAATTATTTGACCAAGGTGATCCGATTTAATATTACTAATTAAACTTCTATTTAAAATTTTTACATTGGCAAAAATATTGTCTATACATGTGGCTGAAGTGTCCGTTATTCGAATAGGCTCCATAAATTGAGGCTTCAGAACAAATGATTGAAATAAACTAGTTATTCTAGTATTTAAAGAGTTATATTCTAGCAAATTTATATTGAAGTCTCCGCATGTAATAATGTATTTATTTGATTTTGATAATTTAAACAAAATTTCTTCCATATTTTTTTCAAAAATGAACTGCTCCAACTCTACGCAGGCTATTTCAATATGTCTTTCTACAGAGAGGTGAACTATATCTAATCGATCTTTAAATTTGATCTGTTTATTAAGTAGTATTAACGAGCCACCGCGTATAGTATGTACTCTGCAGAAAGAACTACCAACTCGGTGTTTACTGAAACTGAACATGACCTCATGGCTTTTCAGCCAATGTTCTGTAATGCAAATAATGTCTATGTTATTTGAGTTCATGTAAAATTCCAGTTCTAATTCTTTACAACTAATTCCTTCAATATTTTGGTGCATCAAGTTGGTATGGTTTAAATTTTTATTATTTATTGACTTTATGTTAACTCTATTTTTAAAACATTTATTATTTGATTTTTGAATGCTAGAGATTTCCTCTATTGTCTTATTATGCAATTTAAATGACTTGGAATAATTTCCAGTCTTTTCTTGAATTGAAGGACACTGTTCAATAGAAGCAGTTTGTTTAGCCAAGTTTTTGGCTGTTATACTAAAATAATAAGATCGTTGTAAAAGAAAGTCGTTTGTAAAAACTAAAAAGGTAGTATGTACCTTTGGTCAAATAATAAGCTTTACTAACAACATTGTTAGAATCAATTAAATGAATTAACTTACTATTGCATGATATTGTATGCAAAGTCATATTCAGCTTATATCTTACATCATTTTTTGCTTGTGGCAAGCTAATAATGGAATGTGAACATTACAATTTTATTAATTTGTAGTGAACACAGAGTATCAAAGTATTTAATAAGTTCTGATTTGTTCACATTACCCCTATTTCCAAGCCAAATAATCAGATTAGATATATTATACATTCGAATATTATACATACTTTTTGTTCTCAACCAAATGTTTTTAGGATACGTGTTTTTTTGTTGTTTTTTGGTTTCATGTTTTTATTATAATAAGCTTACAATACATCAGGTTTTGTAAGATGAATTAAGGGAATCTAATGAAAGGCCTTTGTTAGATAGTACATATCAAGCCAGGTTTTAGGGTTTCCTAATCGAACTAGGAAACCATGCCCGTCTGCCCAGTTACAGCCATCTTACTAGTAGATTTATTAGTGCTATAAAGTTGATATTTATCCGACTTCATTTGAGAAGATACCGCGAATCCGCAGGTAGACTGAGTTGTGCAGGTATCATAATCCGATGCTAATTAAATGTTATATTTATCTTCGTTCATTGTTACAACATCACGAGATCACGACCGACTTCAGTGAAATCGGTGACCCATGCGGACGTCACATCCTTCTACGTAGCTTGATTACAAATTCGTCCTTCATAATTATTCTTTTCCCAAAACAGCTGTGGCGTTTGGGTCAGTGGCCGAGGGGCTCACCACACCCACACGTGTCAGACCGAGACAGATATATTAGGTAAAGAGTAAGAAGAGATGAGATGGCATTGTTGGGGTAAGGATGAAACAAAAAACGAGTGTATGGTGTGGAATAACAATAGGATTTTGTGTAAACCGGCGAGTTGAGGCTGGGTTTTATAAAGTGAGCGGTCGTGCGGTTCTGGTTTAAGATGTGGCCATAGTGAGGTAAACGTGACCATGACCAGACCAGTAAAAGGCTACGAATGACATGAGACGGACGCTAAGACATACGATTTTTAAATTATCTTGATAATGGAGTGATCCAAATGTAGTGTGTAAGAGAAGGATACGGGCTAAGTTTTTTCAAAAAAGGAAAACAGTTTTAATACATCTTTTTTTTTAATTTTTCGTTCCAAATAAGTATTGAATTAGATAGTGCCTACGTAGGTTTTTATTAAAAAGTATGAATTTGTGCAAGAAACTGCAAAGACGCGCGATGGCTGATTGTGATTTGAAGTCAAATCACTGGACTAAGAATTTATGGTGTCTTCAAGTACCTACTGGGACATAACAGAATAGACAAAGCGAACCTTTCACAGGCGGTTTTGCTACTTGCTAGTGCCAAGTGGACCAAGGGACTTCTTGAACTGGGCCATTTGAATGATGAGTTCTATTAGAAATAACAAAAGTTTAGTAACTGTATTATTATTTATCATGTACTTAAAGGATATGGGTAAAATATAGTAATGTAGGAATCTTATCAAAGTTATGTTAATACAGTATGCTTACTGCATAGGTAATTAGGTAGGTACTTAGTTAGAGTGAGTATGAGGTTAGGTAGCAGTAAATAAAAAATAAAAAAAATAATATTCCAGACAGAAAAGATAGTTTGGAAAAAGTATGGCATTTTCTATCAATATTTTATTGAAACTAAAAAGGTAACTGTACCTATGTACCTAATTTGATTTTTAATTCGAGATATACCTAACAAAGAACTAGAAAAAACAATTGCATTGACGCTCCTCGTCTCTCTCCCTGTTAAACATCTGTATACAGAGGGGACTACCCAGATAGATTTAAGAAGTCGGTCCAACTTGGATCAGTATTCTCCGTTGAATAGAATCACAAAAACGTACAATGTTATCTACAATGCTGCTATCTATGTATCTACAACGTCGATAACTACCTCTAAAAATTGGAGGGGCTGGAGAGATTATAGTATGATGAAATTGATCTCTTTTCCAACAGCCTCTATAGCTTTAGGAAATATAATGTAGGCTAAGGCTATTTTATTGATCGAGCGAAGCGAGATCTCCAAATCAACTTGGGTAAATCGGCGTTGTATGTATGTATTTAGGTTTGTTTGACCGAAGATAACTTTCAAAGCGTTGCTCCGATCATCGTGAAATTTGATATACCTTATCGATGATCGGGTCAACACTTCGAAAGCTATCCTCCGACCGAGGATCGGATGAGTTATTGGTTCGAAGTTATCCTCGGACAAACAAACATACATATTGGTATAATTCGACGTTTTGAAGTGGTTGAAAATCAAGTTCAAAGACTCCGTTACATACATACCATGCTAATAAAAGGGGTTAAAAATCATTATTATGAGTACGGTATTTATCACGTACCGTTTTATGGGTGTTTCGACCGACAATGTTTCGGTTCAATTCGTGAACCATCAGGGTGAGTGCGATCCGCTCCGAATAACGTCTCTTCTCGCACAGTGTTAAAAATGTATTGGGCTGAGTTACAGAATACAAAATAATATTATATGCAATTGAATAGATCGGCCATTTGGCTCTTTGGAACATCGGCCGAGTTATTGAATTAGTTGAAAAGTACCTGCTCGTACTAAACGACATGACGTTTATCAATATAAAATGTCATACTTTTTCGACGTTTTCGATCCAAAATATTTTTGATTAGGTACCTACATAGTTATATTTTGCATTCTTGTAAGTGTTGGGTAGGTAAGGTCCTATTCTGCCTAGTGGAGTAGTATTAGTATTTCTGTATGCTGCTCTGTTTTATTGATCGCTGCAATCAGGATCCTAGATTACCTAAATACACAAATCTATATTTTTCCAAGCCCAGGACTGTCCTTTCATTTTGAGTTGACAATCCATCGATTTCGGAGGCATGCGAAAGTTGAAACAGCAGAGATTAGGCGCACAGCAAGGGGATCGAGACAGGGGTGTAATTCACCCCTGGCATGTGGAAATATACATCATCGGAAAGAGACAACTGTTGTTTATTGTGATAGGAGTGAGAGAGACTACACGAGAGCGAAAGAGCGCAATAACGTTAGTTGAACTCCTTTCGCGTTATACGAAATCAGGGGTGCTCTACAAAGGAGTGTGTATTTTTTATTCTGTGTCTGGGGTGCTCGTGCTATGTGATGGGGTCCTAGAGCCCATTAGCTAAACCAACGTAATTTATAGGTTTATGTTTTATTTTATTTTGGCAATGGTTCTTTTTATTCGATTAGGAATCACTGGCTTTAACCGAGCTTTTGAATGTTTATGTTATTTTTAACTCTAAGCTGCACTACTGCGCTTTAAATTTTTTAAGCAGGGTGCTAAGAGTACAAACCTCACCACAGCGCTTCTACCCGTAGACTTTCTTAACCGTCTCTGGCAAACATTTCTGTTGTTTACGATGACTAACTAAAATACGAACGGTCTTATTTTATTTACACTAAAGATCAAATTCGAATGACATGAGTAATTTTTTTGTTTTTGTTTGCGGGTGATCAACCACATTAGTGTTGACTAAAACTAGCCCGCAAAAACGCCTTCTTTGTTAAAAATACTTAAATTTAGAAATGTCACTTTAAATTTCATTCGAATTTGATCTTTAGTGTTACCAAAATAAGACCGTTCATACTTTGCACAAATTTAGTTAGCGTAAACAACAGAATCGCCTCCAGTGCCTGCTTATCTACTCAACAGACATGCATTTTAATACAGCTCTACTATGAATTAGTTAGAGCACAGATACTATTATAATACTGGTTAAAGTAAATGATTTCTATGTTTGATTTTTTTTATGTGACTGGAGTTGAAACACGCATATAATACCTAACCATCGCCTATAACAAAGTATTGCCCCGTAGGTCACGCACCTTCGAAACGTGCTCTATGATGCACTGCTCTGTTCATCAACTTAAGGCATACATGTGTAAAACCTTATGTGCCTGCAATTTCACCGGCAACGATACCCTTCAAATCGAAACACGGCAATGCTGCTTGTGGGCAGAAATGGGAATGGTGGTGCTTCCCCGGGCGAGCCCTTTCACATCACAAGGAACTCTTCAAGGTACTCTTAAAAATGAATATACCATCGTAACTTTTATGAATACACTGAGGGAAACCATACCGTACCAAATGATTCACTTTAACTTTCATTGTTAGTACGAGGTGTGGAACTCACTTCCAGGCCTTCCAGCGTCTGTTTTTATTGTATTTTATTATTTTAGGATTTTTTTCCGGACCACTATAATTTCGGAGTATTTAATCCAGAGATAACTCCGGAGTGAACAGGTTCTTTCTAGGCAAGCGTCAGTTGAGATAGTGGTCAAGCCTTTGACTGTTACGTACAAAAAAAACCCCATCATTGTCTGGGAGTCACTTGATATACGAACGTATTTCACACAGAAATAAAGTCTAAAATAGCGCAATGCTGTAAAACTGATCAGTAGGTACCTGAACTAAGCGGCATGCTGCCAACATGGCGGATGTTGTAAAGGGTGTTTTGTTATAACCCTTGTCTCCCTTTAGATTCATAGAGGGGTTCTGTTGACGCCTTCCCCACCACCTAAGGCCCAAAAATGAAAATAACGACCTTTATTCCGGCCCGAAAAATATTTGGGATGATAAAAAAACCGGCCATGTGCAAGTCTTACTCGCGCACCAAGGGTTCCGTTTTTTTTTTGTTAAGTTTGTGATTTATCTACAAACAAACAATTTTCGGATTGTTTCCTTTACTTGTGCTGTGAGACCTCCCTTCTTGCCAAATTACATGTTTATAGGTAAACGGGAAGTATCCGGGTTCCCGTTTACCAGTATACGAGTTTTCATACTTTTGCGGGTGTCAGAATATGCTGCATAAATGGCCGTATTTTTCGATTGCGTTAACTTACAAGGTTGATTTTTTACAGCTGCAAGTGAGGTAGGCATTTGATATTATTTCAACTTGATACGTCCACGCGTTTCTGAGAAAAAGGGTCTTGACATACATACAGACGGACATCGAAGTGGATATGTACAAATAAACTAATTTAAATATTTCGTTGCTATTTATTGTAGGAAGATCCAATACTATCAAAATACAAATCTTGTTCTTAATAAGTAGAAAGTTTTTATAGTTAAAGTAAGGAGTTAGTTAGGTAGGTACACCTAGGTACGTATTTATTTAGGTTCACGTTTTCACCTTGCAAATTATATTGTTTTAGGTGAGTACTCACTTTAATTCGGTATCACGTGAACAAGACGCATGGGCCCAGATGGGACGGAATATAGTTATAAACAATCAAACATTAATTGATTTTGAAAACTGAGTACCTAGGTCCCTACCTACGAGGGCTTGTATCGTCAGTATCGTCTTTATGCAAGCGCGATGTAACATTAGATGAATATCCATTAAAAATATATGAATGGACTCTAGTCGATTGCTAATAATTATGAAACTTACATGAATTACACTATTCTCAATTATGTAGTTACATCTGCCTTGTATTCATTCTAGATTTTCTATCTTGGGAAAATATGGCGGAATATTTAATGAAGCTGACGCTAGATGGCACTGACAATGTATTTTCATGTAGGAGTTATGCGGTAGATGGCGCTAAGTTGCTCTTTCAAGCAAGGGTCTCAATTGTGTTTTAAAAAATGACACAATTAGTGACGTGAAAAAGAAGTTTTACCGGAATTTTACGTTATTGTTTATTGTTATGTAATTATTTTATAATGTGTAATAATATGTATTATGGTAACAATTAATAAAATAATACAAAAGGCGTACATTCATAGGGTTATTATAACAAAAGCAAATTAATGTGTGCCTACCTAAATAATCTAGGTATTAACCAACTAAGCAAGCATACTACTCACACACAAACTCACACCCATTAGGTGCATCTCGGCTACATAAAGGTAGGAGTAGGCTCCCGTTGAACGACAGAAAATGGTTAAAAAAAAATACATTGGCCAGATGGCGGCGACAGTAAATTGTTAGTTCGGTTTTTGTGTACCTAATAGTATTAGCAGACATAGTACTCATATGAAATAGTAATATATTAGAAAATTTATGCACATGCATAATTTTGTATTGTAATAGTACATACATAATAATATGTATATTTAAATTATGAGTAAGAAATTACGTACTTTTTAGTTGACTCTATAATAAATATACTCAGAAAACGGTTGTCGGTGAATAAAATAAAAGATGCATGCTGATGATGGCGGAACGTTGTAATAGTTCTATCTCGGTATTAGATTGGAATAAGAAAGAGAAAGAACGAATAACAATAATAATATCGCTAAACGCTAATTTCGTCCCTCGCGCCCTTTCCTGCTGTTCTTGGCAACCAGTTTTGTTTGTGGAATGGTTGTAAATTTAATCTACCAATGAAAAGACACGATTGGTCCCTGGCGTACCATTGGCGTTGCAGAAGAAGGAGAGAGCATTATGGCGGGGTGTAGTGCGGGGGTTGCGGGGCATGGGTGCGGCGAGTCGGTAGGTAGAGCGCCCAGGCAAACTCTACCGACAGTCTTGTTTCGCCATTCGGAAAGAAGGTTATTGTTACAATGACACGGGCACCGGACTATCGATAAAGTGTGTTTGTATGTCGTTTTCGTCGATAATAAGTGTTGTGTTTACTTTCACCCGTGCGAATGTCTCGATCCTTACATTTTCGTTTGTTTTTATCTTTTAAACACTGCCGCATGGGACGGCGCTTACGTTTCAGTTAACCTTTTATTTTGAAACGATGGAACGTTGTTCTTATGGTTTTTACACTAAAAGGTATTTTATGTTATTTTTACTTTTGATTGCGACTATGATGAGGGTGAATGCATCACGTGTGGCAAAACTTCACCTATACTTACCGCTTTGAAGCTAAGATCTTAACTTTAACAAATTACAACTTTAATGATACTTTCTACCCACAAAACCTCATGGTGAATAATTTGTATCTGCTGGAAAAATAAGTATGGAATAATTATGAAGGCATTTTGACATAGATGAGGTATCTTTATACTTTAAAGATACCTACCTAAAGTTTGACGGGTAAAATACAGTTATGGCCATAGACTAAAATATTAGCTAATTGATGGAGGCTAAGTCAGTATTATTATTCCATCGGTTCGAGGAAAAACCGACAATGTGAGGCCCTCGCACTTGAGGGTCGACAGTCGAGGGGAGGGAGAACGCCGCCGTCTGTCTGCACACATGCAGAACCGGTTCGCGCTCAGACTTCCCCAGTGGGTTTCGATATTCTCTTTCAGTTTTACCACACGCGTTCGCATATTGCCCTCTCAGTCGTACGTTTTCATTATTTTTTTGCTTCCCCCTGTGAAATATTGCCAGACGGGCCGTTTTTGTATCGGTTTCTGTCCCCTAGATAGGTGTTTAAGATTTCCCTAAACATAACTAATACGGTAAGTATTTATGATATTAAAAAAATAACATGGTTTTTTATATAAATAATTAAAGCTTGTGCAAAAAATAACATGTTTTTTTTTATTAACAAATGCTTGTGCATTATAGACAAGATTCACACTAACCTGGGAAAGTTTAGCACTAAGAAGAGAACTCAATAGACTATGTCATGTCAGATTATTACGTTTAACGTTGTTACCTTATTTATCATCATAATAGACACCAAAATAAACCCCTTATTAACAGTAACCACTCTGACTAAAATAATAGTTGAGTTAAAAGTTTGTTTGCAAAGGAACCAGTGATCTCAAAATGCTAAAATTTGCCATGTTCCTAGCTATAATGCAATTCTATACATCGGAGTATCTACGTCATGTACTTAGTACCTATTTTACTTGTGACAATGGTAAATATTTAATTTTCTCCAAACTTTAGTAATCCAATATAATCTGACCTATGGAGCTTGGAATTCAAATTATGTGGCAGGTCGAATAAGCTACTCATAGTCTTTCATATTAATAATACTGCCAGCGTGAATAATTGCTAGGCTTTTTATTTTCATATTGTCAATGTGGAAATATTGACCATCTAGATATTCATTGCGGTTCTGATATTGAAAAATGCAAGCAGCAAGCACCAAGCGTGGTCTCAGTTGGAAGCGCTCAATCTATATCTTGGTTAAGAGCAAGTACCCTTAAACCATGTCACAGTTAGATAGTCTTTAATACATTTAATGGAGGATTACATGATTACACTATACGAGTTTAGTTAACTCCTCCTGGCTCCAGCATTAGACACTGGAAGTCATGACCACGAATCACGGGTCCGTAAAACATCTCACAAATACAAGTTAAATGAACCAATCACGGCCCCTTTAATGGAATTCCCTTTAACATCTTCCGAGATAATTATTAGATCAAACAATACCGTCATAAACATGTACCTTGCACCCAACAGCTTACAGGTTTTGTCCTTTTTTCATTCACTCGTCTAGGGGATGATTTTGAAAGATAATTGGTTTATGAATTTTTTTACCATAAAAAGTACCTATATCGCAACTTATCGCAAGTTGATGTCGTATTTAAAAGCCTGAAAAAGGTTTTGCAAATTGCTTGAAGGCAAGATGCTCGGTGATCGGACGAATGGATAAGACGAAAACCATTTCGAATCTCATTACATTCGATGTGGTGCCCATCCCGGTAACAGTTGGGAACTCTACTGTAGAAGTTGCTGAAGAGTTTGTGTCCCTAGAGCAAACAGTCCAGTTAGGTAGGTCCAACTTCGAGAAAGAGGTCTGTCAATGAATTCAACTCTGCTGGGCAGCATTCGGGAAACTACGTGACGTTTTCTCGTCCAAAATCCCTCAGTGTCGTACGACGAAAGTCTTTGATCAGTCAGTGTGTGATTGACATAATGATGAACTAATGATGACGTAACTAGTGATGACATAATGTGGTTCAAAAACACGGTCTTTTTCGTATGGTTCTCCTAAGAAGGCTCAATATCACTCAGCGTGCTCTGGAGAGGACTATGACTGGTGTTTCTCTACGAGATCGAATCAGAATTGAGAAGATTCGTAGACGAACCAAAGTCACTGACATAGCACAAAAGATAAGCAAGCTGAAGTGTTAGTAGGCAGGGCACATAGCTCGAAGACGGCTGTTGGGGCAGAAAGTTTCAAAACAAATCAAATCAGTTTATTGCGTAATACAAGGTACAAGGTGTTTAGTGTTAGGTACATAGTATAAGTGCAGCCATATTCAGCGATTTACGCATGCAATGTGGAGTTTAATTATTAGGTTCCATTATAATTGTACTTAATAACAATGTCAAAATTATTGAGTTAGTTATACTTAATTATTATTAAACAAGATCCTTGTCATCTAAGTATTCCTTACAACAATCAATAAGCTTTTCCTACAAGCATTTTTTTCAGATTTGCCTTGAATACATTCAGACTTGAAGCATCTAATACAGGCTTTAGAAGTTTTTTATATATCCGGGCAGCCATACAGATAACACTTTTGTTATAAAGAGCAGTCCTATAACGAGGAATTTTTTATTATTATTGTGGCGTTTGCTGTTACGTTTCATAAAAAGGTCCATATTTGTTACAACAAAGGTCGCAAGCTTATAAATATAGAGACTAGAGAAGTTTATTTCATGGAGATCACGCACTGGAAAGCGCAGCGTAGGCGCCCCCCCCCCCACTAGATGGAAAGATGTCCGTAGCCGTTGGGCGTAGGACGCACAAGATTCTTCGCTCTTGAAATCTATGAGGAGACCCATATTCAGCTGTAAACGTCCTATGGCTGATATAATTATGATACCTAATTTCTCTGAGTCTTTGTAGAAAAATGACTATGTTTCCACGAAATGGGGTAGACAGACAGATATTCTAAATTTCAGTCTTTTTCTATGTGTTTCTGTCACGTTACAAATTACTGTATAGATTTCGTCTGAATTGCATTTTGAGAATGTCAATACTCTTTTTGACCTTTTTGGAATGGGTGCCCGGATTTAGAATAGACCGCCCCCACCACATCCCCATCTCGTCCCGTCATCCCGTGGGCGTTGTACGAGGCGACTAAGGAAATAAAGCTGGGGTAGGGGTAGCAGCGTCCCCCATTATTGATCGAGCGAAGCAATATCTCCAAATTAACTTGGGCAAATCGGCGTTCTTTGTATGTATGTATGAATGTTTGCTTGTCCGAGGATAACTTTCGAAGCGTTGATCCGATCATCGTGAAATTTGATACATAGGTAGGTAATGATGGCACAATTTTGGTGTCACTCAATGAGCAAAACATTTTGGGGGATTGTTGAGATATTGGGGTTCAAGAGTGGCAAAAAATGAGACTATTAGGTCCCGTTTTTATTTTTAGTAAAGTTTTTGTTGTTTTTGAGTTATTAGCCATAATAAAAACTAAACTTTGACAAAATTCACAGGGTACCCAGTGACCCCACAGTTCTGTGATTTGGTATGCGTGTAGCTTAAATATCACAAATATAGGCAAAAAGTCTGAAATCTAGAATAACTGCAATTTGTACCCCAAAAAAGGGTAACCAGTTAACATGAACTTCCGCTACCTGTAATTTGAATGAAACTGTAGGTCAAATTAGGATGGTTAATTATTTCGTGGCACTATTTGGATAGTCAAAGATTACGAATAGTATTTTTTTTGTTTTTATGGTTGACTCGCGAGATCTCAGTTCGGGGCGAACCACTAGTAATACAGTAGAATCCGTTTATAATGACATCGAAGGGAAATGACAAACACGTCATACTAAGCGGACGTCATACAAAGCATTTTGTACAAAATAAACAACCTCCTGTTTTTGTTAGGTATTATAGTATTATGTATGTAATCATTTTAATAGAGAGAAACAGCATTAAATATAATATGTAAAAATTGTACGTATTAAATAAATTAAATATTTTTTCATTTTTTATCTAAGATGTTTGTCTGCTTTAGTCTACTCTGTACTTACTGAGACTCAAAACAAAATACAAGCCTCGTGCCATGCACGCGCCGGGCGTCATGTGACCCGTCCGAATACTGCAGAAGGTGTTAGGAATCATGTCGGTCACTATAATCGGACATAATTTATTAAAAATGGGTCATAATAAGCGACATGCCACTATAAGTGAAGTCATTATATCCGACTTACTTATAAATAATTTTATATGAAAACCAAACTTCACTGTGTAATTACTTCAAATTAAGCGGTTGGTTAATATAGGCGGAGTCATAATAAAAGGATTCTACTGTACAAGCAGCACAACTGCGCTCGCCAACCCGCATGTCCAGCGTGGCAAGTAAGGGCAATTCCTATATAATGATGAAGTCAGTCACTGGAATTCTATAGGGGAGGCCTATGTTCAGCAGTACGTCCTTTGGCTGATGTGATGATGATAATAAATATTGCACTTATAAATTCCAATCCAAATATACGACTAAGGTAAAGGCTATAAAGTTTATCGAGAATTTTTGTAGGTAAATAATTGGTAACTCGGTACCTACACTGTCTATATTCCTACTAAAAACTTCAAACCTGTGAGTTAAAAGATGAAATAGATGTGCAATCTGAGAACTTGGGTTATAAACCTCACCCACTTTTTATCTAGCCTTTGCTGTTTCACGGCTGGGCAAAGACCTCTTCCTCATCTCTACACTTATCTCGATCTTGTACCAAATCCCGCCAGTCCCTGTAATAAGCGTCTAAATCATCGCACTACCGCTTCTTAGGCCTTTTAATATATATATTATTAAATTATTAAAAGCGGTTGTACATAATGTTACCACAATAGGTTAGGTAATCCGTAATTAATAAAACCGTAAAACGAAATACAACACTATGTCCGTGAACTTTTGTTCTGTCTGACTTTGACAATGACATTTCTGTACGCTTATGACAGACAGTCGGAGAAATTATCACACACATAAAAAAATCAATCTAATCCCCAACGAAAGAAAAATAAAGCCATGTCTTCTATGGATCGTCCAATATTAACCAGGTATCTATTTAAATATTGTTAAAACGAACTACATAAAAAACTAACCAGAACTCAAATGTTTAGTAATTAATTATGTGTTGCGGGTAGTAAGGTCTGCATGAAACTAAGAAACTAAATCCTACCAAACTCCGGCGACCACCAGCCAGGAGTAGTTCTCAATTCTACTCATAATATTACTCATAATTAAACTAGCTGACCCGCCCGCGGCTTCGCACTCGTGGTTTGTTAATAAAAAACATTACCCACCTGCACAGTTGGGTAAAAAGCAGTTGTCTCAATCCCCCCCTATGTTTTATTCTATATAAATACCAATTTTACTTGAAATCCATTGAGCTGTTTAGGAGTATATTTGAGACAAACTTTCAGACAGACCGACAAAAATTCTAAAAATGGTCATTTATGATTAGGCATCGTATAAAAAGTATTTTAAATTAAAAATTTGGGATTTATTTTTAATCACAGACACACATTCAATTTTATTAATAGTATATACATACTTACAAAGATATAAACAATACGTACAACCGTTGCTAGGAAAAGGTCTCCCCGTTTACTTTCCTTGTGTTCTTTAGCCATCCTAACAGCACTGTTAGCACTGTTTACCTGCATTTAAAATGATTCTTGCGAATAATGTACTGTGTAAGGCAAATACCTTCTCTTTCCAGGATTATACCTGACCTTCCTATTTACTAAGTAATTATTAATCTATAAAAGCCTATGCATTCAATAATAATATTTATGCACATTTGTCTGTATCATGTCCATAAAAATAAATTTGAATTTACTTTTACTAATACTATAAAGAGGTAAGTTTTGTTGTTTGTATGTTTGAAGAGGTAAATCTCAGAAACTACTTTTCAGTAATTCCTGAGATTCTTTCACTGATAGAAAACTACACTATCTCTCAGTGCTATCACACACACTTCAAAGTAATATTATAAATGTAAAAGTTTGTTGTGAAAAAAAAAGTGGATATTTATTTGTTACTCTTTCCCGTCGTAACGGCTGGACCGATTTTGATGAAATTTGGTGTGTTGCTAGATTATGACCTGAATTCAAACGTAGGCCACTTTTGGCTGTTGACAAACAACGCGTGCGAAACCGCTGGCGGAAGCTAGTATTATAACTATTATTTATTTTATATTTATTTTGATAAAAATCTGTGCAAAACCTCAGTGTGTCAGCTAATCTATGACAAAATGGATGATGATAAGGTTTAAAATAAAACTGAAGAAATTCAGTTCTGGTAGGGGTTTCATTTTTAATAAAAAACCTGTTAAAAATGTCTTGAGTCATAAGATAGGATCTAGCTATAGTTTATTGGACAGTCCTCAAAACCTTATAAAAATGTATGTGCGCTATCCTTGATGGGTTAAGGAATAATAATATATATACATACCTCAATTAGTTTACCAAATCAAATCTTTTAATTGACATTGATTTCTCTTCTTTAGGTACCCTAACATTGTTAGTCATCTATAAATAAAATGGATTTTTTTAAAACTTATTAACTATATTTTAAAAAATAAGCACAGATACTCACCTATTCAAACTAAAAGTTACTTAACAAATTATAAGTAACTTTGGAGACTTTAAATAACATTGCAAGCAAATAAATTAGCCAATTCGCTGAAGAAAAGCTCTTCTTTCCAGAACTGAACCAGTAGATACCATTAAAAAAAAGGATCACGAGAAGGAACCACAGAGCCCCAGTTACCAACAACTCTCCAAGTCAAGTGAAAAACAGCATAACAACGAAGCCCAAAACGTGCCAGTGAGTCAGCATGTACCAGCCCAGCAACTACTGTCTCCCACTCACTGCTCAGGCCAGACTGTCACATCTAAAGAAGACTCCAAAGACAAAAATCTACTAAAAGTCTCCAATTCAACAACAATAACACTCATTGAAAACGGAACGCTCAATGGTGACAAGGACAAAGACTACCCTAAGAACTACTTCACGTTAGAATCCAAAATAGATAAAAAAGATGATAACAACAAGAACAGCATAACTATAACCAAAACAGCACCGAAACAATCACCGAGCAGTCAAGGTGACAAGACTAAAGGCCAGGCCAAATCGGCCAAAAGGCCATTACAATATTTGGAAACGCTTGCTGAAAAAGCGGGCATCACCTTTGAAGACAAGTACGAGGCTGCAAACACATTATTGGCTTTAGATAAACAGAATACTGTTAATCGTCGGCCACCTGAGTTAAAGCAGCCAAAGACAGAACCGGAAAACCATAATCAAGTAGATGAATACAACCGATTTAGGAATCAAAAAGAAGAAGATGACAAACTGCAGGTCTGGCCCATTTTATTATAATAATTAACTTAAACTAGCGATTCCCTTCGCATCCCCTCTGTGTGCGGGAAACAAAATTTCAAGTCCACAAGACATCTCTTGGACTGTGGTATTTTTGTAAAATCACTTGATAGCTTGAAACAGTTTAACAGAAATACATGAAAATAGAATGGGGTAGGGATATATTTAATTGTGATTAGTATACAATTTAAAGTAGTATTTATTATTCATCAACTAGATACAACAGCAAATAATCCAGCAACAGCAGCAACAACAATTGCAGCAACTTCAGTTGCAGCAACAACAATTGCAGCATTTGCAGCAACAGGCATTGCAACGTCAACACCAGCAGGTATTCCAGCAACATATCAAGAATCAACAAGACCAACAGGAGTTGGTAAGTGTTTATAGCTAATCTTACCTTTATATTGTAAGATTTGTATGGTCAGCAATGAATCTGGTTTGTGATAACTTGTTACTCTATTAGAGTTACATTTTATTAGCACACAAAATAATAAGAGCTAACCATGATGCATTTTTTCATGGAGTAACTATAGTTTAAGAGCTAATTTCATTGCTCAGTGGACATACACTTTGATTTTGTACAAGTATGCTTAAGCTTTATAAAACAAAAAGGTACAACTTGTTGATCGAGCGAAGCGATATCTCTAAATCAACTTGGGTAAATCGGCGTTGTATGTATGTATGTATATATGTATGTATGTTTGCTTGTCCGAGGATAACTTTCGAAGCGTTGATCCGATCATCGTGAAATTTGATACATAGGTAGGTAGTGATGGCATAATTTTGATGTGACTAAATGAGCTAAAAATGTCAGGGGGTTGTTGAGATATTGGGGTTCAAGGGGTGGTAAAAAAAAATGAAAATGAGACAATTAGGTCAAGTGGGGCGTCAAATGAAAGATCTTAATTAGTACATTTAGATTCCGTTTTTATTTTTAGTAAAGTTTTTATAGTTTTTGAGTTATTAGGCAAAATAAAAACTCAAGTTTGACAAAATTCACAAGGTGATCCCACAGTGCTGTAATTTGTTATGCGTGTAACTTAAGTGACACAAATATAGGCAAAAGTCTGAAATCCCAAATAACTACAATATGTACCTCAAAAAAATCTAACCAAAATACATCAACTCCCATTACCTGTAATTTGAATGAAACTGTAGATCAAGTTAGTTGGTTATTTATTTTGTGGCACTGTTTTGATAGTCAAATATTTGTTTTATTCGGAGACTAGTACAAGAAGTGGTTGGAATGTATATTAACTAGTGGTTCGCCCTAAACTGAGATCTTGCGAGTCTCCCATAAAAATAATAAAATATTATTTGTAATCTTTGTCTATAAAAATAGTGCCACAAAATGCAAATCCATTTAACTTGACCTACACTTTAATTCAAATTACAGGTAACGGGAGTTCATGTTAATTGGTTCCCCTTTTTTGGGATAGAAATAGCAGTTATTCTGGATTTCAGATTTTTCTCTATATTTGTGTCATTAAAGCTACACGCAAACCAAATTTCAGTACTGTGGGGTCACTGGTGTACCCTGTGAATTTTGTAAAAGTTCAGTTTTTATAATGGCTAATACTTGAAAAGAACTTACAAAGACCTTGTTTTAGACGTGCCACTTGACCAGATAGTCCCATTTTGTTTTTTTTACCCCTGTTGAACCCCAATATCTCAATAACCCCCTCCCCCCCCCACATTTTGAGCTCATTCAGTCACACCAAAATTGTGCCATTGCTACCTACATATATACCAAATTTCACGATGATCGGATAAACACTTCGAAAGTTATCCTCGGACAAACAAATTTACATACATACATACAACGCCGATTTGCCCAAGTTAATTTAGAGATCTCGCTTCGCTCGATCAATTATAAAAGAGACTTAGGACAGTCGCAAAAAATAAATTAGTTAAATTAATAATGTTGAAATAAAAATAAACTTTTTAAAGTTATTTAAAGGAACATATTATTTGAGCACCAACCTGTGAGTGAACACAAACGAATGATTATTGTTAAATAAAACATGTTTTAAAATGTGTAAATTAAGCTAAATTATACATACTGTCACGCCTTTATGCCGAAGTTGTGGGCCGAGCCCACGAATCTCTACTTGCTACGTTCCTGGCGTACTTATTTTATCAAGCCACAGCCTGACTTCGCCCATTGTTGGGTATAGGCCTCCCTAAGTTTATGCCATCC
This sequence comes from Philereme transversata, assembly GCA_963924445.1. NCBI lineage: Eukaryota > Metazoa > Arthropoda > Insecta > Lepidoptera > Geometridae > Philereme > Philereme transversata. The sequence goes on along the minus strand of OZ004348.1, from coordinate 20,890,588 downwards.
ACCACCGTCCTGCGCTCGTCTCACCGCACTTCTTTAGCTCTATTCAATAACCTATACGGTCCCACTGCTGGGCAAAGGTCTCCCCCATTTCCTTCCATTCCTTGCGTTCTCCAGAAATCTGCCAGTCAGAGTGGAACCCATCCAGTTCGTCGCGCCAACGTTTTCGCGATCTGCCTCGTTGCCGTCGTCCTGTAGGTTGCCAGTCGGTGGAGATCTTAATCCACCTTTCAGGGTGCAATCGAGTGACATGACTCGCCCGTTCCCATTATATCGCTCTATGATATTATAATTTATAAGAGCTTGCACTAGTAACCCTTTTTTTAAACTTTGACCCCCACCATTTTGGCCCCTTTATTTGCAATATTAGACTAGTATTCTTTCTAACTACTTCGAATTTTAAGTCTAATAGCTTCAGTAGTTGCCGAGAGAGACCAGCTGTGACAGACAGACGGACATACCAAATTGCACAATAGGGGTTTAGTTTTTACCATTTTGGTACGGAATCCTAAAAAATTACCTACTCGCGCCTTCGTGAGTGTAAGCTTGATTAATGGAGCGAATTAACTTTATATTTCGTTTTAGAATAAGTTTTATATCTGCTATTCCACCAAGATTGTAATATATTGCACTGCTCTTTACTATTCTCCTTACAATCGTACATTTCCGGAGATTTCTCAATGATTTGACCATGTTTATAAAAACTCTCAGAATGTATTTACTTATTTGCTAAACTAGAACATTTTTAATTACACGTATATTTAGAAAATTTTCGAAATATAGGTTTAATTCGCTTATGCGATTGGAGGCAGAAAATCTTACTATTACTAAAATAGATAACACTATAATTAAAAGTTTTTATCTATCTCTTACTGCTTAGAATTTTCCCGCACGGACCCAATTAATGAGATTCAAACGCTGTATAGGACAGTTTCGAGTTTTCTCTAAATCTGACGATTTGATGGGAAATGTAAAGTATTCTTGATGGCATAAAAGAGACGAACCCTCCTTTTTAGAAAAGGTACTTACTTAGTAGGTCCCTATTTCCAAACATATTTTTTGCCTAATGTTTTTAATGCGGTTACGCACCTTAAGTTAACTTATTTAAAGTTTAAAAGAACAAATAATTGATCTATATCTTTGAGTAACGATTCTGCGGCAACGAGATCAAAAGAAAAAACACATCCTGTTTAATTCATGCAGTAATTGTATATATTGCTGCATGTAGTAGTATATTGTGCGTATATTTCAAATACGTAATCAAGTTTATCAATAATCAAATATCCTATTCACTTGTAACAAAATGCATACTTTTACAAATCGAATAGTGTAGCAATGCATAGTGGCGGAGGAAGTTTAAGCTAAGCAGTACTAAAGGTGGGTTGTTGCGTTTTCTTCTCGGTCGTAGTTGCAGAAGCAATTTCAACATCAACAACACCAACAACATCAGCAACAGCAGCAACAACAACAACAGCAACAACAACAACAAAAACCTGAGTTATTACAAGTCACTCAATCCTCAGACGGACAGCAAAAGTTTTTGCAGGTGAGCAATCATGTTATCACAAACATCTGATTTAAACTATCCGAATTTACGATCGAATTGAATATCAGTTTCGCCGACTCCCCGTTTTAACTATGTATATTCAAAATATTGTTACGAGCTTTGTAAATGACGGAAAATATCTGCTATTGATGGTATGATTAAAACTCTGCGCTAGTTTCGGTTCACCTAACGCTAGTGATAATTTTAACTCTGGTCGAATTGACAGGATTCTATAAAATAACGAACGATTTGACACGAATTATATATTATTTAAAAATACCGCTGATAAATGAATGATAATGCGACAATTTGCCTATAGATCATTGGGTGTTCTTTAGTCAAAATAAAAACCAATACATCCGGGTTTGTAATAACCAGCTTGTTTTATAATTCTACCAACTAAGATCTTTCACCATCTGCAGATGAAATGGCGTGTAGCCTTCATGAAATTAGTTAACAGAGGATTCTATACACTTATCTATCTGTCATCCTACCGCGTTGGCTATCCATTATATCTGCAAATCGTGAAATAGGTCTATAGATGAGTAGTCCTGTAAAATATGCCCGTTTTTAGCCCCTGCATACTCAGCAATTCAACGTACCTGGAATCGGCGAGATCAATCTTAGTTTTTTAGCGTCACCACAAAACAATGTGAACTTGGTCTTCGATAAGAACCAGAAGCAAGGCATGAGCGCGGAGATCAAGTCGCAACAAGTAAGTTCTGCAATCTTTGCAATAATACTACTACTATATTTACGCCTTACCCATTTTAACCCGAGCCAGAACTTCTTAACCCTCACGCTATTATAAAATTGACTTTAATAAAGCCGGGTTGACACTAAGAGTTTTCACGGACCGAGATTTCTCGTACGATGTGATTGTGGTTGACAGCTTTAAGACTTTTCTCGCAAAGGATAATCATTTTTCCGTCCATTATCTAATTGTATGAAGCCAGATAAATAAATAATGAATACGGATCTGGATCTTTGTTGCTGGCTATTGAAGTTGTCGCAGAAATGTTAAGAAGAGTAAAATGCTCTAAATTTTTTTTAGGTTTAGTTTTGTTGTTTACTCTATCATTCATCCGCCATTTTAAATGATTTTTGTATGAAACTCGAATATGAGCCAGCTCGTAAAGTTGAGCGCGGTCAGATTTAAACACGAATTGGATACAACGTCCGAGAAAAATCGGATACGCTGTTGACACTATCAAAAGTTCGTCCAATAAACATCAGATTTTTCTCGGTCCGTGAACACTCGTACAGTTTCAACCCGGCTTAAGAAACATGATGTTACTATTTATCAATCTTCGATTGTGTTACTATAGGACTCCAAGATAGGTCCTTAGATATCTACCTAGCCTAGTGTACCTAGCAATAAATGCTAGGTACACTAACGGACAATATACTGAATATAATAATCATAAGATATTTTCATAATTTATTGCAGATTAAAGGGATGGAGGCGTTCATACAAAACTTCCGTGGCCTCACTGACTTCAACGCCACAACATTTTTCAAAATATTATTAATTCTTTTTTTTTAATTAATATGCCAGCGATAGTATTTAATTGTTTCAAAAGTTAAGTCTATCGTTGTTCCAAAGTTACGCTAACCGAAGTAGTGCCACAGGAATAAGTTGAAAGATCTTTTAAAAAGGTGGTGTAGTTTTCCGTTTCATATTAATGAATCAAAAACCAGGCAGGCACTAAGCGACTCCTGACCACATTGTTTCTAGATTTCCTGGAAAATTATGCAGTATTTTGCACAGTGTATGTTTACGCAAACAAGCTTACTTGCAGATCGGGCCAACTGACAGACTGGCCCATAATTTCAGCGTATCTATAAAAAAAAAATCTTTAGGGCGACTTGCGCAAAGATGCCTAAATGTATTTAGTGGCTAACCATGATTTAAGAATTGTCAAATCATACGAATACATCAAATTTAAACATGTTTAGTCGCTAAATATGATAAGGGATCGTTGTGCACGATTGCCTGCTTAGTTAACGATTGACTGACCCAAAATATTAAAAGAGCTACAAAGATCGCAATTCTGAAAACGTTAAAAGTACGAACGGTTCACAACGTGCAATTAAGTTTTAAAATTGCTAAACGCTACTATTATAGAGATATAAAAAGTAACGGTCTTAGGAGAACCGGTCATGTAAAGTTTATGCATGGTATTGCAATAGTTATCAGTGGTTTTAGTAAAGGTCTCACACTGTTTTGATACTTATTCAATACAAGCTTTCGACCGCGTCTTCGCGCGCTTGGTTTATCAATATAAAGTAGCCTAGGTCTCAATCCAGATCATAATCTATCTGAATCATAATACCAAAATTTCATCAAGAATGGTTCAGTCGTATCGTATAGTTGTGAAAATGTAACAGACAGAGAGACAGCTACTTTTGGTGCTATAATATTAGTGTAAATAATTCATAAATTTGTACTGAAAAAAAAAATTGTTATGTTTCTCAAAATTATAAGAGGTTAAAGATACATTCGTATAATCGTTGATTATCTTCGTTGCCGTCTGATTTAATGATTAACTGTGATTAATATTGATACTGATAAACTAAAATCAATAACTGCTAAACTAAATATATAATGATGACCTCCGTGGCGCAGTGGGCGTAGAGCCGGCTATGATGCAGGAGGTAGTGGGTTCGATTCCCGCCGCGTGACAAATGTTTGCATGATCTACAAATATTTGTTCCGTGTCTGGATGTTTTTCTATATATTATAAGTATGTATTTACAAAAAAAAAGTATATGAGTATTCTATCAGTTATCTTGTTCCCATAATACAAGCTCTGCTGCTAACAACCCCCGAACTAAGCATTATAAACCTGTCATTTAAAAACCGTCTATTATCGGCATTTTGGGCACACTTACAGTAACACTATTTACCAAAAACGAGATATTTACCATGATTTGTGAGGATTTAAGTATCCCGGTATTTCGACGCAGTTGCATGCGCCATTGTCACGGGTAAACTGAATTTGTAATTACAAATGTTTTAATATTTTAGCACGAAAAGCGTTCATAACCATGATATTTTCAAAAATTGCACCCGTACAGTAAGCTCCGCTACCTTAAATCGTTAGAAAAATAAATTAAACATAATTTATTTGTCCGTGCAGATTGATGGTCAAACGCAAGTAGTCCAGCAGCAAATGAGCATGTCGCAACACGACTCGTCGCAGCAGCACCATCAGACGGTCACAGTCGTCTCCTCCATGCCCAATTCAATGGCTCATCAGGTATGTTCTCACTTTCAGGTTTACTTTGTTGACATTTTTTTATATACCTTTAGAGTTCCTGATGAAATACTTATTTTCAAAGAAAAGGTACTTTCCCGGAGAATATTGCCCCTACATTGCCTACATTTTGTGTTTCGGAAGGTTGAAACTGAATTGCACTATTAGTTGTTGTTTCTCCTTTTCGTGTCACTGGTACTTTCTCGGTCACCCTGTATTAGGTCGGTGATCATGTTGAGGTGTGGTTTTTTTATACTACCTGGAGACGGTACCAAGCATGTTGACGTTAAGTGGTAACAATTGCCTATAACAGTATTGCCTTGTAGGCCACGCACCTTAGAAACGTGCACTGCTCTGCGTCCATCAATTTGAGCGTACGGGTGTAAAGCCTCATGTGTCTGTAATTTCACCAGCAACCATAGCCTTCAAACCGAAACACAGCAATGTTGGCGGCAGAAATAGATATGATGGTAGTTTCCTTAACGCGAGCTCTTTACAAGGAACTCTAATGCTTTGTATGTATGTTTGTTTGTTCGAGGATAACTTTCGAAGCGTTGATTCGATGATCGTGAAATTTAAAATATACGTAGGTAGTGATGGCACAATTTTGGTGTGACTAAATGAGCTAAAAATGTCGGGGGGGGGGGGGGGGGGGGGGGTTGTTGAGATACAACAACACTGTGGTTCAAGAGGGGGAAAAAATGAAAATGAGACTATTAGGTCAAATGAAAGGAAATTAGTACATTTAGACTATATATAGTTATGAGCCATAATAAAAACTGAACTTTGACAATGTTCACAGGGTACACTAGTGACCCCACAGTGCTGTAATTTGGTATGCGTTTAGCTTAAGTGACACAAATATAGGCAAAATTCTGAAATCCAGAATAACTGCTATTTGTACCCCAAAAAAGTATTACCAATTTACATGAGCTCCCGTTTCCTGTAATTTGAAAGAAACTGTAAGTCAAGTTAGGTGGTTTGCAATTCGTGGCACTATTTTGATCGTCAAAGATTACGCGAGATCTCAGTTCGGGGCGAACCACTAGTAATATCTTGTTGTCAGTGCACAGTGGTCGAAACATAGTACAGTAGCAGGTGAAGTGGCTGTGGGCAGGGCACGCACTGGAAAGCGCAGCGTAAGACGGCCCCTCACTAGATGGAAAGACGATCTGTTACAAGTTGCGGCAGCCGTTGGGTGCCGGCCGCACAGCCGCACAAGATCGCTCTGGAAATCTTTAGGGGAAGCCTATGTCCAGCAGTGGACGTCATGCAGATCCAAAAAACTCCAAAAGAGTAGTAGTGTTCCTAAGAACAGTGGAGTACCTGTAAAAGAGCTCGCCCGGGGAAGCACTACCATCATATCTATTTCTGCTGCCAAGCAGTATTGCAGTGTTTCGGTTGGGAGGGGTTGGTTGTCGGTGAAATTACAGGCACATGAGGCTTTACACCTGTATGCCTCAAGGCTCAAGTTGATTGACGAAAAGTGAGTCGTAGGGCACGTTTCTTAGCTGCGTGACCTACGAGGCAATTCTTTGTTATAGGCGATGGTTACCACTTAACATGTTTAGTCGCTAAATACGTTTAGGGATCGTTGTGCAAGCAGGGGCTTCACTCGCGTTGTTTGTCAATATAAAGTAGCCTATGTTTGAATCCAGGCCATAATCAATCAACACACTAAATTTTATCGAAATCGGTTCAGCCGTTACGACGTGATTGAGTAACAAACATCCAAACTTTCACATTTTTTAAATTACTTTAGTTTCTAGTATGATAGTCGGTTAGGTCAAGGGTTGACCTATGGGTCTTGACATATGAGATTTTTTTTAATGGCATTTTAGCCAACAACATAAGATACACTGACAATATTTACATGTACTAGTGGTAAATCCTACTGCTATTATAAATAAAGAAGCTACTATATTTATAATGTTTAAACGGTCTTCAGTTCCCTCTAAATGTACCACTCAACTCGAATCGGAAGATTTAAGTTTATGTCGGTGAACTTTTACAGGACTTATGTTAAATGAAGAAAGAAAAGAAAAACATTTATTTGTGACGGTACAAAACACACACAGCACACAAGAGAACATATTCATGCACACAAGAACAGCAATACCTAACAAATGTGTGTCTCACAATTGCCTATATCTAAACGACCTACGTCACAAAAAGGCGCCCAACTCGCAAAAAAAAAAAGATAAATGATTTATGGTTTCTCTTTTGATGATTTTAGAATTAGTACACAAAGTCAAAGCCTTTTTTTAGGGTTCCGTACATCAAAAGGTAAAAAAAGAACCCTTCATTAGATCACTCTCTTGTCCGTCTGTCTGTCCGTGTGTCACCACCGATTTTCTCAGGAACGGGTGGACCTAGTAAGTTGAAATGTATACCAGATACTGAGGTCTATAGTCCCTATTAGGTGTGTAAAAATCAAGGTTCTGAATCAACACGATTAAAAGATATGGGCAAATTTAGATTTTCGCTAAAACTTGTAAGTACCAAAATTACCATAATTTTCAACTTTTTTATTTATCGGAATTTTCCTTTTACTTGTGCTGTAAGACCTTGCGTTTAACCGAAATTGACAATTCTAGGTCAACCGGAAGTACCCTATATAGGTTTTGATATGAGGTTAGGATGGCAATATCCTGGTGTGACTAAATGAGCTAAAAATGGGGGGGGGGGGGGGGGGGGTTGATGAGATAATGGTGGCGATTCTGTTGTATACGCTGACTTACTAAACTGTGTAAAATACGAACCTTCTTATTTTGTTCACACTAAAGTTCAAATTAGAATGACATTTAAAGTGACATTTCTAAATTTAAGTATTTTTGAATAAGTAGGCGTGTTTGCGGGCTAGTTTTAGTCAACACCAATTTGATTGATCACTAAAACTGGTCGGCAAACATGCTATCATAACAAAAATTACTTAATTTTAGAAATGTCACTTTAAATTTCATTCTAATTTGATTTTTAATGTGAACAAAATAAGACCGTTCGTAGTTTACACAATATTAGTTAGTCATCGTAAACAGCACATTTTTAGCTCATTTGGTGACACCAGGATATTGCCATCACTACCTACCTATTTATCAAATTTCACGATGATCAAATCAACGTTCGAAAGTTATCCTTGGACAAACAAACTTACATACATACAACGCCGATTTGCCAAAGTTGATTTAGAGATCTCGCTTCGCTCGCTTAAGCAACGTTTCGCGGGGTCTCTTCTTGGATGAGGGTAGGGCATTGTCATCTGTAAGCTCGCGTGAATGTTAACTCTTTATTGTACACCACAAAAAAAATGAACATAAAAATAAAATCACAAAGCAACAAGTACGCGTGCTTTGAACGAAGTCTTTCAATTCGTACGAACTTCAGGTTAATGGGTGAAATTGGAGTGAAATTTATCATTAGGTCATAGAAGTTAAGTTTGTTGTTTGTTAGTTGTTTCTTTGTAGAGAGTAATCTCAGAAAGTACTTAACCAATTCTGAAAATTCTTTCACTTATATACAGTTACAATATCCCAGAGTTATAAATAGCACAATGATAGTGTAACTTTCTATGTTTAATTTTGTCAAAAATTTGTGTCAAGCCATTGCGGGTATAAATCTCACTCCCATAATTCGTAATAAAATTCTGTGCAATACATTATTGTTTGGCTCCGGCGTCATCGGGAGTAAAATCTGGAGTGAAGTGTGGTGTCGACAATGAGGGAGGAGGGCTGTGGATAGGACATACCGCGCCGAAGCGAGAAAGCCCTGCGTCAAACGTCAGTAGCATCTGAAACTCGGGGTTAAAAGCGTCTCCCGGCGCAGTAGTGGCCGTCGACCACCAGCTTTTGCGCGTTTCCAAAGACTTTGTAACCATGAAAAAAGTTATGTCGAGGAAGGAATCAAGGAAGGTGTTAGTTCGTAGTGAACATAGTATTGTATGCAAGGTAAGCTGTGACATACTCTCCCGCCATAGCGATCCCTATGCTGTTATTGATTTTATGTTAGAGGTCAAACATGCATTATTATGTAACTAGTTTTCAGTAAACATAACAACAATAGCTATACTTATTCCCGGTACCGATTCTAGTTTGAATTCTGTCGGTGTTCAAACAGCAAGAATCATACAAGTATTTATTTTAGAATCGTAGGTAGACTGAATATTATTAGTGAAATACCGTATCTGGACTGTTTCGCTTTCCCCTTAGTGATAAGTGCGCAACGAAAACAATGAACCGCAAACTGTTGCTCGTCGGTCTGATCAGATCACACAAAAACAAGTATTAGTTAAGCTCTCAGTTACTTCTAGCGTGTAAGCGGCAAGGATGTAGAATCAAAGGATTATGCATCTCGTATAAATATTTTGCAATGCAACAATTTATAAATAAACACAAAGTTGACCTGCCTTAAGCTAAACGGTTTACGCATGCGCTTGCAAAGAAACCTAGTTTAGTAGACAAATCAAAATGAACCCTGTGATATCTATGAATAAATGTTATTGCTCTTAAAATCTGAGTTCGTCCAGGCAGCCGGGCTGGCTATTATGGCCACCATTCAGTACACGAGCCCATCCCAATCGCGAACCATAAAATTTACACGCAGATTTTTGATTGTTTGTCCTAGGTAGACGTACCTACTCGTCAGCAACATCGATAGTTGACTTCCAAACTGATACCGACGTGACGTGAGCGCCACATGCGACTTGATTGTTGTCTTATCCATGTTCATTTTAAGGCCCACCTGTTGGGAGACTATCGGAATTCGTCTTACAACTACATTATAGTGTTTCGCCCCGAACTGAGATCTCGCGAGTCTCCGATTAAAACAAAAAAAATATTATTTGTAATCTTTTGATGATCAAACTAGTGCCACGAAATAAATAACCAAATAACTTGACCTACAGTTTCGTTCAAATGACCGGTAACGGGAGTTCATGTTATATGGTTATACATTTTTGGGGTACAATTTGCAGTTATTCTAGAATTCAGACTTTTGCCTATATTTGTGTCACTTAAGGTACACGCATACCAAATTACAGTACTGTGGGGTCACTGGTGTACCCTGTGAATTTTGTGAACGTTCAGTTTTTATTATGGCTAATAACTCAAAAACTATAAGGACTTTACTAAGAATATCTCAACAACCCCCCAACATTTTTAGCTTATTTAGTCACACCAAAATTGTGCCGTATCTTTATTTCTAGTGTTAAAATTATGTTCAGCGCAATTTTGCTTAAACATATTAATATTTTAGTGAATAAACATCAAGTTTTCATACATGTAATGTCAAGAAGATGTAATTTTTTTATATCATCATGATCATTGTCAGCCTTTCTCATCCCACTGCTGGACATAAGCCTCTCTTCGTTGTCGCCATTCACCTCTGTCCTGCGCTGTTCTAACCCACATACGACCTGCGATTTTTATAATGTCGTCGACCCATCTTGCCGGTGGACGACCTGCGTTCCTAGTTCCATCTCGGGGATACCACTCAGTTAGCATCCTGCTCCACCTGTCATCACCACGCCTGGCCACATGTCCTGCCCAACTCCATTTGAGTCCCAATATACGCTTGATGACGTCTTGAACTTTAGTCCGCTTGCGAATTTCGGTATTGGGGACTCGATCTAACAGTGTGATGCCGAGCATGGCGCGCTCCATGGCTCTCCGTGCGAATTTTTTTATATATAATTTATTTATTTATATTTAGGTTATTTATTTATGTATATATCATTTCTTTATATAAGATTGATTTATATCATTTTTAGCTTAGTTTGGAGCTAGATGGTGCTGTGTGAAATGTCCGGCATTATTTATTTATTTATATATTATTGTGTTTCATTATATTTATTTCATGACGTACCGATACTCTGGGGCCCATATTATAAACTAACTGTTGCCCGCGACTTCGTACGCGTTACACTACTAAATGTGTATGTAACCTAGACATAAAGCTAAACTTGCTGTTGCAACTTGACTTGACACGCCATTTTTATCCCATGGGACCTGATTTATGGGATAAAAGGTAGCCTATGTGGTAATACAGGTTATAATTTACGTATATACCAAATTTCATCGAAAACGGTTCAGCCGTTACGACGTGATTGAGTAACAAACAAACAACTATCCAAACTTTCGCATTTATAATATTCGTGTGATTACACGAAAAGCATAAAAACGGTGTTTATATCTGCAGCACTACCCCACAGCAGTATACCGTATGACAATGCTGTAGAAGTAGCTGAAGTAAACTAGTTAAGCTGTGTCTACGTCTGTAAACAGACGGATCTTTTTGACTGCGTATGCTGCAGAACTAAATCTCTTCGACAATCCATCAAGGGCTCCATTGAAGATTATCATCTAGTGTTGTGTCTAAGAACACGGTGGTGTCCACGAGAGCTAATTCTTTGTTAAAGACAAATTTTAATATTTGTTTTGACTGGTTTGATATTTGGTAGTATAAATCTATACTTATGAACCTATATTTGGTAGTATATTTATTACACTTTGTTTTATTTTCATTAATGATGAAAATGATTTTGAATCTTATTTGAACACCCTTAGCACTCACATCTCAGGATGGCAAGGTATGTCACGGCCTGCCGCGGTCTCTTTGTGTTATCAACAAAATGTGAGTGCTAAGGTTGTTAATTATGATTCAAAATCATTTCAGCGTTCAAAAATCCTTTGCCATGCCGTCAGTGAGCGCCGCCCCTTATAGTGCTAGAACTTTTGATGTTTCTGCAGTCGTTGGTATTTATTGTGTTGTTTTTATTGGTGCAGAACCAACAGTCTGGGGCAACCATCCAGCAGACAGGGCCGCTTCCCAGCATGCCTCCGCTGCACAGCCTCCCGCAAAACACGCAACAGGCTCCACAACTCAGGTAAATATTAAATAAATATGACTAGCGATAACCAGATTTTCGATTTTACTTGGGACAACCCTGCCTGAGGCCAGGGCTGCGGTGCGTAGTGCGAGGCGAGACCTGTTTCGAAGCGAATCGCATTTACCCTGATTTTAGGTTCACGAATTAAACCGAAATATTGTCCGTCGTAACAGCATTAAAACGTAATGTGATGAATCCCGTATTTATAATAATGAGATTTTAGATTTATGATCCCATCTCTAGTGTTTACTATGCCCATCCCTAGAGTTTGATAGACTGGCGTGAATATCACTATGTTGGTGTAGAATTTTTAGCTCCTTTGTAAAAATAAGTCCGGAAAAACACCTATTTACTGTGGTACTGTGGGATGTACGAGATTTGAGATCCAACATACGAGATTTTGAACTGCTTTTGTACGAGGAAAAAGTTCTATGGTTGGCAACCATGGTTATGACTGAATGTAGCCAAAGGAAATCTCAGAGGTTAAAATATTTGTTATTAAACAACAGATTTCGACGACATGTCTTAGGTAATCTGTGGTACACATACAGGTAGGGTAGAAACCGGTAGTCGGGAAACCTGACGATCATGTCGAGACCACAACCCTCATGGCTGTTTGTGCGGATAAGGATCCAATATCCGAAACTCATGTGTATCTCTTCAGCTTCCTCAAAGAAAATCAGTGAATTCTGAATATGCCAATATTTAGTACATATTTGGTAAACTCTTATTCTTTTCTCACCCTTAGAAGATATATATAGTTATAAATAAAAATAACTCTTGAGAGATTTCTTTCTACATTCTTGAAAGTTTTGGTTTGGCATGTTAGTGTACTAATTTAGTACTAAAATTCTGGCTAAAGTTTCTACGTTTGTCGAAACGGCTAGAGTAAGCTGGCGACCCGGGTGCCTGGTTTATAAACTATAGGTGATACACTTTGAAGATAAGATAGAAGTCATTTATTTAACCATGTGCTTTATTTTGACCAACTATTAATGTTAGAAAATCTTGAGGAGCCGCGTCGTGTCTAACGGTAAGTTCGCAACTACCACTCCCTCTGTGTAAAACAATTATCAAGCCGGTCTGCATCCTTCAAACTTGTCTCTATTAACAAAACATATAAAAATCGCCAACAGATGGCGTGACATGTATCGGAATGCAACAAAATAAAATACAATAACAGCGTGTGTCGTCTACAATCCACCCTCTTAGTGCTGAACTGAGCCGACAAACATATTAGAAATCAAATGAATACAAAAAAGTGTCAGATCAGCACTAACATTCCGTTGGTGCAAGTAGTGCGACACGCGTTACCGGGCGGCGCACCAAACCAGTGCGGGTGCGCACGTCCACCATTCGCACGCGACCATCATCACCCGCATGGGTCGCACTCACCACTCCGTGCCGCCAACATCCACGATCTAAATTAGGTTCCATTATTAGAACATAGTCCCCATCTCGCAATGCTCTCTGATCCCTAAACCATTTCTGCCTCGGAATTAAAGTAGGGAGATATTCTTTAACCCATCGCGCCCAAAACATATCGGTCAACCTTTGCGCTAGGCGCCATTGTTTTCGCAGACATAGATCGTCGTTATCATACCTACCAAACACGGGACCGTTCGATGACTTACCTAACAAAAAGTGATTAGGCGTTAAAGCTTCAGGGTAATTAGCGTCACATGAAACATGTGTAATAGGGCGACTATTAACTAGGGCTTCTACTTCAGCGAATAAAGTAGACAGCGTCTCAGGGTGTGGAGCGCGTTCCTTAAGAACGACTTTCAAGGCCGTTTTCACCGTGCGTATCATACGTTCCCAGGCACCACCTTTCTCAGGGGCCCCAGGGGGTATGAACCTCCACTCTATACCTCTTACGGTACCGTCTTCACGGAGTTTACTCTCATTGAGTTCGGATAGACTCCGCTTTAACTCGTTATCTGCGCCGCGCAGGTTCGTCCCGTTATCTGAGTAGATAACGCTGGGCGTACCGCGGCGAGCTACGAGTATCATACGTCTGAGCGCCATGATGGTGGAGTCTGTACTCAGACTCTCACTAATTTCCAAATGAATGGCGCGTACCGTTAGGCACGTAAACATTACGCCGTACCTTTTTACTCTTTTTCGTCCGATAGTGACCTCCATCGGTCCGAAAAAATCCACCCCTGTGAACGTGAATGGGTGTCGATTGTGCTGCAGACGAGCAGCTGGCAGGTCCGCCATACGCTGTGGCTGCGGTGTCGCGCGCCGGTATCGGCAGAACAGGCAGCGCGCTGCGACCGTGCGTACGGTAGGACGCAGCTTCAAAATCCAGTAGCGTTGTCTTAACTCGTTAACTACAAGTTCGTGGGCACCATGCATAGCTTTCTTATGATAGTATTCGACTAATAGACGAGTTATTTTGTGACGACCATCGAGTATGGTGGGTCTCATAGTCAAGTGGGATACACCTTCGACTTTATCGATTCGACCGGCTACTCGTAACACATTAGTGTCGTCTAAATAGGGTGTCAATGTTAACAAACGACTGTTTGATAACAAAGGCTTATTTTGCTTGATAAGCTCAATGTCTTGTGCGAACGAATCCTGTTGAGATTTACTCAGCAGAAGAAGTTCAGCTTCGTTCATGAGTTCAACATTCAAACAAGTATCAATTCGTCGACATCGTCTGATAAACAATAAAATTCGAGCGGTTACTCGGACGAGTCGTAACCAAGACGAGTAGTCATTTTCGTTAGGTAAGAAATATTCAACGACCTGAGTCGTGACCACATTCAAGCTCCTTTGTTCGAAGACTACATCTGGTGATGGCTTCTTTGTGGACTTACAATCCTTAGGCCATGCATCTTCAGGTTGCCGTAAGAATTGTGGTCCTAGAAACCATACGCTATCGTATGTCAGAGGCGGCGTGTCGTCTTTGGTAGCTATGTCAGCTACATTCAACTTAGTTGGGACGTATCGCCACTCTGATAAGGTCGTGAGCTCATCAATTTCACCTAAGCGATGAGCTACGTACGGCTTATAGCTTCTTGGATCGCTACGGATCCATTGTAAAACCGTTTGTGAATCAGTCCAAAAGTACCGTTTATCAGCCTTCATATTTTTATGTTCCCGCTGCAGTGAGTTCGCGAGGCGTGCGGCTATGAGCGCGCCTTGCAGCTCCAGTCGAGGAACTGACACAGGCCGCAGTGGGGTCACTCGGCTCTTACTGGCGGCTAGACAAACCAATACATTCCCGTCTGCTCGAGTAAAACGCCAATAAATAACTGCGGCGTAAGCTTTAATAGAAGCGTCACAAAATATGTGCAGTTGTTTATTTACAATAGACTCGGCACTTCTATCTATACCTATCTCTAACTGATAGCACTGAGTCCAACTATCAGTATTGTTATACCACCTAGGTATACGTAGGGATTCTAAAAGTTTTAATTCATCGAGCCACTTCACCCATTTGGTGTGCTCATCAGAATGGATGCGGCATTTCCAATCAACTTTAGATCTGTGCACGTCTTGAAAAATGATTTTACTTTTTATAACAAATGGCGACAAAAATCCGTGTATGTCGTAAAGAGACATAATAATGCTAAGCATGTTAGCTTTCGTAGGTGGCGTAGAACCATTTAAAATATCACTAGGAATTCTGTCAAGCGAAATCTGAAACCCAAATGAGTCGTCCGCAGGATGCCATATCAAACCTAAAGTGCGCTCACTCGTATTCATGGCTCCATGCTTAAACTGCACAGCTGTGTGCGCGAGCGCTTCCGTAGGAATTGAATCTAAAACCGGTTTGCTATTACTCGACCAACCTCTTATTTCAAAGCCACCTTTAGCGTGAATAAAAGTTATGTCTTTTATTAATTGAATAGCCGTACTCTCATCACACGTAGAATAACAACAATCATCCATGTAGTGGCTATTCACAATTACATCTACAGCCTCAGGATTTATATCCTCGTATTTCAAGGCATTTTTATTTTTAACATATTGGGCAATGAAAGGCGAGCATGTTGCACCGAAAATTAAACTTTGCATAAGACAAACTTTAATCGGACCATTCGATTCTTGCCACAAGAACCGAAGAACATGCTGGTCTTCAGGGCGAATTTTAATTCTGAGAAACATATCACGAATATCCCCAATAATTACAATTTTATTCTCCCGAAATCTTAGCATAATTCCGTATAATGAATTATACAAGTCCGGTCCGGTTAATAAATAATCATTTAGGCACACACCGTCTACCTTAGCGGCGGCGTCAAATACTAACCGTAACTTATCTGGTTTATTAGGATTCTGAACACCAAAATGTGGCAAATACCAAACATGATCAGCTGAGAGGCTGTTATCAGTTAGTTCTCGAGCGTAACCATTATCTATCAATTTAGATATTTCTTTCTTATACCTATCAGCGTAGTCAGCATTCTTATGGAATTTCCGTAACAATAACTGCTGACGCGAGTAGGCATTGTTGTATGAGTCAGGCATCATAAAATCATCCTTTTTGAACGGTAAACCTACTTCCCATTGATTACCTACCTGACGGGCTGTGCTATCTAAAATATCAATAGCGCGAATATGATCTGTATTTTCACGAGATACGGGTGAAATACCAGTCAAATCAAAATTAAAGGAATTCTTAATCAGGTCATTAAGTTCGCTGAGTTCAGACATATCATTATCACGAGAGTGTGCGAGATGAAACACATTTTGTTCACTTACTCTGGACTTGGTGGAGGAGTGAGTGCGGCCACGGTGGAAACCGTGGATGGTCCATCCCAACCGACATCGTGATGCGTACAGCGAGTCCCTGTCTCCATGTATAACCTCGAGAGGAGCTATTAGGAAATAATTATCCTCACCAATTAACATTTTTGGCTTTGCACTTGCATTGGTGCAAATCATATGTTTGATATGCGATAAGTGCGTGCTATTTACACTATTCAAGATAGACAAATTTTGTGAACACAATTTTAACTGAGCACATCTACGTAACTTACAGTCATAACTAATATTGTCCTGTCCCGTTATTTTTACTCTTACACTAGGCACTTCTGATTGGTACACTGACAAACCGAATGCATCAGTAAACTTTATAGGACGCGCACTAACACACTCTAAGCCTAGGGTATCTGCCAGCTCGGCATCGATCACTGACACTTCAGCACCATCGTCCAGAAGTGCGTAGGTATTCACTACACCTTTAGGGCCACGTAATTGAACCGCGATCACTTTCAACAGTGCGAATTCATCCGGGGCGATGCTCACGTCGTCACTATCTCGAGCGAAATGCATCATAGACGCATCGGGTGCAGTTACAGGTACAGGTTCCGGGTTTACGGTCATCTTATCAGTCGATTGTGACGTCATCTCGGGTTTCGTCCAGTGTAGCAGGCGGTGGTGTGCCATGCCACAGTTATCGACGTCACACATTGGTGCGGGGCACGTATCTTTATTGTGTCGAGTTAGTAGACAACAATAACATAGGCCGCGCGTTTTTACAAATCGCCATTTATCTCTTCGCATTGCTCGTTTGAATATGCGACACTCTGGTAGGGTATGAGTGCCCTTCTGGCAGAATCTACATACATTATTATCAGCTGTTGCAGCGACAGAAGATGTGTAGACAGTACGATGACGATACTTGTCTTCAGTGCGCTTTGTAGGAGCGTCCATCGGCTTCTTGTCTCGCGGAGGTATACATCCGACGACTGATAACATTTCAGCTTCTATCTTTAAGAACATAGCTAGTAGTTCGAGCTTCGATCTGCCTTCGCGTAGACGATTGTAGGCAAACTCCGTCCATCTACCTATCAGGGTGTTCGGCAATTTTGATATTATGGCTGCAGCGAGCTCTGGACTTCGTAGGTAGTCATTCTGGTGTAGTGCGCGTATTGTAGCCACGCAATTGTTGACTTTGACGGACAAGTTTATCAAGTCATGTTGATAACAAGTAGGTAACGAAGGTAGCTTTTTCAATTGCATCGTTATGTTGCTAATAATAATATCAGCTCGGCCAAACCTTAGTTCAAGTGCTTCTATAACTGCTGACGGCGGAGTGTTGCCGATCAGCAAGTCAGTCACTGCTTCCTTGGCTTCACCTCGTAGAGATTTACGGAGTCTCCACAGGTTCTCACTATCACTGAATCTACACACTCGTGACGAATCATCATAGGCACTTTTAAAATGTAGCCACTCAATACAGTCACCACTGAAGATAGGTAGCTCTCGTGGCGTGGCAAGGCGGCTCAAAAGTTTATCTTCGTGCTTTGATGAAGACTGGGTCATCAGATCCTTCAACGTGTTAGCTAGTTGTTGGATACTGTTGTTGTGCTGGACTGGTGATGCACAGTTCGTGTCCAGCCATTTCTCCACGTTATCGTGCACTTCATTCTCGCTGGGGAGGGATGAACAATAGGTACCAACTTTTTCATCTGGAGCTACATCAGTGCCGACATGATGAGCTTTTTCACTCTCCTGGTCGACTTTGGCAAGGTCAGCTTGTAACTTCTTGTCAATTAACTCCATCTGAATCTTGGCTTTTGCTTCCGCAGCTTCTAACTCGAGTTGTTTACGACGTGCAACTGATGACGTAGTAGATTTCTTAGTCTGAATAGTCGTTTTTGAAGCACATTTCGAATGCTGCTCAGTGTCACGCGCTGACATCTTGCACGGTACTGGCGTCGATACGTGTCCTTCCCGCGACGATAAGAGATCATTGGTGCCGCTAGGAAGAATCAACTTCTTCAACTCTTTCTTCATAGGTGTGCCTTCCAACTTGTTGGTTTTCATATGTTCCTGGCGTTGACGGCGAGTAAGAACCTTCGATAATGGCGTCACGCCCGACATGATGGTATTTCGCAGTTCACTGATTTTAAATCTGGCTCTGAAGGACCATATTATAGGTGATACACTTTGAAGATAAGATAGAAGTCATTTATTTAACCATGTGCTTTATTTTGACCAACTATTAATGTTAGAAATCTTGAGGAGCCGCGTCGTGTCTAACGGTAAGTTCGCAACTACCACTCCCTCTGTGTAAAACAATTATCAAGCCGGTCTGCATCCTTCAAACTTGTCTCTATTAACAAAACATATAAAAATCGCCAACAGATGGCGTGACATGTATCGGAATGCAACAAAATAAAATACAATAACAGCGTGTGTCGTCTACATAAACAGTTTTAGGCTTCTAGCTCGAAGTATATTTAGCACCTAAATTTTGAACTGGAATGTAAGAGTGTACCAAGCAAATACTAATACTAAAATCTAGCTCATTAGGAATTCACAGATTCTTTTTGTGAAAGCTGATGGAGACATGCACATCCGGAATTCCTATATCATGGCTCTTCACAAGATCTAGGCACAATTATTATTATAATCCACTTATCTTTCTTCTCTCCCAATATAAAACAAAATATATAGCTCACGACTATAATAATCCACATGGTGGACACCCTCGGATCTCGTAGACCCGTGAGGATATCCCACAAGGCGGTAGTCAGACTCAATTCCAAACCTTACGTTTGATACCCCACTTTTTGCATAGCAGTAAGTATTCACGTGAGAGGTTGCCAGCCAATAGCCGCTTCTAAATACTAACTCTATGGCAAATGCCTTCGTATTTTTTTTTCTAGTTCATGCCTCACGATGTTTTCTTTCACCGTTTTGAGAAACATACATTTTTCGATAAAAAAATCCATTGGTGCACAATATTAAGCGCTATAACCAAATCATCTTTTGTTCTCCCATTATGATTTTGGCAAATTTTTGCTATACATAGAACATACACTAATGAGTGGCCAGTACAAGTTAATTGTTAGAGAGATCATCCATGTACTTCAGTGCAACAAGTTTTATAGACTGTGCCTCAGCGTGTCCGATAAAATGAAGACCTGATCACAATTACAGTTTAAAACAAAAGTTATCTAATGCACTTAGCCATTCTTTGTTAGGTTCTTGCAAAAGGAGTAGGTATGCTGTCCAATAGCGTGCTTGGAAGTCATTATATTCTAACCCTTTATGTCTGGGAATGAACCGCGCTAACCGCTTTCCGACGGAGTAATATTATTGATCATTGTGGTTATAAATTCTGAGTCAGACTTGCAAAATATGATGAGCGCCAAGGTGCAATGTAAAAAGAAAAAATGAAGCTTGATGAAAAAATAATAAAAGCTCACACAGGTTTTAAGTTTCCCGACTAAGTTTTTTTCCAAAGCGTTTATTTCTTTATGGGGGCAATGCATGAGTCATTAGAAGATTACGGTATACTGAATTTATCTATCTGTGCCCGAAAAAGGTCGATGTAAAAAAAAGCGAATGCTATTCGGATGCTGGACGCGCGTTAATCTAGTTTCAGGGTGCTTCGAACCTGAGAAATCGCTATTCCCCTCCAAAGAGATATTAGGCACATCATTAGCTCTAGTGATTTGTAAGGTTTTCATAATCACAGTTCTCCTCTTCTTTCGTCCTTTCCATTGAAAGGTTTATTGTAAAAACTTTTATTTATGCAGATGGAGTCTGACATTCAAAGTTATTCCCTTTTCAATACGTATCTCTTTCCTACAAGCTGATAAAATAATGTTTTTCCCTAGTACGGATTGGGGCCATAGTCGAGTGCAAGTGATCCAGCAACCGCTACCGAACAATGCTTACTTGCAACAATTGTACAACACGCAAGGGCCTCTCATCATGCCGGGCAACATTGCATTGCACCCGGGTATCAATTCTCAGCAAATACAGGTAAGGTTATATCTTACTGTACTCGGATATTTCACGTGATGGAAAAACTACAGCAGCAATAGTACACCAAAAATGTGCACCTGTTTTAACGGTACCTGCAGGTAGATTCAGAGAATCTAAGAGTCAGCATCACAGTGTGTAGTAGGAACGGAGATTCATTGGAAAGATTGTGCCTTCTCTTCAAACTGTCACACAAAAAATCATCAAATATACAATGTACTTGTTATAGGGCGGCAAAGCAAGGGCCGTAAACGACCTATTTCACCCGAGATATTTTGGCGTACGAGCGAGTGAACACGAGCTAGCATGCTAATCGAGGGTGTTTTTGATCACTTATACTCGAGTTATAACATTTAAATTTACATCACGAATGCGAGGAAATTAACAAAGTCTTTTTATAACAGTTTTTTTTCTTTATAAGATCCTCTTTCATTTTTACTAAAGTTCGCGTAGTAACTAGTTATTGTATTGTCAACTGAAATGGAGGAAGGATGCTTGGATGGCTTGGAAAAAAGCGATCGCAGATATAATTTCTCCGACAAATAAAGTTATTGTACGATGCTTTATTCCAAGTCTTGGGACCGAGTGAGGTATTCTAGTTCGCTGAGCGGGATCCTACTTTGAAGTTACTTAGAGCTGTATGTGACGGTTCGGGATTGACATAATGTGTACATGAATATTTTTTTGTGGCAGCTTAGATTAATTCTGTAGAAAGTTGCCATTTGGTTGGTTTTACCTTGTTTGGCAATAAGACAGATTTCGTCATTTTTCTTTTTCTTTTTACAAGCTTTAAGAAAACGTTTCTAACGCGCGGTCGATGCTTGTAAGGCTTCTTCGCGTTTTGTTATTATAATATTACCTTATTTTTACGAAGTTCTTTGGTTCTATTTTATACTTGGATGAACTGGATTGTTCAACACGCAAAGTGTAGTACTCGATATGGATTTATGTACACTTGGTGTAGTAAATGTAGTTAATGTTGTAGTGCAGTCCAGGTAACGATTGCGCAATAAGTTGCATGAATAATTTTAAAGAATATACATTTTCTGAATATATTGACTGTTTTTTTATGCAAAATGGAACCACTTGTTACACTTTAAGGCTCGAATGCCCATCGAAATCTAAAATATGTAAGATAGAAACGACCGAGTGACACAAACAACGAATTTTTCAAAATTATATTTGCCCTCTTCGTTATACAGAAAATATTTCAACTAAGAAATGCGCGTTCAACTTTTAATAATACTACGTCCCCGACAAGTGCTCTTCGACAACAAGCCCGTACGCTTATTCTACGTTATGAACAATAGCACGCCGCACCGACGCGTAAAGAAATGCTGTTACAATTTGTAAGGCAATTAAAATTCGCACCCAATTCAATTAACAACCTTCATTGATACAATGTAATGGGTATAATATCGATGCACGAACGCGATCTTTTGTCAGCTACGTGGACTTATCAAAACCGCAAATGAGCAGTGGCATTTATGGCGATCTTTAGTTTTTAAAGAATGCTTCGGACACAGGTGATCGCTGCCGGGAAGCCATTCCAAGGCAGCCAGCTGGCGCCGCACATGCTCACGCAAGGGAAACAGGTCCTGCAAGGACAAGCCGGTGAGTTTTACTATTCATGCCCCCTCTTAACGAATTTCGCTTCACAGTTTGAGCCTAAAAGCGTTGACGAATCAGCGGCAAATTCCAATGGACATAACAAACGCATGCGAAACATACCGTCCTGGCCGATAAGTCTTTTCGTGTGCCTGTATTGTTCTTACGGGGCGGAATTTGGAATTTCGGCGAAACTGTTTGTTTTGTCTTTGTTCGTCCTTACAATCGGCGTCCAGTACAAATTAGATTTTGCTTTAGATTTGAGGGGCTTCTCACTTGTGCAGCAGGTCAAGTTTTTACACGAAATGGGTCGTATTTTTGCCTCGTGGTTTTTTCCTGGCACTTTATGCTATTAGAATAAGGAATTTTAAGACCGGTGTTGGGTCATTTTACAATTTGTCCAATAACTTACAACTTCACAGGTTACCGTTGATAGAATAAAGATTTGACATTTGACTTTTTTGTTTTTTCTTAACGATAAAATATTTAAAATCTCATAACATTATTAAATTGCTTAAAAAGCCTGTTATTAATCTACTAATCAACTTTTTATCAGTAACCCTAAGTAATTCTGTGCTGCTACGTTTATCGATACTAACCACTGCACGAAATCAATACAATGCTTTTCGTTTTTAAGGACTGTAATGTAGTTTACTAACCATAAATCTTACAATATTGTTCCTAGTATAATTAATTGCCTGCGTTGCGGGGTGTTAACAATTCACATATTACCAAATCATCCAGCCATACCTGGGAATAATATTTACACATCATGATATCTCTTAGAAACGAGAAAGCAAAAAAAACGAACACTTGTAAGTATGGAATTCGAATTGCTTCATTACTCATCTGTCTCTGTATTAATTGTTTAAAAAGACCAAGTGGCTGTTAATAGCTAGTATGTAAATGTTTTCCGGTATTAAAGAAGAACTTTCACACTATTTAGGTTTGCAGTAAATTTTACAGGTCTCTCCTATCAGGATGCAGGTTTACAAAATTTGATTTGTTTCGAGTCTCGTGGTTTGAATTTGTGGATGTGTTATTTAGGAACAAATGTGTTGATTGTTTGATAACATTTATTTCGTCTGGCTCAATGGAGTGTGTTGCTTAATTTTCGATTGCGTTGGCAATTTATCTCAGTCGCTGTAAATGAGCTTTTTACGACGAGAAGTATCGGTTGTGGCTTTTTATATGGCTTATATCCATGTTTATGGGTTGGTTGCGATTGAACGCAACAACATTAGTTTTATCCTAGTGTCAGCGAGCATACAACGGTATTCACCTACACATCGAATGACGCTGAACACTGACCTATCAACATTTTTAAACAGTCGCAAAGATACGCGTATCATTTTAATATTTAAAGCAATAAAAACATTATGTTTAACCTATATTTATAAAGTAAATTCCCAGAACATTTTGCTAGAAAATAATAGTAGTTTCCGAAATTCGAAATAAGTTCTCAAAAATGTTGTTGCAGCGTCATTCGTAGTTCAGCTGCAATGTTTTGTCCCGTTAGTCAAGTGGCAATCAACGCAAAGGAAATATTATATAGTATGAACTCTAGCAAGACATGTATGTACGTACATTTACAACCCTGTCAGTAAAAGTGAGGAGCGCTGTGGGATTGTGCGGATTACGGCTGCGAGGGCGGAGCAGGGCTCGTAATCACAATTGTTTACTGGGGTTCTTACTGTTTGATATTTCTATTGTGCGTAGCGTTAGCGATTTGTACAATTACCTGAAAGTATGGAATTAAGTTAACACTTTGTTCTGTCCAACTTCATATTTTTGGGCGATTGCGAAGCTCGCAAGCGCTTTACTGTTTGCATAAAGAGGCTGCTCTAGATGTCCTGTAACAGCGTATTCTCTGACAGCTCCGTTTCCGGGCTACACTACGATACCAGCAATACCAACCACGCAGAACCAGACGTTCGTATTCAGTCCCCTGAGCGTCATGAATTCACAGCCGAGCATTCTGCCGGTACACTCTCAGCCAACCGTCTCCGGGATCGGACAGCAGAAGCAAGGGGACATGCATAAAGTAAGTAACACGTCAAAACTACCAATTTGTAAAAAAAAACAATCATCATCAAACATCTCCCCATACCAACACAAAACACACGGTCATTTAAAAACTTTAAATTCTGATCGAAAAACTCATTATCAGAGAAGTCTTGACTTGATCAACAACTTGAACAGGTATAAGACGTGAAACTACAAATTATATATTTCGTGGTGTCATACCTACATAAGCACTACCAATGCAACTCCAAAGCAGCCTACTCATTAAATTTATTACATGGGAACATAAATGCATCACACATCCCTCTTCCACTGTTGCATATTCATTAAGTTTCTAATTGATCGGGAGGGGAAACATGTTTGATAGTGCATCTAAGATGAAAATTTATTGAGTTAAACGAATCGAGGTGCTGGGGGAGGCCCAAAGTCAATTATTTGTCATTATAATATGTTTTGCAATGTCGACAAGAGATAGACATGCGTTTCCATGGAGTTCCGTGAAAATAACAAGGTGTCATGGTAAAATTTTACTGCGCATGAATACAATTTAAAACTGAATACTAATGAATTCTGGCATTACGATAGTCTACCTGTGGTCGAATGCCTACCTAACATAATAAAAACACAATGCATCAAGCAATCCAAACATTGCATATTTTATTTAAAAGCTCAATCGAACTGATTGTTATAAGTTTATTATGTTCTCACTTTGTTCTATATTTGTACACTAACTAGATACGTAGATACGTATGTACGTATGAATATAGCTCATATGTTATTGCACATTTTATTTAAAAATTGTTATAAGTTTATTATGTTCTCACTTTGTTCTATATTTGTACACTAACTAGATACGTAGATACGTAAGTACGTATGAATATAGCTCATATGTTATTGCATATGTTATTTAAAAGCTCGTTCGAACTGATTTTTATAAGTTTATTCTGTTCTCACTTTGTTCTATATTTGTACACTAACTAGATACGATACGTATGTACGTATGAATATAGCTCATATGTTTATTGCAACACGAACTTGCTCTGTTTTTATACGGTCTCCGTGGGGGAGCAGGGTTTAGTAGCTATAGTAACTTGTACGCCTTGTATACAATAAACCACGACCGCTCCTTGCCTTTAAAAATAGAAATCCATAATTAATTTTGACAAAAAGTGGCTTGGTTACGCTCAGTACGTTTTGGTTTCTCGTGAGCTTTGTGCAGTAGCAGAAGCCAGGGCCCTTTATTGATTTTTCGCTAACTTACTAGGTAAAGATATTTTTTTAGATAAAAATGCAATGTTAATTTCTTTGTTAGAATTTTTAAGGGGTTTAATAGTAATTCAGTTTTTCTATGGCATACCCTCAAACGTTGATATATCTGAATGTTCGAAAGATTTATTAAAGTTTGAATACAAGTTGTGACCGAGCTTACAAAACGCCTTAACGGAAATGTACCCTAAAGCGATGGCAGCTTGCAATGTCATCTGGATCCTGGGTTATCGATCGATAGGACTTTACAATGAACTGCGATAGTATGGAAGTACAGAACGAATACAAAAAAGTCCTCATGAGCATGCAAAAAAAAAAACGGGTCGTGTTTTACTTAGGGATGCCAACCTTTTTTCAAAAGAAATAACGTATTTCTGGCTCCAGGGGCTAGAAAATAAAGTACAGTCGCTGAAAAAGCAGAATTTTAGTTACAAAAATGTAACTCTTAAACTAAATAGCGCAGTTAATTCATCTGAATTTTAACATCTTTTCAATCGTGTTTCTTTGTGACTCTGAATTTTGTAGGGATCATTAAATTAATAAAAAAAAATCATATGTTAAGTACCTTCTTAAACGTTTCGGTGATAATAAAGTACATTTTGCTATTCAAAAATATAAAGCACACAGAAATAAATAAATAATATATAAATAAAAGATATATATATAAATAAAAGATATTGTATATATAAATAAAAGATATATATATATATATAAATAAAATAACGTAAGACACTTTATTATAAAGTACGGGTGGCAACCCTAGTTACCCAGTAACCCTAGTTAGGTATATTTCTCTCTTGTTGCGCATGTAGTTGTGGTCCCCTTGAGGCCTGGATTTGAGTTGTGTAATGTATAATACGAATATGTAGCACGCAAGCGTAATTATCGGGCGTTACCTTGCAATGCAAGTAAACATTGTTGTGGATTTTGAGCAGCGTTCTCTAAAGTTCAACCACGCTTTAATTATCGCACCTTTATCATACACATGTATGAGTATGATAAGTATGGTAAGAGTGGCCGTAAGAATAGCGCGGTTTTACTTTTAAGATTTCTGTATACAAAGTGATCACGCGCCTTCGCTCTGTCTTTCAATGAGGGCTTTTATTTCACGATTTAAGAAGAAACTAATTCCAACAAGCGCAATAGATGACGCTATCTGGAAATAAGCCGCGAAAAAATATGGTTTACTAGCTGTTGCCCGCGACTTGTACGCGTTACACTACTAAATGTGTAGGTAATCTAGAAATAAAGCTAAACTCGCTGTTGCTACTTGACTTGGCACCCTATTTTTATCCCATGGGAACTGATTTATGGGATAAAAGGTAGCCTATGTGGTAATTCAGGTTATAATCTACGTATACACCAAATTTCATCGAAATCGGTACAGCCGTTAGGACGTGATTGAGTAACAAACAAATAAACAAACATCCAAACGTTCACATTTATAATATTAGTGTGATATGCTAAAATCTAAGACCTAAAATATCTAAATTTGTCTAAAACAATCTCACTTTGTCAGATAAGTGAAAAAATGTTTTTACTTCAAAATTATGACTGTTATAAAAACATAGTCTTGATTAATATCAGTACTAAGCTTTACCATATTTGAACAACTTGTCAGTGAATTGTATGTTGATACACTTAATAAATAAATGGCCGGTGACACTTGTTGTCCCGTTGTGTTGAAAAATTGCAAAATTGTTCCGTAATTTGTCTCGAACAAAACTCGTAGGTAGCCTCCATTAAGCTGTTCTTGCGGTCAATTCGTGTTAAAAACTAGTCTCGTTAAAGGTTTTCTTATTAGAGTACACTTTTTAACACCTTCAACATTATAATACAAGCACAACTTACCTTCTTTCTACATGCCACTTCATGCTTCATTATCCCCCTTTTCCATTATAATTTTTAAGCATCCCCTTGTTCATCCACGTTCCTCATTTTCCTGCTGCCTTTCAGCCTTGTTCTACTTCTTAGTATCTCTTACTCGTCTACATTCCTATTCTTCATCCGACTTCCTTCTTTTTCTTCTTAGTATGGACACAACAATAACAATTTTCAATAGTTCCACCGTTTCCAGTGCGGCGGTAAGGTGACAGGCGGTAAAGTCGTCAATACGAGCACGGGTGGGCAAACCGTGCAAGCTCAGTGCGTGCAAGTCTCGCAACCCGTGTTGGGTACGCAGCAACCTACACAGGCGCAGATCATCAGCCCTTTGCAAGTGAGTAACTTGTCCTCGATCAAAGGTACATGGGGTTCTATGGTAAGTATCGAGATGACAGGCGTTAAGATCGCGGGCGGCAAAACCGTGCAAGTCTCGTCACCAGCTTATCGTTAACAAGTGAGTGTAGCTTTCATAATATTTATATATATAAATAAGACATCTATATAAAATTATATATGTTACAAGCTAGGGGTTCGGGATAAAATAATTAAAACCAATTTAAACAATTTCAAAATAACACATTTATTAAACTCTTACACAATCACACACTAATTTGCACTTTCGTTCACAACAACTAATAAAGTTGTCTGGAAGAGATCGCTTTTACCGATAAGACCGCTAATTGGACTATCGCGTATCTAGTTATGTTTTTTTTATTTAATTTTTGGGGAAACAAGCTTACGGCCCACCTGATAGTAAGCGCTCACTGTCGCCCATTGACACCGGCAACACCCAGTGTCAATACGAGTGTGATTGTATCAATATGTTTTGTTAATTTATATAATAATAATAAGTTTGTTAATTTAAGTGTGGTGTACAATATAGCGTTTTCTACTCTATTCTAAAACAATTAAAAATCACTAATAGGTCGCTAATATAACGCACTCATAGCTACGTGACGGCTATCCGCTCGGGCGTAATCTCTCCATTAATTGCTCGAACTCGAGTTCACTCCAGTGAGCGCATGGCGTGTTTGGTTTTACATTATGCCATGCCGATTATTTTGTGTCATGTTCAGCGTAACAATACTACTATATAAAGTTATAGCATGATCTTCGTCTTCAGACTAGCTACTTTTTCATCACAGGTTCACAAGTTTTTGCGCATGCATTATCAATTTCTTTCGCAGTTCGGTTCCTTGATAGCAACCGGTAATTTCAGACGCGAATCAATCAAGTTGATTGAAAGTAGCACTTATCAAATTGCAAGTTAGGTTCAATCAATGCCATACCGAGTCCCTTAACTGATACGCGGGGTCAGGGCAATTGAGATGTCGTAACAAACCTTACAGTGGGAAAATTATAACATTATTATAACATTTACTTACAATTTTCAGAGGCATTTTAAAGTGGAGGAGACCTTAAGTTTTCCTTTGTATTTCTTTTACTTCTTCCACCCGGCTTCCTCCCTGGCATAGTTCTTCCAGTGTCTTCATACTCCGTCACTTTTCCTCCCTATATATCTTTAAATGATACCAGTGTAGATTTCGTAGATATAGCTATGCATATAAATAGCATGAAGTATGCTGTACTATCGATTATTGCAAGACTCCTAAACACAAAAGTTACAAGTACTAGTCTACCATAAAAACAAAAAAAATATTATTCGTAATCTTTGACTATCAAAATCGTGCCACGAAATAAATAACCAACTAACTTGACCTACAGTTTTATTCCAATTACAGGTAACGGGAGTTCATGTGAATTGGTTAGCCTTTTTTAGGGCACAAATTGCAGTTATTCTAGATTTTAGACGTTTGCCTATATTTGTGATACTTAAGCTAGACGCATACCAAATTACAGCATTGTGGGATCACTGGTGTACCCTGTGCATTTTGTCAGTTTATTTTTTATTATGGCTAATAACTCAAAAACTACAAAAACTTAACTAAAAATAAAAACGGGGTCGAAATGTACTAACGAATACCTTTCCTTTGACATCTCACTTGACCTAATAGTCTCATTTTCATTTTTTTTTACCCCTCTTGAAGCCCAATATCTCAACAACCCCCCAAAAATCAGAACACTATTTCATCATTACCTACCTTTGTACCAAATTTCACGATGATCGGATAAACGCTTCGTAAGTTATCCTCGGACAAACAAACATACATACATACAACGCCGATTTGCCCAAGTTGATTTGGAGATCTCGCTTCGCTCGATCAATTATCACGTTAAAAATATCGTGAAATAGTTCGCAATTTGGGCACTTGTCTCAGTCACCTTTATTGGGGGCAATTCTGTTGGGACAAAACCAACTAAACTTATGTTAGACAGTGCTAAAATTATTGTCATTCTTTTTCGTTTCATACACACAGACAGTTGTTATTTTAGTGCTGCCAAACATAAATTTAGATAAGATTTGTGGCCTCTAACCGACTGCTTTGAATAAACCTTACAGAAAAGGTTCATATAATGTATATATAAAAAATGAAGCTTCGGAGTACTATTAATAGACATGTTAACAATACACAGTCTAAATACTATTGTCTTTCTGACGATACTCAATACCCTACATTAAATGCGTGAACCCCTATTGTTCGCATCAAGAAAGGTTGTCAAGCTGTTACTATAATATCCGAGTAAATGTAAGAATTCTTATTTACCGATCTCACTTGTCGCAAATATATATCGAACCATGCCTATTTCCTGGGGTAATACATAAAGATTTGTATAGGCTAATCTTCACATACACCTGTTTCGCTGTTAACCTTGTTCCCATTACTGGAATTTATAAATTGAGATAACTTAAAATGTAAAGTAAATCGAGTGGTACTCACATAAGTATGTTGCCTTAAAATACGGGACTTTTACAGCAACCTATGACAAGTGACGTCACTAGCTGGTTATATAGGCCGCAACCAAGGACAGGCAGGACTTGCCTACATCTACAAAAGAAATTGTATTTATGTGAAAAAAAACATTCGTTGGTTGTGTCACGGTTTTTTCTGTTTTCTAAAGAAAAATTGAGCGCACGATCTCGTTTATAAGCCGATTTTTATTGACTATAAATTAAAAACAATATTTTTAATCGTTACCGTCAGGTCTCACGGTAACCATACGTATTTTTAGTTGAACACCTTTGATCGTCCAAGATATTTGTGTATTTTATATGCTACTAGTTGGCCCGCCCGCGGCTTCGTATGCGTGGTTTGTCAATAAAACATTACCCTCCTTCTGTGCAGTCGCGTAAAGTGTATCATACGTCTCAAGTCCATTCATAATCTATCTAGGTATATAGGTACCAAATTCCATCGAAAACTAATGAGCCGTTAAGTCATGAAAAGGTAAGAAACAGACAGAGACAGAGTTACTTTCAAATCGGTATGTACGTAGATTATAATCTGGATTATAACATAGGCTACTTTTTGTTGACAAACAATGCGTGCGAAGACGGTAGTGGAAGCTAGTTATATATATTAACCTTCATCTTGAATCACTCTATCTACTGCCGAAAACTACATTAAAATCAGTTGAGTAGTTTAAAAGATCTAAGGTAACAGGCAGCGGAAGCGACTTCATTTATACTATGTAAATATGAATGGTATTATTAATTGAAACGTGTGTTTGTTCGCGCAGGCGGGCGGGCAGGCAATGCAGTTCGCTCCGTGGCAGATCTCCGGAGCTCTGCCTCAAGTATGGACCGGGGGACTGCAGGCAGGGACCATTCCCAATGGAAGCATCCTGAGCCAGAACCCGACGCTCTTCATCCGAGGCAACCAGTCGGACCAGCCGCATTCTATGTTCATTCAGCATTCGCCTCAGAACAATGTGCAGCAAAGTAAGTTTTTAATCCATGTTTAATATAACTTGTTTCTTGTGCAAAGTGGTCGAAATACGACTTAATTTTAGCTTTAGCCTCTCCTTCTTCATGTAAACTTTAACTACATATTCCAAATCACCTCTCTTCGCACTCCTGCGCACAATAAGCTTAACAACAAAGTTTTCTCTTCACATTCAGGATGCCGGATTTCATGCGGTCCAAACCAAAATCATATACATATATACTCATTCATATTTATTCAAACCGTAGGGACACAATAGAACACTTGGTTACGTCAATAATTACCTAGTCTGTAGTCAATAGGCTTTATCTACCTAGCAGTTCATTGCACCATCATTCTGGAGGTGCTAGGAACAGACAAGCATTTCTTAATAGTCATCTAAACACTGATTAACTAGTGGTTCGCCCTGAACTGAGATCTCCTTAAACATGATTTAAGGAGTTGTCAAATAATACATATAGATTAAATTTAAACATGTTTAGCCGCTAAATACGTTTAAGGATCGTTGTGCAAGCCTCGTAGCTGCTGTGCTATAGAACGGCATTGTCAAAGAAGTAACATTGGTAAATTGGCTCATAATGAAGGAACTACACGTATCACTCCCATGCATGTTCTTGGATTTTTCAAGTTCAGGAGTTAGGGATATTTTTGAACTGATAAACTTTATCATTTCAAATAAATATTAGGTTGGGGAAAAAGTTTCTTCGCATTTTTTAAGAAAATTCAAAACAATTTTAATATACATAGTTTATTTACATTTAACTAAAGTATGTAGGTACCATTTTGTTCGATAACTTTTTGCCATCTTGTAGGTAGGGACATGATCCCATGGCTATAGAAATTTTGGGGCTTCTGATCAAAATACCGCGACAAGTGGTTTTGGCAGTCCTCTCGTGATGTTAACCTGACACTGCCTAAAGAATTCTGAAGAGACTGAAACAGGTGGAAATCTGAAGGTGCAAGGTCAGGACTATACGGCGGATGCATTAACACCTCTCAGCCAAACACTTTTAATTTTTGCTGAGTGGCTAAAGATGTGTGAGGTCTAGCGTTATCATGATGAAAAACCACACCCCTTCTGTTGATTATTTCCGGCCGCTTTCTCTCAACTTCTTGCTTTAATCTCATCAGTTGTTCGCAGTAGAGTTCAGAATCGACGGTCCTACCTGGTGGTAACAGCTCATAATGAATAATGCTTTTCCAATCCCACTACACACACAGCATCCCCTTGTTGCGAGTTAACCCGGGTTTCGCCACAGTCTGTGAAGCCTGACCGGCCTTTGACCACGACCTTTTTCGCACGTTCTTGTCGTACGTGATCCACTTTTCATCACCAGTTATCAGCTTCTTCAAAAATGGTTCGGTTTCATTACGTCGTAATAAAGAATCACAAATGAGTACACGGTTGATTAGGTTTCTTTCAGTGAGCTCGTGGGGTACCCAAATATCGAGCTTTTTTGTGTACCCAGTTTTTTCAAATGCGCCAAAACTGTTTTGTGGTCAATTCCCAGTTCTTCAGCTGCGTCGTAACTACTGATATGCCGATCTTGCTCCACTTTTTCAAAAATGGCATCAATTTTATCCGTAATAGGGCGACCAGAGCGACGTGCATCTTTGACATCAAAATTTCTGGATTGAAAACGCTTAAACCAAATTTGTGCTACTCTCACAGACACTGCACTAGGTCCATAAACATCGCAAATTTTTTTCGCGGCTTGCGTTGCATTTTTACCCTTTTTTGTAGTAAAATTTTAAAATGTATATATTATATAGTACTCATATTTATAGTACGAAAATCAAATAAAAATCACACATTTTTCTAATTTGAATTTGGAATTATCTTCTTTAAAATTAAAACTTTGAATGATACCAAAACCAGCCAGATACAAATAGTATAGCCAAAAAGATTTTATTACTAGTTCATACATACTATAATGCGAAAAGACTTTTTCCTCAACCTATTATAAAGGTACGTATAACCGCAGGTCTACATTAATCGCTCCATTTTAAGTCAAATATTGAGCGAACACAATTCTTTTGGGGTTTAAAAGCTTGAGAGTTCGCCGAATTTCCCCATATTATAATCCCGTCTCTGAAAATAAAACACCGAATTTCCTTAAACATTATACAAATTGTACAATTTGTATTCCTGTTAATAAACAACCACCTTTCATGTAGTATTTACGAAACTAAACTTTTAATTTAACCTTACTTTTTCTTTTGATAAACTTATTTTTGTTCCGGTAACGTTTCTTGAGAACTCATTCATTCAGAACTCTTCAGTGGTGTACAACCATTTTCTTTCGTCGTCTCGTAACTGCTAGCTAGTGTTTATGTTATTTATCCTCCGTATTATGTAGTGTAGTTGATTTATATATAATTTGTATGTATTTAAGTTTATGTATATTATTATACACAATCAATATGTAGGTATATATTATTTTATGGGCTCTGTTTACGTATGTTTATGCTTAAAGGTACTCTTACACCGCCGTCTTTTGATTTTTGTTTATCCTGTCCACCCAAAAGTTGTCTGGAAGAGATCGCTTTGAGCGATAAAACCGCCCATTGTACCGTTATTTATTGTTTATTTCCTTTGTTACTGTATTTTTGTTTGGTGTGCAATATAGAGTATTTCATTCATTCATTCATTATTATCAGAACGTACGCGGTTTACGAACAAAATTGCAATCACTTTATTCTAGCATCTTGATCCATGAATATGACATTCTAGCAATTACGGAAACTTGGTTGCACAGTGGCATAAATGACTAGGAGTTTTGCGATTCAAGATATGATGTGTTTCGCTGTGACTGTGATTTGACATTCAGCGGTAGAAAGTGGGGAGGTGGGGCCATGATTTGTGTTAAGAGGGAACTTGGGGCTTACATACGTGGGTTACGATTCCCGCTCGTTCATTAAATTCTGAGTCAAATCTACATGTAGCATGTAATTACATCACTGGTTATCTCCCCCCAGCCTCGTGATATTAATGGCTTCCTTGGTACACTGACTAAAGCTTTACACTTATCCTTCGGATAATTTCATTATATTGGGGGATTTCAACTTACCATGCATTTCTTGGCATTCTGATGGTCCCACTTTACGCCAACAAGGGGCAGTTGAGACTCAAGTATTAGCCGTTGAGTTAACAAACCGTATGAGCTACTACGGATTCTCTCAGTTTGATCTCATTCTCAACGCATATGGTAATACAATTGGCCTGGTGTTTGGTAACTTTTCCGTGGATTTGAATAAATGCAAGAAACCTCTTTTTGATGAAGACCCCGCTCATCCAACACTGGAAATCTCAGCCAGTGATATCAAATCTAAACCTATCAAATCTAAGCAATCAATTAAGTACAAATATAGACAGGGTGATTACGAAAATTTAATTTCACACATGAATGATATACCTTGGAAATCAATACTTTTGGAGGGGAATATTGATGAGGCCGTTAGGATCATCTTAGTTGTGGCATAAACAAGTACATACCTAAATCTACATACGGTTCAGGCCAAAGCTATCCAATATGGTATTCCAGAGATTTAATGATCCTACTAAAAAGCAAATCTAAAGCTCATTCTCGCTGGAAGCGTTTCGGTAATCGTCGTGACTATGAAACATTTGCAGACCTGCGTTCTGCGCAGGAGATCATGTCACTAAATTGCTGTGATACCTTTGTCGATGGCTTCGCTGTTGACTTGAGGAAAATCCAAAGCTATTCTGGTCCTTTGTTAAATCCAAGCGCGGAATGAAATCGAACTACCCCAAGCGTGTTACCTATTGTAACCAGAATTTTTCTACTGGTGAGGATATTTGTACAGCCTTTAATGACTTCTTTCTTAGTGTTTTTATGCAACCAAAAGCCACATATCCTGACATAGATCTGCCCCCACCGGCCTCCGGTTCGACTGATTACATACATAGTCTCTCTTTTTCTTACGTTGATTCCATAAAGTGTTAAAATCTCTCGATAAAAATAAAGGGTCTGGCAGCGATAATATTCCGTCATTTTTTGTAGTCCGAGCTGCGTCCGCACTAGTTGAACCATTTAGTCAAATTGTTAATCGAAAAAGGCCGCATTGCATTAGGCTCAGCCTTGCTAACCTAACACTCTAGCACAGATCTAGCTAGCTACGTATCACAATTATCATACAATGCTAGCATAGACTAGTCTTGCGGCCAAACCCTATATCTAATAAGTAATAAATAAAAATTGCTGGACATTTCACACAGCGTTATCTAGCCCCAAACTAAGCAGTGTTTGTGCTATGGGAACCAGATAACTGATATAATACTTATGGACTGTTTTTTTTGTAAATACATACTTATAATATATGGAAAAACATCCAGACCCGAAACAAATATCTGTAGATCATGCAAACCTTTGGTCCGCGGCGGGAATCGAACCCAAAATCTATCTCTGCATTTGCCTTACTAGTGGTAAGCAAATCAAAATATATGACAATATTAAGCAACTAAATGCTGGCAAGGCAAAAGCAAGAGATAGATGGAATATAGGTAACGGTTCGGCAGTAGATAGTTAGTAGATAGGCAGTAGAACTAGTTTATCTCTATTCCTACATATCATATCTTACTAAGACAGCTGTAATATAGTAGGAAATACTGTGGGAAAGTCTTGGTCACCGAACTTGAGGGCTAGAAACACCTTCAACAGAAAAATAAAACTTACATCACAAGGTCAGAAAAAAGCTACACTTCCGAAAGCTAAGCTTGTTCGTAATGAATGATTTTGATGATTATAGTGCTGCAAAGCGCTTAACAGTTTGATTTGTGTTTTAATAGTGAATTTCCCTATAGATACGAGCATCGGTTGCGCGCCCGTGACGAGTGCGAAACCCCGCGCTTCGGGCGAAGGCATGTCGAAAGGGCCGCGGCCGCTCTCGAACATCCTGCCGTCTGGTGGCATTAGACCCGCCTCCTCAGTCTCCACTCAGACCAATCTAGCGCAGGCAGTGCAGGTAATTGTAACGTACCTATGAATGCAATGCTGTAAATTTTACTTCATTACGCTTCAATCATACCTTACTAAAATTTCGTGTCACATAAGCTCTGTCATTTTAATATCACTAATTGGCATTGCCTCAACTAACGCCAGCGCAGTTTTGCCCTTACGCAGGTCGCACATGCACGCACTCGCATTGGTCATCACGAGACGCGTGCGCGTTTCTGCGTTTAAAACGTATTGAGTAGTAATGCAATCTGCGTTTGGTCTCACGTGTCGACGCAGGCACGCGCATGCGTGGACGATAGAACAAATGCGGAGTTCGGTACAACTTTGTAGGTAAAAACACAAATACTCGCACACGGCTTATGATGACCAATGTGTGCGTGCATGTGCGGCGACTTATGGTCTGCTTACGGGCGCGTTGCTCTAATCGCGAGCAACGCGATGCAGATGTTCTCTCTTTGCCAAACGTACTCAACACCGTCCAGAGTCTAATAGGCCCCACATACTTAAACGATTTCTTTGCTGAAGCCTTGTGCACGCCTGGCTTGTGCAAGGCTTGCGCAAGCCTCTCTGTGAAGAATTTGTTCAAATTTCTAGGCTAGTGTAAGGATTGCACAAGCCTCTGTGTGTAGAATTTGTTCATATTTCTATATATATAAATACATATATAGATAAATATAGTATATATTTTTTTTTGGTCCAAGGCTTACGTAAAGAAATCGTTGGCGTGTGTGGGCTCCATTACGGAATGCTTATGTAGCAAATAGAATACATAGAACCGCCACCAGTATGACAATGCACCACTACGTTGAGCTTAGCTTGGCAAAGAAAGAATTTAATCAGGTAGTTTTTTGAAGCATTGAACTCTTTGGCGAGACATGATATATTTATATGCAATAGACCTACTTGAAATCACCTTTACATTAAAAGTCGTTTTTGTTTAGAGGTACTTGCATTTTTACTAGCGTGTTTCTGTTTAGCCGGTTCTTTAACCCACGCCAGAAGACCTTCTGGCGGCCGCAAACGACAGTGTTGGCGACTAGGTCATCATACCTTTACATTTTGTATTTTCTCCTGTACAGGAATTACTTATGGAAGAGGAAATTCTTCTTTTTGATCGGCTTTTGTTAAGGCGGAAACTTGCGCAACGGAAAGTATCAGCAATACTTAACGAAAACCGTCGGAAATTCCGAACAAAAGAAACAGCGCCCCGAGCGCGGGTAGCTAAAGTAAGCTATTGTTTCGAAAGTTATTTTAGCATCGCGTGTAGTGGCGAAGGGCTCACTCTGTTTACCCAACTAACATCAAACTACTCACCGCCAATTCACAAAACCACAGAAATTGGCACGGTAGTTTTTTATACGATATTCTGTTCAGATTTTTTAACTACTATTCCATTAATTAATATTTTTTTATTTGCCTAAGTAATAAAGTTATAAATATAAATATGTTAAAAGTTATAAAATAAAAATACCCCCCGTATTTTAATTATATCTACTTGTATGCAATGCATAACAGATACTTGAAAACATGGGTAAACTATGATCCCTTTACCACTGGATCGCGTTCGCGGTAGTATGAATTTAATAAAGAAATTATTTTATTTTTACCATGGAAATGGCCCTAATGTCTATCATTCACAAGCCTCGCCAGGTCAAGTGGAAGCGAAAAGATTTGCCCATTTATGTAACCACTTCATAGGCTATGTATGCTGCCTTTTCACGCGACGTCTATAGCGCGACGGGCGATTACCCGACTGAGACAAAAAGTTGCGGGTTCGATTCCCGGTGCGGTACATTTCACAAACATTTGTTCCAGTCTGAGTTACGGTACTATAATGAGAAGTTTCTAATATCTACGATACTGAGAGTCATAGTCATTTAAGGATTAATGATGTGAATATAATTCAAAAATTGCTGCAGAAGTATTGATTATCAGGCGTTTTGCCTTTTTTTTCGAAAATCCTAAATTGCACTATGTATTTTCTTAAACTACAGTTTCCTAAAGAAATACTTAATTTCAAAAGAAAAGGTACTTTCTCTGAGAATACCCCTACATTGCCTACATCTTGTGGCAATGTATGTATATATCAATAATATTCCAAAAGTACCAAATATGTAATTATACTAAATAATAATATATCGAAAGTTGCGCGGGATTTGTCGCATAGATACGACTTTCGTCGCAAATAACGCAAATGAAATTATCAAAGATGCTTTGAATTGGCATTGACGTCTCTTTTGCTATTTCACACCACGAGGACTATGCTAATTTTACATGATGAAACACAAGTGTCAACATCTGTGTCACAAGTGTCATACAATCTGTGTGTCGACACTTGTGTTTTGTCAATTAAATACAAAATACCTGCCGGTCATCAGGTATCCCTAAATCAGTGGCGGATCTAGCAGGCTGAGTAAACTTGAGCCTAGGGCGGTGATTTTGGGATTGTTTTTTTTAATATTTCTGTAAGGCGGTTATCTGATGTTTTGCAGAAAAAAGTCTACAAGCCATCTTTCCGATGACTCTTCCCTCTTACCTTTCATTGTACATTCAAGCACCGCAACAGTGCCACAAACTTCTTTATTGAATGGTAAAACACGCAGTTTGCGGCTCCTAAAGTAGCATACATTAACCCTTGACGTACATGATTAGCTCAGAAATATACCGAAAAACTATTTCTTGTACAATTTATACTAAACTGTTAGGTTGAAGGGCGCCAAAAATTGTACATCTTATACAGGGTGTTTGGTAATATACTGACGATATTCAAGTAACGATTTCTCAAAAAATTAAAAAATACTTCTCGAAAAAAAAACTACTTTAAAAAAACGACTACAAAAAAATTACTAAAGTTTAGGTGATTAATTCGATAAAATACTTACTGCGTACTCTTGCAATCGACATCCAAAAATAAAGACCGATTTGATATCTCTTTCGGATATGGCTACGGGGCTTGGGTTAGAAAGGGACAACAAGAGATATCTCGAGACGTCACCAATACAGTATCTGTGGTTAGGTGGCAAGCATTATGCACTAGCACAACATAAGTTTAATAAAGTGTTTGTTTTTACATGCCAAAATAAATTTCACATTTCTATGGTAAACATTTCACAAATTTATTTATTATGATCATCAAAATAACCCCTTTCATTTTTGTGCGTAGGTATATTATCAAACACCACATATCGTCGACAATTGGGTATCGCGCACCACACGCTTCACGCAATCTTTTCTACCCCATACTTGCAAGATGTGGACTGAGCTTCCATCTGAGGTTTTCCTGTTAGGCTACGACATGGCACGCTTCAAGAGAAATGTTAAAAGGTTTCTACAGGGTAGGGAACGCATCGATAACACCCCGGGTGTTTCCGGTGTCAATAGGCGTCGATGACCGTTTACCATCAGGTGGGCCGTAAGCCTGATTTCCCACAAATAACATTAAAAAAAATGTAAATGAAATAATATTTATTGCATAAAACATGCTTAAATCCGTCACTGCCCTAAATACGTACCTACTACTCGATTTGGCAAGTCTGATGATGGCAAGAGAATCATGAATATTTGGTATAAATAAAATGAATTTCTTTATTCGAAATAGGTAAAATATTTTTGAGGCCTTCATAATTAAAAATTGAGACAACATTTTTAATAAAATCCGGCTAGGTACCTGTCCGCTCGCTCATCGTTTAGGGTTCCGTAGTCACAGTGTAACTTTTTTAGAGGTAATCGATCGAGCGAAGTAAGATCTCCAAATCTACTTGGGCGAATCGATGTTTGTATGTTCTGAAATAAGAATTTTGATATTATCAGAGTTAGCAGGGGTCGAATCCAATTGTACGCAGTGCTCTTACAGGGTGAATATACACCCTTTTAAACTTCAAGTATAGAAAATGCACATGTAAGCTGATATCATATAAATATCCTTGCATAAAAGAACTTTCAATTGATTATAACGAAATAAACTGCTTTTTTTTGATAAAATTAACGATAAAGTAAATAACTCGCTTTCTTCACTCTCGCGAGATCTTAGTTCGGGGCGAACCTCTAGTTTTGATTTATTTTTTGATTAGTTTTGATTACCGTGATACCATGGCAAATACGATAGCTTTATTTGACCTTAAAAAGGGAAACACTAAACTATAGGTACATTACCTTTTGTAATGTATAGTTTGGAGGCCAAAATACCAAACATGTGCGAACTGTAGAAATTACGAAGGTTTGACGTACTGGAACAGATAGATTGGACGATCTAAATAATATCAGGATTCCTTGACAAACTGCGGAACCCTAAAACATGTAAGAGGGTTCAAATGAGTTAAAGATTTTAGATACTTTCGTTTTCTCGAGGAGAGTAGACATTGTTTCCTGGCATACTTTGATATCGCGCCAGCTAGTTCTTCATATAGTCATTTAATTGTTATTATTTTCGAAAAACGTTAGTAATTAACATCATGTTATTTAATTATTAACTTTTGGGTAACGAGTTTAATTCAAAAAGGCCAATAAGCCCTCGAAAATATCTTACTTCGCTACTCTTTCAATTATTTTTTAAAACTTTTTGATATATATATGAAGTTGTAAAATATGTCAATATTAAGACTTTTCGACGTTTTCAGTGCGTCAGCCTTTTAGCACAACCCGAAAAGATTGATATGCCTTTAACAAGGACCATTTATATCGCGGGCTTCGCATATGAAAGCTCCCTCGATATTATAAACGTAAATAAAGATTTCATTATTATCGATGTTCATTTTCTCATTGCTATAGCGCTAATTTGGTTTGCTGTTATAATAATCACCGCATATGTATGTATATTAAGCGGTAATATGCTGGCTGTTTAGTTATCCATAACCAATTTGGCAGAATATTAGTGCTCCCCAAACAAAAAGGCGGTTTGAGCAAGACGCCTGATTGAAATGCATGCAAGCTTGTTTTACTAAAAGTATGATTTGAAAATAAGAATGAATGCTTTTCATAAATTGACATTGCACGTTCATGTTATTTGTCAAATTTTGACAAGGAAATTTATACTAAAGTAAATCTTAATAGGTCGGATTTGACGTTTATCATTTTACATGCCGTGATAACTTTGTACGAACGTCTCACGAAATCGATAAATCAACCATGTAACGCCAAATCAATATTAGGTATGTTATCAATACAATGAATATAATTAATAAGCACCAAACTTAATTTTCTCTTGAAAAACAGGACTAGGTAATCCTGGATCAATATTTTGACATGACGATATTCCAATGTTGTATTATTTGGTGCTGTTGTTTGTTGATAGTATTTTGATACCTGTCAAATTCGACCATAAGATTTCCATAATGCATGTACTGACAGCTATAAAGATACATAATATGTATCTTATGTGACACATAATGTGTGTAACTACGTGTTTTGTTATGTACGACATTAAATGAAAACACGAGTAGTGCTAATGGCTAGTATTGTTGTAAAATAGGTTTTTTTCAAGTTCATACCATAGAAAATTTTAAGTTTATCAACCCTAATCATCATCATCATCTCAGCTCACATCCATCCCTGCTGGGTATAGGCCTCCTCGTTATCACGCCACTCTCCGGTCCTGTACCAAGCGCATCCTTTGCCTTCCAGCAACTCTCGCGATGTCGTTCGACCATCTGGCTGGTAATCTGCCAATTGGTCTGCGCCCTTCTCGCGGCCACCACTCGGTTGCTGCCCTCGTCCATCTCCCGTTTTTCCTCCTTGCCAAGTGTCCAGCTCATCTCCATTTCAGCTGGTGACGAACAACCCAAAAACCCTAATATCAAGTCCTAAAAAATCAATGAAACATTCTGTATAAATTAGTGGATCGCCCCGAACTGAGATCTCGCGAATCTCCCAAAATAAATATTATTCTTAGGGCGACTTGCACAACGATGCCTAAACGTATTTAGTGGCTAAATATGATTTAAGGAGTTGTCAAATCATACAAATACTTCAAATTTAAACATGTTTAGTCGCTAAATACGTTTAGTGATCTTTGTGCATGCCGGCTTTAATCTTTGACTGATAAATTGTTGCCACGAAATACATAACCAACCTACTTGACTTACAGTTTCATTCAAATTAGATGTAACGGGGGTTCTTGTTAATTTGTTTTTTTTTGGGGTACAAATGGCAGTTATTCTGGATTTCAGACCTTTGCCTATATTTATGTCACTACTAAAGCTACACGAATACCAAATTTCAGCATTGTGCGGTCACTGGTGTACCCTGAGAATTTTGTCAAAGTTTTGTTTTTATTATGGCTAATAACTGAAAAACTACAATAATTAAACTAAAAATAAAAACGGGATTCAAATGTACTAATGAAGACCTTTTATTTGACGTCCCACTTGACCTAATAGTCTCATTTTCATTTTTTTTACCCCTCTTGAACCCCAATATCTCAACAACCCCTCCAATATTTTTAGCTCATTGAGTCACACCAAAATTATGCCATCACAATATACCAAATTTCATGATTGTCGGATAAACGCTACGAAAGTTATCCTCGGACAAACAAACATACATACATACAACACCGATTTGCCCAAGTTGACTTAGAGATCTCGCTTCGCTCGATCAAATAGGTAAACAAATCATATTCATTCATCATGTAAGTAGGTATCTGTTAAACTGACTAAGCGGCATAGTCGCAAAGGCGCCGCCGATTTACGTTAAAAATTGTTAATTGGAAATGTATTAATTTCTGGATAAATATTGAAGCTATCGGTACTAAACCGACCTCTAAAATCAGTTAATATGATTCCGGTCGTGTGTTTTAAATTAATGTCGTACATAACAATACAGGTTGTGTATTATATAGAGTTGTATTCTGATTGCTATGAGTTTGATTCAAAAATGTTACAACTTAGACGTAATTTATTTTCTATATTGTTATGTATTCTAATGGGATCTTTAAAAAAACAGCCTTGTTTCTTTCATGACTTGGTCGCAAAGGAACAGGTAGTAAAATTGACGTTTCAAAGTGATCCTTGTGATTTTAATGAATAAAAAGATTTTGAATTTGATTCGAAAGTAATTAAAACACCCACAAAGCCATACTTTACTTGCTTTGTGGTGGTCATGATTTGAATGTAAGTAACATAATTAAAACAATAGAGGTTATTAGCATTTGTACAAAAGTGAAATGGATTGCAGAAGTCTGATGTACTGTTTGGTATTAAAATATGACGTGCATGATATTTAGAGATCCGTACTTTTAAAAGTAAATCGGAAACCTTAGGCGCGTCGCTCACACGAGCCAGAGTCGAGGCGGCGCATCTACATTTTCTTTAGGATTAAATGGCAGTGCGCTCATCTACTAGAGTCGCGGCACGGACGAGTTTGAGGCGGCGCGGAGTCGAGGTGGGGGAAGCGGCGGGGGCGCTGTGCTCGACCGCGACGCGACTCCACCGCCATTTTACATTTTGTTTCGTGTGTTTCGACATTTTGTTCAATCTTCTATTTAAATTTATAACTTGTATGAGTGCAAGTACGTCTTCATCTTCGGGCGTTGATATGTTGAATGAACTCGAATGTGGGAAGGAAGCATAGCCCCCG
This sequence comes from Philereme transversata, assembly GCA_963924445.1. NCBI lineage: Eukaryota > Metazoa > Arthropoda > Insecta > Lepidoptera > Geometridae > Philereme > Philereme transversata. The sequence continues at coordinate 20,846,984 of OZ004348.1, read as the reverse complement.
CGCCGCGCCTCGACTCTTTATAGAGACCACGTCTCGACCGTGCCGTGACGCTGCCGCGTCCTCGCCTCGACTTACCAGCGAACGACGCTCCTTAAAGACCATTCTCGTGTCCGTCCGTCTGTTAGTCCGTCACAGAGGTTTTTCTCAAAATAACTTACGTAAGAATTTAAAGTTGAGCATAATGTTAGATTTTGATGATGCGCACTTAAATCGCCCGTCAATGATCAGAAAAGTAAATATTTAGATGGGAATTGAGGTCAGGTTGGTCAAATTAAAAGAAAGAAGTATTGATTAATTTAACATGTGAAAAAAAAATGTTGCAACTCATAAACCTCAAATAAAAATACGCCACTCATCTGAAGCATATAATATATATACATATATCTTCATGACTTTGGATTGAGCGGCTAGTATTGGTACGGAACCCCGACTCGCTCTTGACTGGTTTTTAATGCACGTCTGCTATTTAGCTGTTTACTTTCTTAAAATAATATGATTTTATTTTGGCAGAATAAGCGATCAAGCCAATGAATGACATGGGATACAATTAAATTTTCTTACCAATGTGCTTTTTGATTGCTGATTATTATCAAACTAGTTTTAAACGTAATCAGGTCACCCTGTTGGTTTAAGTACTTTCCTACATAAAAAAAATCAAAAATGTTATTTTTATTACCTGATTACTTTTAAAACTAGTTTGATAATAATCAGAAATCAAAAAGCACATTAGTAAGAAAATTAAATTGTATTCCGTGTCCCCAGTGGAAAACTACTTAGGGCCGATAACATTGGATAAACATTGGATTATACTTTCTAAAATAAAGATTACATTAAATGCAAACAATGATATCATAGTTAAGCTTTTTGGTATATAGATTATATTTCTTGAACTCCTTAAGTGTTATTTTATTCGTAATGTTTAAATATGTCTTATATAAACTTTTGCCGTCAGCTTTTTAGGGTGATTATTATAAAAACCCCATTGCTGCTTTTCATTTATGAGACAGACTTACTATCTATGACGAGCTACATTTGTTTGTATGTTTGTAATGACTTTATCGGAAACTAAAATGACAGCTTTAGTGTGAAGCTTTGTGGTTTTAAGCAACTGGGGCCCAATTCCGCTAATATATAAAAAAAATACCATGGAGCCTTACTGTTATTTAACAATTATGATTATTGTTCCTGTAATAGCAACGGCGGTCATTGAAAAAAGGTTACGTTAATATAATACCAAATGGTACATATAGTGGCCATTTTGCGACGATACCATAGATGTCACAGTGAAACAATTGGTTTAGTAGAATTGGGCCCCTGGTCTCCGCCGATGACACCCCGCACCAAATCAATCAGCTGGCTGCCTTGATAAACCTCGACACTCACTTTTAACTAGATCACCATTAAATTAGATGCAAAACTTACGAATGAGCCTTCGGTAATTAGGTTAATACTCACTTTAAAATAACTTTCTAAAGTTTATTACTCACCACTTAACTTTGTAGCTGCCACACTAGCTGAAAGCATTTTAAACTTGCCCTAAGCGGTGTCCTAATAGAACGCGATTGCGTGATCGTCGTTTGTTCGCACGAACTCGCGATCAAACATACTGATGTCGAATTCATGTCCTAACTGACAGTGCCATTACATCGCGCGTTTCAGGTAAAATTACTTGCGATGAGAGCATCGCAATCGTGTTCAAGTAAGACACCGCCTTAGGTATCAATACACCGATACTAAGCGATGCTTCAGACACTATTTACAGTCGCAGTGTAACGTGGTAAAGAAGCTGTAGTACCCAATGGTCGGATCAAGGCGGCAGCTAAACACAGTGATGGTCGTGGTGGCATTGACAACAGCTTTGAATGTTACCCAATAGCATTTACATCACACATCTGACGAGCTCTGTGACGAAGTAAACAAGTAGCCGACTAAAAATCAAAAGGGTTCAATTCCCGGTGCAAGACAAATGTTTCCTAGTGACAGTCAGGTAACTTCATATGATACGCTATGTTTGACATGAAAAGCATTGACTCTTTTCACTTTCGAACTTGACATGAGACACAATAATTAGCGCGAAGGCTTTAACACTCAGGCGATAGTCCACGGTGACTACAAACTGCAGAATCATAAGTTTAGTCGCCGTTGGCTATTGCCTTTAGCGGCCTGGACATACGATCTGAAGCGTTGAGTTGACACGAATGGTTTTATCGTAGGGTAAACAACGTGGCAAGCAAGGCGTGCGCTCCCCCGCGCCGGCCGCGAAGCAGGACGCCGCCAATCAGACTAACAAAATGCAACACCAGATGCAGCAGCCGAAGCAGCAGTATGTATTGTGGAATCATATATCACCATATTTATAATCGTATAATATTAATTATAATAATATTATACATTATTGTTGCATAGGTTTTTTGTGCCGTAAGCCATAGGGGTTTTTATCAATCCTATGTGTCAAATGGCATATTAAAAAAATATATTCTATAAACTACTTCAAATTAGTCACAAATAATATTACAGTAAATTATTCTAAATAATTTTCTGAGATGCAAAATGTATTACGACTGAATATTTTATTGAATTATCTGTTAATAAATAATTTATTTGTATATACACGTAGTAATTCTCTCTACCCCCCGTTTGCTAGTTAGTGACCTGTCTTACATTAATTTAATGTCATCCATTGTTTTAAACATAAAGTGGCATTCCTGTAAAGTTGTGTACAATTAAAAAGAATTCAGTGTTAAGTGGTACGTTAAGAGCTAAATAACCACATCTTCATAACAATTCAATTCAAATTGATAAAAAGAAGATTAAAACTGTATTTTTTAATGTTATTTTATCGAAAGTAAATAAAATGCCCTTGACTCAAATATTTGGAAGCCTACATTAACTTTCCAATCACCTGTTTATTGTAACAAAGATAGAACATACATCTTAGCCAATGTATTCGTTTCTACGAATGAGGTGAATAAGTTCAATATTAGAATTTACAATCTTCCACTTTGAGGTATGCAAAATGAAATTCGTAGGAAAACGTAGCTAAAGGTTAAACGCCCACACGTCAACAGCATCGTGTCATGTAATGGCAAGGGGAACGCCTGAAATAACCACAAAGTAATTGTCCATTCTAAATCTTTATTTTTATTTTTATAGTATTATCCTAATACTTACGGAAATTCTAAGATTTTTAAAACCTTCTCAAAAATGTTCAAGCCTAGACGGGACTTGAACGCGCAACCTTCCTCTTGATACGAGGATGCACTACCAATTGTGCTACAGGCTCTTGTTACGTCAGAGTCTTAGATGGAGCTAACGGTGCTTTAGTCGTAATCTGAATCATCTCACTAATTTCGACCCTGTCGTGACAAGAGCCTGTAGCACAATTGGTAGTGAATCCTCGTATGAAGAGGAAGGTTGCGGGTTCAAGTCCCGTCTAGCTTGAAAATTTTTGAGATGGTTAAAAATCTTGAAATATAAATCCGATTTAAGATATAGTTCATATATGTTATGGCACTGTATTTTTTTTGTAGAATTATTCACTGTTCCAGGTTGCTGGTAATGAATCCCAACGGTCAAATGACGCAGATCACAAGCGTGCAAGACAAACAGGCGCTGGCCAAGAATATGCAGCAGCAGGCTATGATGCAGCAACAGTTGCAAGTGAGTGTTCGCTAATGTTCTGTATTCATTCTAGTATTACTTTATTAGGAAAGACATTTTTTTTAATCCTTCTGCAACTCCAACTACGAGTCAGAAATGTTACTAGGTAATGTTATTAGGTAATTTTAGAAACTTTTGGGCGACGTTAAATTCAAAATTATATATGTACTAGCTGACCCGGCGAACTTCGTACCGCCTTGACATGCATATGACGCGGGCTGCCAATGTACGTCGCCGGTAGAATGATCAATCGGCCATCATTAGCTGCATCTATGTATGAGAATGAGAAATTTCTTCATAATTGCTTATTGCGTGAATTTTTCCGATATTTTAATAGTTATTCTGCTATTCGGTTCTAAGAGAAATCCAACAAATCAAAGATCATCAAAATCGGTTAGCCGTGAGTTATAAATGGTGTAACTAACCCGACTTTAGTTTTATATATAGGGTGTTTGATAATATACGCACAAAAATAAACGGGGTTAATTTGATGAGCATAATAAATAAATTTGTGAAATATTTACCATAGAAATATGAAATTTATTTTGGCATGTAAAACAAACACTTTATTAAACTTATGTTGTGCTATTGCATAATGCTTGCCATCTAACCACAGATAGTGTATTGGTGACGTCTCGAGATATCTCTTGTTGTCCCTTTCTAACCCAAAACCCGCAGCCATTTCCCAAAGAGATATCAAATCGGCCTTTATTTTTGGATGTCGATTGCAAGAGTCGGCAGTAAGTTTTATATCGAATTAATCACCTAAACTTAGATGATTTTCTTTAAAACTTGATAATATAACCAAGTAGTTTTTCTTCGAGAAGTCTTTTGTTATGTTTTGAGAAACCGTCAATTGAATATCGTTAGTATATTACCAAACAACTTGTCTATAGATTTGCTAACACCAACTACTTACTATCTGCCGATTGTAAGACAACTAACCTGGAATATTGTTGCAGCAACAACAGCAGCAACTGCTGCACCAGCAGCAAACACAACAAATGGTACAACACTACCAGCAGCAAGGTATTTTGCCCTCTTTAACTTGCAGCTCTAATGTAACTACTATATGAGTTTCAACGGTATTTACCAGTTTTTTACAGATTGACGACATTAACAATTAATTTTTTTTATGGTAACATTTCTTAGACTTTCATTGTATTATCTGCTATTTATTAGTAGATAAAACTGTAGCTTTTAAGGCTTCAATCCTTAGGATGGCTTTCCACCAGAACTGTGCGAGAAAGCTAGGCCGTGAGCAAGGTTAAAAATCACCGATAGGTCATTTGCTTTGTCTCGCATAGCGCAGCTATTGCTGGATTTGGCTTGCCACCAGAGATGAGCTACGTTGTTAAGCTACGGATGTATGTCAAATCCGCCAATAGGATTGTTTTTTTTTTTACCTTGAAAGCCAGAGCGGTATCTATTAGGACTCCATGGTCACTGCTCTGAACCCAGGGAGCGGTATGTCGGACTTCTACCGGCTAAGTCTTCACGGCGTTCCTCTTCTCGCTTTTTACCAGGGACTCGGGTACAGAGAACATTCTTCCGCGATATTTGAATAGCCTCGCATAACCCTGCTATCCTATAGATGGTTTTTCCCCGTTCACCGCTCAGCTGCGCGAGGAAGTCGCACAGATCTTGTGGAAAGCCACCCTTATGCAAATAGCCATTTTCAAAACGGTTACTATTGTTCCATAATTGTTCCATAATTACATTCTAATAAAGATTAGTCAGGGACTAACATTAAAAAATATCAATTATGTTATAACTATGGATGTTTCAACCGCTCGGTCGCGGCTTACCTAAAGCACTCCAAAACTCTCCAAAACGCGTTGGTGCATCCGTCACTCGATAGCTGTCGTATCAACGTGACAGTGTGCATTGTAATGTTTGCCCTAACGTTTTAGTATAGAGTCGCTATTTGTTCGAATAGCCATAAGTGGATACAGTAATTAATCTGTAATCGATCTGATACTCTCCTAATTTTTTGATCGCAGTGCTTAGTACGGCATGCTATATCCTCAGTTATAATAAATCCATGATATTTTACATTATTATTATCAAGCCAATTACCACAGGAAAGAAGACCATGAAACGTACTAGTGGTAATTGTATGTTTTGTACACAGGAATGCAGATGATGCAACAAGGTGGACTCCCAGTCGGCTCTGTAGCGCAAACGATGACCGGCATGCCACAGACCATTTCCATGGTGCAACAGATCCATCCTGTAAGTACCCATACTAATCACACAACCTACAGTCGGCGGTACTTACCTCACCGGAGCCAATATAATTTTCGAACAAAATTCAATTCAATTCATTTATTCAATGCGAAAATGGATATTACATAGCAGAAGATTATAAAATAAACATAAAGTTCAGATACTCCATAATCGGCTAATAAGCATGCATTATTAACAATAAAAATGCATTATAAACTAATTTCAATGGATTACATTTTAACGAATACAAATAAAATTACAACGAACACAATTAAATTAAATAAATGTAATGAAAACTTAAACACGGAATGGAATTCAAAATCGTCATCTAAATATTCGTCAACACTAGTACACTCTTTTAATGAGCAATTTTTTAATCCTTATTTTAAAGATATGCTCGGAGGTTATTTCTAGTAAATACCTCGGCAGGTGATTATATATCTTTGGCGCCATACAACAGATACAATTGCCAAGTAAAGCAGTTTTGTAAAGCGAATTCCAAAATCAATTGCAAAATGAACGCTGTATTTTAAAACGACTAAGATACAGCCGTACTGGCTACGTTCACCATGCGTGGTCCGAGTGGTCCGACACGCGTTTGGCCAATATTTTTAAGTTTTTTAAATAATATCAAAAACCTATGCTTGAGTTTATTGTGTGTAGTGATTCAGTTTTGAGATTCTGGAGGTCTGAAAAATTGACAAGGGATATTTTAGCCGAAATGGCAACCTTGTGCAGGTTGAAAAACTATTTTAAAGGTTTTGTATTTTATTTGCAAGTTTATAGTCCATTTTGTTGTCTTTAAAATTACAGTTGTTTTATAAATTATTCACCTTGATGTCTTTAAGTTTTTTTTTAATTATATAACTTTATAATCCTAATCATAATGCATCCTGTACTTATATAACACACAAACACGACCAAAACGATTACTCAGGGCCCGTAGCCAAATTACATTCGCCACGAATCTATTCGATTTCTACATACATTTGCTATCGCTGAATCACGTGGTATTTCTATAGCATGTGTCAAATTTCATACATTTTCGGACGTATCGACTAGCGTCATCGCTAATCGACTGTAACTTGGCTAAGCCCTCAGGGTTTGTAATCATCATATCAGCCACAAGACGCTTACTGCTGAACATATGCCTCCCTATAGATTTCCAGAACGACCAAACTTTCCCATCAAACTTAATCAGATTGTCTCCATCTAGTGAGGGGCCGTCCTACGCTGCGCTTTCCAGTGCGTGGCCTCTAGTTGAGAACGTTTCTGCCCCAATGGTCTTCAGTTCAGTTTTTAAGAGAGAGTTCTTTGTGAAAGGGCTCGCTCGGGGAAATACTACCACCATACCTAATTCTGCCGCCAAGCAGCATTGCTGTTTGGTATGGTTGCCGGTGAAATTTCAGGCACATGAAGTTTTACACCTGTATGCCCCAAATTGATGGACGCAGGGCAGTGCATCGTAGGGCACATTTCTATCGTGCGTGACCTGCGAGGCAATTCTCAGTCATAGCGATGGTTACCACTTAACATTAGGTGCTACATAAGCGTGTTCCATCGACACGTAGTATAAAAAAAAAGTTCTTCGAGTTATATGCCCGCCTACTGCTACTTTGGCTTGCTAATTGTCTTTTAGTTCAGAGTTAGTAAAAAATATGAATTTCTGACCATCAGCTCAGCGGAATGACGCAACAAGGTACCCTGGTCGGGCAATTGAACGCACAACCGCAGAATCAGATAACACAAGTGCAGACTATGCAACAACAACAGCAGGTAACACTCAAATACACTATTTAAATTAACTACGGTAATAGTTGTTGGAAGCGAGAAACAAGAAATGGTCGACTCATACGTTTACCTTGGCCATGTTTTATCTGTTGGCAAAGAGTATCAAATAAAGGAAGTCACCAGGCGTGTTCAACTTGGATGGGCAGCTTTCGGCAAACTAGATGATATACTAAAATCCACGCATATTCTACAATGTCTTAAAACACGTCTCTATAGCCAATGTGTCCTGCCAACTATGACTTATGGTGCCGAGACATGGAGGCTCACGTAGAAGGCTGTGCACAAAATAAGTGTAGCACAGAGAGCCATGGAGCGCGCCATGCTCGGCATCACACTCTTAGATCGAGTTCCCAATACCGAAATTGGCAAGCAGACTAAAGAACAAGACGACAGCAAGCGAATATTGGGGCTCAAGTGGAGTTGGGCAGGACACTTGGCCAGACGTAGTGACGACAGGTGGACTAAGGCACTAACAGAGTGGAAGCCGAGAACTGGCCATCGAAATAGGGGACGTCCACCAGCGAGATGGGTCGACGACATCCATAAGACCGTGGGTCGTACGTGGTTCAGACTGGCACAGGATCGGGAAGAGTACAGGAAAACACAACAAGCAGAAACAAGGAGAGGCCTATGCCCAGCAGTAGGTCGACACGGGCTGAGAATGATGAATGATGACGGTAATAGTAGATTATTAAAGTAGGGGATAAAGTCTTGCGTCACGGGCGCTATATTGAATCTCGAACGTAACGAAGGATTCTAGAGTTAACTCACGAGCAGAGCGAGGAAGTTACTAGAATCCAGAGTGCAGAGAGAGATATAAGCACGCCCAAGATGCAGACAGCTTTATCCACGAGGAGAATACTGTACTTTTCACACTTTCTGCGAGACAATAAAAACCAAATCTAGGTTGGTGCATTCTGTGCGATTTAGTTCGATTTACGAATAAGTTTTTATTGTGTGGGTCTCTTAGGCTCAAATTTTAATACATATGAGGTTAAAATTCAAATCACATTATGCCCCCGAGGGCATAATTAAATTCAGTACAACTTTACTCCCGGCTCAGTCGTGAGGATTTAATCAACTGCTTTCGGTGATGTTTACATGACATATAATTTGATATTGTCGAGCAGGTGGTGTGAAAAGTGTATTTTGCTAACCAAACTTACCGTGACTAAGCCAAACACTTTACACAAACCAACAAACTCAGTTTCAAAAGTAGACATTTTTAGTTGGATTGTTTTATAGTTTTGGCTTTTATATTCGATTTTTATTTAATAGTTGTTCATAGTGCCGTTTCACCAATTTCCATGAGATTGCTGAAGATAGGAGACGATGTTAAATCAACCAATAGAATTGTGGTAAAATGATGTTTTCTAGTCATCACGTCAGCCAAAACGAGGGCTTTTTATTTTCGATTTAAAACAAAGCTTAATTTTAACTAGCGTAATAGATGGCGCTGTCTGCAGATAAACCGCCAAAAAATATATTTAACATTGCCATTTTTTATGATTTATTCATCTATAAATATCCTCGTAGCAAATACAAAATTAGTTTTTTTTTAATTTCACCTTTCTCGGAATATAATATTAACACGGTAATTGAAAAAATATTTTTTGTTATCTTTGACCACAGAGTTGATTTCTCATTTCATCCTCAGATTCGCTTTGGAAACGGGGTCGTTGTTCTCATTTTCTCGAACAGGGTTTGTAATCGTTTCAAAGTTCGATGTTTTTCATTAGAATAACACTTATAAAATGTGCTATTTTAACGAAGATTTGATACATCAGCTGGATTAACGGGTGTAAAACCAGCAGACAAAAATCTTGTACGTTTGAATTAAGTTCTAAAATACGTTGTACCTTTCTTGGACAGTTTCAGCATGCTTTACTGGTAGGAGCACGAGGGCTAATATGTCTATAAGCTCCTTTTGTGACGTCATATCCTCAAATAGACTATAAAGTTACAAAAAATATTTTTATTCAAATCACATTATGCCCGCGTGGGCAAAAACCAAGGTACTATGGCAAAAAGACACCTAACGACATACTGTTACCCCGTGTAGTAGTAGTAGATGGCAGTAGGTCGTTAGATTTTATTAGGCAATTAAAAGTATTATCTAATATAATTAGTATCTTATACGAGGCATGCCTTTTAAGTTTTGTCGTTTGAAGAAAAAAACACAACTAGAACCTTATAGTACTTTTTATTGTTTTTCAAAGTATTCACCGCGTAGCTTAATACACTTTTCCATTCGCTCAAACCAGTTATTATAACATTTATTCCACTCTAAAGTGGGGGTGTTCAAAATGGCTGACTTGAAAGCGTCGACTGCTTCTTCACCGGACTGGAACCTTTGACCACGAAGACTTTTCTTAATTTTAGGAAATGTAAAGAAATCGTTAGGGCTTAGGTCAGGACTGTATGGAGGATGGTCAAGAATTTCTACTTTTTCCTGCTTCAAATACTCAATCGTTTGACGAGCGCTGTGTGAGCTTCGTTGTCGTGGTGCAGGATGATGCGTCGCTTTGAGTTAGATTTTCGAAGTTCGGCGATGACTTGTGGTAAACAAACTGTAGTATACCACTCTGCGTTAACCGTTCTACGATCTTCAAGTGCAATAGTCGCAACATGGCCGGTTTTTCCAACGAACGTGGCCACCATCTTCTTTGAAGTGCTTCGAGAACGAACAACTTTAGTCGGCTTTGGCTCGTCTTGAAAGACCCAGATTGTAGATTGTTGTTTGGAATCAGGATCGTAGGCATAGATCCAAGATTCGTCACCACTTATGATGTCGTAGACGTGATTTGACTCCCCTCGGTTGAACCTTTGCAGAGTTTTCTTACACCATCTGACGCGGGCCGCCTTGTGATCGTCGGAAAGCAGATGCGGTATCCAACGGCAAACTAGCTTTCTCACACCAAGCGCTTCATGCAAGATCTTCTGAATGGTTGTCCCTGAGATGCCTAATAGAGCCTCTATCTCTCGATACGTCACATGACGATCTTCGAGAATTAGTTGTCTCACAGCAATGATGTTATCTTCAGTGAAGGCGGATTTTGGGCGTCCTTCGCGAAATCTGTCACTAACACTAGTATGTCCACGCTGGAATTCTAAATACCAGCGTTCGACAGTCCGCAGACATGGGGCTACATCACTGAACACAGATGTTAGCTCTTCTAAACACTGAAGCCGTGTCAGGCCTCTTCTAAAGTTGTAGAAAATTATTGCACGAACATTTTCCTTAGAAAGATTCATTTTCGTACGTGACCTGACAGATTCAAATCGAAACTGTGACTAAACAATAGCATTAATCCTAATACTTTCAACTGTTTTGAGATTCAAAATGTAAACACATTCGAATATAGAACAGTTCCAAATTCAAAATTGCCGGAAAATATGGAAACGACAGAACTTAAAAGGCATGCCTCGTAGTGACAATCCATTATAAGAGCATAATAGTATTCGTGGAGAACCCAGTAGGATCATAAAAAAACTGTTCTTTTTTGTTCGATAAACAGCTAGTTTGAAGGCGGACTACAAAGTTAATGAATCATAAACTTAAAAAAAAAATAAGTTTAAGTTCAGAAAGTTTCTCCAGAAAAACATTGCTAGAAGAATTGATGGTATTTAACTTCATTTTTATGATAAACTAGCATACGACAGCGGCTTCGCACGCGTGGATTGTCAATAAAAAAGCAGACTATGTTTCAATCCAAATCTTACTCCATATACCAAATTTTATCGAAATCGGCTTAGCCGTGAAAACGTAACAAAGAGTCAGTTACTTTCGTATTTATAATATTAGTGTGGATTGTACATATTCAAGGTAGAATATTCTTTCCATCAAAGGACAAGCAGGCGCACGGCTCAGTACCATCCGTACCTAGTTGATATACCACGCATTCGCACACACCGTTTTGGTTCTACGTTCTTGATGCGTACGGCTGAGGTATGGAACACTTTGCCGTCGTCTGTTTTTCCTAAAGAATCCGGACCTCTTAAGGTAAGAGTGAATAGGTTGCTTCATCTCAGACCACATCATCGCTAACCATCAGGTGAGATTGTAATCAAAAGAAGATCTAACGAGGGACCCAATTTTGCTAATTTATAAGAAAAACTATTATGGAGCCATACCATTATTAAACGATTATGATTGTTATTCCTGTCATATGCTACCAAATTTTCAATGGGGTTGTCATAGCAACGGCAGTCATTGAAAAAAGATTGTGTTAGTAGCATACCAAAAGGTATCTATAGTGGCGATTTTTCGACGATACCATAGTCATAGTGAAGCGATTGGTTTAGTAGAATTGGGGACCAGTAAAAAAATCACCCCACTTAGGTTAACATACATATTGCGCGTTTAAAGTTAATCATGATGATTTATTTTCAGAGTCTAGTGGGCACTGGAATGGTCCAAACTTCAGCTGGCATGGCTGTTCAACAGCAAGGCCTCGCCCACTCTGCACCAATGCAAACGGTAGGTCTTGTTTATCATAGGGGACTTCCCCCCAATACTATAGTTAAAGGTTCTGACGCCTGTAAGCGTTATAATAAGAGAGTTACAGAGTGCACTCGAAAAGGTTCCTTCCGTTACAGTTCGCTACTTGTCCGTGTGACGTCTTTTCCGTATAAACAACAATGTACCTAAAAAAATGTATTAATTTTAAATAATTCAATGTAATTTTAAAGTAACTTTAAACACTTCGTGTTAACCTGGTTCATTAAAGAAACAAATCTAAAATGGCGCCGCGAATCATTACCTCTCACTCGCACACTATAGACAGCATTAGTGTGGGAGTGAGAGGTAATGAGTCGCGGCGCCATTTTAGATTCGTTTCTTTATTTTCACAGGTTATTACGTTTGCATTGTTTTGTCCAAGTTAATGCTATTTACAACATGGTGTTCAGCAAAACAAAACAATACGCATCATTGTAATAGGTTTTATTTTTTTTGGATTAATGAAAACGCTTTCTAGCCCCAAACTAAACAAAGCTTGTACCATGAAATAAAAAATGGTTTCCATAAACCAGATACTTGATAGAATATTTATTTACATAAACACGCACTTATTATATAATGAGAACTAACTTCCGCCAGCGACTTCGCACCTGTGGTTTCTCAATAAAAGAAACCTGTGTCTTAGTCCATGTCATAATTTATCGTAGTACCAAATTTTATCGAAATCTGACCAGCCGTTTAGTCACGACATTCGAATTTATAATACAGGGTGTCTCAAAAGAAAGTTCACATTTGTTTTGGTTATTGCGTGAACGCAACTATTCTGAGGGGCGCGGGGGGAGTGTCAGTCGGTAGCCTGGCTCTTGGGAATTTAGTCGCTATGGAGCGTTTCTCGGGAGCGGACCGTGCGTTGTGCGTACGCGAGTTTTATAAAAACGGTAATTCGGCGACTGTAGCGCGTAGAAAATTCTGCAGCATTCGACATATTCGTCACTTGAATGATGCGCCAACCACTCGACTCATTGCAAAATGGGTCGAGAAGTTTGAAGAGACCGGTTCAACACTGAAAAACCAAAATCCGGGCGTCCAAGATCTTCGAGAACGGTCGAAAACGTAGACAGTGTCGCCCAGTCTATTCGGGACGATCCGAACCTTTCAATTTGGAAGCGTGCTGTGGCCTTAAACGTGCACAGATCGTCATTATGCCGCATTTTGCGTAAAGATTTAAAACTGCACCCGTACTAAATTCAGTTGGTGCAATAATTAAAGCCTCAGGATGCTGGTCAGAGGCTTGACTACGTAAACCAGATGATTGAGCGCTTTCCAACGTTTACCAACATCTTCTTTTCGGATGAAGCCCATTTTCATCTTACTGGATATGTTAACAAGCAAAATTGCCGCTACTGGAGTGCAACCAATCCAAAACAAAAACATCAGACACCCCTACATTCGCCTAAAGTCACCGTATGGGCCGCAATGTCGGCGCGAGGAATTATCGGCCCTTACTTTTTTGAAGATGGAAGGGGACGCACAGTTACAGTGAATTCAGAGCGTTATGTGGAGATGTTAGACGTTTTCTTCGTGCCTGAGCTGCAGCACTTTCCTTGTTATAACCAAAGAACATGGTTCCAGCAGGACGGAGCCACTTCACACACGTCCAACAGGTCTCTGCCAAGAGTTCGTGAAATTTTTCCTGGCAAATTGATCTCCAGGAGAGGTGACATAAGTTGGCCTCCACGCAGTCCCGATTTAACACCTATGGACTTTTTCCTGTGGGGTTATCTCAAATCCAAAGTTTACGCCAACAAACCGACTTCCCTGGCACAATTAAAAGAAAATATCCGTCACGAAATCGCAGCCATCTCGGAGAATACCTGCAGAGCCGTCATAGCAAATTTTAGTGCTCGAATAAACGAATGCCGTGAACGCAACGGTTTACATTTGGACGATGTCATTTTTAAAAAATAAATTCCCAAACAGTGTATTTTAATATGTAATAAACATTTTTTCAATAAACATCTTACTTTTTTTTTAATCGATTTTTTAAATGTGAACTTTCTTTTGAGACACCCTGTATTAGTATGGTTTTGGTGGTTTGATCATGTGACTCGCTCTATAACTTTCTTATTTTAAATTAACCGCAGCTAGGTGTCAACTGTGAATGGGTTTAAAGTGTGAGGCTAACATAGACGAATGTGTGAATACTAGTTTGGACCAGAACCTCAAAATTGTGAGCGTTAAGAAAAATGCTTACAGAATTACAATATGCGAAGTAGACTAAAGGTAGCAGACATATCAACTCGGAAAGGGATCGTCATCGTATCGCCTTTCGCCTCGTCGTCAACTAGGCGTCAACCAAACGTAAGCACGCAATCAAAGCGGATCAGCAGCTCCTTTGGCTACGACTAGGCGACGACGCCGCGCTTACGGCTCGCCGTCCGCTGGTTGACGGCTAGGCGGCACCAGTTTCACCAATCAGTTTGAATCCGAACGTGAAGTGTAGAGCACGGTTCACAATACGCGAGATGGCTATCATAGCCATAGCACTTGATGAAGAGGAAAAAGAAACTAGAATGAATTTTTTGTTATTTAGATTTTTTTTAATAGTATATAATGTTTGAAATCTAACCTACAAATTCAATAAAGCACTCCCGTAACATGACTGGAAGCTGCCTTGTGAATGACAGCACGTTCGGCAACAGTAATGTGCTGCAGGCAGGCCGCGGGAGGGGCAGAGGGGCAAGCGTGGACGAAGTGACGTAAGCTCGGGGACCGTAAGCGCACCGCACCACGGTTCGTGAGCTTGAGGAGGCGAGACGATTACGTTACGATTAGTGTGCGTTGCATGGGGGAGTTTCATACAAAGAATACTGAACGGCTCGAGTTGATACGGTGACGATCCCTTTCCAAGTTGATATGTGTGCTATGACCTTAATGCTAGACTGGATTCTAGTTTGACGAAAATGCATCAGTTTCATAGCTGCAATGTGCGTGCTTGCAGGCTAAATATTTTTTTTTTTTCTATATATATTAAGATATATTTATTTGATTGTATTAAATATGTTAATAATATCTTACAAAAAGCATATTGATAGTGTCGGTATTTTATAACTGGACACTGTAGCTTCCACAAAATAAATACTCAATCGTTTATTGTATTCCACACTGTAATAATACGTGGTCATTGATAAGTACTTGATCATTATGGATCCTGTTGGGCACAACAATATTATGGAAAGAGGAGGACGTCATTTTTCTTGTTAGGTTTTATTCATTCTAAAAAGAAAACATCTCAATCTAATCTCAAAGTCAATTAATAATAAATTCCCAAAATTTTACACGCTAACCATTTTTGATAATAAATTTATAAATCGATATAAGTAATGTGCCAGTTTGAGAATGCAACCCAAAAATTTTAATTCAATTTGACTAAAATCCGCATTTTTGCTAATAATTGGCAATGCTTTAGCCAATTTGGCCGTGTATCAAAATTATTGGGCGTACTATGTGTTCAACTACGCGACGGTGTTAGATAATATTGACGATAATATGTTTTATAATCAAATTGATGGCCAAAAAGACTAAGGCATTGCCGATTAGTGGCAAATTAGGGATTGAAATTTTTGTGTTACATCTAAAATTTAATAGTAATTTGTGTGATTAATAAATGGTAAAAAAAATACAAAAACTAAGTAATTTAATCCTGTTGTATAATCGGTGACAGCCATCCATCACGATCGAAGGCGCTTCAGTGATGTCCCCGATATTGCAAGTTCCGACCATTCCATACAATATGGCCGCTCATGCTGAGGTAGCAAACTCTTTCAATATACAATGATAATTACCATCACAAGCAAAATACGGTTTGACTGAAAAGTTTAGAATACGATGGTTTTATACTAATATTTCCTATTACAAAACACTGACATGACACACTAACAAATGGAAAATAAGCACCCCTTCTGAACTTTTCTGTCTGACTGGTTACTTTAATACAATTCAAAACAGATTTGCCAAAGTAATTAACCTCAGTACAAAGGTAAGGTCTCTAGAGCAATCTTGTGGATAACGTGACTCCTTCTTTGTTTCTAATTAACATTTAAATAATCTTGTTTCGTCACTTATCGAATAGCCTTTATACTTTATATAGACTGGTACAGGAAAACATTTCTGAGTTTCGGAAGACCTTTTACCCATGTTCCATTCGAGCATATAATATAGTTTTATATTTACGCATGAACCATTTATAATCGTATAACTAAACTAATAATAATTTTATATAATTATAAATTCGTCTCAATTCAGGCAGGCATATAATATTGCATGGTACAGGTCTCTGTTTCACTTGTGACGTGATATAACGATAAGAATGCATGAAAATGTTTTATTTTGATTTGTGAGTGTGTGGGTATATTTTTTGTTTGTTATAACATTTTGCTTCATTTATCAAGAGAATGTGAAAGATTCGTCAACACTATAAATATATCAGGTGACAGTCTCATCCCAAATCTTTAGGGAACAACCCCAGTACAAATTGCAATTTCCATTATAGAAAAAAAATATGTTATTTTCTTTCTCTAACCTCCTTTCTGTGGTCGATAACTTCATAATGAAGATCGTTATTAATAGAACATCTTTGTGTAGTTAACTGCTTCTCGCCTGCGACATCTCTCGGCGGCCATCGGTACAAGACTTGAATCTAGCTACTCCATCCGTTGATGATATCGGACCAAAAAACCAAAATCTTTCATATTTTCTAACTCGCATGCAAAAAAAGCTGCAGTGAATTCGCTAATTGACAAATGTTCTGGGACATGCGACGCATGACAAGTGCGACATCGCGTGTTGTCGCCATACTTAGCACGAAATGTCCGGCGACATCGCGCGATCTCTTAAAATAGATCGTCCAAGGGAAGGTGGTATATAAATAAGTGGCGAAGTCACGCGATGTCCTGAGACATTTGCCCTTAAGGCCACCATTCGGTACACGAGCCCATTCGCTGGAGTTGTCGCTGGCTACAAGTCCGCGAACAAATCTGCGTGTGTATATCGGATGCCGAACCGCGAACCGTAACCGTAACACTGACTTGCAGATTTGTCCGCGTCCGTGTCGCCAGCGACAGTTCCGGCGGATGGGCTCGTGTACTGAATGGTGGCCTTTAGTGCGCACTCTGCTATAAACGTAAATGTGCAAGCAAGTCGCGGGTAACACTCTGAGTTCTCCTCAGTTGACGCTGCAGGCGCCGGGCGGCGTGGGGCTCATCGCGACCCCGGTGCAAGGCTCCGTGCTGCCCATGCAGCAGACTCTCGTCGCCCACGTTAAGAGTGATGAAGACAAGACGCAGACGCCGGTAAGTCACCACAGGGGTTTTTACTTCCTCATTTTAAACATTCTAGCTGCCGCTCACGGCTTCACACGTGTGGTTTGTCGATAAAAAATTACCCTCCTTCTGCGCAGTCGGGTAAAAAGTAGCCTACGCCGTCATAATCGTTCGGTCATAGTCATAATCTATTTGTAAACCAATTTTCATCGGATTCGGACCAGCCATTTAGTCGTGAAAACGTAACAAACAGATAGAAAGACAGAGTTACTTTCGAATTTGTAGTATTAATATAAATTATGTGCATTTCTTCTCCATGGATAACATTGATCGATAATGCTGGTGTCTGGATGTGAGTTTATGATATACAATCATGTTCATTTGTTTATAATTAAGCAAAAAATGATTAGTAAAAATAAACTAAGTAAAGAGTATATTTTGGCAGCCGGCGGCCCCGGTCGTTCAACAGATCGCGCCACAACCGCAAGTGGTGTCCGCTGAAGTGGAGGCAGGTTCCACCACTCCGATCTTCTCGTCTGCCAACTCGACCGCGGTGACGGCCACCGTCGTCACCACCGCTCCTGTTGTTGACACTGCGAGCTCTACCACACACAGTAAGCTTAGCCATAACACTAACACAAGTAAAACAAAAGATATTTATATAATTATACAAACTTCCGCCCGCGGCTTCACACGCGTAGTATGTCAATATAAAGCGCAGTAATATAATTTGTTTTTACATTTTTCGTAAACTTTTGGAACTTTTTAGTTTGACTATAAACCTGCTATTTTTTAGACTTTGTGCCTTTTTTAGAACTTAACTTCCGATCATCAATAAGTATTTATTACTGATTGTTATAAATACGGGATTTATCACGTACCGATTTAGCGCGCACAGATGGATGCGGTGCGTAGTGCGAGGCGAGACGCAGTGCGGAGCGGTTCGCACTCAACCAAATCACGTTCACGAATTGAACCGTACTTTAAAGTACTTTAAACATTGTCAGTCGTAACACCGATAAAACGGTACGTGATAAATCCCGTACTTATAATAATGATTGTTACTGATTTAAACGGGTATTTATTGCGCATGTACCTTTTTCTTTGTTATCCCGTTATTTCGACTGTGTTGCAACAACTATAGTCGCGGCGCGGGCAGACCCGCGTGAGTCTGCCCGCGACCACGGCTGTTGCTAGACAGTCGAAACGTCGGGATAACAAAGAAAAGGTACATAAGCGATAAATACGCGTTTAAATCAGTTATTATGTACAGTGATAAAAGTTTTAAAAATACCTAATAATGATTGTAATAAATCACGAAAGTTTTCTAAGTAATGTATATTCGTATTACAGGTACTAATGCTGATAAAAAAGTCAGCCCAAGGAAGGGTGTTACAGCTACTGATGTTTCTTCGAACGCCCCTCCTATACCCACCAGCGCCCAACAACCCGCGCCGCTCGTTCCACAGGTGACTTACAACCCCTAACACTGAAGAAAGGCTTTTATAATAAAATCCTTAGCACAATGTGCTTGACTTATACAACCTGTTTTGTTATGTACGACATTAATACCGATAGCTTGAATAAATATTCATCAATTTCATCCATAAATATCCATTCCGATACATTTCCAAGAATTAATTTTTAACGTAAATCGGCGGCGCCGATGATTTGCGACGATGCCGCTTAGTCAGTTTAACAGGTACCTACTTACATGAATGAATATGATTTGTTTACCTATTTTATACAGGCTGTTTCATTGATATTTTAGGACTTGATATTAACATTGTAAATTTAAAAATTTTCCATGATAATGAATTTGAAAAAAAACATATTTTACAACAATACTATCCATTAGCCCTACCAGTGTTTTCATTCAATGTCGTGCATAACAAAACACGTCGAATAATCTAACAAATCGCAACTACATTCAATACTAATACTCTTACCACGCGCCTTGAGTCCGCAATTAACTAAAACAGACGAAAATAGTTCATTTTTAATAACACAAATTTAAATATACTGATCAAATTTGATTAGGTTCTTAAAGTCCGGCAGTATTAAGCTTTTACTAATCCTTGAGCCCCGAGACTAACACTTAAATATCCTTTAAAATAACTAAAACCTAAATTGCAATTAAAACATAAGTGCCGAAGAACAGAATGGAAGCGAATTTTTGAAACGAAATTATATTTTTTTAAATTATATTTTTTTAAATTATATTTGCAATAAACAGGTCAAGTCTTCCGGATAATTCTTGCGCAGTTTTTGGCTCGTACCTAGTTTTTTCGTAACACTATTAATTGACATAAAGTTCATTATGCTTCGTATATGCGTATATGCGTTCCGCAGCAATGCAAATTGAGCCTTAACATAACGATCGTTATTAAGAACTGACAAAAAGAATTTGCGCTTAAGTATCAATTCACGATACACCATAGTTCTTGACAAAAATAATCTGCGCTTAAGTATCGATTCATGATACACCATAGTCCTTGACAAAAATAATCTGCGCTTAAGTATCGATTCACGATACACCATAGTTCTTGACAAAAAGAATCTGCGCTTAAGTATCGATTCACAATACACCATAGTTCTTGACAAAAAGAATCTGCGCTTAAGTATCGATTCACAATACACCATAGTCCTTGACAAAAATAATCTGCGCTTAAGTATCGATTCACAATACACCATAGTTCTTGACAAAAAGAATCTGTGCTGAAGTATCGAATCACGATTTAGCATTGTTCTTATATATGGCCTTAATTTGTACCAATAGTTTAAATTCAAGTAAAACAAAATAAAAGCCTTTCTTTAAAATATATTATTTATTTTGAATATATTATGAAGTTGAATAAACTTTATAACTATATTCATTTCCACTCTTATTTTTGAAGGTGGTTGAACAGTTCAGATTTGACCCTATTAAATGTAGAAGTTTTTCCGTCGTAAGGTTGTTACTACAGTGGCGTCTTCGAGTTCCGCCTCCGCTACCATGACTGCTGCGTCCACCGCTCCGGTATCTAGCAGTACCGCTATGTACAAGAGTAGCCAGAGCTCTACTCGTAATATTAGTCAAACGACTACACATGGTAAATATTATACCTATCTATTATAATTTTAAATTGGGCTTAAAAAAAAGCTTCCGAAAACGATAAGATTACGAATTTTTTAAGTTGTATGGTTTCTAATGTAAAGGTGCGTTTCCACCACAGATGTACGAGGAAAGGTTAAGCCGGGTTGACACGATAAGAGTTTTCGCGGACCGAGAGAAATCTCGGTCCGCGAAAACTCTCTCGTACCACCTCTCCGAAACCACTCGTACGAGAAATCGTACGAGTGGTTTCAATAAATAAAAAAATAAAAAATATCGCTGGACATTTCACACAACGCTATCTAGCCCCAAACTAAGCAGAGCTTGTACTATGGGAACCAGATGACTGATAGAATACTTATATACTTTTTTTTTGTAAATACATACTTATAATATATAGAAAAACACCCAGACACGGAACAAATATCTGTAGATAATGCAAACATTTGTTCCCCGCTACCTCCTGCGTCTCAGCCGGCTATACGCCCACTGCACCACGGAGGCAGTCAGATCCGAGTTTTATGTGATTATTATGGTTGACACCTATAAATTTTTTCTCGAAAAGGATAATATTTTTTTCGTCTACTATCTAATTGTATGAAGCCAGCTTAAAAAATAATTAATACGGATCTGGATATTTTGTCGCTGGGTATTGAGGTTGTCGCAGAAATGTTAATAGAAGAGTAAAAAGCTCCCATCAGCCATTTTTAGGTTGTGATTTGTTTCCGCCATCCGCCATTTTATATTACTTTTGTATGAAAGTCGGGTACGAGCCAGCTCGAAAAGTTGAGTGCGGTCCGATTAAACACGGATGGGATACAACGTCCGAGAAAAATCGGATACGCTGTTGACACTATCCAAAATTTGTCCATGAAACATCCGATTTTTCTCGGTCCGTGAAAACTCGTACAGTGTCAACCCGGTTTTAATTAACTCGCACAGATCTTGCGGAAATGCACCCTAATGCGTGTATTTCGGTGATTCATTTGTGTATTTTTTTCACTTTGAAGTCTTTCTGCAAGACCCAATGAATTCTATCACAAACTATTTCTTTAGCTATTTACAAACCATGACACTACAAAGAAGTAAAATCTAACTACAAATTTAAGAAGCTTTCGGATTTATTTTTCTAGCTTTTTATTAATTTTTGTTCTCTTTATTTTTAAACATGTGGATTTCAATCGCAAATATAAATATAAACAATGGATTTCAGAAGTAAATACTGTGTCGCAGCTATCGACGTCCGACCTTGGGACAAAAGGAGCTCTAGAGAACATGTATTGTAGGTTTTGTTTATGAATAAAACTGTTTTACGCTTTCTTTCTAAAATGGGTTTCTTCATATGAAAAAATGCTTGTGTGTGAGCGTGCTCTTAAACCGGCTGTAACCATATTATATTTTACTTTTTATATTACCAGAGAGAGAGATTATGGCAAAACATTACTCATTTATCAGCTAACAAAATTAACGAAACGCTCGACAAAATTAACGAATTTGCATGCACGAATGCTTACAGAAAATATACAGTTCTTAAATCAATATCCTAAAGTAAACTTAACTTCGAATAGAATACTCTTAATAAGCAAAGCCAGCGTAATAACATTCATTTAAAGATCGATACAATCCTTTAAAAAACATTTGAATTCTAAAGTGAGCGTTGCAGCTC
Organism: Philereme transversata; assembly: GCA_963924445.1. NCBI lineage: Eukaryota > Metazoa > Arthropoda > Insecta > Lepidoptera > Geometridae > Philereme > Philereme transversata. The sequence goes on along the minus strand of OZ004348.1, from coordinate 20,824,761 downwards.
TTATTTTCAAATGGCCACATGAGAGGGCGAGGCTTATGAGAATAGAGCATTTTCCCGCCGGTGAAGGTTTTGCGAGTGACCGATGATTTGTTTGGCTTTACTTTTTCGTTTGTTGGTGCTGGATAATCTTTTAAAGTCCTGTAACTATTTATTATGTGCATTTTTTTACAGATAAGGGACTGCCCAAGGCTTTGGTGAAGCCCAATATTCTGACACATGTTATTGAGGGATACGTGATCCAAGAGGCAGCTGAGCCGTTTGCTGTGAGTATCGCTACCTCTCTTAATCCATCAGATTGGTTTCTTGTGTTTTATTTGCAATGATTTTTTGATATTTTTAACTTTTGTCAAGCTTATTATTCATTTGTAGGTGAATCGTCCTATTCGCGAATGGGGTACATCGTCGTCAGCGTCTACCACCGCCGCCGCCGCCGCCGCCGCGCCCGTCGACCGGGCAGAGAGGGAAACACGAGAGACTCGAGAGACGCGCGAACCTCGTGAGAATCGCGAACCTCGAGAGATTCGTGAGAATCGCGAACCACGTGAGAATCGCGAACCTCGTGAGAATCGCGAACCTCGTGAGAATCGCGAACATCGTGAACATCGCGAACACCGTGAACACCGCGAACACCGCGAACATCGCGAGCACCGCGAAAAGCGCGCATCTCGCGAACATCGCGAAAGACGCGCATCACGTGAGGCACGCGAAACGCCGCGTGAGCCGCGCGACACTCGCGAGGGATACGAGAAGGCCGATAAATACACCACGCAGACTGATGAGCCTCCTCGTAAGTGCTTTTGACAATAAATACCGAGATTATGTTGTTTTAAATTGGTAGTAACTGCACCAGCCGTCACCTAATTGCAATAAGCATCCAGGTTAGACCATAAATAACATTTAACTACCTTTAATACTAGATACTTGCTGTTATAGTAGGATGTATCTTAACTTTAAACATAGCGGTAAACTTTAACCTATGTTTTACAAATGGATTAAACGCAACTGCGAAATGTGGTATTTTACTGTATTAATGCGATTGTGGGCGGCGCTCATGAAAGAGACGTGGTCTCAATCCAGGAGACCAATTCACGTAATAAAAATTTAAAAACATATCACAGTTGACCCAAATGTGATTGAGTTATGAAATGAATATATTTTGGCATTCTGCTCCACTAAGATTAGCTTGAAATAAATAAAGTGTATAAACGCATGTCAGTCAACTCTTACCATTGTATTGTCAGTTATGTGAATACCGCTTAGGACATTTATAACGAGACTAGATCGATACTAGAATTTAACTATTTTATGTTACGTGAATTGGTCCCTTAACACGTTTACACCAACGGTTATCGGTTCTGCGTGTAAAATGTATTGTTAAATTGGGCTGCTGCCATTCACTCAAATTCCTACTCCATTACCTCAAGGAGTTGGGATGGCTGGGTCAGGTTAGAAAAAGGGTAATGCACAATACACCTCAATGCTCCCGCAGATCGTCAGATGAATCAGTGCAGATCTTATTTCCCCCACCCTAGAATTAAAAAATTGTTATTTTTCTAGGTAAGAAGAAAATGTCGGAAAGTACAGGCACATCGCCGCGTATAACGTCGTCTAGCCAGGACGAGGCGGAGGCGGGCCCGTCCAAGAGTTGCCGGAACCAGCCACCTGAGGAACCCGAGCAGCAAGCCAAGGAGTCCGTCGCAAACGATTGGGGCGTGAGTATTACTTGCTGGAATTAGATGGCGCAACTATCGACCTGCTGAAATCATTCGGATCGATAGGCTGAATGAATGAATTAAAACACTTTATTGAGCACCATATAAAATAGAAAACACTAAGCAAATAGCACAATGGGCGGTTATCGCTTATCAAGCAATCTCTTCCAAATAAACTTTGCATTAATGTTAGGTAGATGTAAAGAGAACTGCAACACTTTTCGACACTCCATAAAGTATTTTTAAAATGTTTATTTTAAGCAATGTAATATTTTTTAAAATTTTAAAAATTATATATAGGGCTTGATAGCTTGAATTATATCGCGTTACTGTCGACTAGGTCCAATCATTCTAGGGAGAATTTTCTTTTTTGAAAAGATGGCCTTAGCAAAATACAATGGTATTAGGGATACTGAATTAATGCGTCTACCAAGGCAACCAAGTCATATTGGGCAACAATATTAACTAAGTAAAATCAGACTAAATAATACTACACATTTGCTTTGGACAACACCAACACTTTTTGTTTAATTGTTTTTTTCTTTGTACGACCTGGAGATGGAACAGGCATATGGCCCACCTGATGTCAACCATTGTCTATAACCAAGTATTGGCTCGTAGGTCAAGTACCTTAGAAACGTGCCCTACGCAGTGCCCTTCGTACATCAACTTGAGGCATACAGGTGTAGCCTCATGTGCCTGTAATTTCACCGGCAGTCATATCTTTCAAACCGAAACACAGCGGATAAAGTTATGATGGTAATTTCCCGGGCGAGCCCTTTCACAAGTAACTCTAATCTAATGAGCCCGCTGGATCCCACTGCTGGGCAAAGGCCTCTTTTCCCTTCTTCCATTCATCCCGGTCTAGGGTTTCTGTCGACCAGTTCGCACTACCTGGGCTGGCGACGCGGTCTCGCGCCTTATGGGATCCACTCGTGGGTTATCTTAGCCCACAAGTAACTCGACCATTCTTAAATCAAAATACTCATAATTTCAGGTAAATGAGGTGTGCGACTTCATCCGTGCCATCCCCGGCTGCGCAGTCTACGCCGACGACTTCATGATGCAAGAGGTAGATGGAGAGGCGCTTTTGCTCATCAAACCCGAGCACCTTGTGATGGCTCTGTCTATGAAGCTCGGACCAGCGCTCAAGATCGTCGCGTGCATCGACGCACTCCGCCCGGAGAATGAACAAGATCAAAACGATGATGAATAATGGCTGACGGCATGCAAGCAAAATGATAAGGTAACCATAATCAACTATCCTATCTTCAAAGGTTTGCTGGATCAAAACTAAGAGTTTTGTGGTGTTAGGCTGCCTATTTTGTAAGCTGTTTTTTTTCTGTAATTTGTGTACAATAAGATAATGTGAGCTTTGTATCAGCGACACTATGCGAATTTCTCATGCGTGCAATCGCTGCTATAGCAATTTATTAATAGCGCGGCTGGCGATTTTGTCTAATACTATACAAAACTCCATCTGAAGCTTTGCGCGATCTATCCGCACATTAATAACAATTAAGTTGTTTTCTTTCAGATGATATAAACAAGGACGAGTTATTGTTTACTGCTGAAGGCGTATTGTTTTCGGTTTTTCACTTCGTGGAACGCTCTAATATATACATTTCTGTATCATATTTATTTCTATAGGCCGGCGTTTTCTAGACTTGACTACATGCGGACCCCCAAGGATATCTTAATTACTAAAGAGTGACAGGTTATTTTAAAAACCCTTGTTTATGGCTGACGGTATTTTTATTTTACCGTTATTCATAAGATACGTAAAGGTTTATTTTGGCAGAATATGTATAGTACTTACTGTACCATCTTACTCACGGCTTGTTGGATGATTGCAGTAGGCAATGTGTTGCAGGAACGTGTGGGCATTTAGCACGTGCAATGCCCCAACTGTAGTTAACTTTTACTTCAGTTTCTGGGTGACCTTGTGTGTGTTATTAGTCTTTTACTGGGGTCCGTGGAACCCAGTTTAGAAAACAGCTGGCAGACCTTTTAAATTGGTCTATTTATAGGTTAATTTCTTATAAAATTAATTACTTTTTTTATTATACAAGTTAATACGAGTATAATTTTTCTTATAAAGAAATTTAATTTATAAAGTAGTTGTTTAAATGTTTACTTAATGTGTGTGACGACACTTATTTAGGGTTTAATGTTTATAATATTGTATGACAGTATTTACAGTATGTTTTAAGATAAATGTATGTGTTTTAATGTACATCTTTACTCATATCGTATTTTCTCTAATCAAGAAATATTTAGTTGATTGTATAAACTGAAGTAAATACGTTGCAACTTGTTAAAGAGTTTCGCTTGTATTAGTAGGTTGTGTTTTGTAGAGTGGCTCGATTTCGTTCAACATATACTTTAAATCGGGTATATGATATGTTTACCTTTTCTTTAGCGTTTTGTTTTTTAATTCGACTAAATGTTACGGTGATCCAGGACAGTTGTCGAATGATCCGCCTACTTAGGATTTAAACTTATTTAATTTTGTTTAGTTATATTCTGCTTGTCTCTCTCAGTCTTTATTAATTTACTTTTAAGTTGATATTGCAGTTACCCACTCAAAGGGATTATATCATTAATACAGCCACGAGTAATGCACATAAATACAAACCGTGCCACTTATATTGCTTCATTATTTTACAATGCCATCAAAATTTACTTACTTTCTCGACTATGAGCGTTTTTTTATATACCTTATACATTTTGTAATTGGACTAATAGTATTATTGGCCAGATTTGTTAGACGATTGAGTTTACAGAATGTTTTCGATATCAACAGACTTAGGCACGTAACTTAACGTCATTCTTCTCTTATGCCACGTTTTTAGTCCAGAGTTAAATGATTTTATCGATTGGACCACACCAATCATAGGTAATATTGTCAAATTAAAAATTATTTTATGTTGCGGTGTCTGTCTAATCCGATAAAATATAGTGAATCGTTGTTAGACAAATAAGAATCCATATTAAGTATTTCATGTAGTATCAGTAAAATAGAGGTGTAGCTATTTGCATTAGGCACCATTTCTTGAATTATGCTAATTAATATATAATATAATCATGAATATTCTTGTCTTGTTCACTTTATTAGGTCAGAGAATAGAAATAAATAGTGTGATTCACCTTCAAAAATTTTTTTAACTCTTAATATAGCGGCAATTCATTTTCTAATTTCTGTATAATCAGAGAGGACCTCTTTTCATTACATACGAAAAAATACAATTTAACCGAGGAAAAATGATCAAAATGCTGGCATCAACAACTTAAATCTACGAACCACATTAGCATATCGGCTGTCCGATTTCAAAACTTAGTATGAACCAATTTTTGAAAAGCCGGAGTTTTTGCATTTTGCGATTTATTAGGTATTTCTCCACATCTCAAAATAACACTCACAATAAACCTAGCAAATACAAAAAAATAGGACATTAATAATAAAACAAATTTTGTATATTTTACTTTATTTTAATCATCACAGTTAGCTGAGCTGCCAATTTTTGCAAGAAGTTCTTGGTTTTTCAACAAATAATTATGAAAATCTTCACATGTCAGTGAGTATTAATCAGTGGAAAACTCTTTCTACATGGGGTGTTTTTCTACATGAGCGGGGGGTGACAGACACTCATACGCCGCCTCACCGTCGGCCGGTACGGACGTTCGTCTGACCTCTCGCAATGCATGCAAGGCGCACCGGCGCACGGCATTTTCAGCACGAATAAACGACTATAGCAAAGGGAAGACATACGGTAGGTAAAGGAGGACGGGAGGACAAAATGTGGAAAAGGAGCACATGTCCTCCTGTTGGATACCATCTGGCAACCCTAATCAAAGCTATTCTGTGCTGCCAAACGTGTACTATCAACAAAACACGAGAGTAAATACATTAGGCGCCAAGCTTAGGATAATATACAACTTTTGGTGTCCTTCCCGTTAAGCTGAGCATAATATAATAGTATAGTAGCGGCACGACATCAAAGCGGCAAAGTCGTTTTTCTGCTCTCCTGTAAAATTTGGTTCATGTGTCATACATACTATGTTTTAAAATGGGACAGCCGATATTTTCAGATCCCAAACCAGTATTTTTTTGTTTGTAATAAAACCCTTTATTGATTTGCCGAGGTTTATAGGGATGCCGCGATATTGATGTAATCAATATCATGGATTTGCTGAAGCTATTGCAGAACAAATTAAGGTTTTCTACAAGACATTTTATTGTTTGCTTAACGTCTTTGTTGGACAAGTAAAAAACTTGTGTAGTGACCTTATAATAGTGCAATCTTATCATATTGTAGATCCGTATATAATGTCTCCTAATTAAATAAATATGTATGACAGCTTCGCTGTATCTACTAAAGATTGGGTAAGAGTTAGATAAGTGCTGCTTTTTTAAACTTCTCTCCTTTTCTGAACGTTCTCTTATTTCATAAAAAAATATAATTTGATATCAAACCCGTATAACGTAACACGTGAAAAGTTTAAAAAAAGTGGAACAAAGACTGTTAAAAGTATTTGTATACGTTTGGCTTGTGCCTTTATTTCCCTAGAATAAACGTGAAAATGATGTACTTTCAATTTATATTACTTAAAGGTTGTTTTTTCTAAATTTTTGGAAGTGCAAGGACTATTTCGTGCAATTTAATTTAATGATTTACAAAGAACACCGACCATACGTTGGATTATATAAATATTGAAGTTTATTCAGATCATATAAAATGTATGGTGCTCTTTTATATTTGTGTGGCATTTTGGTTAACTCTGTAAGTAATGTTTTTTTATAAATACCTTATTAGTTTACATTTGAAACTATATAGTTATTTTTTCTATGCAAATATATAAGATTTTCATGTGGAATAAATACTCTTCATGTTATCTATTAAAATTTATTTCACATATCATGGCTACGGTAACACTTGTCATTTGACAATTGAAAGGGTAAGAGAAAAATGAACCAGTTATTGGCGATTATGGGTTACTAATTGAGACAAATTTTAGAGGTTACTTTTGGATAAATTACATTAAAATAAGAAGGTTTTGTCTATATTTTCTTACAATCATAGAAAAGTTGGTGTGAAAATTATTTATCAATGAGCAAATTCATTTAAATAAAATCTAATCCTAACAGGAAGTGCGCAATTACACAGAATATATACGTTCTTCGGATGTGTCACCCGCACCATCTTATGTGAAATAGAGTATATGTAGGTATGTAAGTAAATGTTGTAAATAGATACTAAGCGATAGATGTTTCATCTTAAACTTGCGTTGGGATGAATGTTTACTATAATTTGTTGTTTAGTTTTATACCAAAAAAGGTCAGTAAACATCCGAAAGAGAATTGTTGGCAAATTATGTACATAAAGGTAGCTTTCAGTGTCTACTTAAACCAATTTATTAAAATTGTAACTGTTTAGAAAACACATTTTCGATCTTTTATCATTATTGGTGTTTAAATGGTAAGGTTTATTAGTGATTTAAAATTAATTATTCGGTATTACAGCTTTGTATTTTAGGTTAAATTTGATGTTTTGTTAGCTTTAAGCTAGCGTTCCATCAGACGGAACTATCCGTCGTATAACCGTAAAACCGCTCTTATAATAATCGAGGAAGAGGTAATCAAGTCGCTCGGCCTCTTGAAAGTCGATCGGAGGGTCTGTCAGAGGGTCTGTCAGATGGAACGCTACATGATGTAGGAACACATCAAGCGCCGTCTCTCGCATAAGACATTCTAATATTTAATATCAGTCAGATGACGGACTAACGAAAGGAAACTGGTCAGCTGATTTGAATCTAAACGAAATGATAAACTCATAGTATTTCTTGTACATTTTCGATTCCCACAACCGCTTCAGCACTGCCACTGAACTTATTTGTATGCGAAACCTTTATTTGCTCTTTTCAGTATTTGATTTGATCTGTTTCATTTGGATTTAACAGATCCATGTTGAGTTTATATAATACCGAAATCTGAATGTTGTAAATTTTTTTGAGACTCAATTTGCTCAAAAAAGTGTACATCAAAATGAAAGCCTCACCTTGAAATTTGGTGGTTTCAAGTATGTTAAAATACTGTGACCAAATAGTGATAAATAGTGACGCAAAGAAGAGAAATAGTTTAGGAGATATTTAGGTCATTCACTGAGGCTTTATCTTGACGTCAAGTTAGAAGAAGGTCAAAGTTTTTGATATCATTCTGACTCTAGGGTGGGGGGAATAAGATCTGCACTGACGTCCTGCATTGGGTTGTATTGTGCATTACGCCCTTTCTTTTGACATAGCTGAAACCACCAAATTCCATGGTGATGCTTCCAACTTGATGGACACCTGAAAAACGATGCATGGTTCATGTATACAAGCGGGAAATAAAGCAAATGAGACTGATGTATATGTTTTATTTCAATTATATGATTGAGCTACATGAATATATACTCCCAGATATTCATGAAAGCAATGTCATTCTTTCGTACGGCACAATGCTATATTTTCTAAATACTAGAAAATACACATTTTTAAAACAAAGGCGAAACAATCTCTATTCATTTTCAACAAAAAATAGCTAGAATTTTCTATTTCACATCTTTGACATTTAAAAATTATAATTGTAGTTGTCGCTTGTGAATACTTAGACGATACTGAAACTAGTTAGTTATACAGCAGTACAACATAGTTCTTGTATTGCATCTTGCGCTGTGTTAACGTAAATGTTCTTCGTGCTAGACCCTCAGGAAATATTCACAATAAGCACGAATAATGAGGATAATAAGGAGCTTGAATTTTCTTACATTTTATGGATTTAGATTCATAATCTTCACCGCTCTGCACCACTAGAAGGGATTATAAAACAAAAAGCATGGTATTTGATTTCTTTCATAATCCGCACTAGTGGGGCAGGTGGGGATTATGAAACTAACCTAATTAAGTAGAAAATGTTTGCTTCGCGTTTAAAAATTAAATCAAACTAGCACGCGAAGGTTTATATTGCGCGTTGTAACACGCGTGTAAACTACCCCTGAGGGCTTATGCCGGGTTCCTATATCCGTCGGTAACCAGCTACGCCTTTCTCCTTGAAAACGTGTCAAAAGTTTGACATTAGTTTGACATTTTTTCAAGAGGATACGAGTCGTAGTCGGTTACTGACGGATATAGGAACCCGGCATTAGGCAAGTTATATTCGCATCTAATCGATTCGTTTTCTACATAGGTTTGTTGTCGATATATCACGTGATATTTCCATAGCATGTGTCAATCCCATACATTTTCGGACTTATCGACTAGCGTCATCGCTAAACGAATGTAACTTGGCTAAACCCTCTGAGCCACCGCCGCCGCCGCCGGTCGGCGCTGTACGACTATTTTTTATTCTTTGTTAGGAACTTGCAATGAGGAAGAAGAGTAGGTACTCTCTAAATTGTGTAATCTACCTTCAATCAATTTCGATAAGGAATAAGTAGTTATCCCACTTTCTAGGGCATTTTTAGAATGAAATCCCATTAAATCACTAATTAGTTAAAAGTTATAAACCCACTCGAAGATACAGTAACTAATCAACATTATAAAATACATTATTCTAAAATGAACACAATTTAATCCTGCAAATCATCAAATAAGTACATTTATGCGTAAATGCGCCTATTCCACTTGTCCTACCAGACTATCCCCACTGGTATTTTCCTATGGATGGGAATATTTTCCCACTTTTTTCTATTGTTTTTTATAAATTTAAGGAACACGTTTACTCACATATAAAATGTTTTACTAATAGGGATATATGGATTTTTCTCCATTAGTTAGTATTGCACATTACAGTTTTATACAAAGAGTCATAAAGAGTGGATGGCAGGATATTACTAATATGTAGTTATAGATTTAAACGGGTATTTAGGTATTTATCGCGTATGTACCTTTTTTATTTGTTATCCCGACGTTTTGACTTTGTTGCAACAGGCGTGGTCGCGAGCAGACTTATTTGTTATCCCGACGCGAGAATCATCGGGATAACAAATAAATAAAAATGGTATACGCGATAAATACCCTTTTAAATCAGTTAAGTACAGGGATCGCATAAGTTTAAAAAATACTAACTTCTAATATGCATTGTAATTTTGAATGACTTGATTAAAACTATCTAGCGTAACCCGGGAAGAACGCATCGATGTGTCCGGGGTCCTCGTACCTATACTGCTTGTGGCTGTGGCTCAAGTCGTAAATACCCTTCGTTTCCTTTGTCCGTGCCTTCGCCTCAGGAATATGCCTCAGTTTTACAGCTTCTGACGTTTTCTGAAATAACATTAGTGGTTCGTTCTTGGGATAGTAAATGGAATATCTTATTTTATTATGGTGATTTAAAACAGAGATAACCTAACTACAAATAAAGCAAAATTTTAGTTTTGTTTACTAAACTGAATATTTAATGTAATTTTGACCTTTTTTATATGAATGAATGATAAATTCTATATTGCACAAATTAAAAATAATCTGTACATACTAATACTTAATGCTAGACAGCATTCTCTTCCAGTTAATCTTCGTTTAACGCTTAACTATATGTACTTTCTTTGGGTTTAAAACAGTTATATTACCTATTTATACTATAAACGGAATATTTACTATGCTTTGTACTATATTTGGGATTCTTGAAAACTCACAAATCATGGTAAATATTCCGTTTTTAGCACAAATAGCCTAAACCCTGATAGTTACAAAAGGTATATATTAGGGTGTCCCTTATATACGTGAAAAAATTTTTTTTTCGGATATCGAAATGCATACTCCGTAATTCTTTTTAAACTACCCAGATCTACTTAAATAGAAATTTTTATCTTCCTATGTCAACATTAACACGTGCCGACAAGGCCGTAAAGATTTTGAAAATAGCTGCCTTTGACCCTTTTCGATATTCAACTAAACAAAATGAAATATTTATATTTTATAAAAACAATAATAAAAATTTAGTAAGAAAATAGGTATTTATTTATTAAAAGAACATAAAATTACAGATTAGCAAGGATATTTTCTTTTAAGGGTCTCTTTGTTGCAGTCTGGATAAAGATTTCTGTGCTCTTATACACAGCGTAGTAAAAATTGTTTCTGTTCTTCCTTTGCAGTAATTAAACCATGAAAATCTTGCATAAGTTTTACAGCTCTTTCAGCTGTATCATTCACTGCCCTTAAAGAAAAAACCTTTCTTTTTGCCTGTAAATAGGCAACATCTTCTTCCCACGTAGAAACAGGTTTCTCCAAGAAGTTATCATCAATTTTTAAACGAGAAAATAATTTTCTGCTCTTGATAGACACAAAATCACTCAATGATTTTCCTGTAACAATAGACAAGACAGTATTATTATCAGTTTATTAAAACAATTTAAGACATAGTAAAGTAAGCTTAGCGTTAGATCCTTTTACATGTTTTTTTTTTTAATTAATGATTAATAGCTAACTTTAACATAAAATTAAGTATTCCCACTTACCATGCAAATAATCAGACATATCTTCCTTCGATGGAATGTATCTCTTCCCAGAATCATACAAACTCTCTCTTTGTAAGTTCTCTACGATACTTCTCTTGGTTGCTTCATCAACTTCATCATAAAGAGTGACAAAACAGTAATTTCTTCTGACAAGTACCAGAGATGTTGACTAAACTTTTTCAAAGCTGCTTGGGAGATCTCTTTGTTAATAGTTTCGTATTCCTTAAGCCTTTTTAAAAAGGACAAATCTTGATTTGGTGCCTTCACCGCCAGACTACATCCCAGCCATGATTTCACATATACAACTGCAATGAATAAACAAATGTCTTGGAGTGCTCGTTTATCTTTGGCGCTAATTTTGAATTGAGATTGCAGCAAACATATTTTCAAACAGTAAATAGCTCTTGCCATCCACCTTGCTTGATGCATTGCTCCAGGAGGTCTTATTTTAATTTTTTTCTCACTATCGCCTCCTAAGAAAATAATAGACAGTTCAATCAGTTCTCGATAATCGTCACGTACAATAGATTTTTGCAGTTCTTCATTATAAAATGTCAACAGTTCTTTAATTTTTGTATTACAAAAATGTTGTGTGACGATGTGGCTGTGTGTTTCAATAGCAGCAGAATTAATAGTATTCCAGCTGTCTCTAAACTTTTTAAACATCGGGATATCAGGGCTATTTGTTATTTGGTGGGTTTTTGTTTCAAATACACACTTTAAAACCAGTTCGTAAACGTGATGGCGGCAAGCAAAGAGTAATAATTCCCTATCTAGCTTTTGTTCCAAAAGTACACAAGCTCCTTTCAATCGCCCTGTATTAGATGCAGTTGTATCACAGCACATTATTTGTACTTTGTCCTCGAGGTTCCAGTCATAAAGTGCGTTTAACACAGCTTTAGCTTGATCTTGACCAGAAGAGCTCTCCAGCTTAGGCACAGCCAAAAGTTGTTCCTTTTCTTCAAATGATATAAGGATTGGCAGGCGTTCTTCTTTAGAACTTCTTACGTCCAGTCCAGGTAATAATTTTCTATCCCAATGAACGGTCACACTTTCAGGTAAATTATTCTGAAAATCTGATTTTATAGATTCCGCTCTATCTTTTCTAGTCTTTGTACGAATGCGTTGAATAGACGACTTGTTTATCGGGAAATCATCACTACTAAGATCTAGGGCTTCCACTACAGCCTGAAGTATATATACAGAATCTCTTATGCTTAATTGACATCTATCCAAAGCTGCAACTAATTTACGAGTGATGAAATCTTTCCTTCCCCTTTTTGTAATACTTTCAGAACTTACCGTTTGAGATGTCGACGGTAAGGGTTCGTCGATGCTTTCATCAGAGCTGGTAGTTTGATCGGGATATCCTGGTGTCTCAATAAGATCTTGTGTAGTTAAAGATAAAGATAAACTCTCGGAACAGATTTGATCATGTCTTTTTTTCTCTTTTTTTAATTTTCTCTGTCTGGATCTTTCTTCTTTCTCAGCTAACTTTTTATCTACACCGGCTAAACATCCTGGACGCCCTGGTTCTCTTTGCTTTTGTAAAAAGATTTTATCTTCTTCTATTTTCATCCATTCCAAAGCATTAGCGTGTGCTATGTCGAATAAATTATCTAAATTGTTTTGAAAGTCCTTCTCACGGTGCTTGTAAATATCTTGTGTTTTTTTGGAATTTTTTTGCAACTCTCTCCAAGCATGGTGAAGATCCACAAGTTTCTTTACGCAGTTAGGAATAGCTCTGGTAGGGATTCTAGCTTTTTCCCAGAATATAATACACTCTCGAACGACGAGATTTGCGCTTTCACTAACACTCAGTTTAACTTCACGAATGTTAAAAAAGAGGACTGCAAGAACTTGACGGTTAGACGGTAACTTTGCCCCAGTTAATTGATAGTTCAAGTCACCTACTAAGAAAATACTTTTTTTATTGCTTCTTTTCACTTCTTTTCTAATTCCACTGCCATTTTTTAACGTAAAACAATATGTGTTCATCACGAGATTAACTAATAACAAATGACAAATACGGCGAGTACGCGCCGCTATTTCCGCGTAACTTGTATGAACATGATTCGATGCAAGTCGGCACGGGTTTCCGTTCTCCAAATAAGGTAAAAATTAATTCCCGAGTGTTTTAGGTACTAATGAACAAAACTAAGACCTATGCGTTAAAAAATATAAACTTTGAAAAATAAGGGACATCCTAGTATATGTAGTTATGTTACCTATTTCTAAGTCAATATACAATTTAAATTTAACTGAGAAGTCTAAGTGTAAGTATACATAGGTAAGTATTCTTAAAACATCTCGATGATCAAGATGGTCCTTACAGATGACAATCTACGAGTATTATATAAGAATCAAAGTCCTGACTGACTAACAGACAACGCACAGCCTAAACCGCTGGTGGTAGAAACTTGAAATTTAGAGGGTATGTTTGTCTTGATGCGTAGGGGTGTACTTAGAAAGGATTTTTTGAAATTCAACCCCTAAGGGGGTTAAAAAAGGGTTTTAAGTTTATATGAAAAACAGTGGTTCCTGGATTTATAAACTTGAAACTTGGCAAATATATTTTTTTAACAAAATTAAGAGAAATTGTACTTTTTTGTTTTCAAAAATCATCCCTTGGGTGGGTGAAAAAAGGTGTTGAACTTTGTAAGGTAAAACTTTGCTTATATACTTATCAAAGTACATAATGAAACATGGCATAGTTACTTTTTTTGAAAATCACCCCTTCGGGTTGAAAAGGGATATTGTAGTTTGTTCTAAAACGATGTTAATTGCATTTACGAACGTATAACTTTGCATAAATCCTTTTTATAGATAAATAATGAAACATTTTATCACGGTAAGACCACCAGGATCTGATGATGAGGAGGGAATCTACAGAACTCATTAATGGATAACAGTAGATGTATCGTGTTTGGGTTCTATTAAATTGTTTTTGCGAGACGTTTCACGATACAAATGACTTACCAGCGTCTGAAGATGGGGAAATCGATCGTTCTTAATGAACAATATTATCATCAATGTATTAAATAATCGTTACGGGTTCTGACAGACTGACTGAAAATCAACGCATAGCGTAAACCGCTGATCCTAGAGACTTGAAATATGGAGTAGTAGTAGTGTAACGCGTACGAAGTCGCGGGCATTAGCCAGTACATTTATAATATAAATTAAATGTTAAGTCACCCTGTTAGACTCGTCGAAGTCGACGGGCCGGGTGGCCGGTAGCGGTCTGATCATCATCTTGGTCTTGGTCAACGGTGAGTTAGGACTCTTGAACGATATCCAGTAAACTGATTGGCTCTTGTTTTCCTCACCCGTCGTTGAATACTTGCCATTCAAGTTGCTGGAACCAAATACAATTAGCAATTAGTTGCTTATTTGGTTGCTGCCTGTTTAACAATGTTTTGACATGAACCTTTCAATTATTGTCTAACAAAACCTAACGAACAAACGGCAGCTTGTGTCTCTTTATTACTCAATGCGGCTTGCGGAAAGTGAAGCAATTGATACTCTTGTGGTCTCCGGTCAGTCTGGATGGAAAGAATCTAGATAATTGCGCTAACATGTCGATATACGTCGGCCTCAGTGCCAGCTAAAGTACACAAGAAATGGACACCAAATAGAGGAGGCCTTTGCCTAGCTGTGGGGCAGAAGAGATATTCCAATAAAAATATGTCCGTCCACGTCAACTACATGAAGTTTATTGACGGTCCTAATGATTGCAATGAATAAAGCATAATTAAGGATTAAAATATACTCTCTCTATAAACGACTACGGACTAGGGTTCCCCTAATAAAAAATAACTGGCCAAGTGCGAGTCGGATTCGGGCGTTAAAACGGCAAAAAAATCATATCTGTTGTATGGAAGCCCCACTTAAATATTTATTTTGTTCAACAGCACAATTTTATTTTTTTACCTTATTTGAGGTTGGTGCCGATTAAGCTAGTCCTCTAAATTGTATGAGCGCCGATACAAATCAAGAGGACTATCTTAATTGGCGTCAACTATGTATGTATAGGGACACCCCTTAATTTTCAAATTTTTTTATTCTATTAATTTTTTCCTTATTTGTGCTGCTTTTTGCCAATTTTCGTGATTCTAGGTCAACGGGAACTACCATATAGGTTTTTGACCTAAAACCTACTTCCGGTTGACCTAGAATTGTCAATTTTGATTAAAAGCAGCACAAGTAAAGGTACAATTCCGAAAAATAAAAAAATTAAATGTTAAGGTAAATTTTGGTATTTATTAGTTTTCCCGTCGATATCTTTTTAACGTTTTAACTCAGGAACTTGATTTTCATACACCTAATAGGGACTATAGACCTCAGTATCTGGTATAAATTTCAACTTGCTAGGTCCACCCGTTCCTGAGAAAATCGGTGGTGATACACGGACAGACAGACGTCAGAGAGTGATCTTATAAGGGTTCCTTTTTTACCTTTTGAAGTACGGAACCTTAAAAAGAAGTTTACGTACTTTGTTATGAATTAATTAAATTGAGGTAATTCCTCGTGATTAGGTACCTCTTATCGCACTCCTTATACCACCAAGCGCCTCCGTGCTCAGCAGCGCAAGACCCATCGTCCCACTCGTCGTTATCCATATCGGGCGTCGAGAACTTCTGACCGGCGTGGTACGATAGGGAGTCACCTGCAAATGTAGAAATCATATTAGCGGAAATAAAATATTAATTTATAATCTAGGAGATCGATCGCCGCATCGAGAAAGTCTGGAAGAACTACTGGTCCATGAAAGAGCTGATGAAGGGAAACCTTCCTATGTCACTAAAGCGCAAACTCATCGACTTGTGTATACTGCCCGTCCTTACCTATGGTTACCAAACGTGGTCTTTAACCGACGCTCAAAAATCCAAACTCAAGGTTTGCCAAAGAGCAATGGAGCGCAGCGTGCTAAGAGGAATTGAGATTGACGAATTGGAAAAGAGGATTGACAAAATCCGTAACACCACGCTGCGTTTAAAGCTCCCAGCGAGAGTCTCTAAAGGCGTTAAGTCTTTTTTCGTCTATAAGTAAGTCACTTACCTTAAAAACGTTCCCTACGATGCACTGCCCTGCGTCCATCACTTTGGCGGCAGAAATGGGTATGGTGCTGCCTCCGGGTTATTAAAATACTGAAAACTAACCTGCGGTTCCGTAGTAAGTGCCGAGGGTGCTCACTCGGAAGCCTTCGTGTTCTGGGCCCAGCGTGAACACGGAGTATCCAGCAAAAGCGTCCTGCAAAAATATAATAAATTCTTGAAAGTATCTATAGTATTGACATTGTAGACTATTTAACAAAATCTATACATATAAAATGCTTTGTCCTGAATGATTGACTGACGGATCAACGCACAGCCTAAACCACTGATCGTAGATACCTGAAACTGGGTGTGTTCTTTGTATGACGTAGGCATCCGATAACAGCTAGTGGACTTTGCTACTGTGGACTAGCTTTACAATACTAAAAAACGATTCTCGCAGTCGTTCATTACAAAACAGTATTGGACTCACTCATCAAACCAACCAAATGAGCACAAACTCGAGGGGACAACTAATAACTACTGAAGTGTTACGCTAACTTCCGGCTCCATCATCAGACTTTCGTCATCAAATGTAATAAAATATAAAAACAATACATAATAATATATATAATATAATAAAATATATAATAATAGTTTACATACAGGAGAAAAGCACGTAAAGCTAACAGGCTCGTAAAAAGCTAGGACTAAAACTCGCAAATGAATGAACCAACCACATTGGTATGACAGCATTAATTTACTCAAAACACCCGTACATCTAGTTCCTTCTACGGGAAATCATTCACTGTCGAAGCAGTGCGCTTATGGAATGCTTTGCCTGAGGAAATTAGACAGGCTCCTTCACAGCACTCTTTTAAGCTGAGATTTTAATCTCAGCATCTAGCTGCCTAGCTTTCTTGTCATTTGAGTTACCTATTTATTATTTATTTTAATTACCCCATTTTAGAACATTTGTAATAATAATTAATTCAGGTTATTAGTTGGGTATATCTTAGTCTATCTTTAGGTGTTTATTATAAGTACAGTTTTTTATTAGATATTATTTCTCTTCATTTGTACTGCTCCGTTACTGCTTCGCTCATTACTTTCCATCCAAAGATTGCCTGGGAGAAATCGCTTTCAGCAATAAGGCCGCCCATCGCAAAATTAGCATTAATTCCTTTTTTAAGTATTACTGGTATACAATAAAGCTTTATTCTATTCTATTTTAATTTAAGTAGAAAATTGTAACCTGTCCATGTTGCGTCTCTACTTCAACCCTCAACTCGTAAAGCTTCTGATTGGTCAAATAGTACAGTTTCTCCAGTCCGAGCCAAAACTCCCCAGCCAGGTTACCAAACCCGTACTTGTAGTCAGACCAGCCTTTTAGGAAGTCCTGCGAGCCATCGTATCTGTTCTGGAAAACCTGTTGAAAATAAAATTGAGATTTCGGTGGCCCAAGTTTCTCTCCAGTTGCCTTAATGTTGTATAGGCATAGACGTACATTTATTCACTACATTAGCACACAATACAGTTACATTTTAAAACAGATAAAATGCAAAAAAAGAAACAATTAAATAGTACTTATTAACGTAAAACATAAACAAAAACAAGGAAGAACTTGGTAGATACTGTGTGCTACAGCAGTAAATGGGACTCAACTCAGCATTATGCCCGCCGTAATGTTAAGCGCTGATATTCTGTCGAGACCGCTCCATTTAGCCACTAGACCTTGAGAGTATTGTGATGTCAAATGAGAATGAGAGTATGTATGTATGTATGTTTGTGAAATTTGGTATATAGGTAGGTAATGATGGCACAATTTTGGTGTGACTCAATGAGCTAAAAATTTAGGTGAGTTGTTGACCTATTGGGGTTCAAGAGGGGTAAAAAAAATTAAAATGAGACTATTAGGTCAAGTGAGACGTCAAATGAAAGGTCTTCATTAGTACATTTTGACCCCGTTTTTATTTTTAGTAAAGTTTTTGTAGTTTTTGAGTTATTAGCCATAATAAAAACCAAACTTTCACAAAATTCACAGGGTACACCAGTGACCCACAGTGCTGTAATTTGGTATGCGTGTAGCTTAAGTATCACAAATATAGGCAAAAGTCTGAAATCTAGAATAACTGCAATTTGTACCCCAAAAAACGGTAACCAATTTACATGAACTCCCGTTACCTGTAATTTGAATGAAACTGTAGGTCAAGTTGGTTGGTTATTACTTCGTGGCAATATTTTGATAGTCAAAGATTACGAATAATATTTTTTTTGTTTATAAAAATCAAAAGGTAGACTCGCGAGATCTCAGTTCGGGGCGAACCACTGGTAATATATAGTTTAAAATGTCAAAGTAGTATATTATGTAATAAAAATAAATAAAGTCAGACCATATATAAATCAAATTAATAAATTGATTAAAAGAATACCCCAACCGGCTAGCACGTGAAAGGTGCAGTAATGCTTCCCGCCCAGGCAACCCAATTTTGTATCTCTATCAGTCTGCTCTAATTTTTGATGCATCAGTTGATTGATACAGAGCGATGGTGATATCAAAAGGGACGTGAAGAATAGGATAAATTCAGGATGGATGAAATGACGACAGTTTACAGGTCGATCAGAGACGAAAGGGCAATTAGATAACTTCTAGCAACCTGTGGTTGTGATTCACTGAAGATTCTCTGTATTCTTTTAAAAAGACATCAACACGCATCTCTCTACGGAGCTACGATTTTCGTAGACCTCCTACGAAAAATAATAACGCTCGGTATTTTCTAAAAGATATTTTTTTCTTGGAATTTTTCATCATACAGAAATCCAGAGTGCTTCAAAATTAGTGTTAATTCTAAGCACGAACATAAACACCTTTTCATTAAAATAAACCCATAAATTAAGAAAACTTATTGTTGCTTTTAAATCAACCTTAGAACTCAAACGTACAAGACTTTATGTTACACCTAAAATATGTGTCCCAAAAACCGTTTCTTCAATGAAAACCATTGAATTTCGAAAGTCGTAGAACAATTCCGAAGCCATAGTGTGACATATTAGATATAGAATGATGAGATGAGATGAGGAGATTCGTAGACGAGCCAAGCACAAAGGATTACCAAGATGAAGTGGCGTTCGGCAGTGCACGTAGTTCGAAGTTGGGACAGAAAGGTTCTCGAGTGGAGACCAAGCAATGGAAAGCGTAACATAGGATGGATGGAAAGAAGACCAGATAAAGATTGCTGGGAGTTAGGTACAGGCCGCATAAGATCGGTCGCTTTGAAAATGGTGGACATCCGGTGACTGATATGATTATGATGATTCCTTACAGACCACCCTCCCCCTGCAGTGGTGAGGTCGCACAGGATGTAGAACGGGTCCATGTCTTCCGGGCGGATCTTGTAGATGCCTGACACGTTGAAACCTTGCATTTGGATCTCGTGGCAGTCGGTAGGGTAGCGCGCGCTTCTGTCTACTCGGGTCCCTCTGATCATCAGGAATAATTAATTAATCTATATAAAGAGTTGCAATTTAAACTAAATATTATATTGAAGGGACAGTTTCTACACAAAAAAATTAAAAATAAATGTATCCATAACATGTGCTTGTTTTATTAT
The DNA here is from genome assembly GCA_963924445.1 of Philereme transversata. NCBI lineage: Eukaryota > Metazoa > Arthropoda > Insecta > Lepidoptera > Geometridae > Philereme > Philereme transversata. The sequence continues at coordinate 20,804,911 of OZ004348.1, read as the reverse complement.
CAAAATCTCTAGAAAATCAATAAAATTTATGTATTTAAAAAAAAGTGTTATCTGGTTTCCATAATACAAGCTTGACTAATAAAACATTGTAATAATTATTTATTAAACCTATAGTCTCAGTTGATTATGAGTTAATCTAATTATAAGTGTAAAATAATAACTAAAATATATTATTAAAAGGAGTCCCTTTAGGCAAGGTTCCGAAGATACTGGCAGCGTTCCCCCTTTGAATAGCTCTTAGGTCTCCTGTGATGACTTAGCTTGACTTAGTTTGGGGTTAGATAGCGCTGTGTGAAATATCGAGCATTATTGATTATTTATATGTGAGATTATTGGGTGGTTATTCAAGACTTACTTGCAATCGCACTTCTTAGTTCTTAGCTCGTTCATTATTTTTCTAAATTCATTGATCATAGACATCGTGTCCCGTGATGAGCCTATTTCAGACGATCTGCCAAATAAATACAAAAAAAAATCCATTTAATAGAGTTTTACCAAAAGAATGCTATAATGAAGAAGCAATTTACTATCACTAAAAACTTATTTACTATTTAAAACATAAATAGTTTAACGACCTTGAAGAAACCTTTAAGAAGCTTTAAACCAATTTATTTAAGCTGGTCATGGTCATATGTTCGTACCACAAAAGATGTTACAAATATATCTATCTAAAAGATATAATATAATGTACAATATAATGTATCTTAAAGATAGCCCTGAGCTTAGGGTCAGTTGAGACAAAGAGGGGGACTTAAAACATTAAAGTACACATATCTTAGCGTGTCGGTCGGGAGTTCATAAGATGACTTACTTGTTGAATGTTCTACTAAATTGTCTGTTCTTTACTGCAGACATGGTGGCCACGATTGTATCGAGCCCACTCATTATTGTTTTGACATTCGTCTCTATTGAGGATAACCGATTCCCAAGCGAAGACTCGACGTGGTATACCCCACCATCTGCTAAAACAGAAATATTTAAACAATCGGACTTATATATGTTGCATTAAAAGTATGATTAAAATTAATTAAACCTCGATGAGCGATGTCTACGGAAACTGCAAAGATTCCTAAATATACTGTTACAACGGGGTATTATAACTTCTGCTGTACATTTCGACGTGGTCAGTGATTAAGTTTCATCACTGTCTCTACACTCCTTAATACGCTACAGCTTTTGGGGCTAAGGCAGCACCGCCGGCATTACATCGCCGCCGCGCGCCAACGGCAGAAATCGAATCGATTTGAGGCGAATGTAACTTGGCTACGGCCCTGGTGATTTTATATGACCCACCTGATGTTAAATGGTAACCATCGACTATAACGAAGTATTGCCTTGGTCACGCACCTTAGAAACGTGCCCTACGATGCGCTGCCCCTGCGTCCATCAACTTGATGCATACAGTTGGCCTCATGTGCCTGTAATTTCACCGGCAATCATATCCTTCAAACGGAAACACAGCAATGCTGCTTGGCGGCAGAAATATACTACGGCCAGAGTACTTCCCCCGGCGAGCCCTTTAACAAGGAACTCTACCACGCTTGGAATCTCTACTAATCTTAGAGGAAATCTATTATATGTTATTACACTAATTTAACTATATGGTAATAAGCATTTCCAATTATCAACTAAATAGGCAGGTTATCAAAACATTTTTAAGAACCACAAAGACAACTTTCAATTTACCAGGACCAACATGGTACGTATGTGTACGCTTCTCCAAACCAAACTTTATTTGAGTGATGTCGTCCTTCAGCGTATCCAACAAAACCTCCAATTTATCCGCTGACCCTTGATCACGCATGTTTTGCAAAACTTCAGACAACCGCTTCAAAATATGATTTGTTTTCTCGTGGACCTCAATGTCCAAGCGGTTCAATCTGAAGTCGATACTGTCAACTTTTTTGAGATATTTCTCACTGGATGTGATTGTTTCCAACAGCCTCTCGATAACAGCGTCATTGTCCGCTGACTGCACCACTCGCGTGATGTTCTCTTTCTTCCGAGTGGATAGTATGGCATCCGTCAACTCATCTTCGTATTCTTTCTTCCAGAGCAATTTCTCTGAATATTCGTTCTTCCGCCTCCCTACTTTATCTCGGTTATTACTACAGGATACGACGGAAAAGGTAACTACAAATTGCAACAGGATGAGGGATGGAACCATCTCGATGTGCACGGGAAGTCTGTGAGGCAGCGACTGGCCGCAATCATTAAAGCGTGAATGTGGTAACAAAATGACTGACTAAACAAAACACGGGATGCTTGGACCGTGACTGACCAGTGACGGTGATTCGCACAGATTTTTCACGCATTGTTTAATAAACCGGTCATGTTGTTATTTTAATGCTATCAGATGAATGATAATATTTACAAAATATGTACAAACTCCATTCAAGTTATTTGTTATTAGGTAAAATTATTTGTTGGCAGGTATAATTCGCCACTCTAGAAGACGCCCTCGAGCTCTTGGAATGGAAAGGCCTAGGCATCAATATCAATGGTGAGTACATAACTCATCTTCGATTTGCCGACAATATCGTGGTTATGGCAGAATCGATGGAAGATTTAGGCAAGATGCTCGATGATCTCGGTAAAGTTTCAGAACAGATAGGAACTATGATTAACATGGACTAAACAAAAATCATGTCAAATGTCCATGTAATTGACGACCTCCGTGGCGAAGTGGGTGAATAGCCAGTTGAAACGCAGGAGGTAGCGGGTTCGATTCCTGTCGCGTAACAAATGTTTCAATGATCTACAGATAATGATCTTCCGGGTCTGGATGTTTTTCTATATATGTATTATAAGTAGGTATTAACAAAAAAAAGTTTAATATAAGTATTCTCTCAGTTATTTTTTGTTATTTTTTTTCTCTTTAATGTACACCAAAATAACATACATTATCATCATAATTTTTACAAATAGATTTAGTACAATGGGCAGACTTATCGCTAAAAGCGGATGGATAATAATAATTGATCAAATGAAACCGAAAAAATTGGGACATACGATTTTTTTAAATTGGCCTTTATTTTTATGCCAATCGATATATCTTAGTAATCTTAGTTGAAACTATCCTGTAGTATTTTTACTTAAAACGAATACTTAGCCCGAAAATAGCCATTATTTAAAAATTTCGTAAGGAGTGGCAGTTATTATGCTCAATTTCTGCGAACTTTTAGCCGATATCGACTTGTCACAACTTAAGTATCATTATAAAGCTATTTATCTTTTATATGACACTTTCAACACATGCAACCACCCGCAACATTGCCTGATAAAGTCTACAGAATATGGATACTTTTTTGTATTACTCTGCAATGAAATTAAAGTATTTTTAGGGTTCCGTACATCGGTAAAAAACGGAATCCTCATAGGATCACTCTCATTACTGGCTGTCGGTATGTCCGTCTGTCACAGCTAATGTTCTACGAATCCACTGGACGAAAAAAATTGTTATTTAGTACGTACATAGAGTTAGATGATCCAATCACGGACGCACACACGTACACGCATACACTATCTATTCTAGGTATCTATCCCATTGTTAATCAGGTAAGTGGTGCTAAACAAACTAACAAACTGTATCATTAAACCTTTGGTTGTTAGTAACCCTTATAAAAAGGATTGCATTTGTTTACGATTGAACCTATTGTTATTCTTGGAAACTTCGGCACTCGTTAGGTCCTACCGATAATCATAACTAACTAACGACATATATTTTACGTCTTAAGTCAAAAAATAGGGTGCTATTTGGCACTATCTAACCTATGTATCAAATTTCACGATTGTCGGATTAACACTTCGAAAGTAATCCTCGGACAAACATAGGTATACATACAAAAAACGTCGATTTGCCCAAGTTGATTTAGAGATTTCGGTTAGCTCGATCAATAATAACTGTTTATAAAGGATATTAATAAATTATTACGAAATTAAAGGAGACATTTATTAAGAGGTTTTCTGGTCCCCATAGTACAACCTTTTTTTTAACCTCTAGATAGCGCTGTTCGATATGTCCAGCAATATTTGTTTTATTTATTTTTAATAAGCTTTTTTCGAGAAAAACTAAATGATACGCACCCAGTCACTATGAGCCCTGTGCCGAAAAAGGGCTATGGCTCAACATTATGCTGAACAAGTTTATTGCTCAGCGCTAGTTTTAGGTGAAACGTATGATAAAACCAATTGTATTGGCGTGATCCCCGACGGGCATACTTAAATCTTGATTATTGTAGATTTTACTTTACCAACGGCCAGTGTGTGTGTGTTATGATTACATTTGACCATTATCTGGCATCAATGTTATTACATTTGACCATTATCTGGCAACCAATGTTATTACATTTGACCATTATCTGGCAACCAATGTTATTACATTTGACCATTATCTGGCAACCAATGTTATTACATTTGACCATCAACTGGCAACCAATGTTATTACATTTGACCATTATCTGGCAACCAATGTCATTACATATGACCATTATATGGCAACTAATGTTATTACATTTGACTATTATCTGGCAACCAATGTTATTACATTTGACCATTATGTGGCAACCATTTGTATTACATTTGACCATTATCTGGCAACCAATGTTATTACATTTGACCATTAACTGGCAACCAATGTTATTACATTTGACCATTATCTGGCAACCAATGTTGTTACATTTGACCATTATGTGGCAACCATTTGTATTACATTTGACCATTATCTGGCAGCCAATGTTATTACATTTGACCATTAACTGGCAACCAATGTTATTACATTTGACCATTATCTGGCAACCAATGTTGTTACATTTGACCATTATCTGGCCACCAATGTTATTACATTTGACCATTATCTGACAGCATTGTTGCTTGCCTTTCTTTTCAGGCTTGGTCGTGGAGGAACAGGCAGTATTGACGTTTCAAAGTGATCCTTGTGATTTTAGTGAATAAATGAATTTTGATTTTGATTGAAATCTGGTCAAATTTACCACTTCGCTACGGGGTGCTTCAGTTATGTATGACTACTTCGCGTACAGATAACAGTGGTTAGGTGTTTTGGGTCGTACAGTCTAACAAAAAGGTATACTTTAATATACGCAATACCTACGTATTCGTTCAACATGACTCGAAGATATCACTCGCACTTATTATAAAATATATAGGTAGTTATATTTACCTATGTATTTACTGCGCATGGTCGGATGCTCGTCCAACCTTGTCGTAACGGACTGCTTCAGCCTGTCCAGTTCGCTCTTCATATCAGTTAAAGCTTTTTCTAAAGTTTCGGCAGGTGAGTTCTTCAGCAAACGCAGCATTTCAGACATATACTTGAGAATGCTATTGGTTTTCTCATGGAAAGTGGCATCCAAGTGGATCAGCTTCCGTTCTAATATTTCTATCTGTTTCCAGTACCTCTCGCTGGCCATCAGCGTTTCTAAATCCTTCTCTACCACCACATCGCCAGCAACCGTGCGACTTGTGGTGGTTGGGGTCCAATTTTTTTTCGAACGAAGTGTTTCTTCCTTTTTTCCAAAAACATATGGTACGAATAAAAAAAGGAGTATAATTGTTTTAATATGTTCCATAATTCCGATACCAAACGTCAACTTGCACAAAATATATCGCAATGACTGGCTCTACGATACCATGTTTAATCTTATATCTTAAACATTTTTGGCTCAGTATTTGAGGTATCTATTGTAAGTCGGTAGGTATGTTATGATAATAATGTCATGTTTTATTTTTGTATCCGTTCATTTAGGAGCAGAAGTTAGGTAAGTTTAGTTCCTACAACGAGCCAAAACAGTCGCAGACACAAAGACGTGCGTGTACGAGAATCTCGGATTAATTTCGAAGCTTCGACCGACTTGATCCGAGATACTCGTACGAGCGCGTCATTGAGTGCGTGCGTACGCGTGTTTTCGTGCTCGTTGTACTAAACTTACGAGTAACTACTGCCCCTATCTGTTTTGTGGTAGGTACCTACCTCGGTTTAAAGATTGTATTCTCAAAAGAACTTAATATTAGATACAGTTCACTTATATGAGATATAGTTTTATAATACCTAGGTAAAACCTAAGTATATTTATGGTACATATTAATAGGTGCTGGCGACAATCAATGCGTTTTATTGAGCTATAGGTCCTTGTTACTTATACCTAGTATAATTTTTTTTTAATAGTGCTGGACATTTCACACAGCGCTATCTAGCCCCAAACTAAGCAGAGCTTGTACTATGGGAACCAGATAACTGATAGAATACTTATATACCTTTTTTTTGTAAATACATACTTATCATATATAGAAAAACATCCAAACCCGGAACAAATATCTGTAGATCATGCAAACATTTGTTCCGCGGCGGGAATCGAACCCGCTACCTCCTGCGTCTCAGCTGGCTATTCGCCCACTGCGCCACGGAGGTAGTCAGTCAACAAAGAATACACCCTCCAAGTTTCAGGTCTCTACGATCAGCGGTTTAGGCTGTGCGTTGATCCGTCAATCAGTCATTCAGGACAAAGCCTTTTATATATTGTATAGATGATTCCCTTCATCATTGTCATCATAATATCAATCGTATGACGTCCACTGCTACATACATTACCAGAGCGACTGATCTTGTACGATACCCAACGGCTCCCAGCAACCTTTATCAGATTTTCCATCTAAACTGGCCTTCAAAACTTAATTCCACACTTAAAATTACAATAATTTGTAAAATACACGAGAAAGAATTATAAAACAATTTAATCTTCTATACATATAAAATGCTTTGTCCTGAATGTCTGACTGACGGATCAACGCACAGCCTAAACCGCTGATCCTAGAGACCTGACTCTTGGAGGGTGTGTTCTTTGTATGACGTAGGCATCCGATAAGAAAGGATTTTCCGAAATTCTACCCCTATGCGAGTGAAAAAGGGGGGCAAAGTTTGTATGGGACAACGTGATTCCTTGGTCCAATCTACTTAAAATTTTGCATAAACCTTTTTTAACAGAATTGATGGAAGACTTGTTTCGTATTTTATTGAAATTCATCCCCAAACGGGGTTAAAAAGAGGTAGAAAGTTATTTTGGCGGTGATTTGGTTCGAAGTTGATATCAATACTCCTTAGTGCTTTTGACTCAATCCGATTTTATTCAAAAAAGGTTGAACTCACTTAAAACATAAGCAAATAAAAAAAAAATTAAAAAAAAATAAAAATTGTTTATTTCAAACCATTGGCCAAATACTCTTTAAAATTGGAATATCTTGAAAGTCACCGTACTATTTTAGTACCTCATTTGAAGGTTTCTAAGCCTAAAGATGATATGCACTTTTAGGACACGGCCTCATAGGGACGTAGAGTTCGAATTTTGAATTTTGACTCAAATATTTTGGACTAAAACATGGTTTTCTTTTAGTTTATCTTAGAAGTTTAATTTAGTGTGTATTGTTTTTCGCAATTTTTTAACATTACACTAATATGATAAATGTGAAAGTTTGGATGTTTGTTTGTTACTCAATCACGTTGTAACGGCGGAACTGATTTCGATGAAGTTTGGTATAAACGTATATGATAACCTGGATTATCACATAAGCTACTTTTTATCCCATAAATCAGTTACAATGGGATAAAAATGGGGTGTCAAGTCAAGTTGCAACAGCGAGTTTAGCTTTATTTCTAGGTTACCTACACATTTAGAATTGTAACGTGTACGAAGTCGCGGGCAACAGCTAGTATTTCATAAAAATGTTATAGTCGATAACCTTGTTTTAAGGAATGGCCAGAAAAACTTTATAAATAAGCTGAACCACCCGCGGCTTCGAACGCATGGTTTTTCAAAAAAAACATTACCCTCTATTTACACAGTCGGGTAAAAGGAAGCCTATGTCCTTTTCCCAGGATATAATCTATCTCTTTGCCAAATTTCATAACGATCCGTTCAGCCGTTTAGTCGTGAAAAGGTAACAAACAAACTAACAAACAGAGTTACTTTCGCATTTATTGACCGAGCAAAGCGAAGTCTCCTAATCAACTTTGGCAAATCGGCGTTGTATGTATATTTGTTTGTCCGAGGATAACTTTCTAAGCGTTGATCAGATCATCATGAAATTTGATACATAGGTAGGTAGGGATGGCACAATTTCGGTGTGACGGTGTAGCATAACATTTGTTTTGTCATTTATTGTAAACCATTCACTAAACCCCTGTAAAGCTTTGTTTAATTTCGCCGTGAGCTCTGCTAGTGTACTGGCAGAAATTGTAGCATTAGTGTCATCGGCAAAAACAACCAACTAGTGAATTGTTTTCCTTTATAACTTTTTGTTTATGACTTTATCTTGTTGTTTTATTTTTATCTAATATTCCTTCCCTTGTTAATTATCATCATAATATCAGTCATAGGACGTCAACTGCTGAACATATGCCTCCACCATACACTACCAGAGCGACCTTGTGCGACACCCAACGGCTCCCAGCAACCTTTATCTGGTTTTTCATCTAGTGGGGGCCGTCCTACATTGCTCTTTCCAGTGCGTCGTCTCCACTCGAGAACCTCTCTGCCCCAATGGCCGTCAGTTCTTCAAGCTATGTGCCCCGCATGCACAGTGATTAATTTGTGAGTCAAAATATACGGCATAAATGGTCATAGTGTTTGATTGCGTTGACTTAGAAACTTATTTTTTTAAGAGCTTCAAGCTAATGAATTTAATATTAATTTCAAAGTGATATCTTTACGCGTTCCTTAGAAATAGAGTCTTGACAGACCGGCAGATGGAACCTATAAGGGTTACATTTTTCCTTTTGACGTACTTATCCCTATAAAATATATAGAAAACGTGGTCATTAAGGGATGGTGTTTGGTTTAATAAAATATTTAAGACAACAAATATAACAGAAATCGATATATTATATAAAAAAAACTTCTATTATTATATTCATAAAAACAAAAAGTTATCCTCACGATTTATGATTCTAATTATTAAATTTTTAGTTATAAAAACTACAAAAAAACCATGTGGTCACTCAGTCCACACACACAGTACATAATTGTAACTTAGAAAGGTAATCAGTTATTTCGGCTTCTATAGTATACGCCAAGACTCGCGGCAGACGGGTCCAACCAACAAACATGTTTGTTTCCTTTTCAATACAATTACTGCTAATTAGTGTTATCGATTTTTAACTTAAAAGAAGAGCTCCCAACCCTAGTAGGTATCTAAAAATGTACGTTGTAAAAAACAATTTAAAGATTTTTGGTATGATTTGATTTATGACCCCGTCTACCAGAAGCGTTGGTGTCTAAATTATCTAACTAACCACAGGAATGGTTGACACAGGAACAGAGCCTGTATACTCTTGGTGTGCCCACAGAAATATCATTAAGACTAGAGCGGACGACTCCATTTCCTTCTTCGCCATCGAATGACGTCTGGACCCCTGCATCTTTATATCTTATTCTTTTGCTAGAGAAAGAAGAAGAAGCAGTGCTGCTTTTACGCCTTCTAGAACTCTCTCTGCTATTTTCTTTAGTGACGTTCTCATTACTGTTAGTAGCACTTGCACTAATACTGTTATTACTAATGGTTCTTTCCGTAGGTGTTGCAACTCATTGCACCAAATCGAACCCGATCGAGGGGTGGATGCGAGGAGTTTTCATCATTTCTTGAGTGGCCTCAGATTCACTTGAAGACTGGATAATGATGGTTTCTGAAACTGAAAAAAGATTATCTATTACATGCCATCTTGTTTTTAGACTACGTAAAACTAATTGATATTTTTTGTAAAGATTTTAATAACAAAAAGTCAGCCTTTGACATCCGAATAATAAATACATAATAATAAATAATGGTGGATATTTTACACAGCGCCATCTAGCCACAAACTAAGCAAATCTTGTACTATGGGAACCAGATAATTAATAGAATACATACACTTTTTTTTGTTAATACGTACTTAAAATATATAGAGCAACAACCCGACCCGGTACAATAATAATAATAATAATTATTATTAAACCAAACAGGTTTAATAAAATATTTAAGACAACAAATATAACAGAAATCGATATATTATATAAAAAAAACTTCTATTATTATATTCATAAAAACAAAAAGTTATCCTCACGATTTACGATTCTAATTATTAAATTTTTAGTTATAAAAACTACAAAAAAACCATGTGGTCACTCAGTCCACACACACAGTACCTAATTGTAACTTAGAAAGGTAATCAGTTATTTCGGCTTCTATAGTATACGCCAAGACTCATGGCAGACGGGTCCAACCAATAAACATGTTTGTTTCCTTTTCAATACAATTACTGCTAATTAGTGTTATCGATTTTTAACTTAAAAGAAGAGCTCCCAACCCTAGTAGGTATCTAAAAATGTACGTTGTAAAAAACAATTTAAAGATTTTTGGTATGATTTGATTTATGACCCCGTCTACCAGAAGCGTTGGTGTCTAAATTATCTAACTAACCACAGGAATGGTTGACACAGGAACAGAGCCTGTATACTCTTGGTGTGCCCACAGAAATATCATTAAGACTAGAGCGGACGACTCCATTTCCTTCTTCGCCATCGAATGACGTCTGGACCCCTGCATCTTTATATCTTATTCTTTTGCTAGAGAAAGAAGAAGAAGCAGTGCTGCTTTTACGCCTTCTAGAACTCTCTCTGCTATTTTCTTTAGTGACGTTCTCATTACTGTTAGTAGCACTTGCACTAATACTGTTATTACTAATTGTTCTTTCCGTAGGTGTTGCAACTCGTTGCACCAAATCGAACCCGATCGAGGGGTGGATGCGAGGAGTTTTCATCATTTCTTGAGTGGCCTCAGATTCACTTGAAGACTGGATAATGATGGTTTCTGAAACTGAAAAAAGATTATCTATTACATGCCATCTTGTTTTTAGACTACGTAAAACTAATTGATATTTTTTGTAAAGATTTTAATAACAAAAAGTCAGCCTTTGACATCCGAATAATAAATACATAATAATAAATAATGGTGGATATTTTACACAGCGCCATCTAGCCACAAACTAAGCAAATCTTGTACTATGGGAACCAGATAATTAATAGAATACATACACTTTTTTTTGTTAATACGTACTTAAAATATATAGAGCAACAACCCGACCCGGTACAATAATAATAATAATAATAAAAACGTTTATTTTCCCATCACAAATAGGTTTTACAGAAGATATATAAGTAGGCAAGTTATGTTACAGTAGGTAGGAAGGAAGTTAACTTATTGATTACATTTAGTAAGCCTAAATAAAAACCTGTTTCGTGAGGGACTGGTGCCTGAGATAGGTTTAGAAAACCTGTACGAGGCATGCCTTTTAAGTTTTGTCGTTTGAAGAAAAAAACACATCTAGAACCTTATAGTACTTTTTATTGTTTTTCAAAGTATTCACAACGTAGCTTAAAACACTTTTCCATTCGCTCAAACCAGTTATTATAACATTTATTCCACTCTAAAGTGGGGTGTTCAAAATGGCTGTCTTGAAAGCGTCGACTGCTTCTTCACCGGACTGGAACCTTTGACCACGAAGACTTTTCTTAATTTTAGGAAATGTAAAGAAATCGTTAGGGCTTAGGTCAGGACTGTATGGAGGATGGTCAAGAATTTCTACTTTTTCCTGATTCAAATACTCAATCGTTTGACGAGCGCTGTGTGAGCTTGCGTTGTCGTGGTGCAGGATGATGCGTCGCTTTGAGTTAGATTTTCGAAGTTCGGCGATGACTTGTGGTAAACAAACTGTAGTATACCACTCTGCGTTAACCGTTCTACGATCTTCAAGTGCAATAGTCGCAACATGGCCGGTTTTTCCAACGAACGTGGCCACCATCTTCTTTGAAGTGCTTCGAGAACGAACAACTTTAGTCGGCTTTGGCTCGTCTTGAAAGACCCAGATTGTAGATTGTTGTTTGGTATCAGGATCGTAGGCATAGATCCAAGATTCGTCACCACTTATGATGTCGTAGACGTGATTTGACTCCCCTCGGTTGAACCTTTGCAGAGTTTTCTTACACCATCTGACGCGGGCCGCCTTGTGATCGTCGGAAAGCAGATGCGGTATCCAACGGCAAACTAGCTTTCTCACACCAAGCGCTTCATGCAAGATCTTCTGAATGGTTGTCCCTGAGTTGCCTAATAGAGCCTCTATCTCTCGATACGTCACATGACGATCTTCGAGAATTAGTTGTCTCACAGCAATGATGTTATCTTCAGTGAAGGCGGATTTTGGGCGTCCTTCGCGAAATCTGTCACTAACACTAGTACACTTGAGAGCAATAAAATCGCACATCCGCACATTTTTACTTAAAAGTTAAATTTTTTTTTATTTGGAGCTTACAGCAAATTAAAATCAAATTAAATTAAAGTGCATAATCTAGGCATTCGCAGAACTGATAAAGGGTTGACATTTACCTTTAAAAACAACTCATTAGCAACAAAACAATAGACCCCCTTATGTCGCTCGATCCAGGTAAGGCCGGCGGCGGGATTTATCGCAGGTATAAAAGAGTGCATATTGAGGGAATGGTCATCATTTGCATACCAACGTACAGTGTGAAAGGTTCTCTATTGATATTGGCTTCAAACGGAACACGAAAATGGATACTACACCAGAAGTAGCCGCTCAAGTGGTTGCCCTTGTTGAATCGGGGCTTAAGCAAAGTCAAGTGGCTCGACAATTGAGTTTGAGCCGATTTACCGTTCGGCGTGTATACCAGAGGTATCAAGAGACTGGTGGCTACCAACGGCGACAAGGATCGGGCCGTCCCCGTGCTACAACAGAGCGTGATAACCGCTTTCTTATAACGACATCTTTAAGAAATCGTCGTTTGAACGCAGTTCAACTGGGCCAACGACTTCAAGAAGTTCGTGAAGTAGAAGTTAGCCGGTGGACAGTCAGAAGACGATTGAGAGAAGGTGGCCTGACTGCACACAGGCCAGCAAACGGGCCGAAATTGACCCCAGCCCACCGAGAAGCCCGCCTTCAGTTCGCTCGAGACCATTTGAATTGGACCGAAGAGCAGTGGAGTGCAGTCCTGTTCTCTGATGAGTGCAGGATGTGCTTGCATGGCAACGACGGACGGGGGAAGGTGTATAGAAGATCGGGAGAGCGATTTGCCCAATGCTGCATAACAGAACGTGTCGCCTATGGCGGTGGATCAATCATGTTTTGGGGAGGCATGTCTATGGAAGCAAAAACCGAGCTTGCCTTCATCACCGGACCGAATACTGGTCGCCAATCAAGAGGATTGACTTCCATACGATACATTGAGGAAGTACTCGAGAGCCACGTCGTACCTTTTGCTGGGTTTATCGGCGAAAACTTTCTGTTTATGCAAGATAATGCAAGACCGCATACTGCTGGCATAGTGATCGAGTACCTTCAAGAGGTGGATGTGACCGTTATGGAGTGGCCAGCTCGAAGCCCAGACCTCAATCCCATCGAACATCTATGGGACGAGCTGAAAAGAAGAGTTCGAGGCCGAGATGCTCCTCCATCGACTCTACAGGAGCTGCAACAGGCGATCGCAGAGGAATGGGAGGCTATTCCTCAAGACTTTATCAAAAGTCTAGTAACATCAATGAAAACACGGATGGAGTCAGTGATTCAGGCTAGGGGAGGGAACACTCGGTATTAATAACAAACTTTAAATTAATTTTATCTTTTAATTTCATAACTTTGACACCAATACTTGAATAAAGAATTTTTTACTAAACATGCATTTTTGTTATTGATCCACAAAAGCATTTTTATGTAATGATTGAAAGACAAATCAGATACCACTGGATAGGTATTAAAATAGACTATGAATCTGCATTACAGAAACATAATATTTTTTGTTTTTTTTTAGTTATGTCAAAAAATCATGAATGTGCGATTTTTTTGCTCTCAAGTTTATGTCCACGCTGGAATTCTAAATACCAGCGTTCGACAGTCCGCAGACATGGGGCTACATCACTGAACACAGATGTTAGCTCTTCTAAACACTGAAGCCGTGTCAGGCCTCTTCTAAAGTTGTAGAAAATTATTGCACGAACATTTTCCTTAGAAAGATTCATTTTCGTACGTGACCTGACAGATTTAAATCCAAACTGTGACTAAACAATAGCATTAATCCTAATACTTTCAACTGTTTTGAGATTCAAAATGTAAACACATTCGAATATAGAACAGTTCCAAATTCAAAATTGCCGGAAAATATGGAAACGACAGAACTTAAAAGGCATGCCTCGTATTACAGGTCACCAGTGCTCTCTCTCCACGGATTAACAAAGGAAATTGCTCGTTATAGCGTCACTAGTTACATAATTATTACGTTTTAGTTACATTACTACCTTTAGATTTTATTACAACAAAGAAAAAGACAATATAAATGATTTCCATATTGAGCTTACAATGGATAAAATAAAATAAAGAAATAGCCAATTTTTTATGATTATTGTGTTTATATAATAAGAGTAGGGTGCGCGTATGTGTGTGTGAGAGTAGGTGTATGTGTGTAAGTGTGTGCGTGGGGGTGAGTGAGAGAATTCCGATGAGTATAAGAGTGCGTGTAAACGTATTTGTGTATGTATATAAGGGCCAAGAGTGAGCAACGACAAACAAATGAGTTATGTCATGATAGAAATAATGTTTTCTGTATCATGGTACGAAAGAGACTTTAACCAGAAAGTGACTACGGACTTGCACTTGAATCTAGGCAAGGGGTAGATAGTAAGGGCCTTATTGGCCTTGTTGTAGACGTGTGGTCCAAGGAAACAGCTGAATTTGTGGGAGAAAGCTGTACGAAACGATTGGGTTTGGCAGACTGTTCCTTTCCTGCGTTTGTCCCTAACGAGATTTATGTCATAAGAGAGTTGGGAGTGTTTGAGGAGTATTATTTGTAGCAAGTGTGTAGCAATCATCTGTGGATCATACAAACATTTGTTCCGCGGTGGAATCGAACCCGCAACCTCCTGCGTCTCAGGCGGATTTTCGCTCACTGCACCACAGAGGTTGTCGATAATAAATGAATTGAATTGGTAATATAGAAACAAGTCAGAATGTAGACCAAACCCAGTATTAAAAATCCGTCGGTCGGTACCTACCTTGTTTTATTTCCAGTACTTCAGAATTTTCATCATCAGCTTCTAAGTCGTGTTCAATCACCTCTTTGACTACTTTACGCGAATCCACAACATCATCATGTGCGACTTTTAATATTCTCTCGATGATGTGAGGGCTGCAGGGTAGCTCGGCCCGGGGCGCCGGGGATAAGGCTGAAACAAAAAGATTATTTTATCATTTTATCTACGTACGTAGAAATTATCCTATGTTAAACTGCTTTTACACATACTGAAACTTAGGGGCATTCGCGAGTGAATAGGTTTCTTCTAGGCAAGCGTGTACTATCGTAGTCTGTACCATCGCTTACCATCAGACGAGATCGTGGTCAAATGCTAGCCTATAATTAATAAAAAAAAAAGAAAAAAACGGCTATTCACATCCTTGCCTAACCACTTTTTTTCCGACGACAATGCAATATTATGGTGACACCAAGCTAATCAGATCAGGAGTCAGTTATTCCATAGAACTAAAACTTTGCATGCCTGTCGAGTTCCAATGACAAAAGCGTGTTTTTTTAGTTTTTTAACTATATTGTAAAGGGAAATTGTAAGATCGCAGTTCGGGGCGAACCACAAATCAAATCAAATATATTTATTTGGAACATAAAACCGTGTACCGAAGCAAAATTAAAATGGTGATATCCGCAGGAGTAAAATACTGTGTCGCAGGCATCAACGCCTTCCATAAACCTTATCGAATATATGTTCAACAAGTTTAGATTGGAATATTTAACTGAAGGTACCCAAGTCCATCAGAATAACAAGAAATTATCTAATGGCGACTTGCGCAACAATGCCTAAACGTATTTAAGTGGCTAAATATGATTTAACTAGTTGTCAAATCATCAAATCGTTAAATTGAAACACGTTTAGTCGCTAAATAAATACGTTTAGGGATCGTTGTGCAAGCCGGGCTAAGTCATTTTCTTTATAAGTACTACTTGGGTAAATCATTGCGGATTTCAGAGTAACGCGGTGCGGTAACAAAAATGCTTCGGAACTGAATGCGAATATAAAGAAGACTTACGTGGCACATCCTGGATGAAGCTTCGAATCAGGGATTCCTTCTTTCGCTCCCAGTCCTCGTTTTTATTATGACATTCTGCAAAATCTTGAAATTATTTAAAATGTCGTTTCAGAAAGCACGTTATGAGAACGTATTTGTGGGTAGCAATATAAATCTATGCTCAAAGGTTATTCAATTTATCATAGAGAAATACCTACAGATCTTGTTTGTGGCGTGATTAGGGAGTGTCACAATTCCGCAAACGTCAATGTAATGATATTTTCATAAACTTATGAGATATCGAGAATTTGACCGGTATTCGGAATTTAGAAGGCCTGAAAGTTAAAAAAGTTATTTATTAGATTAGTATGTATTAATTTTTTTTCAAAATAAGCAATTTTGTAAACAAAGAACGGTTTAAGATTGCAATTTTTATTACAGGCTTCTGGCAGAGTAGGTACATTCCCGTGGCATTCATTGCTCGCGGTGTTGCGCCACCCTCTACCCGCGCCTTCCTCTTCTGATCCCGCCAGCACTGGAAATAACCATTACTTATAATGTACCTACCTAATAACAATTTCGGCTTCTATAGTATACGCCAAGACTCACGGCAGACGGGTCCAACCAATAAACATGTTTGTTTCCTTTTCAATACAATTACTGCTAATTAGTGTTATCGATTTTTAACTTAAAAGAAGAGCTCCCAACCCTAGTAGGTATCTAAAAATGTACGTTGTAAAAAACAATTTAAAGATTTTTGGTATGATTTGATTGATGACCGTCTACCAGAAGCGTTGGTGTCTAAATTATCTAACTAACCACAGGAATGGTTGACACAGAAACAGAGCCTGTATACTCTTGGTGTGCCAACAAAAATATCATTAAGACTAGACCGGACGACTCCATTTCCTTCTTCGCCATCGAATGACGTCTGGACCCCTGCATCTTCATATCTTATTCTTTTGCTAGAGAAAAAAGAAGCAGTGCTGCTTTTACGCCTTCTAGAACTCTCTCTGCTATTTTCTTTAGTGACGTTCTGATTACTCTTAGTAGCACTTGCACTAGTACTGCTGCTACTAATGGTTCTTTCCATAGGTGGATGCGACGAGTTTTCATCATTTCTTGAGTGGCTTCAGATTCACTTGAAGACTGGATAGTGATAGTTTCTGAAACTGAAAAAAGATTATCTATTACATGCCATCTTGTTTTTAGACTACGTAAAACTAATTGATATTTTTTGTAAAGATTTTACTAACAAAAAGTCAGCCTTTGACATCCGAATAATAAATACATAATAATAAATAATGGTGGACATTTCACACAGCGCCATCTAGCCACAAGCTAAGCAAATCTTGTACTATGGGAACCAGATAATTAATAGAATACATACACTTTTTTTTGTTAATACGTACTTAGAATATATAGAGCAACAACCCGACCCGGTACAATCATCTGTGGATCATACAAACATTTGTTCTGCGGTGGAATCGAACCCGCAACCTCCTGCGTCTCAGACGGATTTTCGCTCACTGCGCCACAGAGGTTGTCAATAATAAATGAATTGAATTGGTAAGATAGAAACAAGTCAGAATGTAGACCAAACCCAGTATTAAAAATCCGTCGGTCGGTACCTACCTCGTTTTATTTCCAGTACTTCAGAATTTTCATCATCAGCTTCTAAGTCGTGTTCAATCACCTCTTTACTACTTTACGCGAATCCACAACATCATCATGTGCGACTTTTAATATTCTCTCTATGATGTGAGGGCTGCAGGGTCGCTCGGCCCGGGGCGCCGGGGATAAGGCTGAAACAAAAAGATTATTTTATCATTTTATCTACGTACGTAGAAATCATCCAATGTTAAACTGCTTTTACACATACTGAAACCTAGGGGCATTCAGGTCGCGAGTGAATAGGTTTCTTCTAGGCAAGCGTGTACTATCGTAGTCTGTACCATCGCTTACCATCAGACGAGATCGTGGTCAAATGCTAGCCTATAATTAATAAAAAAAAAAGAAAAAAACGGCTATTCACATCCTTGCCTAACCACTTTTTTTCCGACGACAATGCAATATTATGGTGACACCAAGCTAATCAGATCAGGAGTCAGTTATTCCATAGAACTAAAACTTTGCATGCCTGTCGAGTTCCAATGACAAAAGCGTGTTTTTTTAGTTTTTTAACTATATTGTAAAGGGAAATCGTAAGATCGCAGTTCGGGGCGAACCACAAATCAAATCAAATATATTTATTTGGAACATAAAACCGTGTACCGAAGCAAAATTAAAATGGTGATATCCGCAGGAGTAAAATACTGTGTGGCAGGCATCAACGCCTTCCATAAACCTTATCGAATATATGTTCCACAAGTTTAGATTGGAATATTTAACTGAAGGTACCCAAGTCCATCAGAATAACAAGAAATTATCTAATGGCGACTTGCGCAACAATGCCTAAACGTATTTAAGTGGCTAAATATGATTTAACTAGTTGTCAAATCAACAAATCGTTAAATTGAAACACGTTTAGTCGCTAAATACGTTTAGGGATCGTTGTGCAAGCCGGGGTAAGTCATTTTCTTTATAAGTACTACTTGGGTACATCATTGCGGATTTCAGAGTAACGCGGTGCGGTAACAAAAATGCTTCGGAACTGAATGCGAATATAAAGAAGACTTACGTGGCACATCCTGGATGAAGCTTCGAATCAGGGATTCCTTCTTTCGCTCCCAGTCCTTGTTTTTATTATGATGCGACATTCTGCAAAATCTTGAAATTATTTAGAATGTCGTTTCAGAAAGCATGTTATGAGAACGTATTTGTGGGTAGTAATATAAATCTATGCTCAAAGGTTATTCAATTTATCATAGAGAAATACCTACAGTTCTTGTTTGTGGCGTGATTAGGGAGTGTCACAATTCCGCAAACGTCAATGTAATGATATTTTCATAAACTTATGAGATATCGAGAATTTGACCGGTATTCGGAATTTAGAAGGCCTGAAAGTTAAAAAAGTTATTTATTAGATTAGTATGTATTAATTTTTTTTCAAAATAAGCAATTTTGTAAACAAAGAACGGTTTAAGATTGCAATTTTTATTACAGGCTTCTGGCAGAGTGGGTACATTCCCGTGGCATTCATTGCTCGCGGTGTTGCGCCACCCTCTACCCGCGCCTTCCTCTTCTGATCCCGCCAGCACTGGAAATAACCATTACTTATAATGTACCTACCTAATAACAACATAAAATATTTCAATACTTAAGTTTTATTTGTTTGTTCATAAACTTACTACTTTCCACTGCTCCACCTGTCCTGGACCTGTCGGGGCCTAGCTCGTCTTGTGGCGCTTTCAGCGTTTGCCACTGGCGCTCCATAGCCGCAGCACCTTGCGGCGTTTTGAAGTCACCAGCAGCAAACGCCGGATCTTGCGCATCGGATCTTGCCGGATATTGGCACAAGTACTGTTTTCGAACTTTATTGCCCCTGATCCTACAAAATAAATTTGTAAAAAACTCATCTTAGTACCTAGATAAAAACTATTGAAAGGTCGCAAATAAACTCAAAAGTCGTAAATATACTTACAATTCTGTTGAACCGACATTATGAATTTTCTCCGCGGTTGTTGTTATTTATTTCCGTAAAACAAACACAAAATAAAGGCTTTCAACAAACACTGAACTGACATTACAGACGTTTCAGGGAAACTTTAGCATAGAGATATATGTGGATTTTCTATATCCTTGTCGTTTTCCATAGGAAAAAAAGAGAAAAAAAATCCCATTCGTTCATGCACTCGTTCAAACGCAGTGTGAATAGCGGGCTTGATGTCATAGACACGCACAAAAGTCAGTGTTCCCATTAATAAATAAAATTTGACATTTTGTCTCGAGGGACTGTGAGATATATCTCTGTCTTGACACGTATGTTACCGCTAACGAGTAAATCTCGAAATCGACAAATTTTTATCATCTCGTCTCGATTTTATCTCGTGCCTGCCATGTTAGCCATGCTGATGATATTTTGAGAAGAAAACAGACAATATAACTTATATTTATCCAAAACAGCACAATGTCAGTTGTTAGATAGTAAAGATGGGTTAGTGAGCTACTAAGTATTTTATTTATTTATTTTTTTGTTATTCACGCGCTTGACCGCTATCTCGAAGCGAAGTGATGGTGCACTGACTACTAGATAGGATGCTAACGCAGTCGGCCGCTAGCAATTGCGTTGATTAGATGTCACGATGATGCCTACTTTTTTAGAATGGTTTGCAAGATTGACAAGGCAGCGTCATTGATAGTTCCCCCTAATTTCTAAAACAATAACTAAACACGATGCGTTTGCTGTCACCCGTTGACCGTACCGTAAAACGGAGGATTAGGGATGGTTTCCAAGTTTAGTCTTGATTTAAACATCATTCTAACCTCCTTTCTTAGAGTAAAGGATGATTAGTTATAACAATTTGGTTTTTTGTAAACTGTTGTGTTATTACTAAGTTAATAATAAATAATTTGAATTATATGATTCCGGTACCACTGATTTTTATTAATAATATCGTATTATATTCATGAAAAACGTTAAAATGTGCTCAATCCCTAATCACACTACGCATGGGGTCAATAGGGAGGACTCTCCCTTAAGTATAAAAATCACCTAAGTTACTAAACCCCCAATTATCAACGGTATTTGTAAAAATATTGTTTTCGTCCCTAGTCACCTCGCAATCCCTACTTAATACCCCGTTTTACATAATTATTTTTTCATTAATTGTTTTTGCTTGGATACTAATCCTTGCGCCATGTTCCGATTGTGATTATCATTTTTTTTAAATAAGTTTTGCTTATGTCCTTCCTTCATGACTCTGACTCAGTGATTCGAAAATATTACCAGCCAGCGCGCTCTATTCAAATTTACCTGAGAGGTGAAAAAAAGTTATCTTTTGATATTTTTTAGGGAGCTAAATTAAAATTTATTTATTAGCTTAGTGTTTTTCGCATACCCTACCAAAGGTCTGGCAACTCTGTCTCTGCCCGCGAGAGCAGTGGAGCGATTGCTTTGTTGATGCGAAACAATCAACCTTCGCATTGACAATGGCAACAGCAACATACGATACGTTCCGCTATGTCATGAATGACGTTACGTCAATCAAAAATGTTTACATTTATTGTGATTTGCTGAAGTATTTTTTTGCGATTGCGATGCGTTATCGGTTATAACATAACATTAGTGTTAAAGTCCAATTAAATGGCAAAAGTTTAGTCCCGCCGGCGCTCAGTCAGTGAAGATAGTGAATTATACCTACCTATGTAACAATATATTCGCTATCACAAGTTTGCGAATAACTTCTATCTTTGATCAATAGAATTGTTTCTGGCAATATAATAATAATAATATACCTACTCTGCAATGTTCAAGGTAAATACTTTACTTTTATAATTAAGCGTAAAGTTATTTGTGGACTTTATACTTTCGTAGATTATTAGCAACCCTGATGTTTTTTATAACCTCTAAGGAAACTGATAAGTAATATTTTGAATGGATATTTCCTACAAATTATGTTATTGTTTGTTAGTTACTAGCTTAGTGACTGCTTTAAAGTAGTTTCCTGAAAATAGGCGAGCCTTAGGACTAGTGCAGATATTTTGTAGAGTAATTTCATTATTACTGCCATGTGATTTTCTTACTGCAATCATTATTTATCATATGAAATTAGGTAGGTACCTACCTTTTATCATGTAACCTTAAAAAATGGATAGAGCTATTTTCTAGGTTTTATTAATATTAAATAATAGGACATCCACTATGCATAAATCATGTAAATGAAGCCCATATTGTTAGATTTATTTTATTAATAACAACTTAATGCATGCTCATGATCATTTTGATGATCATTAATTAAACACACTTCAATCAAGTGAATAATAACTTTTTATACCATCTTATAGATTTGTGTTCACTGTTAAAATATGACAGCTTTTGGTTGTGTTTATTTACATTTTGCATATATTTAATAATGGCACGTGGTTTTAAGGAGTTTCTGTTGCCGCCCATACGATTTCTTAACAAGTCGCTGTTATGTTTTATATTTTTTTTTTAATTTTACAAAAGGTTTGTGAATTCTGAATAAGTGTCTTGCCCGTCCATAGGCAGGCTCGGCATGAAAGGTCAGAAGTGGTTTTTTACAAAATCTTAGATATCCGCAGGCTGTTTTAGTGGCGAATCAATTATAATAAAACGAATCATTACACAAAATCTATTACTTTTTTATATTTGGCTAAGGTAATGAAGTTTGTAATCCAACCGCCCATGGGCGGGCAAGGCACTGAATGTGTTAAACAGCTTCAAATATTAAAAAAAAAGATAGATAGTAGTAATTGTAATTTTTAATGGTGTGTTTCTGGAGTCTATCTATGAGAGATGAGTTGTACAAGAGTCAGCTAAAAGTCTACCAAGTTGATGTGGGCCGGTTTCATAGTAAGATAGCTGAACAGACTTCTGAATCAGCAAACATGCTCTACCGGTTCACATACAACCTGGTGAATTAGGATGTTCTGTAGTCATTAATGTAGAGTTGTAGACAATGATGAAACTGACATCCTCTTATAGAACAATCAAGATACATATCACCATCATATCAGCTACTGGACATCCACTGCTAAACATAGGCCTCCCCCATAGATTTCCAGAGCGACTGATCTTGTACTGCCTGCACCCAATGGCTCCCAGCAATCTTTATAAAGTCGTATTTTCATCTAGTGGGGGGTTGTCCTATGCTGAGTTTTCCAATACCTGGAAACTCTAAAACCTTTCTGCCCCAAAGTTCTTCGAGCAATGTGCCCTGCCCACTGCCATTCAGCTTGCTAATCCTCTTGGCTATATCAGTTGTCTTGGTTTGAATCGATCTTGTAGAGAAACACCAAGCATAGCTCTCTTCATAGCACACTGAGTGATCTTGTGTGCTATATATCATCAGTAGGCCTAGCACAGTAACTGTAGAGAAGAGTTTTGTCTTAAATTATTTTTCGGAAGAAAGAAGACACTAATCGACCGTCTCGAGCACGGCGATTGCAAGAGTGAACGGGAAGAAACGTTGTCGACACTTCCTCGACAGTAGTCTACAACGCCGAGCACGATAGCCATAATTTTCTCTATCTTTGACATTTAAGGACAGACATGTTTCTCCTGAAATTGTCTAGGTCTTGCGATGCCTAGACAGCGCTGTCTTCTGACGTTGTCTCTTTCGGACTCTTCTCAATCGCGTGCTTGCTAACAATGTTTGGTTAGATATTTAATTAATTATATTTACAACGTATGTTGCTATAGATAGAGTATCCTTCTCTTCTAGGAAGAAACCTTATTGATCCTGCTCGGGGCAAAGACAATTTCGAAAGAATCGACAGAGATTAGAATAACGCGTTATTGTGCATCACATTTAAATTTAAAGGCAATATAAAAAAACAAATAACAATACACGCAGAAATACAAGTTGCGGTCAGAGCCTTGACGTCTCTTCGAAGAATAGACAAGGAAATCACTGTGCTAGCCTTGCAGGTCACAATGATCAAAGTCGTTCGTTTTCAAGCACTGTAGTATTTTGAAACCTTGAGAAGACTTTATTTTAAGTGTATAGGTATCTAAACATTTTTGGGTTCCATAGTCAAACTAGAACTCTTATAGTTTCACCATGTCCTCATGTCTAGTTACAACAGGTTTACGCGTAAAGTATTAGTGTTATAATAAAGCTCGATTACCACTCACTGACTGACTGACTGACTGACTGACCCATTGACATGTTTGCTCTCCCAGATGCCCCATCGTAGGGTGAAAATGTTTGGTGGGATCGTATAGAGGGAGTTCCGATGAGTTGGGAATAAATCCTAAAGTACCCCTTTTGTCCCCCATTCGCTCCCATCGACCTCGTATCTCGGAAAGTATAGGTCTTACAGCGTTGGTGCAGAAACTAATGTTGCTGAGGACATATTTTTATATCCGGATCCATGAAAAAAAAAAATTGTCTTTCATACAAAAAAAAATTTGTCCCATACAAAATATTTCTGTATGAATACCGTAAACCGTATATTTCGTTTACCGTAATTTTCATACTGTTTTTGTAGGGAGCCCACGGCTTGTGTGTACTATAAAATTACTGTTTGATTCTATTTAATGGTGGTGGAAGGGCATGAGACAACTTTCATAGTTAAATTTGCAAAGTTCATCATCATCATTTTGGAACATCCAATATTTTTTTGCTTCCTTCTCATATGGTGGTGGAGGGACATGAGTCAACTTTCATAGTTAAATTTGCAAAATTCATCATCATCATTTTGGAGCATCCATTTTTTTTTGTTATGCAATGTTCAACATGTTCATTTTGGAACATCCACATTTTTTTTAATTATGCCTCATCCACAATGATCATTTTGGAACGTAATTTTTTTTTATTATGCAACATCCACTGTGATCATTTTGGAACATCATTTTTTTTTAATTATTCCTCATCCACAATGATCACTTTTGGATCGTCAATTTTTTTTTATTATGCAACATCCTTTGTGATCATTTTGGAAAATCATTTTTCTTTTAATTATGCCTCACCCACAATGATCATTTTGGAACATCATTTTTTTTTATCATGCAACATCCACTGTGATCATTTTGGAACATCAATTTTTTTTTATAATGTAACATCCACTATGATCATTTTGGAACATCATTTTATTTTAATTATGCTTCATCCACTATGATCATTTTGGAACGTCGAAATACTTGTTAATTGCTTCTTCTACTTGGATATCTTTTTTGATTGCTTCTTCCACTTCGATATCCTCTTTGAATGTTTCTTCCACTTTGATATCTTCTCAACAAAATTATGATTTTTCTTAAAAACTTTAATCGCTCGTATCGTCTTAACGAAAATAAATAGGCATAGTAAACTTTTACAAAATGGTAGTACAAATTTTGGGTAAATCGTTTTTGTGGTGGAACAGTCTTTTTACATGCTTCTCTCACTTCGATATCCTCTTTGATGGCTTCTTCCACTTCGATATACTTTTTAATTGCTTCTTCTACTTGGATATATTTTTTAATTGCTTCTTGCACTTCGATATCCTCTCATCAAAATTATGATTTTTCTTAAAAAACTTTAATCGTCCATATCTTTTAAACGGTAAGAGATAGACATAACAAACTTTTATAAAATGGTAGCACAAATTTTTGGTGGAATCGTTATTTTACGGTCATCATCGCCCTTGACATCATTTTGAATTCTTCTCACACTTCCTTTTCGTCTTCGAATGTTTCTTCCACTTTGATATCCTCTTTAATTGCTTCTATAACTTCGAAATCCTCTTTGGTGGCATTTTTACTTCAATATACTTTTGAATTGCTTTTTCTAATTTTATATTTTCTTCAATTACTTCTTTTACTTCAATATCCACTCTACAAAATTATGGATTTTAATACAAATTTTAAATCGCTCGTATCTTCTTAACGGGAAGAGTTACCCCTAGCAAAATTTTACAAAATATTGGTACTAATTTTTGGTGGAATAGTTTTTTTAATACCATCATTGCCCTTGACATCCTCTTTGAATGCTTCTCTCACTTCGTCTTCCACTTTGAATGCTTTTTTCACCTCGATATCCTCTATTTTTGCTTCTTCCACTTTGATATCCTTTTGAATTGCTTCTTCTACTTATATATTATCTTTAATTGCTTCTTTTACTTCAATTTCCACTCTACAAAATTATGGGTTTTCATATAAAACTTAAATCGCTCGTATCTTCTAAACGGGAAGAGATAGCTCTAGGAAACTTTTACAAAATGTTGGTATAAGTTTTTGGTGGAACCGTTTTTTTATTTTTATCATTGTCCTCGACGTCCTTTTTGAATGCTTCTCTCACTTCGTCTTCCTCTTTGAATGCTTCTTTCCCTTCGTCATCCTCTTTGATTGTTTCTTCCACCTTGATATCCTCTACTTTGGCTTCTTCCATCTCGATATCTTCTTTGATTGCTTCTTCCACTTTGACATCGTCTTTGATTGCTTCTTTAACTTCGATATCAAATTTGATTGCTACTTTTACTTCGATATCCTCTTTGATGGCTTCTTTAACTTCGATATCCTATTTGATTGCTTCTGTAACTTCGTCATCCTGTTTTAATTCTTCTACGACCTCACTATGCTCTTAGGGCGCGTCTTCAACTTCGATACTGAAACACATAGCATAGTAAACTTTTACAAAATGGTAGTACAAATGTTTGGTGAAATCGATTTTTTATTGTCATCAACAACCTTGATATTCTTTTTAAATACTTCTCTCATTTCGACATCCTCTTAGACTTCCAACACCTTGATATCGTCTTTTAATGCTGTTCCACAGTATATTGAACCCTGTTTGATTCCTTTTTTCACTTTGGAATTCTCTTTCTTCTTTGATTGCTTCTTCATCTTCGATATCGTGTATGACTGCTTCTTTAACTTCGATAACCTCTTTGATTGCTTCTCCCACTTCGATATCGTCTTTGACTGTTTCTTCCATTTCGATATCGTCTTTAATTGCTTTTTTCACTTCGTCATCTTCTTTGAATGCTTCTACCACCTCGGTATCCTCTTTGATTGCTTACTCAACTTCAATTTCCTCTTTGATTGTTTCTGCCACTTCGATATCCTATTAGATTGCTTCTTCCACTTCAACATCCTCTTTGATAGTTTCCTCCACTTCGATATCCTCTCAACAAATTTATGATTTTTCTTACAAAACTTCAATCGCTCGTATCTTCTAAACGGGAAGAGATAGCACTAGCAAACTTTGACAAAATATTAGTACAAATTTTTGATCATTATCATTTTGCAACATACATTTATAATATATTATGCAACGTCAATCATGATCATTTTGGAACGTCCAGATTTTTTTTATGCAACGTTCATCATGATCTTTTTGCAACGATCAATTTTTTTTTATACAACCATTATCATGATCATTTTGGAACATCCATTTTTTTTCTCTTTGATTGCTTGTTCCACTTCGATATCCTCTTTGATTGCTTCTTCCACATTGATATCCTCTTTGATTGCTTCTTTAACTTTGATATCCTCTACGATTGCTTGTTCCACTTCGACATCCTCTTTTATTCCTTCTTCATCTTCAATATCCATTGGATTGCTTCTTCATCTTTGATAACCTCCTTGATGGCATTTTCAATTCGGTATCCTCTTTGAGGGCTCCTTCCTCTTCGATTTCCTTTTGATTGCTTCTTGCACTGCAATATTCTCTTTGATTGCGTCTTCATCTTCGATATCGTCTTTGATTGCATTTTTACTTCGATATCCTGTGATGGCTTCTTCCACTTCGTCATCCTCTTTGAATGCTTCTACCACCTCGGTAACCTCTTTAATTGCTTACTCAATTTAAATTTCCTCTTTCATTGTTTCTGCTTCTTCGATATCCTATTTGATTGCTCCTTCCACTTCCATATCCTTTTTGATTGCTTCTTCCACTTCGATATCATCTTCGATATCATCTTCGATTTCCTTTTGATTGCTTGTTGCACTGCAATATTCTCTTTCATTGCGTCTTCATCTTCGATATCGTCTTTGATAGCATTTTCACTTCGATATCTTCTGTGAAGGCTTCTTACACTTCGATATCTTCTTTGATTGCTTCTTCCACTTCGATATCCTCTAAGATTGCTTCTTCCTTTTCGATATCGTCTTTGACTGTTTCTTCCATTTCGATATCGTCTTTAATTGCTTTTTTCACTTCGTCATCTTCTTTGAATGCTTCTACCACCTCGGTATCCTCTTTGATTCCTTAGTCAACTTCAATTTCCTCTTTGATTGTTTTTGCTACTTCGATATATTATTTGATTGCTTCTTCCACTTCAATATCCTCTTTGATTACTCCTTTCACTTCGATATCATCTTTGATTTCCTTTTGATTGCTTCTTGCACTGCATTATTCTCTTTGATTGCGTCTTCATCTTCGATATCGTCTTTGATAGCATTTTCACTTCGATATCCTCTGTGATGGCTTCTTCCACTTCGATATCTTCTTTGATTGCTTCTTCCACTTCGATATCCTCTTTGATTGCTTCTTCCACTTCGATATCGTCTTTGACTGTTTCTTCCACTTCGATATCGTCTTTGATTGCTTTTTTCACTTTGTCATCCTCTTAGAATGCTTCTACCACCTCGGTTTTCTCTTTGATTGCTTACTCAACTTTAATTTCCTCTTTGATTGTTTCTGCTACTTCGATATCCAATTTGATTGCTTCTTTCACTTCAATATCCTCTTTGATTACTTCTTCCACTTCGATATCATCTTTGGTTGCTGCTTCCACTTGGAAATCCTCTTTAATTTGATTGCTTCTTCCATTTCGATATCGTCTTTGACTGCTTTTTACACATGGATATCCTCTTTGATGGCTTTTAACAGCTCGATATCCTCTTTAATTACTTCTTCGACTAAAAGAAATACACGCGAGCTGCGAGCAGCTCGCGCACAACGCAACCTCTAGTTAGTGTTATAAAACTGAAATTTGGCATGATGATACGTTTTTGTGATGACTAGTAATTAATTAATTAATATGTACTTATTAAAAAAAAGGTTTACTTGTTGCACTTACATATTATAGTTCTATTTCTAGGATACCTATAGCCTTGTTTATCTACATCTAATGATACCTTGCTCAAACTAAGTTTAAACACTTGTGTTTAGATGCAAGGGAATAGTTAGGTTAATAAATTCTAAGGTTAATACATTTTTGATACAATAGCCTGTTAACGAAATATAAAGTTTTAAAGTGGTAATTTTCGTTAATAGTCGTATAACAACGACAAAAAAATGATACAATGATCACTGGAGTGTTGTTTTTCAAAGTGTTCTACAGGCAAACATACCTAATGCTGCTTAACATAAAATAGAAATAATGATTTCCAGGGACTTGTAGGCCTAGTGACTGGGGGAGCCTCTGGGCTGGGTCGTGCTACGGCTGAACTATTGGTGAAGCAGGGCGGCAGAGTCGTCATCTGCGACCTTCCAACCAGCACCGGCCAGGACACTGCCAAGCAGCTTAAGGAGAATGCGGTCTTTGTACCTATTGATGTGAGTTAATTTTCAAAGATTTTACCACGATTTTACAAGATGTCACTTAATTTGGTTTTAGCTCGGTACTTTTCAACCTCTCATACTGTTTTTGGTATTGTGGTCCGATGAATATGTGATAGTTTTTGAAACAGATAATATGCATCTTTTTCTTATTTGAAAACTGATGCAACAATTAACAACTAGCTGTATTAAGAAATCATACTAATGTGAAAGTTTGGATGTTTGTTTGTTACTCAATCACGTCGAAACGGCTGAACCGATTTCGATGAAATTTGGTATGTACGTAGAATATAACCTGGATTACCACATAGGCTACTTTTTATTCCATAAATCAGTTCCCATGGGATAAAAATGGGATGACAAAGTTTCTTTATATATTTTTGCACCCCAGAACAACGCGGGCGAAGCCGCTGCCAACAGCTAGTCAGTTCATATACCAACGTTTTTCACAGGTAACATCAGAGCAAGATGTTAAGAAGGCTTTGCAAACAACAGTCGATAAGTTTGGACGTCTCGATGTTACTATCAACTGCGCTGGAGTGGCGTCGGCTTCTAGAATCTACAACTTCAAGAAGGAACAACCTTTTGACTTAAAAATGTTCCAAAAAACTGTAGAGGTTAGTTTTACTTAATCTTTTAGTGAGAAATTGATACTGTGGTTTTGGTCGTTTAGTTTGTTTAAGTCAAATCTTGCAACTGAATTTTAACTAGTTCCTCCCGACCGATTGAGCTGAAATTTGGAATACATACTTATATGTATCTTCGGTGACAATGCAATAATATTAGGTTGGGGAAAAAGTTTCATCGCATTTTTTAAGAAAATTCAAAACGTTTTTTAATATAGTTTATTTACATTAAACTAAAGTATTGTTACACCGAGGCTGTTAAACAATGAGTAATAATAGAACGTTCTCGAACGCTTTTGTCTTGCTGTGTTATTGTTGCTATTGTTTGTGGTTTCGCAGAATGGGGAGTGGCCATTGTGTCGAGGGACCGACCCTTTCCTGGAAGGATCGACATCGTTCTCGAACAATCGAAATGTGTGCGATATAAATAGGCCGGAGAGATGGCCGGGGAGTCACTAAGCACTGCTTTTTAAGCACTGCTGGTGTAGTGGTATCATGCAAGATTCCCATTCTTGCGACCCGGGTTCGTTTCCCGGGCAGTGCACTCGCTTGCCCTTCAGTCGCCGCCTATACGAGGTACAAACATGTACCCGGGCGTTTCTCTCCTATCCCCATCCCGGCAACAGCCCAAGCCGAGGTTCGTATCTAAGTGGTGCCCTTGCGCTAGTTGCCTAAAAAACTTACTGGGCTGAGCGCCATCTGCGCTCGCCAAAAGTTCGGTTAAGCTGTCACGGCCTCAGAGGCCAACAGTGAGATTAGTCCATTGGAATAAAACCGGGGAGTCAGTCTGAGTGAGTCAGTGAGTGAGTGAGTCTCAGCGAGGCCCTGGAGGACTGACGTGAGAAGGGTCTCGCGTGAACAGTAGTTGCTCGCGAGTCAGTCCGGATTTTGCTATACGTGCGAACATTTCGGTGACTTTAAGTGGTGCAACAGTGGTGTGAATTAGTGTGTTGTGATACGTGTGACCAAGTTCGTGTATTCATCGTTTAGTGCTGAATAAAAGTGTTATTTTGGTTGGATCGATTCCCATTATTTTATCCCGAACCATCAGCTCGTAACAGTATGTAGGTACCATTTTGTTCGATAACTTTTTGCCATCTTGTAGGTAGGGACATGATGCCATTGCTATAGAAATTTTGGGGCTTCTGATCAAAATACCGCGACAAGTGGTTTTGGCAGTCCTCTCGTGATGTTAACCTGACACTGCCTAGAGAATTCTGAAGAGACCGAAACAGGTGGAAATCTGAAGGTGCTTCAGGACTATACGGCAGATGCATTAACACCTTCCAGCCAAACGCTCTTAATTTTTGCTGAGTGGTTATTTCTCAACTCTATATATATATATAATATTCTCTCAACTTCTTGCTTTAATCTCATCAGTTGTTCGCAGTAGAGTTCAGAATCGATGGTCCTGCCCGGTGGTAACAGCTCATAATGAATAATGCCCTCCCAATCCCATCACACACACAGCATCACCTTGTTGCGAGTTAACCCGGGTTTCGCCACAGTCTGTGAAGCCTGACCGGCCTTTGACCACGACCTTTTTCGCACGTTCTTGTCGTACGTGATCCACTTTTCATCACCATTTATCAGCTTCTTCAAAAATGGTTCGGTTTCATTACGTCGTAATAAAGAATCACAAATGGGTACACGGTTCATTAGGATTCTTTCAGTGAGCTCGTGGGGTATCCAAATATCGAGCTTTTTTGTGTACCCAGATTTTTTCAAATGGGCCAAAACTGTTTTGTGGTCAATTCCCAGTTCTTCAGCTACGTCGTAACTACCGATATGCCGATCTTGCTCCACTTTTTCAAAAATGGCATCAATTTTATCCGTAATAGGGCGACCAGAGCGACGTGCATCTTTGACATCAAATTTTCCGGATTGAAAACGCTTAAACCAAATTTGTGCTACTCTCACAGATACTGCACTAGGTCCATAAACATCGCAATTTTTTTTCGCGGGTTGCGTTGCATTTTTACCTTTTTTGTAGTAAAATTTTAAAATGTATCGAATTTCTTCATTAAATTCACTCATTTTTACAGTACGAAAAACAAATAAAAATCACACATTTTCCTAATTTGAATTGGGAATTATCTTCTTTAAAATTTAAACTTTGAATGATACCAAAACCAGCCAGATACAAATAGTATAGCCAAAGAGATTTTATTACAAGTTCATACATACTATAATGCGAAAAGACTTTTTCCCCAACCTATTATGTTACCATGGAGGTGGTATCATGATGGAGATAAAAAAAAAAAGACAACGGAACATCTGAATGGATTATAGTACGCTACTAGTGTTTGGCATCTTTTGATAACCTAATATTTCGTCAATTATTTATATTAAGATTTGATCTAGTTATCATTAGCGCAGTCCACCACTGGAATATATTAAGTAATAGGTTTTTCTCAATGTGCACAGAACGCCGGGGTCGGACGTTCTATGGTTGTTAGCTGTTTTACATGTGACCTCTGTATCTCAGTTGGTGAATAGCCGTCTGAGACACAGGAGGTAGCGTATTCCATTCCCGCTGCGGGACAAATGTTTGCATGGTCTACATATATAATATATGCTCCGCGTTTGGGTATTTTTCTATAAATTATAAGAATGCATTAAAAAAAAAATTATATCAGTTATCTGGTTCCCATAGCTTTTCTTAGTTGGGGCTAGATAGCGCTGTGTGAAATGTCCAGTATTATAAAAAATGTAAAATGTCGTTTTCATATAGATATGTATTTTTAGTTCGAAGTTCCTGCCTTTGATATTAAGCTGTGAGATGTTTGTGTGTTGCTAGGAAGTTAGGTGGTGATGTATGTTTCATCTTTCTCTCTGTTCTTCTTCTTTCTGTTAATAAAATAACAATAGTTTAGTGTTCACCAGAGTCATATAGTAGGCGAATTATATAAGTTATTGTTATGCATCTAAAACTATATTATTACTAATATGTCGTTTTAGGTTAATCTAATCGGGACCTTCAATGTAATTCGCCTGGCGGCTGGACTGATCGGCAAGAATGCTCCTGACGCTGATGGGCAGCGCGGCGTTATTATCAACACCGCCAGCGTGGCTGCTTTCGACGGACAGGTGAGCCACCACTGCGTTTGATGACCTGGAGTAGGTCAGGTCAGAGGGCAGTCCACAAATCCAACTCGGATGGGCAGCGTTCAGGAAAATCTCTCAAGAACAAAAGACATTCGTGTCTTTGATCAATGTTGTTTTTTGTTCCACCATTAGCTGGAACAAGCCGATTGTGGGTGATGGCCTATACTTGATGTTAAGTGGTAACCATCGCCTATAACAAAGTATAGGTGAAGTATAGTTAAATGTGTGTGTAATGATGACATATGGCACAGAAACGTGGTCTCACTATGCGCCTCATATGAAGGCTCAATCACTCAGCGTGCTGTGGAGAGAGCTATGCTTGCTATTTCTCTACAAAATCGAATCAGAAATCAGGAGTTTCGTAGACATACTAAGGTCACAGACATAGCCAAGAGGATTAAATGGCTGAAGGCTGAGGCTGAAGTGGACGGGGCACACAGCTCGAAGAATAGACGGTCTTAGGGGCAGAAAGGTTCTAGAGTGGAGACCGCGCACTGGAAATCGCAGCATAGGACGATCCCCAACTAGATGTAAAGACGACCTGATAAAGGTTGCTGGGAGCCGTTGGGTGCACAAGATCGGTCACTCTGGAAATGTATTAGAAAAGCATATGTTCAGCAGTGGACATTCTGTGGCGGATATGATGGTGATATCTTCTTTATATATATAATTCTACTGTACGTGTGTATGTCACTGAACTCCTTCTAAACGGCTGGACCGATTTGAATGATTTTTTTTGTATGCAGTAGGTGGCGCTGTTTTCGAGATTCAGAAAATTGCGGACGAAGTCGCGGGCAAACAACTAGTGTAATATAAATATTGTATCGTCTTCTATTTCAGATCGGTCAAGCCGCGTATTCGGCCTCGAAAGCTGGCGTAGTGGGTATGACGTTGCCCATCGCACGAGATCTCGCGAAGCAGGGCATAAGAGTAGTCACTATCGCGCCAGGTAATTATAAAAACATTACACCCTTACGAATTTGCATGCACTCCTTGAATAATGACAACCTCCGTGGTGCAGTGGGCGAATAGCCGGCTGAGACGCAGGAGGTAGCGGGTTCGATCCCCGCTGCGGAACAAATGTTTGCATGATCTACAGATATTTGTTCCGGGTCTGGTTGTTTCTCTATATATTATAAGTATGTATTTACAAAAAAAAAGTATATAAGTATTCTATCAGTTATCTGGTTCCCATAGTACAAGCTTTGCTTAATTTGGGGCTAGATAGCGCTGTGTGAAATGTCCAGCAATATTTATTTTATTTATTTATTTTAATGACTGCTTTCAGACAGAAATTCTAAAATGGTAACGGGACCACTTTTAATGCTTTGAATGAATGAAAAATTCGTTATTGCACGAAATAAAAATAAAATGTTCATGGGCGAACTTATTGCTAGATAACGTTCTCTTCCAGTTAACCTTT
Source organism: Philereme transversata (assembly GCA_963924445.1). Lineage (NCBI taxonomy): Eukaryota > Metazoa > Arthropoda > Insecta > Lepidoptera > Geometridae > Philereme > Philereme transversata. The sequence continues at coordinate 20,770,516 of OZ004348.1, read as the reverse complement.
GAGTAATGCGGACAAACAGTTATTGTAGGTAGTATTTGATATTTGCGTTGCCCCGATATCTTTATGTATCTAAGTATTCTAGAAGTTATCTTGTTCTCATAGTACAAGCTTTATTTAGTTTGGGACTAGATAGCGCTGTCTGAAATATCTAGAATAATTTATTTATTATTATTAAACAAATGGCTCTCATGCTACTGGCAAATTCACAATACCGTGAGCCCTCTTTTAATAAGCTTCCAGTGTTATTTAGTCATTTTCGTGAATCATATCAGTTCACTATAGATTTCCAGAGCGACGGATTGTGTGCGACCTGCACCCGATGGCTCCCAGCAACTTTTAGCAGGTCGTTTTTCTATCTAGTGGGGAGCCGTCGGTCGTACGCTGCGCTTTTCAGTGCGTGGTCTCAACTCTAGAACCTTTCTGCTCCAACGGCCGTCAGTTTTTCGAGCTTCGAGACTATAATATTTATATGTGGTATGGACAATCATAGACTCCTTTATCTGCATATTCCTGAAGCTCCCAAACAAATCGACCGATACTTTCAGATTGTTCCTATAGAAATTTCATCGTAATCGGTTCAATTACTGGGGTTTTAAATCAAAATAACTGTTTCTGCTTTTCCGTTTTAAGCAGTCGGTTCTATTTATGTTATTTAAAAGTTAAATAAATAAATAAAAACTTTATTCCCACTTAATAACAATTTACATAATATTAAATCATTTAATACATTAATAATTATTAATATCATTCAATTATGTTCGACTGCCTCCGTGGCGCAGTGGGCGTATAGCCGGCTGAGACGCAGGTACTACCACCTGGGTTCGATTCCCGCCACGGAACAAATGTTTGCATGATCTACAGATATTTGTTCCGTGTCTGAGTGTATTTCTATATATATTATTATAAGACATCAGGTATCTGGCTCCCATAGTACAAGCTCTGCTTAGTTTGGGGCTAGATAGCGCTGTGTGAAATGGCCGGAATATTTATTTATTTTATTTTTATTTATGTACATTACTGTTATTATTATTATTCAATTAATTTATTTATTTTGGGCACCCAGAACTGACTGTAGGCTTCCTCCTGCACGGCGATCTTGAGCGAAAAGTTAACTACTTAAAAGTTACTTGTTATTATTAACAAGAAAAAGATAATTAAATTCGGACGAGGTAAAAAATATCGCAGAACATACAAATAAAAATATTACACCCAATTGAGAACTTTCTCCATTTTTGAAGTACCGACTTCATCTTGTTATTTTTTTATGTTGGTTAAAAAGTGTTCCTAAACTTGTTTACAGGTTTATTTCGCACTCCAATGATGGACAAGTTGCCTGAAGCCGCTATAAAGAGCCTAGAAGCTACTGTACCATTCCCGTCTCGGCTCGGTGATCCGCAAGAGTTCGCGCAGTTGGTGCTAAGCATCATCCAGAACCGTATGCTCAACGGAGAGACCATCCGCCTTGATGGCTCTTTGAGGATGCAGCCTTGATGGACCAGTGAGTGTACCATTCCATGTGCGAGCAATATGTATAGATATATAAGGTGTTGCAATTTAAATTAAAAATAATGACGGAATTAAAGTATTTAAAGGCCATAAAATGTTTTTTCGTTGAAATGTAAAATCTTTATTTTTGATTTCTTGTAAAAATAAATATTGATCACGAATAATATTTTATTTAAGCACTAATCTAAACGAAATAATAATCTTACTACTGAATGAACTGATCGGTAATCAACTGTTTAATTCAAGTAGTTAGATTTGTGTTTCGTTTAAATTAGTGAGGAAATAGATTAGATTAGTGAGATAGAACAACTACACTTACCGTACGCACCGTACGAGCTCTGTGGGCTTTAATGACCGGACCGGGTCATTGAACGAACGGCTCGTATTACATTTTTAGCAAGTGTTTAGTAATCATTGTACAATACGCTAGATATCTGACATTTTTTTGAGCAACATTTTATTGATTATCTCGAGATTTTGATAATATACCTATAATACATTTATTTTTTGTGTAGAAATCGTCTCTTAAATATAATTAGTTTAAATTGCAACACATAATATGTGTAGCGTAGATAGTTATATGTATGAATAAGACAAATATCTTTACTTGTGTTCACTGATTCTATCAACTGACCCGGTAAGGGATCACTCTGATTTTTATCAAAACATAGCACTCAGGGCTTCTATCAGTGAAATAATTTACAAAATCTGTTCAGTAGTCCCGGAGATTACTCATTACATACAAACAAACAATTTTTATCTTTATAAGTACAGAAATAAACAGCCAACGCAACTGAACTACGCTTCAGTCAAATTTTAACACTACGGCCACATTATCGTATGACGGCGAATGTTCGTGTTATGTGACTTCTTTCATGTGACGAATGATAAAGATAAATCCATACAATTCGAACATTCGCCTAATACCAATAATGTGGCGTAGCGCATAAAACCACCAAGGATATCTACGAGATGTCGGTGACCCTCTTGCGTGCGGCTGCCGAGCCTCTGTCACCCATTCTTGCAGTGTTCTTTAATGTTTGTCTCAGAGAAGGCCAATATCCCCAATCATTAAAGAACGTTAGATTGCCGCCACTGTATAAAGGAAAAGGAAAGAAAGAGGATTTAAATAGTTACCGACCTGTTTCCATCATTCCGTGTGTAGCTAAGATATTTGAGCATGACCTTAGCTCAAGAATCCTGGAGTATTTGTCGACAACGAATTCCCTCTCAGATAGACAGTATCTCAGTATCAAGCAGGCAGGTCGACTACGGATGTAACTAGAGAGGTGGTGCGGCGAGTGATGGAGGCTCGAGAGCAGCGGCAGCAGGTAGCGGTGATAATGTGTGACCTGTCGAAGGCCTTTGACGTCGACGACCACAGTGTTCTTGCCGCAAAGATGAGACATTACGGTTTAGATGGACCGTCTTTAGAACTTTTGATAGATTTCATGACAGACCGATATCAGATCATCGTTGGTGACGGTGGAAAAATTAACGTCAAAACCGCTCAAAACCTCAATCGGGGTGGTCCAGGTCATCGCTTTCTAATATCATGTTTTCTCTTCTTCTGAATGACCTGCCCGACTGCATAGACGACGCGCATACGTTAAAGTACGCAGACGATGTCGCGGCTGTCGTCACTGCACCCACTGTGGGACTCCTGGAGAGCAGATTAAACGTAGTGGCGGGGAAGCTGCATGCGTGGTTTCGCAATAATGGTTTTCTTTTAAGCGTTACGAATACTAATTTCATGCACTTTAATCTTGCGAGTCACTATTGTGAACCTATAAATGTATCCTTAGGGGGCAGAGTAATAAACAAAGTTAAGGCCACACCATTTCTCGGATTTCAGCTTGATGAAGGGTTGACATGAGAACTACGTATAAATAACCTCTGCGAAAAAATCGGACGCGCATGTTTTGCTCTGTGGCGCTTGTCGGCGACACTAGAAACCAACATGACTAGGAGTTGCTACTTTGCTTCTGTTCACTCCCTACTCCAATACGGTGTTGATCTCTGGGGCAGAGCGGCTGACTGGGAGCGAGTGTTCAGAATGCAAAAGAGGGCAGTACGCGCAATAGCCCGAGTAGCCTGGGACGCTCCCGCTCGTCCGATCTTTCGTTCGCTAAGGATCATGACAGTCCCAGCCCTTGTCATCTTCCGTGCCGCTACCTATACGCGAAATCACTTTAGCGAGTAGCCGAGACTCGGTGACTGTCATAGGTATATGACACAGAAAATTAATGCACAATCAACGCAATCCTTTAAGCGTAAATTAAAAAAAATGCCTACTAATAATACAGTCGTATTATGGAATTGATGAGTTTTTTGAGTCATCAATCTTATAATACGATTCTATTTAATGTATTTAATATACTGCAATTAATATTGTTATTTAATTCTGTATTCCATATTTAATAATGTAAATGACATGTAACTTTTTTGTTATTAATAAATGAACTATGAACTAAGTGGCAGTTGAATGAAAACTTTTCTATGTTTACCGTACGTACCGTACGAGCTCTGTTGACTTTTGTCGAAGTTGGCTTCAATAACCGGGCCGGGTCATTGACTGGGCCAAACAAATTACGTCAATAACTAAAAGAATGGTAAAATGTAAGTCAGCTGGTCATGATAGGATCAGTATTAAGAACATGCGGGAGTACACTTGCCCCGTGTTCTTTGATGTTTTTTACCTTGTGTTTGAATCACACATCTATCACAAAAACTCATCAAGAGATCATTGTTGTACCAATTGTAAAAAACAAAACTGGTGACTTATCAGATAAATGCAATTACAGTAGAATCCGTTTAAGATGATTTCACAGGGACGCAACCAAAAACGCAGCATTTTCATTTATCATTTCGTAGAAGAGCGAATGAAATAGATTATAGAGAGCGAGAGGACCGGACCAATGAAGAGGAATCTCCAATGAGGGGCCATGTTTTTATAACTGCTAACAGATGGCGTTGCTCTGTCATGCTCTGATTCATAAAGAAAATCGAATTGTCAATGTCAGATGCCGTGTACACATTATTATCGAAGAACATGAAATAAAAAAACAAACATTTGTGTTTGTTTGAATGACGAAATGAGATTGTTTTAGACAAATTTTGTTATTGTCTTTAAGATTTTAGGATATTAAGCCATATGTTTTGGCGGCGCATCTCTAGACAGCGCCATCTAGTACGCTAGTTGGAACTAGATTTTTTTATCGTAAATGAAAAGCCCTCATTGGTTAGTAATTAAAATACAATTTTGATGCAATTTTACTAAATATTTAATCAATTCAATTAAAGTTATCCTGTGTTACTGCCACTGTTGTACATTTGGTGTTTTTGTTTTTGCCCAATCGGCCTTATGTTCACACCCGCAAAGATATTTGTCGAATATTGTAGCTAGATAATATATTTATTCTAAGAATATAGTTATTTTTATAATGGTTGAATTTTAATAAAGTTTATATATTACAGTAGTTGTGTAGTTATTGTTTATTTATGTATTATAATGTAGGTCTGCCAATTTCTCCAGACGAGTGTCCACTTCAAAATATAATAAAAATTCTGACTTTTCCCTCAACAGACATATCAAATAATAAAAGAGAACATGTTTTGTAGAAATAAAGTAAATACCTGTATGCCTCATGTGGATGGACGCAGGGCAGTGCATCGTAGGGCACGTTTCTAAGGTGCGTGACCTACTAGGTATTACTTTGTTATAGGCGAAGGTTGCCACTTAATTTAGGTGGACCATATTTATATAGTTGATGTCAAATTAGTTTTATGATTGAATTTAAATCAACAAAATAGTCATTAAATAACATAGCTATATCAAGGGGATCAGATACAGTTTTGCCGTCAACATTCAATTTAATAATTTAATTTCTGGGAATTTTATTTTTATTGATAACGGTCCAAGTCGCTTTTGATTTGTTTGTAGCATTTTTAATCAAATAATCATTTTGCGATCTCTGTGTTAATTTAATTGTTTTGTTTAGTCTGTTAGAATGCATAATAGGTTATCAAAAGTTAGTTAGAGTATATGATTGTTCCATTTCAATATCGTATTTAAAATTATAAAGAAGGAAAATCTATTGCGAACGATCTCAGGCAAAATTAGCAAGCCATGATAAAAAAAAATCATCTCTAATACTCTGAAAGTTGGTCATTGTAAGTAAATTTCAAAATAGAATGAGACTAATTGCATTCTTAGTGTCCGTTCACACAGACCGACTCGGAGAGGGAGGGTTCTTTTTCAACGTGTTTAAAAGAGAATTTTGGGTCATTGAAATAAGGTTGACGACCTCCGTGGCGCAGTGGGCGTATAGTCGGCTGAGACGCAGGAGGTAGCGGGTTCGATTTCCGCCGCGGAACAAATGTTTGCATGATCTACAGATATTTGTTCAGTGTCTGGGTGTTTTTCTATTTATTATAAGTATGTATTTACAAAAAAAAAGTATATAAATATTCTATCAGTTATTTGGTTCCCATAGTACAAGCTCTGCTTAGTTTGGGGCTAGATAGCGCTGTGTGAAATGTCCAGTAATATTTATTTATTTATTTTACACTGAGCGCGTTAGGTCGGCTTAATTTAAAAAAGAAGTGAAATTATTAAAAAAACCTTTTTTCAATGACCCAAAACCCTTTTTTAAACGCGATAAAAATGTACTCTCCTCTCCGAGGCGATCTGTGTAAACGGACACTAATAAGCTAAAATGAAACACAATCTCCATGACAAATGCTTATTTCTATTTAAAAATGAAAGAGGCCATAGTTTAGTAGTCAGTAAAATAATGGATACTGGGAATGCAAATTTTCTTTTTAGCAACAAATTGTCTTACAAAGAGTTCTTCATCATCATCATCATCGTCAGCCCTTCTCATCCCACTGCTGGGCATATGCCTCTCTTCGTTGTCGCCATTCGGCTCTGTCCTGCGCTGTTCTAACCCACGTACGACCTGCGATTTTTATAATGTCGTCGACACATCTTGCTGGTGGACGACCTGCGTTCCTGGTTCCATCTCGGGGATACCACTCAGTCAGCACCCTGCTCCACCTGTCATCACCGTGCCTGGCCACATGTCCTGCCCAACTCCATTTGAGTCCCAATATACGCTTGCTAACGTCTTGAACTTCAGCCCGCTTGCGAATTTCGGTATTGGGGAGTCGGTCTAGCAGTGTGATGCCGGGCATGGCGCGCTCCATGGCTCTCTGTGCGACTCTAATCCTGTGCACAGTCTCCTTCGTGAGCGTCTATGTACTCAGCACCGTAGGTTAATGTTGGCAGGACAGATTGCTTGTAGAGGCGGGTCTTCAGACATTGTGGAACGGTGGAAGATTTCAAAATATCGTCCAGTTTGCTGAACGCCGCCCATGCCAACTGAATTCTCCTTGGCCTGTAACTCTTCCGAAAGATAAAACATGACCAAGGTACACATAAGATTCGATCATCTCCAGGTACTCGTGTCCAATAGAAATGTTTAGAATCGAATCCCTGGAGACGCTCGACATCACTTTTGTTTTAGACTTTCTTAATTTGCTCGAATTCGTGATTAAATGATGTGTTTAAGAGGTGTAAGCGCCGTAATAACACCCTCGTACCGCGTACGAGCGATCGAACGCGAGCGAGGATAAAAATATCTCTGGTGTATCTACAATGGATCGTTTACAGCCCTTGTATAACAATCTACTATTTAACGTTAATACAGTGGTATAACCCAAAAAGTAAGTAGGTCGTAAAATTTGTGAATGTAAGTCTAGCATGAAACGCCGCAGACCATAGGACAAATTCAACGAATTAAACTCTACGAGAGAAGTGAATATATGAACCTGGCGAGCGGAGCGACCTTCGAAAATTCTGTGTATTGAATGTTAATAGTTCTCCACGCCGCGGCGCCGGCATGCGGAACGAGCCGCGAAAAAATACGTGTTTTATGCACAAAGAGTGTAGGAAACAGGCGCTTAGCAGTTAATTGAGGGAGAAGCGATGTCATCGAACGAAGTGAGCGGCGAAAAATGTAAGGTATTGATATTAACGAATGAGGCGGTGTCCTAATATAATGTGATTGCGCGATCTAACATCCTAATATATTAATTCTGCTATACGTGTGTTAGTCACCCAAATCCTCCTGAACGGCTGGACCGATTTGGATTAAATTTTGTGTTTTTCAATGGGATGGTTTGAAAACATAATTGTACCTGGTAGGGGGCGCTGTTGTCGAGATCCAGAAAATTACGGGTGAAGTCGCGGGCACACAACTAGTACTGATATATAAACAATAGTAATATGTAAGGGAACTTAATCAGTAATTTCCTTATTTAATTAAACTTGTCCGGTCACATCCTGTCTAACTAGAGCCTGTCGGCACCCGCCCTACTGGATACCTATAGACCTCTAACCCCAATCTTTCCGGCCCTTATATTTTATTGACGATATTTATTCGTCTCGCCTTTAGGCGATGAGGGTCAACCCTCATCGCTCGGCCATTATTTCTTCACCGGCTTTGTCCAGCACCCGTAGCGTCCTCCTTTCTAACTAAAATAATATTGAAGAAAGGGAATATACCTACTTTATGTTACCAAAAACTAATAATAAAAGGTTACCATGAAATAAAGACGCAATTATGTAAACGAAAATATCATTTATTTCTAGAATAACGGGCAACGACATAGCGCACGCCAGGCCGCCGCCCGTGTGCTTCTCACAATATTTATTATTCAGTAATCACCAAGTAAATAAATACATTAATGATGCGCAGGCGCCTCACATCGCCAATCATGTATCGATGTTGCCATCTAAAAGTAGATCATTTTGTTTACAGATTAAAAACTTAATCACACCTCTAAACAATAAGGTTCACATTAAAATTAGGTTTAAAAATTTAGCGACAACAATAACGTTACATTATATTAAAGACATAATGTGAGGTAATGGATTCGGTGAAAGTGCGGCTGATGTCAGCGCTCGCGGCTCTCCCGAACACGCCCGGCCCTTCCATCCAAGTGAGTTTAATAAATAACAGGCACTGGCTGGGTGTCGATTAGTGATGTAAGACGTGATGTGAAGTTTATATAAAGCGTATCATTCTGCGATGTAAAGGTATGATTCGGTTGATACGCGAGTGGGCGACCGACTCAGAGTCGCGACCTCACCGTCTCCTCGTCACAATATTTACAGTAACACATCAATAGCCATTTATTCTATGGTATCAGATAACATATCAACATCGAATTAAGACATTGCATTGGTATTTACCAGCCCAAATTTTCAGATTTAACAATAACCATTTAAGATGAAAACCATGTGTGCCTTGCCCTATCTATATGTACAATTGATAGAATAGAATTAACATTGCTTGCGAAATAAAGTAAGTTGAAATAATAGCTTAGAAAATGTAAGATTTACAACTAGTATGAATTCACAGGCAGAACCCTGTCGGTTCGCTCAAATTCAAACCCTCTCGTAAATTAAAAGATAGATTATTATGCACAAACAACATCGATTGAGATTAAACCTAGCTTATCGTTAATGAACAACAGTGGTTAACTAAACGAAGTGTAACTCTGACTCGACGCGCGCCGCTTTGTGTTACGATTATACGTTTTTGGAATGTGTACGAGGCGCGTCCCCGCCCGAAACCGATAACTCTTAAAATAACTCGTGCAAATTAACTGAACAGCGAACTTTGATGAAGACTTACAGGAAGCGGGCTAGCTTAGACCAACGAATCTTGGGTTAGAGGTAGGGTTAAGAAAGCTTGAGATGCGTGAAACGCGTGAGCGAATCTGAGCGAATGAACAGTACCTAACTCGAACAGGAAGTGCGCGCGCGCAACCCCAGCTTCTATCTACGCACTTGTTATAAACTCTACTTAATAATCACTTACTATCTAATTGAACTCAAAATGTACATTTACATAGAACACTCATGTGTATCTTAAAGTTAAAAATACTTATCATTTTAATTTATAAATATAGATAGTACTTAGATAAAACATTAACTTACATCATCTGCCGTACGATACAATACAACCTAACCTTAGACGTGAATAGTAGGGTTTACATTTTATATGAATTGATTATACAAAATGAAATTGATAGTTAATTAATCGTTACAAAATATTAGAGAAAAATTGCTGAAAAAATATTGAACACAAACACCTTTCAATGACGTTTAATGTCTGAATGGTCGAAATCAGACATGCATTTTTGATGCCGTTCCAAATGTGTTCTTGGGGTAAAGAGGGGCAAATAGTGTCAACTTAACTTGAATTTCTGTATAACCAACTGAGTAAAGTTACATTGCGAGCAATTATAAGTAAACTGAGTGACTCAATTTAATAAGTCGCCGTGTCAAATTGTGTAGTTCATTCATACATTATCTACCTCACATTTTGATGCTAAAATTAAGTACAATTATTGTCTGAAAAACAACATTAATAAAAGAGCCATACATATATTATAAACCATTTAAGTAATATTAAAGTTCAAAACAGGAACGGTTCCAAAATAAAAAGGAACTAGAAAAGTGTCTACTGAAGAAAGTGGTTTAAATGTTACTCGACCCCTGATATTAGATTTATGATTTTCACAGGATTTAAGTATATAAATAAATAAAAATACAGTATTGAGAATACAGTATTTCCAACTATTGGTCGTGTACTGGTACAAAATACTAGTAATTAAAAAATGGTAACTGCTCCCGGAAACTAAAATCACAAAACTAATAAAAGGAATCCAAATTTGAGGTATAAACGGCTTCCAAATAATGCTAATGAGTTTTAGTAGACGACCGAGCTTGGCTCATAACTGGGCTCGAAAACTTAGCTAGGTTCACTAAGATTTAACCCAGTTGTGGGATCTAGCTAGAAACCAAAAAACCTTGTTACAATGCTAATTTTATTAAAACCTTATTAGAGCCGTTTCCTGGGTCCTGTGCAAACAAGTTGATCGTTTAAGTAAGAGTAGGATTCACGCCCAGTTCTTACTATATTTGCAATAGTCGGATAACGCCACTCTATAGAATGCCATCACGCAGACCCTGTTTAACACTGAACATATTGTTATCACCAAAAAGTTAAACAACTGTTAAACGCGTATTTACAAAATTCCTTACCAATTTTTGCATAGGATTTTTTAAACACGCGCTAAACAGTGTTTAATTTTTTTTGTGGTAAGATCCATTATTTTTATCCCACAACTGAAAAAGTATTATGACGCATACAGCCCTACGTTCCTAACTATGTTAGATCATCACAGATCAGCTTTGCATTCATAAAAGCGGGATGTGAAGATGCGACTCTTGAATATCGACCTAAACTTGTACACATTAAGGTTGCTATCAGATTATCAGTATCTATTTCTCAAGCCGCAGCTTCACTGCAAGTGTATGGTATAGCTTCACCACTGTATCTTCGATAACTGCTCCTTGTACTTTTCTCACTACACAATATTTAAAATAAACTTTATTTTTTTTAATTTGAAGATTAATGCTAGAGTGTAAGATACCCCGAACACTTATATAATTTCTCAGTAGTTTGAACAAATTAACCACGCATGTGCCGAACGAACAAGTTCTGCCTATGATTAAGTAAAGAGTATATTAATTATCTTAAAAATTGTACCACAACTGTTTCTGAGGAACTTGAACATCGAAATATTCAATTAAACAAGTGAAGTATAATTAAACACCGGATTGGATCGAATATATTGTCAATGTTACACTCCTACTAAAATTTACGTCTACAACAGCTCTAAATGGATAAATAGTTGATTTTTAGAGATTAAACGTATGTAAAGTGAATTTATATATTATCAACACAATTGATGTCATTGGTGGTGATAAAATTAACGTGTTGTTCACTGGACGGTATTATAGATTAAACACGGTGCTTTTTAAAACATTACTTAGGTACGAAACTAAGAGTTTTCTGGTAAACACTTTTAACCATTGTTATCATTACAATCTACTCGTTGATTGATGCAGCCTACTTACCTATCTTAATATACGCACTTGGTGCAATGATATTATGATACAAAATTATACATTCAATTTAAACACAAACCCACAATCACATTAGCATTTCATTAAAATAGATCATTTAAAGTGTTCTTGAAATAAGATTTAATTTATCATGTTGTCGTCGGAGTTAAAGCTAAGCATCTTTTGTAAGTATATAATATAGCAAACTTTAAATAGGTATTCTCATCTGAATTGATCTATAATATCGAATTAGCGCTTACTAAACAAAACAAAACGTTTTCAAATCAAATTTGCAACGCCGAAATACATGGGAATCTACAAAGTATAAAAGTTAGTTAATTTTCATATAAATTTGTCCCACTTTAAAAGTAGATTGTTATTCTCATTAAATACATAAGCTACTATATTTTTTTAGAAAAATATGAAACAATGTGCTTTCAGTTAACATATTATATATGTTAATAAAGACAAATATGTTTTATATAAAAATACATCGTCTCCAGCATTCTGCATGTAGACGCTAGTACATATCCATCTCGTTAAAAATCTAAGATTTTTAAGGCTACTTCGACGTAATTCCAGAAATATTTTACATAATTACACTTTTAAGTATATTTTAATCACTGTATATGTGCTAATAATGTTATTTACAAATAGTTTTATTTTGTACTGGTATGGCCGATTACATTACCTCAATATATTTTGTTTGCAACACTCTGTTACCTTATGGAATAATATAACGTATTAGAATATTTAATTTCAATAAGATATTAATGGGCATTACATTACAACATTTAATATTATAATTTAATTTTCAAATATGAACTCGTAATAAAATTTCGAAACTTGAATGAGAAAAGCCAATTTAGCTAGTGTACTCATACATAACATCGCTAGTGCGACTGTCATACACGTCTCACAAACGAACCATTAACAGCAGAACACAGCAGCCATCACACAACAACTCCTACCAAAGTAAACACATAACTACTTACATTCAATCGTAAGTGCAATTATAATAAACAAGAACCTCGTTATGGTAGATATACGCAAGCGCAAACCGCGCCGATACGAGGTACACCGTTAAAACTAACAATCACTGTAAAATTATTCATCTACGTTATAATAATGATCATCACGACTTAAATTGAAAACATCAAAGTTTTCATCAAATTTCTTCGTTTATAATCACAGACGCTTCCCTAAAATATGAACGTTATATTATTTCCTTTGCTTAGGCACCGAAGCTAAACAAATCCTTATATATAATATTATGTACTTAAGCTTTTGACGTAAAACAATATAGACTGCAAAATAAATTAACTGTAGCTACACAAAACTGGTGCATTATATGTTGGTATAATATGTACGATTTAAGGTAGATAAATATTCGTTTATCTGTATACGGACTAGGCACGTGCGGCACCGCCGACGCTCGGCGCATTAACTTAACGAAATCACACACCAGATTATTAATTAAAACTAAATAAGTAATATTTGTATAACTTATAGTTCGATCTTATGTGATGTCAGAGGCGCTTCGCGTGAACGCGTTCTCCAGCATGCTCAGCAATGGGACTCAAGATCTGCAAATAGAAATTACATTGCCGTTAGAACCCACCGCCAAATAAACAGTCCCGTCGGGGAACAATCTCTTTCATTTCATGGTAGGTATTTATTTCTACAACCAGCAGCGCTATGTTTTGCGGACTCTATGTGAGTATATATTTATCTAGAGGGGTGCGTTTAAGTAGAAATGGTGTGCAGTAAAAGTGTGTAAATGTTCACACTGAGCATGCATAGGTCACATAGTTTTAAACGGCCGAGTAAAATTTAGTACGAAATGTATTATTTGGGGTGCTAAAAATATACGTATTTTTTTCGGTTGCGGTCGCGTTTCCTGCGCCTCACGTCAAAGATTGTCAAGTGTTATTAACAATGTGTAGTGAGTTTATAAAAATTGTTAAAATAACAATATGTACTTTTTAACTGGGACAGTATGGGGCAAACCGAAGCCACAGAGACACTGTCTCGGTTTCCATAATTATAGTAGTTTTATAAAGAGCGAGTTTAAAAATATAATAAAACAACGGCATTATCATGCCCGGCAGAGGACGTGTACTGCTGGGAATAGGCCTCCCCCAGAATTTCCAGACCAGATCTTGTGCACCCAACGGGTCCCAGCAACCTTTATCAGGTTGTCTTTCTATCTTATGGGGGACATCTAACGCTGCGCTTTCCAGTGCGTGGCCTCCACATGAGACCCTTTATGCCCCAACATTCTTTGTGCTATGTTAGCGACTTTGGTTCGTCTACGAATCTCATAAAGAAACTACAAGCATACTCCTGTCCGTAGCACGCTGGGGCACCTTGAGCATTGATATGAGGCGCATAGTGGGAGACCATGTTTCTGTGCCATATGTTATCAATATACACACGCTGTTCAGACTTTCGTCTTTAGACAGTAAAGTATTTTGGTCGAGTTCCCAACTGATACTGAAGTAGGCGCCACATGGAGATTCGATATGACGTTCATCAAACAACAAAGTTAACCAAAAAAATCATTTGCATCGACGCAGTTTTATGTTAGTACTAGCTGTCCCACCGAACTTCGTACCGTCTTGACATGTATATGACGGTAGAATTGTCAATCGGCCATCATTAGCTATATCTATGTATGAGAAAATGAATATTCGTCATTTTTTTTTTTTTGCGTGAAATTTTCAAATATTTTAATAGTTATTCTGCTATTCCGGGCGAAGACATATCCAACAAATCAAAATCGGTCCAACCGTTCACGAGTTATAAGTGTTCGAACAAACCCGACTTTGTTTTATATATTAAGATTATTTCATTGTATCGGAGCAAATAAATCTGGACAGCAGAGGTTGGTCTAATAAAAGCTTTTTCGTAATGTAGCATTCAATTACTTCCTACACAACGCACTAATGTGTGGTTTGCCAGGTTGTGTGGTGTTTCATTTCTTGATTTTTTAAATTAATTGATATATTTGCAAATTTCGACTTAATATAAATTATGTAAAAATTCTACACGTAATTAAAATAGGGAAACTTTTCTCTGCTTCTATGGTTTCGGATTTTCCTATACTTTCCTTACAAAACACACTATAAACCAATTAACTGCTGAATCACCCCGCCTATTCATGGGGTAAGTCTAAGTCTAACAAATAGATGGGTATTACCTATTTCAATTCATAATTTCGAAATGACATTACTCCCTCACACCTGGCATAGCAGGTAGTGTAATTTTACGTCCCCAAAACTTTGTTCTAGGTACTTAACTACCATTTAAGTACCTACTTAGATTAGTAAGTTATTGATAAACAATTTAAGTGGGTAGATAAAAAAGTAGTATATAAAAGTATTGAACTGGCAGCGTAGTTAATTCAAAGCATAGTGTGGAAACGATCGCACGATAAATTACCAGGTGCCCCAGTTACTGCACAAACCGATAAATAAATTATTACTTCATCCATTACTACCTACATTTTTATATGTTAAAAGAGAGCTACTGAAGCCACTTCTCCGAATGAAATTGTCCGTATAATTTATATATGTAACCCAAAGGGTCAGGGTCTTTACCCTGACCCCGGCGTGTTGACGACGTCCACCAGCGAGATGGATCTACGACATCAATAAGACCGCGGTGCAGGCGAGCACAGGATCGGGGCGAGTGACAAAAACAAAGAGAGGCCTTTGCCCAGCCACTTACTTTAAACCCGTGACGACCGACTGCTCGGGACTGAAATGATGATGATGAATGTATGTATATTTATCATATATGTACATAATACATATTTGCAAATATTCTCAGAAATCTCAATACACAAGACGTGCCTACCTAATAGTTATATCGAGGAGGCGATTAGTGGATTTAGAATAAACGATTTCGACCGATCAAGCCACATTCTGCAATTTGAACACATTATCACGCACATTGAACTGCCGTCTCACTCTTTCTGGTATCATCCTATACCAATATATTCATTGTTATTCACAAGGTTTGTTATGTAGTCAGTTTAGGCTGCTAGTATTTAATCTTCTTACTGGTAAAAGTTTGGATTGTAGACGTTTGGTGACAAGAATTAACCATACAGTACTAATGGAAAAAAATAGTATGAGATTAGACTGTAAAGTTATATGATGGATATTCATAGTTCAAACAAAGGGTTGTGAGAAAGTGCTGCTAATATAAGGTTGGATGTAAGCAGGTTCTTGGTACCTTCTGTACAAAGAGTGCGAGAAAGGCGTGCAGATATATTCAGTCAGACAGAATGCTTACTCTATATTGGCGAATGAGGCTCAATTGTGTCACTTGGCAGGAATCCGCATCTGATAAAGAGGATTGACGTCTTATAAACCATCAATTGCATAACATGCTTTCTGTATATTCCTTCATACGTGGAACATTATAAATTATAATTTATCTAATTATTGTTATGTGAGATAAGGTAAATTCGAGAGGTCAAGTGGCGTGTGATATTTTAGTAAATTTATAAGAGCTTGCTCTGTTATACAAGGTGTTCGCTGGCGTGGTGATTTTATGTTTCAAAAAGTACGTACTAAAATTCCCAATTTGAACAGTATTTTGGTGGGAAGATTCGCTTACGAGACGCCGGTGTTAGTGCTTCGATTTCACGCGTTTAATGTTTTAATCACATAGAGATGGATCAGGCTGCTCGCCTGACTCAGTTGATCAGAGTATGTCAACAACATCATCATTAGGTTTGGTGACTTTACTCCTGACATATTCTCCTTGGTCCTTAGTCGCTGTCTTACTAGTTTAATTGTTTCCATTATTGGACAATTTAAAACTTGTCCAGATGGAACTTGAGTTGAGTTTTCAGTATTTTGCAGTTGTTCTCGATGCTGATGGAATGGTTCGAGCTAGGATGGAACATTTTATGTTCCACGGCGTTTTTAGATGTTGATACAGTTGAGTGCCTGACTCAACATTATCAAGAGCTGAACTACTTTTTTTCACAATACTGTAACCTGTTAGTGTAAAGCTTTAGTGTCTGATGTGAAGTAATTTGTTTAGTCTTATTTGTTAAATTTAGTGCCAAACCAAGGTTTATTCTTTGAAGACAAGTGACCTGGTTCAAGATTCTCACTGTTTTGCCACATTTTACAGAGTATCGCGCCCACGATCAGATCAATTGTTGGCTCATCACTTACACAGTGAATTATCGCATATCTACCTTGCAAGAAAATTGCCATTTTTGAGATAGGTACAAACATGTGTCTCGATCGCAAATACTCCTTTAGCTCCACCCACTCCATCAACTCTAGATACAGTTTCTCCTAAATAATCTCCCTCCCCCGGGTTGAATTGTTTCCCTAATATGTATTGCTGTTGCGTTTCTTTCGCGAGGCGAGTTCGAAAATCTGCCGGCGGACATTTACATTCGTTTAGTCATCATTATATCACTTGAAAATAACCTTTAGACACGCTATCACAAAATAGTTTTAGATTGCTATTGGGGATGCTCAAGTTGGTATTTTCATTCCAAGTGAATTTGGTAATGTGTGGTGAATTTACCTTGTAATTTCATTTTTTTTATCAACCCATATCGTGCTACTGTTGGGCAAAGGTCTACCCCAGAACTAACGGGGTTCGCTAACCGCCATCGCAGATGTAATAAATAAATCTGCTAAGCTCAAATGGGATTCCGAACATTAGATTTATACTAATTAAAAATTTAATAAGTTTATATAAAAATCAACCAAGCTTCTGTTGCCTCTAGGTATACTGCAGGTTCGTTAAATTGTTTGTGGTCATCTGATGTGACAATTTCTCGACACAGTTTCTGTAATTTGGTTTTGCATATCTATTTGTTTGTTACCTTTTCACGACTAACCGGCAGGACCGATTTCGATGAAATTTGGTACACAGATAGACTATGACCAGGATTAGGACATATGCTACTTTTTCCTCAACTGCGCAAATGGAGGGTAATTATTTTATTAAAAATCCACGCATGTCTACTATACTATAAAGTCTACCATAAAGATAAAAGCATGATGAACACGAAAGATGGACAGCAGATCGTTTTACTAGTTTTAAGTAAGCAGTTTGAAAATTCTTTGGGCCGCAGTTTAGGTTAAGTAGATACTAGTTAAATCATGGTCGGCAAAGCAAACATGCATTATGTAGTTCGCGCGTAAAAATAATGAACAACTTTTTAGTAATTCAAGTTTTATCTTAAATCGAGTACAATAATATGATTGATATGGAACTATTGTGGGCGTTATTTATGTTCAATTAGTTTTTAGTTCAGTAGTTCAACTAATTATTATTATTATTTATGAATAAAAAAGTAACATGTAATATTTATTTTCAACACACTTGCTCGTAAAGTGAGCCTTATTACATCGTTCTTAGGGCCATAAACCGAACTATATAACACACAAGTGCATAATAATATTACGCACTAGTGCATAATAGAATTATCCCTACAAAGTTAAGTTAGTACCTAACTGCAAATTATATGCGAGTAAACAGAGCATTTTCAATTTAACCGGATAATATAGTTTAGTAACAATAAAGAGATTTTATGCCGCTGAAAATCCATTTCATTTTTGGAATAAATAAACGTATTCCTAGTTAAGACGATAAAACATTTATTATTATCAAATTATTTATAATTCACAATAATTTGTTATAAAATATTTGCATTTTATCACTAAAATTATAATTTTGAATTAGGCTGTATGGCTATATGTAATCAATCATCTTACATTTGGCGCGTACAACAATATCGTTATGAAAATTGTACATGCACCAATTGTTTTAATAATTTTATGCTTAACGATTTATGCAATTTATGTTTGTGTTTTGCTCGCAAGTATGTTGAAAAAGTGCGTATGAAAATCGTGAGCAACTTGGCTCGGGCTGCAACTCACAGCCTCGTGTATAATGAGCAACTTAGCTCACTTGTATCATAATATAGGTACTATTATAATGTGGCTAGATACTATGTACTTATAATATTGAATATATTGTAGAAAAACCAAATGGTTAAAAACTACGTTAAAACATTATGAAATTAACATTTGAAATACTTACTAATTTAAATGAGCTAGCTGTTCAGAGTTTTATAAATTATATTTATTCTATTGTAGTTGAAGCCGCATAAAATGTCAAACAAAAGTTACCAGTCGTTTTAGTAAATAAAAGGTTGAACTTGAAATAAACTTAAGCCAAACATATAAATGCCCACAACCAAGCCACTGGCAACTCTTAATGTAGGTAAATAAACAGTGAGACGTGCACTAAAAGTGATTGCTAAAAGGTGATAAATAGATAAAATATATAAAAATATAATTAAATATAGGATAACATACAGTCGGTCTAGGGTCGACGTGTGGTCGGCACTCCGGTTAACGATTTCGCCTCCGTTCGGCCTAGAACGAGATTAGGCATACATTGTCTCACCGATCGAATGATGCAAACATACACGTTATATTCATAGTCCATTCATAGTACGTTTTCGATCTCAATAATTATGTTTCGTTCCGGTAAGTTATTCGATATATTTTTGGTTTGATGGTTTAATATTAAACTTACTTGCGCTTAGCATGCAGCATTTCCATGAGTAGGGTTTGCGTGGGGGCCTGGCCGGCGCAGTGTCGCTGGTACAAGTGCTCTTCTCCTCGTGCTGCTAGCGCGTGAATTTCAGGTACCACCATTACTAGTTTGCCGAATTTGTCCTGAAACCACCGAAAGTACCTCGTTTAATATCATATTATCCTTCGACCGACGTTATTCTATCTGTTATCTGGCTTCCATAGGACGTGCTCTGCTTAGTTTGGGGCTAGATAGCGCTGTGTGAAAGGTCCAGCAATATGTGTTTATGTGTTCAAGTTCTTGAAACCAACTATTATGATTCGGAGTCTCAACAATCCTGATATTTTAAAATATACAACGCTCAAATTTTTTGGTTGGTTTGGGAATACTAGTTTTTTTTTTACATCTAAACAAAAAAATATTGATTGAAAACGATTTGTCGATTGACATAAAATTCGACGCTTATATATTTAATTATTTATTGCACACAAGTATATACCTAAATGTACAAATGCTAACCTCAGAGAACGTGAAATAGGTTGGCGTGCTAACTATAGAAAAATTGTGACAAAATTGAACAGATTTTATGTTTGAGTGTAATTAAGTTAATATATTTAGGCGTAAAGGAAGTTTGCAAATATGTAGTAGTTACCTGTATCGTCGGATAGCATGTAAGTGTGTAGTCAAGAAGGGCTGCCTGCACCGTCTGGTATCCGTCTCGCACACATTTCACATTGACGATGCCTCTCACCTCTGAAACGCCAAGAATACTCTTCAAAAAATTACAAAGAGGTCAATAATGGTGGTCAAAACAAAGAAATCAAACCGTCCTGATGAAATAAATCAATAAATAAAATATATAACAACATTCGCAGGGATAGTGTCAAAAAATAAAATAGTAGATAAAACATAAACAAAAATTTCGAGGTAACATTAAACTATGAAAGGTACTAACCAGGATTTAGAAGCAGCAAGAACTTGACGCAGATGTAGTCGGGAACATCAAACTTGAGCTCCGCCAGCTTGTTTTGTAGCTCATTGAAATGTTCCGCCAGAGAGGGCACGCCGAGGAGTCCCAGGCATAACAGGTCGAACTTCTGTCCATTGTGGAGTGTAGTCTCGTCCGGAAGTCCGTTGTGCATTCTCTGATGGAGATGGTCCAACACTAGCATGTCGGACCAAGAATGTTGCAGCAGTTTCATTTGATCGTCGACCTAAAACAAATCGAATATGCGTTGCTACAATGCATAGCAATGACTTATTTTTCGCAAAACGCCTATACATGAAGAATAATTGTATTGATGCCGCCATAGAGGCAAACGAATATCGAAACAGTTATCAAAATTGTAATAATTAATCAAATATGCCAGGAACGTTATAAACTTATTAGCAAAATTGCTTAGTGATGTTCAATAATGCTAAAATAAATGTGAGTCGCTAGCAATATTCTTCCTGTAGTCAGGAACATTACTAGATTCGTTATTCGTTTTATGATAAGAGGAACAATGCCTACTTTAATCTTTTTTGTGGGCATGTATTTCCTCAATGGCGGCATATTAAAGGGGAAGAAAGCAAATCCTTGGTGTGGTGTGAAAGATGCGAGTAACCTAATCCGTAGACTAATGCTGCTCTTATTATTTATGTCGAAGCTGCCGAAATGCCAATTGGGTTTTTAAATAAACTTTAAATGTTACCTGAGCGACTGCGACGCGACGGTGACCTACATTCTGCAGAGTTGCATTAGAAAACAAGGGGCGGTGCGCGAGCGCGTTAAATTTGCCGTTTACGAAATGTTACAACTGAATTTTAGAGCTCAGAGCTATTACCACACGCGCATTGATTGCTAAACGTTATGAAATGCTTTATTGCGATAGTTTAAATAATATATTTGGGTGATATGATATCATCAAATTAAAGCGTCGTAGTTTCTTTCGATGCCCCAGTTTAGGTTTATCTTTAAAGAATCTTAATCAATTTATTGTGTCATTCCAATCATGTACTATAGTCGGATCGGCTAGGATCCCAATGATTTTCTTATTCTTGTAGACATCGAATGGAATTTATCGATAGTCTTTCAAAAAGTTTAACTGCTTTGATTCATCGCCAACTTTCGTAGTAAATCCCTCGTTCCGATAATTTAAAAACCATTTTTGGGATTACTTGATTTTATTTTTAAAAAATTTACTAAACCTTATAGTATATCTGCAAGCTCTTGCGGAACATTTTATTCATACAAGATCGATTAATCCAAAATAAACTGCATAGAAATAATCAATAGGAGCATCCTCGATTACGACGCGTCATCGACCGCTCAAGTTCATCGTGCGCTGTTCTGTGATGTGACTAATCGTAATTGGTAAGATATTACGTAAGAGAAAGCAAAGAAAGGCCGTATAACTCGTTACGTCTACGCTAACGGCTGGTGGCGTCGTTGTGCGGCCGATTACGCGCCGCGGTAAAAAGTGCTTTCTCGCGGCAACTCGGCCACGGCCAGTGTGTCAAGTGCGCGGACGAAAGTGCAGCGTTGCCGTCCCGCGTGCTCGCGCCGTTACATCACATCCGTCTGGAGAAAGCTCGGGTCATCAACATTAGAACACTCTAGCCTCCCGCCCTTATGCATCTCGAACTACGAGCTTCTGGTCGTTGTTACACATCCATTAATTAATAATATCCCCGTAATAGAATTAAATAGTTTGGCCTAATTTTGGTAAATTAAAATTATGAACGACCGTCATCCAGTGAGATCCGTATATGATCATTGTCGTCCTAATTCCTAGAATGAATCGTAAATAAATCACGTCATTTTAGCACAAACAAAAATTATTGTTATTATAGTGGTAAAGTAGTGAGCGGGCGAGAAAGAGATAGGCGTTATGCACGATGTGGCAACGTCGCATGACCACGTGACTGACTGACTGCGGCTCTTGCGTAAGCGTACGACGACCACGGTGCGGCGGCCACCACCGCGCCTCACTACTTTTCACTACGCTGCTGGTGGCTCGTTCCCTGCAGAGTCCTGCTGTTTAGTACCAATAATACTGCTGCCGGTACGTTTGGCGTGCTAATATTATATTTGATTAGATCTTATATCGAGATAAGCTAAACTTCGAATGATTAAATAACTTTATTTTAAGTCTGTTTTTTAGTTTTGTTGTAATAATTGAATTAACCTTATTAAAGTATAGATTGAGCCGGTAGCACGGCACCGGGGCTCCGCCACCGCGGCACCGGCACCGCGGCACCGGTACGCTTGTCGTGGGAACTTGACCTAGTTAGTGCGGTGGTGGCGCGGCCGGCGTATCGATTGCGAGAGGCACCGCGTCGCCCGCTGCGTCACACGCGCCCTTACTCACACTATCACACCACACATCGGATTATTATTTGTTAGTTGGTACCCAACACAGTACCAACAACAATAATTAACAACAAATCGCAATGCAAACATAAAATTTAGTAAAGCACAGCAATGCATTGCATTACATTCGCAATAAATGGTGTACACCAGGACAGGGGCTTGGGGATTCGGGATGGGAGTTCTTATACTTATCTCTTAATTCACCTTTAAATACTTAAAGAAAACGGTGTTTCTCGCCCAATCCACTTGTGAGAATAAGTTTTGATCCAGCACTTTGCACATTAATTCGAAGAGATCGACCTCACACTGATTGTAAGTTTGGCTCTGCAAGAGTCCGAAAAGAGAATTCTGCCACTCGCGATCATCGATTGTTTGCACGAATTCTCGAATCATGGGGGAGACTCGAAGGGTTTCTGTGCTCGTGGCCTCAGCCGTGCTGGATGGAGTCGCCGCGGCGTTGGTAGGTGCGTCGAACGCAAAAGCATCCGGCGAGGCCGAATGGGGCGAGTGCGCTTCCCACTTGTCGTGAGATGGCGGAGGAGGAGGTTGCGGCGGCTGCGGCTGCGCGGCCAACAGAGCTGGACCTGGTGATGACTCCGGTGATGAGGTCAGAGAAGACACCTGTGGTATCTGGATCTCTTGCTTCACGGGCACTGCGGCGTAAGGTGGTCCGAAACCCAGCACAAGGCCGCCGTCTCCGAGAGAGCCTCGAAGAGTCTGAACGGCGATCTGCCTTTGTCGCATCATTTGCAACTTGCGAGCTCGGTCTCGTTTGTACATGGGACCAAATTTATTTCTGCCTCCACGCATACGGTCGGCTCGCACGGCTGAAACAATAAATAAATAATAAATAAATATCGCTAGACATTTCACACAGCGCTATCTAGCCCCAAACTAAGCAGAGCTTGTACTATGGGAACCAGATAGCTGATAGAATACTTATATACTTTTGTTTTGTAAATGCATACTTATAATATATAGAAAAACATCCAGACACGGAACAAACATCTGTAGATCATGCAAACATTTGTTCCGCGGCGGGAATCGAACCCAATAGTTAAGAATAGTTTTATTAGAAATCTTAAATGATGGTTACAGAGTGTTATTTACTATAAAAATTTAAGATAAGGTTTAAAATGGCCAACAAAACGAATATAGAATGCAACGTTAACTAAAAATAGTTTAGAAAAACTATGCCTACAATTGTTGTTAAACTACTCGTGTCGTTTAGTATCCTTTCCGGCAACCCTGGAGAGTTATACGTATACTAGAAACGACATAATGCACAATGTGCTGAAAGTTAAATACGCGATTAATACCCGTTTAGGCGATCGAGAAAGTTTATACATACAATATGCCGAAGTCATGAATTTCATGGTCTTATTAATGTGATATAACAGAGTATGAGTTAGCAGGTTAACTGTTGAGACCATTCAATAAATATTTAATAACTTGGGCCTGAAATTTAGGGCAGCGGCCTCATAACGCACACTGACTTAGCTGTTCTTTATGATTCTGGCTGAATTCCAAATTCCATACAGAGTACTCCTCGTGATAACAACAATTTATATACGATCTGATTTTTTATGATTTGAAACAAAAGTATTCTATTTCACTACATAGAGCAATTTGGTCGGTTCAGCCCAAATTTGTTAGAGTACATTAAAATTTAATAAGCATACGCAATGTGCTCTTTGTAACTTTCGTACATTTAGTCATGTTCTGAACCTGGAACGGAAGGAGACCGAGTGTGTTGTCGGTTCGCCCAACCCACGAGTTAAAAATAACAACCAGTTTTTATTATAGCTGGCGCGTCTGTGAGCGATAAAGATAGAGTTATAGGGCTTCGTAAAGGGTTTAAGAGAGACGAATAGCGTAACGGATTTAAACATTGCTGTGTGCAATTCTGTTAACTACCACACTGTTTCTCGTATTACTTATGTACCTTTATTCAAAATATTCTTCTCTAATCTACTTAAATTAAATATAATAATGAGTATTTTCAACAGTAATATAAAACAATTGTTATATATTTATTTGAGCTAGTATAAAACTATAATAGCACAAAATATATGATCTTTTATTATTGGCATTCGTTTTTTGCCTGTTAGCATTGCGATACGTTGCTCATACTGACACAATATTGCCAATAAGGCTTCTTTCCTCAAGGACTTACATGTATATACGGACTTGAAGCTCGTTACGTTAAACTTATTATGAACAATTAGTAAATATGACAGTAATTATAGTTTTAGGGGTATAGTGTCCAGTAAGAGAATCATTTTATATGAATCGATGTCGTAGTAGAATCCCACATCATTCAAGAAATTGCTTCGAGTAACAATAATTTTATCATTTTCCTACGAGAGGATAATCATCTATAAAGCATTCTTATTTTTACTTTATATAAACCTTTTGTAATAATTATACCTTATTACTTTATGCTCCCCGTTTTGACATATGGTGCGCGGAACTGGTCACTGACTAACATTTTAAAGTCCAGGCTTAAAGTTTGTCAGCGTGCGATGGAACGCAGCATCTTGAGTGTCAAGCGAACGGATAGAGTCCGGAACACTGAACTGCGCTCAAAGACTAAAATGGTTGACGTAGCCGCCAAAGCCGCTCAGCTGAAGTGAAACTGGGCTGGGCATGTCTGTCGCATGCCAAGAGAGCTGTGGGCAAGGATAGCCACCGAGTAGCGTCCTGCCCAGCGAGAAGGCGACGCGGCAGACCGAAACGTAGATGGCGGGACAAGCTGGATAAATTCCTAACGGATTGGCCATAATCAGCTCAGGACCGCGAAGTCTGGAAAGAATGTGAGGAGGCCTTTGCCCAGCAGTAGGACACGAATGGCTGATAATAATAATAATAAAAAAAATACTTCTGGAGCTTCAATCTCACAATCCTGTCTGATACAGAGTAGTGAGTAGGATGTTTAATTATTAATCTATTATTTCATGATCATTTCGGGCGACTATGCCTAAACGTATTTATAAAAAAAAATATTGCTGGACATTTCACACAGCGCTATCGAGCCCCAAACTAAGCAGAGCATTTACTATGGGAACCAGATAACTGATAGAATACTTATATACATTTTTTTTAGTAAATACATACTTATAATATATAGACTCTATAGAGAAACAACCAGACTCGGAACAACATTTGTTCCGCGGCGGGAATCGAACCCGCTACCTACTGCGTCTCAGCCGGCTATTAACCCACTGCACCACGGAGGTCGTCGGCATTTAGTGGCGTAACATGATTGAAGGAGTTGTTAAATCATACAAATATACGTCAAATTTAAACATGTTTAGCCGCTAAATACGTTTAGGGATCGTTGTGCAAGCCGGCCTTAGTAGTTATAAATTATGTTTTCACACTCCGTTCGAATTCTTGCCATATAATTTAAGTATAGATTCTTTAGAACAGAGAACTGCTGTTATCTAAGTGTTCGTTCGTGGGTTTACCTTTAGACCCACGACACGATCCTTCGAATAGAATGCGGATCGGCTCCCACTACATTGTGGCACGTGATACCTTAATTTAACATTAATGTCTGTAAATCCAACTGTTGCAGGCAATCTCTTTATTTATTACTTTTTGCAGATTCAAAGTTTTTTGATTTCAGTCGTAATAATACTTTTAAATATTGTTCGAATAAAATTAGCCGGGTAAATAAATTACCGCTTTTTCAATTAATACTTAAAATAAATAGAGATCTGATACTCATCTAATTAGGCACGCTATTACGAGTACTATAGTAGCCGATAATGCGGTAAACGAGGTCGGTCGCTCGTTTATTATTACAAGTCTAAAGTGGATCAAGGTCAAGGTCATTTTTACAAATCAAAAACATACGTTGCCTGTGACAAATAGACAGAGTGCAGAAATAGATACATACGAGCGAGTTCAACTCGCTTCTGATGTTATTTGCGGCTACACGGCCTACTATCACAGATAGGTCAAGCAAGGTCGACCTTGGTAACGAGGTCACATCTAATCCTTTGCATGCATAGAGAAGAGGATGCGCTGTAAAACACGGGAACATGCTTATGTTCGACCTTGGAGAACCAATCAGGGCCGTCGAAACAAATAATCGTTTCAACGGGATAAAAAGGTATCTACCGTAAGAACGGGAAGAGGTGGGGATTAATCGAATATTAATTACTATTACGTAAAGAAGCGACACTGCCACTCCCCCTACTAATGTATTGTCCCCTGCAACACAGCAGTAGGCCTGGTAATATTGCAGTGCCAACGTCACGCGGTTATCACCGCTGCTCGCTGCGTATTTGTCTCATTTACGTATCGTTATATTTATACTTTCAATCATTATATTTATACGCTAATAAGATAAAAACGTTAAATATAACAAATATATAGGTAATTAAATCAGTTCATTTGTATGAAGTGTCAGGGGCCTGCTTGTACCGACCGTCCGAAGAGTCGGTGAAACTTGGTCAAGGCTGGCTATGCCCCGCCGCCCTCCCCTCAGATACGAACGAGGCCGACAACGACCGAGTGTAAACGAGCAAGCTAGATAGCGACAGCGAGCGTGTTGCCATACAACTCAGATAAATCATTCAGAGGTAGGTAGATACTCAGTCATCATCACCTGCCTTCGTCATCATTCTCTTAATGGTGTCAAGATCGCTTACAAATTCAATGCCTGCTAAACGCAACATTTGACGTTAAGCCACATAATTTTGAGGCCTCTCCGTAATAATGATAGAATATATTTTTCAATAAGTAATTTACTTAAAATATTAAAGAAAAATTAATCCTAAGCAGAAAAAATGCATGTCTTTTAACGAGTAAAAAATGGTTTCCAGTGCAATGCAGCGGAACTCCGTCCTCTCACAAAGGATTAAAGTGTCGGCCGCCGCTGATCGTGTATAAAAATCCTTGTAAGATGGCTGAGCTCATAGTAGTGTCGTAATAATACGACAGGTAATGCCTAAAAAATAGAAAGGCCCGGTGTGCGAGGCCGCTCTGTCGAAACACTCGATTCAGGTCAAGGCAGCGCGCCGAAATAGTCGGCTGGCGCGCGCGTTTTTATTGTGATCTAACATCTGTCGCGGCTCAGACGGCAAACGAGCCTGATTCAGCTATGTGATTCAACTCAACCGCTCATACATCTATGCATAATTCCCGTCTATGTATGTCACGCTGTTGCAGCCTAAGCAGCGTGAAACTCTCCTCAACTTGAAAAAGCTTCTCTATGAGAAGGTTTCGTTGAATTATGCACCATAAAAATATAGTCTAGTTGGAATCAGGTTTAAGATTATTTGTCTCATAAAGTCTCAAACTCACTACATGAGAATACACAGCACAAAATACGTAAATAGCGGATATCGAGAACTCAGTTATGTAGTAAATAAATATAAGTTTTTATTATACAATGCATTTTAGGCTAAGATAGCTATATCTTTATGGGCCGTAGAATAAGTTAATTAATATCCTATAACTATTTTATTGTTGCCTGATTTTAATGATTTATTACTATAAAACATAAATCAATGCTAGGCTAAATCGTACACATAAAAAAATTGCGAACAGGGTTAAATTTTTTTTAAACTACCTACATTTTTGTTATTAATTTTGCGTCTAAGTACTAAATTGTTTTAAAGTGTACGATTTAGCCTATAAGTTATTAAATAAACATTTATTAACAAAGAGAATAAACAATTATTTACAAGACAGAAGAGAAATAGTAGATTATTAAACGAGGGGATAAGGCAGTGTCGTAATGTAACGAAGGATTCGAGAGCGATTTAAGCGCGCCCAAGATGCAGACAGCTCTATCCACGAGGAGAATACTCTACTTTTCACACTTTCTGCTAGAAAAATTTTGTCTTTGTAACAGCGTTTGGCGGCATTTGCTTTATAAGATACGTAAGACATAACAAGATATAAAAGGTCATTAGAAGGCCTAAGAAGACTTAAGAAGGTACAAAAAGACACAAGAAGATACAAAAAGACATTAGAAGACATATGAATACATAAGAAGATCTAATAAGAAACAAGAAAACACAAGAAGACCTAAAAAGACCTAAGAATACATAAGAAAAAAACGGAAAACAATAGAAAGACAAGATGTAAGAAGACCTAAAAAACCTAAGAAGACAAAAGAAGACTTATAAAGTCACAAGGAGACGCAATAAAGCCTAAGAAGACACAAGATGACCTAAGAAGACAATGGAATGCATTTAGTAGACTTAGGATGACATAAGAAAACTTAATAAGACAAAAATACATAAGAAGATCTAATAAGTCACATTAAGACATAAAAAGACCTAAGAAGACAAAGGAAGACTTAAGGAGACACAAAAAGACCTAAGAAGACATAAGAAGGCATGAAAAGAAATAGGAAAACATAGGAATAAATAGAAAGACATAAGAAGACCTAATAAGCCATAATACATATTCTGCGTTCTGAACAAGAGATCTTTGGTTCAAATTTTAATAGGTACAAATGAGGTTCCAAATTCAAATCTCATTATGCCCTGGGGAATAATGAAATTCAGTACAACTTTACTCCCGGCTCAGCCGTAGGGCTTTAATCACCTACTTTCTGTTAGGTTTACATGACATATAATTTGACATTGTCGAGCCGGTGGTGTGAAATAGTTATTTATGTTTTATGTTGTGTATTATCATATAAGTGAATTTTATTCTTTATAAGAATGGTTCGTTCGACCACTGCTTGATTTATTATTAAAGGAATTTAGTGATAGTCGTACGAGAATTCTGGCGATTTAGTGAGCGTCCGCTATTCTATTGTTATTTTAATTATAAAGAAAATGTAAACAAAAATATGGATGAGTAGAAGTGTTCCCGATAGTGTCATCACATCTGTGGTCTTACAATAGAACGGTTACTTAGGGCGACTTGAGCAACGAACGAATCGTATTTAGTGCCTTAAATATGTTTGAGAGTTGTCAAATTATACAAATACGTCAAATTTAAACATGTTTAGTCGCTAAATACACTTAGGGATTGTTGTGCAAGTCGCCCTCGGATTTTAATGAAATATTTTGTAGTAGGACGTGTTTTTGAATTATTAGGTACTTCTTTTAACAATTTTTGTTCCCAATCTGCGTATTAATTTGGTTAGATATTAAAAAGAGTACAATTTAGGTAATTATGTGTCATTAGCGAAATAAAGTTTAGCTTAATGTTCACCCCAGAAGACAAATAGTTATGTCACTATCACATTTGCACAGGCAACGTCCTTCCATCAAATTTAGGCTGATGCCGTCACACTTCAATTATGGTTTATGAGGTACTCACTCATTCGGGAATCGACAATTCTAATACGCATCCAAGCAGACAATACTATAGGTACTCAATGTCTAGTCCGTATGTTATTATGTTTTTCATACCAAGCGGATACTATTTAAAAGATATACTCTGATGAGCTAATTAGGTAGGTACCATAGCACATGGCGTTAAATTACGTAAGGTTGCGTGCTCAGTGTGGGCAGCCATCCGTGCAGTTACCACCATTTTGTGGCATGCTACAGCTTGCATTGCTTTGTAATGTCATGTCATGAAAGAGCAAAGATAACGTGGATATACGGGTCGTATAACGTACCATTGGTATATGCGCGCAGATTATTCCACTTTACATGAACAAACATTGAACTTCATTAGTAGTTGTCACTCATTGGAGGTCAAGTCAAATCAAGTCAAATATTATTGTTCATTAAAATCACAAGGATCACTTTGAAACGTCAGTTTTACTGCCTGTTCCTTCGCGCCCAAGCCAGGAAAGAAAGGCAAGAAACAAGGCTGGTTGTTTTTTTAATGATCCTTTTACAATACATAACAATACAGAAAATAAATTACGTCTAAATTGTAACATTTTGAATGAGTTGGAGCAATTTCAATCCCAAGCAGAGAAGCTTGGGATCATCTAAATAATCCGATCCGGTGCTACTAATAAGAAATTAAGTACTGTTGTAGTTCTCTTAATGCTCCTGTTAGATACTAATAGCGGTTTATCATTAATATACACGCCATTTATGTATGTTGATCCAATATTTAGTTCACAGAGAGAATTAAACAAGGCACCTCTCGCGTTATTGCCGGTTCG
Organism: Philereme transversata; assembly: GCA_963924445.1. NCBI lineage: Eukaryota > Metazoa > Arthropoda > Insecta > Lepidoptera > Geometridae > Philereme > Philereme transversata. The sequence continues at coordinate 20,739,979 of OZ004348.1, read as the reverse complement.
CCCGCCTAACCACTGTGTTCCCAGCAAATATGTAGCCAAGTTTCATAGTACGATTAATGTAATTAATTATGTGTAGTTAGTGACATACATACAGAATGGATAAGAAAATGTGATACGTGTTCAGGTCACATTTGGGTAGTCCGTTGCGACAGGTCGGCCGAGCGTCTTGTGAAACGGCGCTTGCGCAGCGTACCCCACCGACGTCGGCCGATTGTGTTGAAACACACGAAACAGTCACTGGCGCACGCCTGATACACAACCCTCCACTCCATTCAAATCGTAAGCTATCTTAAGACAACACTTACAATTCATTTATCATTTATGTTACAGCCAAACTTGCTATGGGTACCTTTATCGTTTTCTAAATACTGATGACAATGTTTATCGAAGCAATTCAATACAAAATTTACTATCCGATGAATTTCTATGAAACGATAACAAGGACCGCCTACTTTCATCAAATAAAAATACTTCTAGAACTGGTTCTGGTATCCAGGTAGTGGTAGTGATACGTAAAATGTAATGAACTGATCAGATTCGGTAAGAACATTAAGAAAATAGAGTACCTAATTGATTGCCATTTTTAGTTGTAGCGCAAACAAAGTCATTAGATCTTTTGTTTATATTTGTTTCAATATTATATAAGTTCAAATCTGTTTTAGTTTGTCCAAATTGCTTAGTTTTAGTGTCCAACCACCGATCTTGTGCGACCTGCAGCCAACGGCTCCCAGCAACGTTTATCAGATAACTACTACTAAATACTAGTATTAGATGGAAAGGCGACCTGAAAAAGTATCAAAATATCAATAAATATTTGTAAGACTGCGAGGCTTAGGTTAAGTCGATATTGATATGTACTGAACCAAATTAAAGATTAAAGTTAGTTTCCAACCTCTGAGTAGCCTACGTAGCTCATGTGCCGGGCGGGAGTGTTTACGTCACACATGGGCAATTTCAAATACTTAGCTTTCAGTAATGAACCGTTATTACTCATGTAAAAGTGCATTTAATTTACTGACTGAAAGCGAAATATTTCGATTAAAAGTATGGCAACCGCAATAGGTAAAATTATACACTTTGTTTATTCATATGTAAAAGAAAATCGAAGCTAAATCTGTAAAGGCTGTATCGGTAGAAACAGCGGTTTGGTAGTGGCATTACACAAGGCTTGCAGGCAGGTCGGTCGGGCGGTGCGAGCCTCTCGCAACCGCGCCGCTATTCGGGTCAGACAGCGATTTGTGTGAATTGTGTCATCTGACATATGCTTGCAATAAATGATCGCTGTTTATGTAGGTAAATTATGTAGGTGAACAATATGTTTGCTTAATGCGTTTTTCTGTTCTACTTTCATCTGACTCATCTACATCAATGCACTTGTTTGGACTACCATTAATCAGCAGGTACACATTTGTGCTGAAATATAGATCTTCTGAATTATGTTTAGACTTCAATAAATAGTTCTTGATTTGATATAATTTTCAGTATTATCATACACATATTCCATGGTAACAAAAGCTAAAGAGATTATACAAAATAAGTTAAAAAGTTTATAGCTTGCCTATAAAAAGTAGATAAAGCCCGGTTTCGCGTTATTAGCCTCGATTTTTAAATTTTTTTAAGAACATTAATGTAGATCTCAGCATTGCACAACCACAAACTAGTATTGAACTTATAATCACTAGAAAAAGGATACATGAGAAAGTGTTGTATGTAAGCTTTGGCCTTGAATTATAAATGCCATTCAGTACACATAACCAATCAAGTTATTCTCGGTTAACTTTTGCCAACAGTTTTGCTAACTTAACTTTTTATCAAAAATGTTGCCGTTCTGCTTTGCATATTTCCTTTAATAGTACATTGTTATAATGCTGTAAGCGATCTATTGTACACCCGAAGTCTTGACGTACGAGCGAGCAAATGCGAGCGGGGTAGCTAATCGAGGGTGTTATTGATTGCGTACACCCGAGTATAACACATAACTTTCAATCACGAATGATAGGAAATTAAAAAAGTTATTTTAAGACAGTTTAAAAATTGTTTTTTGTTTCACTACCAGATTATGGCCTCTTCCATCTAATAGAAATTAGGATTTGTCATCGAGGTTGTATTTAATTATAGCATTTATAATTGTAACCTCTTATTTTTTAATAGAAATAATGATATGTCATGGAGTTGTATTTCATTTTAGCTTACTATGAATGCAATGGGCTGCATTCTATTTTCAAAGGGCCGTAAATAGCATTTACGAAGTTGATATCTAATTTACAATTAACAACTTTCAGAGCATGAGTGAAGAAAAGGGAATTGATTTGAGAACCCTGAAGCAATTAATCAGGATAACTAAGAAATATATTTACTTTTACACAACGTATCAATTAATTTGCGTCTCAATGGGCCATGTTTTTATATAAATGTTTGACCATCAAATTGATTAAAAATTATTGTAATTCTGTGGATGAAATATTCCTTGGCAATGAAATATGAAAGTTACGTATCGGTAATAAGTAACGATATCGAATAAAAACCAATACTAAATACATATAAGTATTATTATATTTTGCGGTTTCTTATTGTCTGCAAATGTATTTCAGTAAAAATATGACCCGTTTAGAAGGACCGTTAGTTAATGTCGACTCTGATACTACTGAAGAAGATTCAGGCCGATGAGAAGCGAACATGCCTATTCAATTAAGTTATTAATTACACTTTCGATTTCTAGGACTTTAGTGAGTTGTAAATTGGTTTGCAAATTAGAGAGACAGTTAATCCAGTAACTGAGAGATTATTATGGTATTGGAGGCTGTGGTATTGGTCAGTTATTTGTTGGGGTCTGTTTTTTTTGTCTACGCTTTTAGTAGTTTTATGAGTGATCGATGACGCATCGCAATCACATTTGTCTCGAACCAAGTGGACAAAACTAACCATGGCAATTTCAAAGCTGAAATGAAATATCTTAATAAATTTCATGTAACATGGACAACGAGCCGGCCGTTCTAATAAGTATTGTTGATGTAAACTGAAGAATTTGACAGCAGTAGATATTGCAAAACAGAGGCATCTGGCGAAACGCGGATTGGCGAGCGGCACACGCACACCACAGCGCGCAGTGATCGCACACTCAGCGTATGCACGCACAAACAAGCAGCGCTCGCGCCGCATCGCGGCCCCGCTCGCAACTAGGTCAGGGCGCTCTGCGGCCGCGCGCGTTTTAAATTTAGAACATCAGCACATCAAGCTCCGCCCCATGCGACCGCCTAACTACAAGATAATGTGCGAAACCTCCAAAAGATTCACCTGCCGACGACCACACCTTAGATATGCAACTATTTCCTACAATTTAAAATAGTTAAAATAGTTTTCGTCAATATCTTGATTTGATCATGAAATATTAATCTTATAAGAACTGAAATCAGCCTACTAACTGGATTCTGTACAATGAAATCTCGATTTAATCTTCTACGTAAAATGTGTGTGACTGGTTCAAGATTCAGTTCCTTGATGCAAGCAAGTGGCCATTAGTCACTAACAACAAGTTGGCAAATATCAATGCAGTTATCTAGGTTATTGCAAAACAAGTCACAAATTAGAATATTTAAATTTGTTTTATTAGCTCCAACGAAAAAGTTTTTGAATGTATAACACCAGCTATAGATTAATGAGAATAGCTAATTAAAATATATAGAGTTAGAACTCTATATTTTCTAGGTCCATAAAATAACGTTCTCTGCGTGACGCATTACGTTAAATTCATTTGGAAATATAGGAAAATCCCATGGGACGACGAAATATGTTATCTATCGACTGTTAGATAAACTACACGTTTTGTGCAATAGCAAAAAAAAGGCTAAGTCAGGTACAATCGAGGTGAATGATGATTGAGTGATGGAGAAATATAATGTTTATCTCTGATAAATCAATACTACAAGACAATAGTAAAATTAATAGTGGAAATTATTTAGTTTCCTTCCGCCCCAAATAAAATAGTTTTGGTCTTAAAGAAACACAATGAAGAATTTTAACATGAACATGTATTTTCATGCAAAACCCAATAAGCTAGTCACTGAAGCTACACCAGCTCATAAAAATAATTTTGATTCCAAAGCCAAATAACTTCACACATTTTTGTTAAATAAAGTACTTGTAAATTACGATATTGTCCTAATATTTTCAATTATAGATTTTCTTTAACTGCTCCTTTTTTTTCTAAATCGAAACAAATGAAGCAATTCATTTTTTATGGCGTAAGATAGTTCTATTAAGAACTCAATACTGGTATTCAGGACATTACATTTCTGCTACTTGCATTTTCTGATTTAGTTAACTCAGTCAACATTTGAAATAATTCAGTTATAAAAGTAACTAGGTTCTGACTTCTGTATGAAATTACAATTGAAATAGTAATAAGTTATAAAATTGTAAGTGATGCTAAATTAGTTAAACCTAATGACGTAAATGTGAGTCTGGGTGAAATAGCGCCTATAATACTTTTAGTTTCTGATACTCATAAACAATCCTATTCATATATATCTCCTAGTCTAACGACCTCGGTGGCGCAGTGGGCGAATAGCCGGCTGAGACGCAGGAGGTAGCGGGTTCGATTCCCGCCGCGGAACAAATGTATGCATGATCTACAAATATTTGTTCCGGGTCTGGATGTTTTTCTATATATTATAAGTATATATTTACAAAAAAAAAAGTATATAAATATTCTATCAGTTATCTGGTTCCCACAGTACAAGCTCTGCTTAGTTTAGGGCTAGATAGCGCCCAGAAATGCCCAGCAATATTTATTTATTAGTTTGGTGACTATGTTTGAGATTGTTGGGCGTTAATATAGAAAAAGACATGAGTGAGTAATAAGTAGAGTACCTATAATGTTTAAGCTATATAATGAGAAGTTTTATATAATATATAAGAGGGTACCTAATGTTATATTTAAAGCTTACCTTCTAGTTTCATGCCGACATCCAGGCATTTTTGAAAACGACAAAAAGGGCATCGTTTACGTTGCGTTTTGTCAATGTGACAAGCTCGTTCTGCAACGCACGTGTACACCTTCTTGTTTTGAACGGTCCTCTTGAAAAATCCTTTGCATGATTCGCACGTGAGAAGTCCATAATGGTAGCCGCTAACTTTGTCGCCGCAGACCGGACATAGCTCCTCTATCACATCCTTGGTGTCGGTTTGGTCACAGACTGTGGCCGCTGCAGGTAGGTAAGCACCGGATTCACCACCAGCGCCTGTTGGAAATAGATATGTAGGGTCCAAGTTGGCGTAGCCAAATGATTGTTGCTCAGGTTGGCATTGGTATGCAGCACCCTGAGGTACGTATTGTTGGGAAGGTCCTGAGGGTCCACCGCCGGAGCCTGATCCTTCCGGACCAGGACTCAGATCGAACGGGGACATGTTAAGGGACATGAGGCCTGTCTGCTGGTCCATCGTCATGCTCGGCCGCACTGGGCGGCTGGTTTTTACAAATCCCTACAGCGGCGTTCAACCGCAACAACGTTCACACAGTCACCGAGTTCACTAGCGGTCTGGCCGCAACACTTAACCAACGCTCGCAGGTTGCACCTGTTCTAGCACTTTATTAGGCACAGAAATCCAGCACATTTTGTTCTACACGAGTATTGAGAATGGCAGACGGAAGCCAAGCACCGGTGTTATGTCTCTCCACCGCACCGGTAATATCCGAACGAATGTGAACACCGCGCAGTATATTACGATCGCGTTTAGTTAAACTGTCAGAGGCGGCAGCCCGGGCCTACGTGCCGTTGGGTAGACGTATCGCGATCGACTGGCGGCCGGCCGGCGACAACGGCGCGCGTGCCGGCGCCTCCCGCATGCGCGCCCCGCCGCTACCCGCAAGACCCCGCTCGCTCGCACAATGGAAAACGATTAGGAGCCCATGTAATAAGTGAAAGTGAGTCGGTGACCTACTTTCCCGCGATCCAGGTCTATGTTAGTGCGCGTTCGCGCGGTTGCGCCACCGCGCGGGCGGAGGACGGCGCGGGGGGCGGCCCACTGACCCAGTTGCGCGCAGTGCCGCAGCAGGGCAGGGTTGCCGCGACCAAGCGAGCGTATGTTTACGTTCGCTCGGCATTCATCTACGATTGCCATCCGTGTCGTGTTAACTATCATTCTGATACGAAACATCTATGCTCTACCTTAACAAACTGTTCCCATATGCGCAAAAGGGGGCTGTCTTTTTGATCTAATATTATTAATTCGAAAGTAACTCTGTCCCTCGGTTTGTTTCGATTTCACGACTCAGCGGCTAGACCGATTTCGATCAAATTTGGTAGGTATATAGATTATGACTGGGATTGAGACATAGGCCACTTTTTACCCGACTACCCCACATAGGCTTCTTTTTATAAGACTTCGCAGGAGGGTAATGTTTTTATTGACAAACCATGCGTGAAAAGCCACGGGCGGAAGCTTGTAAAAAGTATATTAACGTCATATGTACATTAGCTGTAACCTGCGACCGCTACTAAGTCCATTCTTATGAGAGTACGTAGATAAGTCTTAATATTACATGTCACGTTGGCTGTATATACAGAGAAATAGCGAGTGAAGAGAGCTATTTAAACTTCACACTACTCGTAGTCATACGAGCTTCTTTATTCTACAACATGTTAGAAAAGTACTGCTTACTCTATATGCTCAGGAAAGGCTTTTTCATATGAAAGACGTTCGCTACTCTCGCTGTGAAATTTGTAGCGCTCGCTTTGCTCGCTGTTCAATTCATGCAGTTATGATATTTTTGTACTCCTTTTCATATGCTAAAATTTCTTAGCAATATATGATCTCTCTCTCTATGAAAGCTCTATGAGCTCTATGAAAATAAATATGTCAAACGCGTGTTGAACACGCGCGCGTGAACCTCGCGCAGAGTACAGCCGTACTGGCAACGTACTATATACAAAGTTAATTTTGCAGTTGAGTTTGATCATTTTATATGAACATTATATGTACTGTTTACAAACCCAACTACAGACATAAAATGGTCGACAACTGCTCGTAAACTAGTACAATCTGCTCAGCTTTGATAATTCTTCTTTATAAACTACAGTGCTACTATTGTGGATACTTTTTAAGCGTACAAGAATACAAGGGGCACACAACTTTTACAAAAATGGTAACTTTGAGGCTTTATATTTCGTAAAGGATTTCCTGAGAAAAAGGAACTTGTTGACAGGCAGATAAACAGACGAACAACGAATTGATCCTATAAGGGTTCCTTTTCTCCTTTTCAGGTAAGGACTCCTAAAAAATTAAGATAAATATTATATAATTGTCTATATCTATAATGAAAAACCTTTTGCTAGCCGCTTCGCGCATGTGGAGGGTCAATAAAAAGTAACCTTTGTCTCAATCCCAATAATACTCTATCTGTATACCTACCAAATTTCATCTAAATCGGTCCATCCGTTTAGTCGTGAAAGCGTAACAAACAGACAGGCAGGGTTACTTTCAAATCTAAAATATTAAAATAGAACCTATAGGTTATCATTGTCTCTATGACCAATCGTAAGAAAATATTCAGTAGTCCTAGAATCTACAAGTCAAATTTATTTACCGCCATACTTACACTAATTCATGATAAGTGCCTCTCATTTTCAACCAATGACAACCCTGACGGGCGGGGGTGGCTTTTTCTACGGTCTTCGCTAGATAACACAAATACAAAATTAGATAAGCACGACCTTAAACTTCCGTGATTGCAGCGTCCCAAATGATTGTAATACCCAAGTTCACCAACACAAACGGACGGTAGTATACCATTGGTAGTATACCAAGGATTACCTATTGGTGAACTTTAAGCCTAAGCTATTTTGAAGCTAAATACACACAGTTTTTTACCTTGAGGGTCTGAACTGAACACATGTCATGTAGGTCTCCTTCCGCGACGGAAGCGTTATTGCGAGTAAAATAACGCAATCCACGACTTAACGTTTCTTGGTATTAAAGTTTTTTGCTCACTAGGTACCAGAAAGTACTATTACCAATTTGATTGAAACAGATTCTCTTAGATGCCAATTTTTGTTTCCTAACAAGCATACATAATAAGAAAAATATTTACGATTCATATTCATAGCTAATGATGTTTTCAAGAAATGCTATTTTGCTCATACTGGTAACGAGAGCTATTCAATATTATAGCGAAATAAAGACTGACCTGGATTTTGTTAAATCAGTCAACAGGTCACGAACGAGTGACTGTCTGTGACAGCCTTGTGTTTGCAGCGTTATATGATTCGACGTGCTCTCAAGCATTAAACACATCACAATCAAGCCGTGATGGTTGTGGGACTCTACATGAATTTTAAATAAGTCTAATAAGGTCTATGCATGACATCAATATGTAAAAACATAATATATCTTAGTAGCCACTATTTCCTTTTGTTTTTAAGTGTTAGTAAACAGGCTTTGCCGTAATGGATTCATTATCTTTATCTAAACGTTAAGAATTACATAATGTACATTATTGTAAATTCAATTTGGTTTAAGTTCAGTGTTATGTTCATTAGTTTAGTAAATTGAATTGTAAATCAAGTATTCATCATCATCAAGGCCTCTTGTTTTATTTATCTACTTTTGTTATACGACCTGGATATGGAACAAGCATATGGCCCACCTGATGTTAAGTGGTAAAAACGCCTATAACAAAGTTTTGCATTATAGGTCATGCACCTTCTTAGAAACGAGCCCTACGATGCAGTGCCCAATGTGCCTATCAACTTGAGGCATACAGATGTAAAGCCTCATTTGCCTGTAATTTCACCGGCAACCATACCCTTCAAACCGAAACACAGCAATGCTGCTTGGCGGCAGAAATAGGTATGATGGTAGTACTTCCCAGGGCGAGCCCTTTCACAAGGAACCCTACTACTCTTAAACTAGTATTAGGAAAAAAATTGTTATTACTTTGCGTGTATGTACAGTACCTACCTATGTTATTCAGCATCAGACAGAATCAACAAAGATTATTATATACTAGCTGTTGCTTGAGACTTCGTACGCGTTACACTACTAAATGTGTATGTGACCTAGAAATAAAGCTTAACTCGCTGTTGCAACTTGACACCCCATTTTTTCCCCATGGGAACTGATTTATGGGATAAAAAGTAGCCTATACGATAATACAGGTTATAATCTACGTATATACCAAATTTCATCAATATCGGTTCAGTCGTTACGACGTGATTGAGTAACAAACAGTAAATAAAAAATAAATAAATAAAACATTTATTTTCCTATCACAAATAGGTTTTACAAAAAATATAAAAGTAGGCAAGTAAACAATCAAACAAACATCCAAACTTTCGCATTTATAATATTAGTGTGATTGTAAAATATCTAGACTATATTGCGGAATAACTTTACAAACTAAAATACCGAATTCTGATGTAAAGCTTTTGCGTGGTATTTCCATGGATCGAAGAACAAAAAACAAACGCTTAGCATTATTACTGTATACCTGTTTCATAATATTATTTGTATGAAATCTACAGATACAAAAATCTTACAAAAATAATATTGTCTCAACATTGGAGCAAATGAATTTTTGTATTTGTAAATTACATCGCGTACAAGAAAACTAGCATAATAAAATCGCAATGAATGACTCAATAGTTACGATTTTATAATCGAGACCTGAATACCGGTTAAAAAAGCGACAGTAAAGGTTGGTACACACAAAGTGTGTCATTTTCGCTATCGCTCAGACGTCGCGGCCTCCAACGAAAGCAAGAGTGCTCACGGAGTCGCACGCGCAGCTATGCTTTCTTTGCATGTGCGCAACTGACGTCATACTTTCTCCTCGAGACCGATGCTGTCACCGATTGACGTGCATACATGTAATACTACATAATAGCACCGTAATAATATCTGTTCCTATGGCTGATTTAATGTTGCGCACATTAATTCCAATAAATGCGGAGTCTCCGGGTGCTTATACAATAAATACAGGTTTCCATTTTGAGTTTGCGTATTTTTTGTTTTATTTTTGCACTTTAACCTTTGATATTTCTATTCTACGACTTGGCACCCTGTAACTTTCGTGGCGATACCCTTTTTACCGTTATGCAAATCAACTGCACACATCGGTTCGCGTGCGGAAAATATGATTGAAATTCTGCGCCGAAACCGGTGAACGGGGATAAATGTCCTTAACGTTTGCTCTCTATGTATTGTAGGAAATCAACTTCCGGTATAACACTCGCTATTATTACAACGTAAAGAAGCGACCCCCCCACCCCCCCCACCCCCCCCCCCCACCCCCTTCATTGTACCCCGCAACTCAGCAGTAGGCTTGGTAGTATTGACGTCACTCAGTTGTCACCGCTGCTCGTTGCGTTTGTTAAATATAACTTAACTAGCTGTTGCCCGCGACTTCGTACGTGTTACACTACTAAATGTGTACTAATTTATCACAACATATCTCATTCATTTATATGATTATGTTCAGTGAGGATGTTTGTTTGTTTGTTACTCAATCATGTTGTAACGGATGAACCGATTTCGATGAAATTCTACTCTCTGCAAGTTGGATATAGGTGCAATGAAGAGTCATAAAAAAAATCTTAGCTGTTACCAGCGGCATCGCGCACTTTGTTCTATGGTGTAAAAATACATACAGCTAATTTTAAGAGACTCTAGTGAGACTCTACCTAGAAAGAGCATGCTGAAAAACTCGGCAGTAGCTGAAAATTTGTTATCACTCATCATTGCGACCCTATTTATCTTAAAGAGGGTGGGCTGGGAGATCCTGCGCTCGCTCCAATTTTTTTGACTTATCATTTGAACCCTATCGTATAGATAGGTTATTTTTATTTTTGTGAGTTGGTTAGAGGACGCCGCAGTTTTTACAATGTTTTATGGCTCATCATTGGGACTCTGGGGAGTGGGGACACTGTGTTGGCTGATTTTTTTATCATTTATCATTGCGACTCCATCAAACTTAAAGGCAATGGGCTGCGGGACGCTGCGGTAGCTGGACATTTTGTAGTCCTTCCTAACTTGTAGTGGGTTGAGTCTCCACTACAATGCGATGCGTTTTTTTATGACTATTTATCTTAAAGAGGGTGGCCTGGGGGATGCTGCGCTAGCTGATTTATTTTTATGACTGTAATTGCGACCCTATTTATCTTATAAAGTTTGGGCGGGTGGATGCTGCGGTAGCTGTTTTTTTATAAGTCGTCGTTGCGGTCCCATGTGACTTGTAGTTAGTTGGTTGGGGGCGACGCTGCGAAGCTGCAAATTTTGACTACTCATCATTGCGACCCTACTTATCTTAAAAAGCTCGGGGGTGCTGCGGTAGCTGATATTTTTTTACTGATCATTACCATATTAATCTTAAAAATACCCCATTTTAGTTGAGTAGATCTGGGAAACGTTGCATTAGCTGATTTTTTCCTCCAGGTTTCCCGGGCGAACCCATTGACAAGGAACTACTTAATGTTTTTAGTGTTAAATTTTAAACACTTGCCTTATCTAATGGTTTGCTTTTAAGTTATGTTTATTTAGAAAAGGTATGGAAGCGATACATTAGTAATAACAAACAGATGCGATTCGATGACCTAGCCTGATTATAATAACCTGTTTCAGCATATTAAAGCTGTATCCTACGTTTAAGGCATCTTAATGCCCAAGAGACTAAGCAAAGGTTCATTTGAGGTAATCTATTAATTATCGCTTCGTGGTGCAGTGGGCGAATAGCCGGCTGAGACGCAGGAGGTAGTGGGTTCGATTCCCGCCGCGGAACAAATGTTTGCATGATCTACAGATATTTGTTTCGGGTCTGGTTGTTTCTCTATATATTATAAGTATGTATTTACAAAAAAAATGTATATAAGTATTCCAACAGTTATCTGGTTCCCATAGTGCAAGCTCTGCTTAGTTTGGGGCTAGATAGCGCTGTGTGAAATGTCCAGCAATATTTATTTATTTATTATTATCCCTAGTTTATCTTTAATTTCATACCTACTAAATTACATACCACCCGGGGCATAATTTCTGAGGTTTTTTCTAATTGGAATAGAAATCACTTACGTGCTACGAATATTATATTTGCCATATCGAAAAATTCTGTTTTACAAGAAAATGCCTTTGGAATTGGTTTCACTATAATACGAGGTTTGTTTATCGTTATATTGGCGGCGGGTAGCTGCCGTAACATGGGGTAGTAACGCTGAGGAGGATGGGGGCTGAATTTCAGGTTTGTGAGTCAAGAGCATTGGGTCACTGGGTCAGTGATAGCATTCACGCTACAGGAATACCTACTGGTCAGCTGACTTTTTAATTGGAGGCGCACTCATTGGCTGATACTTACTATACATAATAATTGGTCAAGCGTATGTCACGCACAATGTCACTGCGATATGATATTTATTAAAGTTAAAGTTATGATCAAAGTACCAAGTTAAGTTTTCAGTTGATTTTGGTAATTTTGAATGAACTGTTTATAAATCCAACTACGGACATAAGTTGGTTGACTGCTGCTCGTAAAAAAGGTAGTTAGTTTACTCTACTGGTAGAGTCTACTCAGCTTTGACAATGAAGCTCCACGAGTTTCTGTTAAATGGTATACGATTTATCGCTATCGATGAATTTTTCATTGATGCATGATAATATGTGACTCATTGTCATTATTAAATGATTTTTATCAAATCTCCATACGCACTAGGTACTCTATCTGGACGGAAGAAACCGATGGGGTGCCCTTAAGGCTCGGACTATATGGCATCTGGGCTTGCCAAAGACCGTTTTTTAACAGCCCCTGATCAATCCGTCGCACAACCAAACATTTAAAATTTTCCTGCATCGACTACACACGAGCCCATCCAACTCCGGTTTTTACCTGGAAGCAACCGGGACATGCTCCGGATTCGCAGAATCGGGGAAACCCGGTAGCGATATAGTCCGAGCCTAATTGAGTAGAATCGCCTTTTAATGACATTTTTGACTGAACTTTCTAACAGCTTGCCTATCAGCCTGTATTTGGGAGTAACCAACCTAAAGTAATGATCGATTTTACGCCCTACTAGATGTGATTACATGTGTGTGATCAGGAGATCGCACAACTATGTATTTCTGTAACCATTTGCAAAATGGCGAGTGATATTAGCTGATTAGCTGTGACGCTGAGAGTTAAAGCGGCCCGTGCGAATAATAACTTCATCAATCAATAAATTATTTGTTTTTGTTATTGATTATATTGTTATACAAGGGCCGTAAGCGATTTGTTCGCTCGCTAGTGCGCTAATGAGTGAAGGGTGTTATTGATCGCTTACAACCGAGTATAACCCAAATTTCCATCACGAATGCTACAAAAAAAATGTATAATAACACTTTGCGTTGCCAGCCCCGTATTAAAAGGGCTATTTTTTTTACGAGCCTTTATTTTCCCACTGCTGGGCAAAGGCCTCCCTAAAAGGTTTTGCGTTATTTATGAAGGTTAGGTATATAAGGCACCATAATCATACAAAAATGTATTGGCGTGATCCTTGACGGGTTAAACTTTAGATTTTAATTTGATTAAGCATAACTAACCTTAAAATAGTAGTTGATCGAGCGAAGCGAGATCTCTAAATCAACTTGGGCAAATCGGCGTTATATGTATGTATGTTTGTCCGAGTATAACTTTCAAAGCGTTTATCCGATCATCGTGAAATTTGGTATATATAGGTAGGTAGTGATGGCACATTTTGGTGTGACTAAATGAGCTAAAAATGGGGGGGGGGGGGGGGGGATTGTTGAGATATTGGGGTTCAAGAGGAGTAAAAAAAACAATATGTGACTTTCCGGTCAAATGGCACGTCTAATAAAAGGTCTTTGTGGGTACATTTCGGTCCATTTTTAAATTTACTTTAAATCTTGTAGTTTTTTGTTATTAGCCATTATAAAAACTGAACTTTGACAACATTCACAGAGTACACCAGTGACCCCACAGTGCTGAAATTTGATATGCGTGTTGCTTTAGTGACACAAATGTAGGGAAAAGTCTGAAATCCACAATAAACATAATTTCTACCCTAAAAAAGTGTAACTAAATTACATGAACTCCCGTTACCTGTAATTTGAATGAAATTGTAGGTTGAGTGCTTGAAATACAAGTTAAGTGGTTTTATTTCGTGGACTATTTTTTGTTTTTATTGGAGACTCACGAGATCTCAGTTCGGGGCGAACCACTAGTTATTTACATTTCAATTTAATTTAAAAAATATAAATAGTGATCGTAATGTTACAAAGTATAAAATTATACTATTTGTATATTTAAATGAAGATATTGGTATGACCTTATCGAACCGACCTAGTTTTCGAGAAACGTAAATTCCTAAGAGCCCATACTACATATTTTGTACATCTGTGTCTGTCACTACGTCCAAAAATACTTGCAGTGCTAGAAGGGCTAATTCCAGGGGCGAGTGTAAATAAAATTGTATAACCAATGTTTTATAGCAAAACTAGTTGGTTACTGTGAAAAATCGAAACACGTACCCAACGTCATATAACTAACAATAACAATTAAAGATGTAATACATTGCTTAACAGAAAGAATATACGATTATTTACAAGACTATAAAATACAGAAGAAACAGTTGAATCATCTAAAGACCATTGCAGACGATCCATAGATAGCTCCAGATCAGTACCAGGCGAAGTGTCCCCAAGACAGTGGTTGCATTGCACCGCTGAATTGCAGTACTTATGCGTTGACCCAGATAAGCTGCAGCACTCGGATCACACGTCGCTTTGACAAGAAAGAAGCCAAGATTTTTTTTTAAAACGTTTTCAACCCCACAAATGGCTCAAATCCGTAAGCTCTTTCGAGACTTCCATATTTGCGCAGCTTGACATCTTCGGCTGAATTTGAGGCTGCACCGGCCCGTGGCGTCCCACACCAGTGGGTACAAGTACACAGTACAAGAGTCATACCGTCAGGCCGTTTACCATCGTATCATGTTTATTTATTACTAAGTAAATGATGCAGTATTACTGATAAAAATATAGGATGGTCTGAAGCTCTCATCGCAGGTAGTATGAACGGGTTATTCTACCCGCTGCGCTATGAATCCTTAATATGTCTATCTGTCATTAGGTAAGTTCTTCACTCAAAGAATTGTTTTTTTTAAGTACCGTTAGGCTATATTTGAAGAGAATTGTGGCGGAGTTTATTAATAAAGCCCTTTGAGGTTTAGAAATTTGGGTTTATTGTTTTATGGCGGCAGGTTACCGCTAAATTCGAATGGACACAATATCCTGGCAGACAGTTTTCAAATAAACTAGTAAAAAGGTTACCTTTACCTACTTACAAAGTATTCTCTTTACGTATTTATATATATAATGTAATAATCTTATTTGTGTTTTTCAGTATCTTGTCCCCTTTAGGGATACCGATATTTGTCAGATTATAAAAAAAACACTGACGTCTGATCAAAACTGAGGTATTTTTAAAGTATGCATGTTTTTCTAAGTATAATCGTATCCTCGTGTGGTAAATTGAGTATAAGAGGACTCACGGATAATGTAACTTTCTATCAGTGAAAGGATTTACAAAGGTTCAGTAGTTCCGAAGATTACCTATTACATACAAACTTACCCCCCCTTACATCCCCATCAACAAATATAAAAATAAATCGCTGTGACCCCTTTCTAATTGTTTGTTATGTACACCATATTAAAATTTATTTCAATTTGTAAAGCGCATTTTTTAAGTTTTTTTCGTAAAAGCTTCCACCCCCTTCCCATTCGGTATAAAAATATTCTTAATATAATCCATACTATGGATTAACATTTAGAATATTTTTTAGGTTTAAGGTATCATTCTCAGGCAAGCCTCGAGGTTGGACTGATGATGAACCAGTCAAAGACCCAAGTTATGAGCAGGAAACGTAGGGTCAAGGTAGATGGGCAAGAGATACACTATGTCGATGAGTATATTTATCTGGGCCAGATAGTCTCTTTCAAGAACAGACAAGATCGAGAAGTAGACCGTCGTGTCGATAACGCTTGGAAGAGCTACTGGTCCATGAAAGAGCTAATGAAGGGCAACATTCCAATGTCACTTAAGCGAAAACTCATCGACATGTGTATCTTACCTATCCTAACCTACGGTGCTCAGACTTTGTCATTGACGGACTCACAAAAGTTCAAACTCGGGGTATGCCAACGAGCGATGGAGCGGAGCATTTTAGGTGTTAAGCGAACCAATAGAATCCGCAACACTACTCTACGCTCTATGACCGGAATCATCGATGTGGGGTACAAGGCTGCAAGACTCAAATGGGACTGGGTGGGTCATGTCACTCGAATGCATCCTGAAAGGTGGACTATACTAAGATCTCCACCGACTGGAAACCTACAGGACGACGGCAACGAGGCAGACCGCGAAAACGTTGGCGCGACGATATGGATGGGTTCCACTCTGACTGGCAGGAGATTTCCGGGGAACGCAAGGAATGGAAGGAAATGGGGGAGACCTTTGCCCAGCAGTGGGACAATATAGGTATAGGTTATTGAAAAGGTATCATTAATATAATTTCATTAAAATTCATCAAGTCCATCAAAAACAGTAAACAAATGTTGGTTCCACTCTACAGAATTCACAATTTTCTTGATAGACCGGTGATAAGTGTAATTAGTGAGATAAAACTTGAGTGCGTCTTGCTTCACAACGCATGATCTAATCCAATCCATTTAATCCACAGTCGCTCGTAGCTCCTGGGGAAATTAAAGGAACACTTTACGAGGACAATGCCGCAGAGACTTAAATCTATTTAAAAAATAGGACGAGCTATCAATATTGCCTCTCGGTAATGTATTCAGAACCTATTTATTCTCGTTAAAAAATCAGTCCAACGCTTTGCCAATCGGATACTTTGAATACAATTGTTTATAGAGTTGAATGCTACTGTATATAACTTGCATTTATTTTGCATAAATCCATCTGGAACAGTATGCATAGCTTGGCACAGCGTTAAGCATAATTAGGCGATGACCTACTTCTTTATCAAAGGTTCGTGCAGATATGCGACGCGGGCGCATGTGGCACCGCTGCCACTGAGTGTCGGCACTCGGCAACTCGCGTGTTTAGATGGTACTCGTCTCACTTGTTTTGAAAAATAAGATTTTTTAAATCTTAACATTTAAAAAAAAAGTGACACAATCAGGTGCGAGTATCGAATCGCTTTGTTAATAGATTTTAACCCCATTAGTAGGGTTCCGTCGTCGAACTACCCTTATAGTTTTGCCATGTCCAATTGCCCATCCGTCTGTCTGTCTGAGCATTCCAATTTACTCGTAAACTTTCATTGCTGTAAAGCTAAGGTACACTTTATACACTGCAGTGACGGACGCCTTGTAAGAAAAATAAAAGAAGTACCAATTTTTTTAAACATTTTATTTCGTACTCGAAGTACACTACTCCAGTACTACAGGCACTTTTCTATTCTTATATAAAATGGTTAGGAGAGATTTTTTTGGTACCTACAGTGTATCATATATTGTTATATATATTTTTTCATACATTTAGACAAATGTAACAAAATATATATATTTTTATTACAACAACAAAATATGATCTTGATAAATGAAGTAATAAAACTGTATATAATTGCACCATCTTAATCTTAATATATAAACAAAGTCGGGTTTGTTCGATCACTCGAGAACGGCAGGACCGATTTTCATGTTTTTTGATTTGTTGTATTTGTCTCCGTCCCCGAATAGCAGAATAACTATTAAAATATCAGAAAAATTCACGCAAAAAGAAATTATAAAGAAAATTCATTTTCTCATACATATGTAGATGCAGCTATGATACCGGGGCGACATTGGCAGCCCGCGTCATATAAATAAATAAATAAATATTGCTGCACATTTCACACAGCGCTATCTAGCCCCAAACTAAGCAGAGCTTGTACTATGGAAACCAGATAACTGTTAGAATACTTATATACTTTTTTTTGTAAATACATACTTATAATATATAGAAAAACAACCAGACCCGAAACAAATATCTGTAGATCATGCAAACATTTGTTCCGCGGTGGGAATCGAACCCACTACCTCCTGCGTCTCAGCCGGCTATTCACCCACTGCGCCACGGAGGTCGTCAATATATGCATATATGTATATGTATATGCATATGCATGTATATGGAATAAATGGTACATACCTATTAATATATTTACGATACAATCGGTTTCAAATAGTTGGTTTGATGGTTATTATGATTAGATAGGTGTAATATATTACATAACTTTGCAGGAGATCGTATTATAATTATTATTAATGGTCCGATTTTTTTATTATTCGATGTAACGCTTGACGATGATCGCTAGAGTGCCTAGAAATAACCTAAAATTAAAACATTAAAACGAGTTAGTTGTTATCTCGGGGAACATTATTCATGCATACGAATATGTGTAGTGAGACTGCTATTTCTCACGTACATGTAAATAAGTCGAGCCTTGGCCTCGTTACCACGATTTTAGCGGTATTACAAAATAATACTGGAACGATGCGCGGCTGCCTGCGAGTCGGTAGAAACGCGTTCTACTCGTTATTATCTACTGACTACATTTAGAATAGCACGTTCAGAATCTTTGAATTCATCTTTTACGATTCTTTATTTTTATTTTTATTTTTATTAATCTTTAGGGTTCCGTACCTTAAAAGGAAAAAATGAACCGTTATAGGATCACTTCGTTGCCCGCCTTTCTGTCTGTCTGTAAGTCTGTCCGACTGACGAGACCCTTATTCTCAGGAATGCGTAGAGATAAATTGAAATTATTTCAAATACGTAGGTCTACGGTCCCTTGAAGATGTAAAAAATAAGCTCCTAAGTCAGCGCAATCGAAAAAAAACGGCCATTTATACCGCATATTTTGCTCGAAATTAAATCTAAACCTATAGGGTACTTCCTGTTGACCTAGAATCATGAAATTTGGTCAGATAAGAAGCAACGCCTCACAGTTACAGCACAAGTTAAAGATAAAATCCGAAAATCGGTAATTTGTAGTTATATCGTAAGAATTTCTTCCCTTTAGGTAAGTTGGGGCAGAGTTTTTTACATACGCACCCCATCTAAATGGTCTTTAATAAAAATTATAAGTTATACCCAACAATTTTTTGATACAACATCCCGTTTACGAAATATATACCCTCATTTTGCCATTTTCGTAATAGTAAAAACTAAATAAATAAATATTGCTGGACATTTCACACAGCGCTATCTAGCCCCAAACTAAGCAGAGCTTGTACTATGGGAACCAGATAACTGATAGAATACTTTATACTTTTTTTTGTAAATACATACTTATAATACATAGTAAAACATCCAGACCTGGAACAAATATCTGTTGATCATGCACACGTTTGTTCCGCGGCGGGAATTGAACCCGCTATCTCCTGCGTCTCAGCCGGCTATTCACCCACTGCGCCACGGAGGTCGTCACATGTTAATCTTGTATGCCTAAAAGTACATATCCATAATAGTAGTACATATACTGTGGTCAATTCAATACTTGATACTATTATTCGTCAGCCCTTCTCATCCCACAGCTGGGCATAGGCCTCTCTTCGTTGTAGCCATTCGCCTCTGTCCTGCGCTGTTCTAACCCACATACTACTTGCAATAACGTCGTCGACCCATCTTGCCGGCGGACGACCTGCACTTCTGGTGCCATCTCGGGGCCACCACTCAGTCAGCACCCTGCTTCACCTGTTATCACCGCGACTGGCAACATGTCCTGCCCAACTCCATTTGAGTCCCAATATACGCTTGCCAACGTCTTGAACCTTAGTTCGCTTGCAAATTTCGGTGTGTTGGAGACTCGGTCTAGCAGTGTGATGCCGAGCATGGCGCGCTCCATGACTCTCTGTGCGACTCTAATCCTGTGCTCAGTCTCCTTCGTGAGCGTCCATGTCTGAGCACTGTAGGTCAACGTTGGCAGGACACATTGATTGTAGAGGCGGATCTTAAGATATTGTGGAACGGTGGAAGATTAACGGAACTAACGGATCACTCCTAAATATCTCTTTGGCCTGTAATTATTTTGCGAAAGATAAAGCATGACCAAGGTACACATAAGATTCGACTATCTCCAGGTACTTGATTCCAATAGAAATTTTTGGAATCGAGCCCCTGGAGACGCTCGACATTCACTTTTGTTTTAATCATATTCCTCTTTAAGCCAACTTTTAATGATGCTTCGTGGAGATCTGTCATCAGTTGGAGATCATCTAGTTCCCCAGCGAAAATAACTAGGTCATTTGCGAATTTCAGATGAGACAGGAAGACACCGTTTATTTTTTTTTAATTTAATTATCTAATTGATAATTAATTTAGCATAACCATTATAAAACTAGGATAAGCAGTAGGATTCAGTATGAAACTATTTTAATACATATATACCGCAGGGTGTTTGGTAATATACTGACAATATTCAAGTGGCGGTTTCTCAAAACATAAGAAAGACCTTTCGAAAAAAAAAGTACTAGTTATATTATCAAATTTTAAAGAAAATCGACTAAGTTTAGGTGATTAATTCGATATAAAACTTACTGCCTACTCTTGCAATCGACATCCAAAAATAAAGACCGGTTTGATATTTCTTTCGGAAATGGCTGCGGGTTTTGAGTTAGAAAGGGACAACAAGAGATATCTCGAGACGTCACCAATACAGTATCTGTGGTTAGATGGCAAGTGTTTGATTTTACATGCCGAAATAAATTTCACATTTCTATGGTGAACATTTCACAAATATATTTAAAATGCTCATGAAAATAACCCCTTTCATTTTTGTGTGTATATTATCAAACATCCTATATAATTCTTTGTGTGTGTTTGTCACCTAACTCCTCCTAAACGGCTGGACTGATTTGGATGAAATTTTGTGTATATTTCATGGGTTTCTGGATGGTTTGAAAACACTTGGACCCAGTAGAGGGCGCTGTTGTCGAGATCTAGAAAAATTGTGGACGAAGTCGCGGGCATACAACTAGTTATTTATAATATATAGCTTAACCATTATAAAATTAGGATCATAAGCAATTCAATGCTTAAACAGAATATTTCGTAACTCCAAACAATTCATAAGCTCTTTATAAAGTTTTTATAGAAGGTCAAACTAGTGATATCCTATCTATCAAAGGTACCCATAGGGGTTCCAAAACCTTGCAACGACGCGACGGTTACTTACACAGAGTGTTTGGTGGAACGACAAAGAGATTTTCGGAGCTTATCAAGACCACCAATGTGATTATTTTAAACCACATATATCATTAAAACATAATAAAAAAAGTGATTGAAGCACTAACTTTTAAAGTACGATATTTTATTGACCTATAACAAAACGAGCAAATTTCAGTCTTATATAACAGAAGCGCTGGCGCGACGGTCTGGACGTCTTCCAGAGGGATTGGCAGGATCTGGCACTGGATAGTGATAAGTAGAAGGTATAGGAGACCTGGCCAAGCAGTGGGAGAGTATGGGTGGCTAAAAAAACAAGCCTCCTTTTGACAACCACTACATACATGCCATATTATGGCATAATAATAATAAATCATTTAATTCAGGCAACAATAAAATAAGTACAGAATTATAATTTATTTATTCTACGGCCCATAAAGCTATACCTAAGCCTAAAATACATATTATAATGTATATGTATATGTAATAATGAAATATAAGTTTATTATATTTCATTATTACATATGTATACATTTTGAGTTCTCGGTGTTCAGTATCCGTCCTCGGATTAACAATGATGATGTAGTTTAAAATAATGATATTGGTGCCTTAATATGATCCTATATATTTATCATTACTGATAAAAATATAGGATCATATTAAGGCACTGCATCAGGTACTTTGTTATATTTATATGTAAAATTGAGGATATAAGCGAAGTACTGTACTTTGCGAAGCGAAAATACGTTTCCATAAAATTTTCTCTATAGAAAATAATTCTAAAGTAACGTGCTAAGCCGTAGTATCCAATAAATATTAAATACTATAAATGAGATCGTGAAACATTGCTTAGTTATTGATATTTATATGATGCAAGTGCTATCCGTTTCGACTTTTCACATTTACCTACCAATAAATAAATAAATATCGCTGGACATTGGACTCTGGGAACCAGATAACTGATAGAATACTTATATACTGTTTTGTTATAAATACATACTTATAATATATAGAAAAACACCCAGACACAGAACCAATATCTGTAGATCATACAAACATTTGTTCCGTTGCGGGAATCGAACCCGCTACCTCCTGCGTCTCAGCCGGGTATACGCCCACTGCGCCACGGAGGTCGTCAAATATAATAATATCAATAGTTTTGTTATAAGTAATTATTGTTTATTATTTTATTTGGTTTTCGCTCTCGCGCCTCGAGTCTTTCTCGTACGCTCATTTTCTCATGGAGTAACAGAGGCATTTGCAAAAGGTATTACAGACACTTTAAGAAAAAATAATTTTGACTAACTATACAGACTGGATTTTGAAATTGGAAAAAAACCCTTAAAACAACATCGTCATATTCATATTAATAAAATATATAACGAGTGCTGAAGCAACCAGTTTTACGGCAATATTGCCTAATTCAGCAAGGTCATAATGAGAAGTGGTTGTGCAACGAATTGCTTGTCCAGAATTATATAGGTATTTTAAGTCTTGGGGTTCTGTACATTAAGATTTTTTATTATATAGCATAGGTAAGAAGTTATTTGCTTTATTTTGCACACAAATGCAGTTAAAAGAATAATTAATTTTGTTAAAAGTATCAAAGGCTTTTGAAGTTGAAGTATCAGATTTCGTTGAATATTTTCGATTCACAGAACATTACGTATGCATATTTTTTACTTTGTTCATGAATTTACAGACATAGATATTTATTTATTGATTTACTAATTAATTCGCACATAATATAGTTTGATATATAAATAGTATAATATATGTAACATTATCTAGTAGTTAAGCAATTTGTTTAATATCCAATATTTCCTTTATTCCTAATATTAAAATAGATTGGTCCATCGGGCTATCTCAATTACACACCCTATAATTTGTAATTTTTTGGATAATATTAGTAGGTATATATATACCATATTTGTATGTATGTGTATAATGTAGGTATCCTAAATAGTGTCTAACTACTATCATTGTTGTGTAAAAGAAAAGAACAAAGGATTTTCTTCACTTGAAACAGTGGAGCTATATCCGCAAAACATATTCATTGGTGCGCGTATTGCGACATGCGCGCGCGCCGTGTCCCACTTACAAAGATAAATTGAAATTCAATTTCGCCAAAGGGCAACAATTGTGTGTGCAAAAGCAGAATACTAAAGCTGTTTCAGTATTTATTTATATTGTACTTATCAATCATTTTAAATGCTTTTATCCACAGATTTGGAAATATTTTTAAATTTGTAGGTAACTCAATCTGAACGAATTTAAGTTTTTTCTGATATAAATAAAACCATTATTGTACTTTTTTACACATTATAGTATGCATATTTACCTACTTACTCAACAATAACTTAATGACCTATTAATATACTTTTTCAGCGTAAATGTAGTACATACATGTGTCTTTATTTCTGAATATTACGTTAGTGTTTTTGTGAACGAGGACACGTAGCCATTTACAAAATCCTTTGTTCCTCAGACATTCTGGTTGCACATCCGAGTCAACTATTGCACAACCCTATAACCTTCGAAATGGAAAAGAAACGCGCTGCCCACGCCGCTGTTGATCCGACCACGATATTTGGAAACAGCTAATATTTAACGTATGTTTTAATTCTTACTTTATTTATATTTTAGTATACCAACATAATTGACTGATTTAACTCTAACTTTAACGTTCTTCTGGTACAGGATATCGATGTCTGGAAGGAATGGGAGGCGGGAGGCCTTTGCCCAGCAGTGGAACACAAATAGTTGAAAATAGAATAAATAAACGTTCTTTAATTCAAATAACTTGGTTTTAACTAAATATTTTTAACTTTCTATTTTCATTGTTGTATAAATGTGGGCGTTGAAGTTGCTTCACAATTTTAATATTTTTTTGGAGTTCATCGTTATATCTGTACTCTGTTTCGTACTAAATACTGTGTGTGTACTTTAACAATCAATAAGAAATATTATTAACATTTTTTTCTAACAGTATTTCTTCTTAATATATTATGTATATATGTCACATATATAAAAAATAAGATTTGTCAAAATACAGAAATTAAAATATACAATCAGATCACTATTTAAAAAAAATATATTGCAGACGAGTCTGTTGACAGAATGCTATTTAACCTTGGCCCATTTAAATGCTTTCGCCGATAAGATAACGTTTATATAAGCTATATATAGGTGTACTTATACATGTATCTACAAACATACATAACGATAGCGTTGTACTTTCTTATTGTTCTATTTTCATTAACTTATACGAGTAATGAAATAGTCTGCATTGGTATTAACGAAATAAAATATATTATCAATGGACTCTACATAAATATGAAGAATGTTCCAGGTCAAAACAGCAAGCAACTCCACTGCATTTACTTGTACGTATCTAAAACGCATTGCAATTAAACTTTAATTGGCATTCATCAGGGTTACAATTTAATAAAATGAGTAGCATGCGTTTTGCAAAAAAATGTGTGCGGTGGTGAGGAAGGTATTACACACGGATGATATACAACACCGTCCTGCTTCGTTTATTTTAGTCTCATAATACTCGCAATAGCATCGAAACAAATAAACTTCTGTGAATGTATATCATTTCAGCGGACCTACAGTCAAAATAGGCATGGGTGCTATCGTCATCACAGCACATAACAACTTACTATTACTATAAGCTCATGTTGCCCCATTGTTGGGCAAAGGCCTCCCCCATAATAACTTACGATCGAAATTATGCATTTCGAGTACTGATTCCGAGTGCAAGACTGCAAGATCTTGAAGTGTGTCGCAGTGTTTTACCTACCTGTGTATCTATGTTACCGTACCCTTCTCCCTCATTATGTGTACCTAGTGGATGTGTTAGCTTATGATATAAAATCAGCTGCAGTTTCTGAAGCGGCAGGACCTTGGTGCTGCGGGGGAAGGGGAGTGGGAGGGGGAGAGGGTGGGGGCATGGTCGCAGATGACGCGCGCCCTACTGACACACTGACACACTTACCTAGTGACAGTGGTACTGCTTTTGGTTCGTCGAGGTCGACACGATGCGTTCTACCTACCTAAGTACCACACTAAGACTAAATGTGTGTACCAACAACGTGTGCAAACACCGCGCGATAGGCGACTGGAAAATAATCGCTAACAGTTTCACAATTAAATGGACAAATTAAATATAGTGTATCGAATATACATATGTATTTACAGAAAAAAGTACATAAGTATTGTATCAGTTATCTGGTTCCCATGATACAAGCTTGACTTAGTTTGGAGCTAGATAGCGCTGTGTGAAATGTCCAGCATTATTTATTTATAGTAATCTATCAAAATAATCTTGAGTCTACACAACAGATACAAGAAAACTGAAAAATAGTGTTAAATTTTTCATTCACATTCAACATTTTATTATGGTACTTATACGGCTTTTAAAAGTTAACTTTACTAACTAAATCATTTGCTTGAATTCACCTTGGAAGAGTAAGAAGAATAGGAACGGTTTCTACAATAAACCCTTCCACAATACAACAGGAAATACGCATTCAAATGCGTCCAAACAACAGCCAGATGTTGCCTATTAAATTATTATTATTAGCATTAAGAATATCTGCTTCTTTTCAACCGACCTCAAAAAAGGAGGAGGATTCTAAATTTGACTGTATTTTTTTTTGTATATTTAACACGATATCTCCGCCAATTGGTAACCGATTTCGATGATTATTTTATTATTCTATAGAGTTTACATTCCGTTTAGTGAGGATATGATGATGGAGTACACGGTAGAAACCGGAAATTCCTCAACGGATGACAGCAAACGTAACCCGCTTTAGTAATTATTTTGGAAATTGCAATGGAATATTCTTTGAAAATACCTTTCAGAACTCCTCAACGATAAACAGCTCATATATCGCAGTTAGGATATTGTATTTTAGTATTCGTTTTGGAAATTGCAATGGAATATTCTTGAAAACGCAATTGGACAGGTAGGTGGCGCTTTTGTCGAGATCCATAAAAATTGCGGACGAAGTCACGGGTAAACAAACTAGTTATATTAAATTTTTCAATTTAACTCCGCAGACAAACTTTCCATGTCAATCTGGCAGATATTTATCGTTACAACACTGTAATGTCACAGGATACTCCTGAATAAATTAGATGCGTATGGGGATCGGGGTGACCTTAAATTTGTTGAATCCTATCCTACCTTAGTAACAAAAAACATGCAACGGAAATCACAAAGATTCAAAGATTTCAGATTTCATCATCTGTTGCCATATAATGTAGGTACCCATATTTGCAATGAATAAATGAAATTGAAACGGTCTTAGGTAGTGCGGTGTGGATCCATAATATCAAAGTGGGGTGGCTAGGTCAGTTATCGAAAGGAGCTCATTATTTTTTAACAAAATGCTATATTTTACAAGGTAAATAAAACGAGGATCCTGTATATGATTTTATCTTTGAGAGTTTAAATTTTCTTCGGTGTAATGTTTATAAATATAAATATGTACATGAACCGAATGCAAATAATACCCTTCCGAATAGAGATCATGTTGCAAGTATCACACAACTATGGAAGCTAATAACCATTTTTGCAATTTGTTTAACCTTCGACATATAAACAATTATATTTTACTGTTTGATTTAAACCACCGCCGAAAATAAATAACAATTTCTACTAATTGACGAAACACTTTTGGGTCAAGGTGAGATAGATGTGTTGCATAAAGTTGAAAGGTAAAATCTACATAGTTATTTCAACCTTGCTGAATATTTATTTAGCAATTAAGTGATGTGGACAACAGAAAACTAGTAGAGAAGTATTTGAAGACACCAATTAGGCACATTCATAACTAGTGGTTCGCCCCGAACTGAGATCTCGCGAGTCTACCATAAAAACAAAAAAAAATATTATTCGTAATCTTTGACTATCAATTTAGTGCCACGAAATAAAAACCAACTAACTTGACCTACAGTTTCATTCAAATTACAGGTAACGGGAGTTCCTGTTAATGGGTTACCCTTTTTTGGGGTAAAAAATGCAGTTATTCTAGATTTCAGACTTTTGCCTATATTTGTGATACATAAGCTACACGCATACCAAATGACAGCACTGTGGGGTCACTGGTGTACCCTGTGAATTTTGTCAAAGTTTTGTTTTTCTCATGGCTAATAACTCAAAAATTACAAAAACTTTACTAAAAGTAAAAACGGGGTCGAAATGTACTAATGAAAACCTTTCATTTGACGTCTCACATGTCCTAATAGTCTCATTTTCATTTTTTTTACACTTTTTGAACCCCAATATCTCAACAACCCCCCAAAATTTTTAGCTCATTGAGTCACACCAAAATTGTGCCATCATTACCTACCTATACACCAAATTTCACGATGATCCGATAAACGCTTCGAAAGTTATCCTCGGACAAACAAACATACATACATACAACGCCGATTTGCCCAAGTTGATTTGGAGATCTCGTTTCGCTCGATCAATTAAACATAATTTTGAAACAGTTAAACTTGAAAAATTTCGATACTTTTTCTTTTTTTAGAGTTTTGCTTAATTACCTATTGATGCTGTTTATCTAATTGGAAATTATACGCACGCAAGGCACAATGTCTCATAAAAGAAAATAAAGAATCTCGTACATCACACGAGTAGCATCCGGTCGACACAACAATAAAACGAACTCGCTTTGAGTTTGATTAGTAAAATAACGCCCATTGGCTAACTGCATTTTGCATTGTGCTTCATCTGAACTGCAATGAACTCTGTTAGGTTACCGATATTATGTAAAATGGGCACCTCAGTTTTATCTGCCACTTTCTATATCAAATTGTTTATGTTTATTTTCCGTTAAATTGATTTTATAGTTCTAATTTGATTCTGGTTAGATATTTTTCAATCCTCACCTAATAATGTTATCGTGGTCTCATCCGACCGAAATCAGGATGATAGCCAATAAACAGCGTGGAAAACAATCTCCTCGTAAAGTAATCTTATCATATCCTCCTCGGGGAACCGCATGCTTTTCTAAATAGGTGCCTACAAGTAAGCAACAACTATGTAATATATATGTATTTATGTACTAGTCCCTTGAGCACATCTGACGCATAAATTGGCCTTGACATGAGAGTTGGAACTCATGAGAACATGATAGTCTATGTAACATAGTCTTAGTTTGTGATTGATTTGACGTGCATATATAGTAGCGCCTATAAATTGGATCTACATAAAATTTTACTGACGGATGGGCCTACATATGGCACATTCTCTAAAAAACTGTCCCAATATAAAAAAAATTATGAGAAAAAACTAATTTTAAAAGAACTTTTACGTACTATTGTGATGTCGAGATTATGAATTAGTAATTTATTGTATACTATATCTATACATATAAAATGCTTTGTCCTGAATGACTGACTGACGGATCAACGCACAGCCTAAACCGCTGATCGTAGAAACCTGAAACTTGGAGGGTGTGTTCTTTGTATGACGTAGGCATCCGATAAGAAAGGATTTTCCGAAATTCTACCCCTAAGGGGATGAAAAAGGGGGGCAAAGTTTGTATGGGACAACGTGATTCCTTGGTCCAATCTACTTTAAATTTTGCATAAACCTTTTTTAACAGAATTGTTGGAAGACGTGTTTCGTATTTTATTCATCCCCTAACTGGGTTAAAAAGTTATTTTGGCGGTGATTTGCTTTGAAGTTGATATCAGTACTCCTTAGTGCTTTTGATTTAATTACATTTTATTTTGACACAGTTTGAAAACTCAATCCGATTTTATTCAAAAAAGATTGAACTCACTTATAAACATAAGCAAATACTCTTTAAACTTGGAATGTCTCGAAAGTCACCGTACTATATTAGTACCTCATTTTAAGGTTTCTAAGCTTAAAGAGGTTATGCACTTTTAGAACACGGCCTCATAGGAACGTAGAACTTAATTTGAAATGGTAATGGGACTACGAGTAGAACATTTAGGTCAGAAGAAAATAGTTTTCTTTTAGTTTGTCTTAGAAGTTTAATTTAGTGTGTATTGTTTTGTGGAACTTTTTTACATTACACTAATATGATAAATGTGAAATTTCGGATGTATGTTTATTAGTTTGTTTGTTACTCAATCACGTCGTAACGGCGGAACCGATTTCGATGAAATTTGGTATATACGTAGATTATAACCTAGATTACCACATAAGCTACCTTTTATCCCATAAATCAGTTTCCATGGGATAAAAATGGGGTATCAAATCACGATGCAACAGCGAGTTTAGCTTTATTTCTAGGTTACCTACACATTTAGAAGTGTAACGCGTACGAAGTCGCGGGCAACAGCTAGTTATATATATTATATTTGTACTATAATAATAATAATTTTTAATAAAAACGGGAAAAAGTCCAATTATTAGACTCTTTTTACACTTAGTGTAAACATAATCTATTTGTAATAAAAAATATAGACAATAATTAACTGTTTTAATATAATCTTTAACAGTAATCTACTTTTATGTATAGGAGCCATCAAAATCACTTTTATTTACGTGAACACATATAGTAGGTACCTATATGTGTTCACGTAACTCACGTGTACGGTGAATTTGTGTACTAGCTGTTTAAATAGTGACAGTACATAGTTAATAACTCTCTTTTATACTCTAATAAACTAGTATGTTATGTTCACTCGATAAGAATCTAAGGTACAAATTTCAGAATGAAGAGCAAATAGCATTCATAGTAACTAGCTTGTAGTCAGGTTTAGCTACCTGTTGCTTGCTACCTGTCTGCCTACGCTAACAGACTACGACGAACTCACTGAGAACAGTGTTGTGGATTCAATAGAATTGTTCTAGAAATAATAACTGAATTGCAAGCAGGATAACGCGCAATATGTACATCTTATAAACACATCTTTTGACAAGGAACACGCTAATGTTTTTACGAAAGCAAGGATTTTTACCTGAGCAGTAAATTCCTGAGTAAGCACCTGAGCTTAAAGCACCTGGCTTTTATCTGAGGGACCCAGATAGACTTGTACTGTCTAAGGGGCGTAGAACAACTTTAAATCAAAATAACTGTCATGTAGTGTTTGGACGCATGTTTAATAAAGTTAATAGAGATATCACCAATGAAAGCGTTAACACGAAAGTTTAAAAAATCATTTACTGTTAAATCTTTTTATAGTGTATAAGATTTCTAACTATCCTGACTATTTTTTGAGTTAAATTGGTTTTGATAAAAACAATGACGACATCCGAGTTGCAGTGGGCGAATAGCCGGCTGAAACGCAGGAGGTTTTTGCACCCCAGAACAACGCGGGCGAAGCCGCTGGCAACAGCTAATCTATCATAAAGAGATTTATGCCAAGTCTTAAATCAATATTGACTGCCTCCGTGGCGCCGTAGGCGTATAGCCGGCTGGGGCGCAGGAGGTAGCGTGTTCGATTCCCGCCGCGAAACAAATGTTTGCATGATCTACAAATATTTGTTCCTGGTCTGGTTGTTTCTCTATATATTAGGTCTTTACCTACGAAATTGCCGTTTTGTATGGAATAAGTGAAAGTACTTATTTTTTTAAACTTTTTTGTTTCTGTTATTTAATAAAGTAATCACCCATGCAATCGACGCATCTTTGCCAACGCATTGGCAGTTTATTGATGCCCTTCTTGTAAAAATCAGCTGGACGGGAGGCAACAAACTCTTCAAAGGCATTTTGTACTGCCTCTCGGGAATTGAATTTTTTACCCACTAAAAAGTTGACTAAATTTTGGAAAAAGTAATAGTCGGTAGGTGCAAGGTCAGGTGAGTATGGCGGATGAGGGAGAGCTTCCAACCTCAGCTCTTGCAGCTTGGAGACTGTGTGTAGTGCAGTATGGGGTCGCGCGTTGTCGTGAAGAAGCAGTGGGGACGACCGATTGACCAAAGCTAGTTGCCGATGTGCAAGCTGCTCCTTCATTTGTCTCCAGTTGTTCACAGTACACATCTGCAATGCTCATGCCGTTTTGTAAAAAGCTGTGGTGAATCACACCCGCACTAGACCACCAAACAGTGACTATCACCTTTTAGGGGTCATTTTTGGTTTAGGGCATTGGTTTGGTGCTGAACCAGGATCTAACCAACTTACTGAGCGCTTTCGATTGTCGAACAGAATCCATTTTTCATCGCACGTAACAATTCGGTTCAAAATTCCTTCATTTCTTTGCCTATTGAGCAGCGCGAGGCAGGTCTCGACGCGTACGTTGTGCTGGCGATCGTTAAGTTCGTGGGGCACCCATCTATCAAGTTTTTTTACCTTGCCTATTTGTCGCAAATGGATCAAAATGGTTTTGATGCTAACATCTAAAGCTGCTGCTAGCTCAGCTGTAGATTGAGTTTCGTCAGCTTCCACAATCGCCTTATATTCATCATTATTGACCAAAGTCTCCGGACGACCACGAGCTTCATTTTTCAAGTCAAAATTTCCAGAACGGAACCGGGAAAACCAATAACGGGTTGTGCGTTTGTTTGTATAGTTCTCTCCGTAAACGTTTTTGATGTTACGTGCCGTTTGTGTCGCGTTGGTGGCACGACGGAACTCATATTCCATAATTACACGAATTTTTAAAGTATCCATTATGACGAAAAATGTTCAAATGTAATGAACATACACCGCTAATCAACAAACAAAAGACTGAGTTTGTAAAAAGAATGTCATGTTTTTAAAACAAAATTAATTTGAATTTAGAATACAAAGCCATCCCAAACTTTTTTCTATTTGAAATGACCAGTACTGAAGAACGGCTATTTCATAGGTAAAGACCTATTATTATAAGTAATTATTTACCAAAAAAAAATGTATATAAGCATTCTATCAGTTATCTGGTACCCATAGTACAAGCTCTGCTTAGTTTGGGACTAGATAGCGCTGTGTGAAATGTACAGATATATTAAATATATATATATATATTATTAAAATGTAATTTTTAAGACATGAACTAGTTTAATTTAAATTACTTTTGGTTAAAATTGAACGATCAACTTTACCCCTATTACAAGGCTGTATATTTAAACGAGCGAAGCAAGTTCTCTAAATCAACTTGGGCAAATCGGCGTTATATGTATGTACATATGTTTGTTTTTCCGAGGATAACTTTCGAAGCGATGATCCGATCATCGTGAAATTTGATACATATGCAGGTAGTGATGGCACAATTTTGGTGTGCCTTAAATGAGCTAAAATTGTTGGGAGGTTGTTGAGATATTGGCGTTGAAAAAAATATTTAATTAGACGTTTAGGTCAAATGGGACGTCAAATGAAAGGTATTTATTAGTACATTTCAACCCCGTTTTTATTTTTAATTCAATATTTGTAGTTTTAGAGTTATAAGCCATAATAAAAACAAAACTTTGACAAAATTCACAGGGTACACCAGTAACCCTACAATGCTGAAATTTGGTATTCCTGTAGCTTTAGTGACACAAATACAGGGAAAAGTCTGAAATCCAGAATAACTGCAATTTCTACCCCTAAAAAGAGTAACCAATTAACATGAACCCCCGTTACCTCTAATTTGAATGAAACTGTATTTGTATGATTTGACAACCCCTTAAATCATATTTAGCCACTAAATACGTTCAGGCATCATCGTTGTGCAAGTCGCCCTAAGAATAATACGTATATATATATATATATTTTTGTAAAATTCGCGAGTACTCATTTCGGGATGAACCACTAGAAATATCAATTTGAATGCGTCGATTAATTTATGAATGAATATCTTTTAATATATAAAACAAAGTCGGGTTTGTTCGAATACTTATAACTCGAGAATGGCTGGACCGATTTTGATTTGTTGGATTTGTCTCCGCCCCGAAAAGCAGAATAACTATCAATATATCGGAGAAATTCACGCAATAAGAAATAATGAAGATAATCCATTTTCTCATACATAGATGCAGCGGGTGACGTACATTGACAGCCCGCGTCATATGCATGTCAAGGCGGTACGAAGTTCGGCGGGTCAGCTAGTAATTTATAATTTCGATATTGACAATTTCAACTATTAGTTTGCTATTTAAATTATAATTGATTTGTTTACATATCCTATATGTTATTTTTTTGTTTTCATGTCAAGTTAAATGGTGACCATTACTAACCATACTTCCAGCAAAATAAATAATTTCATTTCAGTAACTAAACCGCCGTGTCCCAAATTAAGCAGAGCTTGTACTATGGGAACCAGGTAACTGATAGAAAACTTATATACTTTTTTTTTGTAAATACATACATATAATAAATAGAAAAACATCCAGACCCGAAACAAATATCTGTAAATCATCCAAACATTTGTTCCGCGGCAGGAATCGGACCCGCACCCTCCTGCGTCACAGCCGGCTATACGCCCACTGCGCCACGGAGATCGTCCACGGAGAATGAATTGATTCCACTATATTTCATTAATCTTATTCTATAAAACCATGTCCCGGTTGCTTTCAGGTAAAAATCGGAGTCGGATGGCCTCGGATCGTGTGTAGTCGATGCAGGGAAAAATTAAATGTTTGGTTTTAGACGGATTGGTCAGGGGCCGTTAAAAAACGGTCCCTGACAAGCCCGGATGCCATATAGTCCGAGCCTAAAAAGTGTTCCAAAGTATATTGATAAGAAAAGTTTAGTACATATATTATAAGCATATGATATGACGCCTATGAATAACACATTTTAAACAGAAAGCAACCCGTATGAAGTGACTTTTGTTCTACTGCACCCATAAATTAAACGCCCAAGGTGTAGGGCTTAATTATTTTCCCGCAAGGTTCTTTATTGTTTTCCATTGTAAATTAAAATTTCCTTGATGACGCTTCCTTTGAATTCTGATTCGAACAATACATTGGGTCAAGGGCAATTTTGTATTCGTGAAATCACCATGAAGCAAATACTTGAGCAACCTCATTCTTTCGTATTTACTATTGTTTAAGAGTGACCTTTTAATAGTTTTATTCTTGTTACCCATTGTTTAATATCAGTATTTTGTTGATGAATATAGTTAATTTACCGGGTTAAATAGGTTCATTAGTACAGGATTGTTGATTTATCGTAGAATTAAGTACATGCAAATGCAAACTTAAATACTCGACTCGTAAATAAAATAAAAAAGCATGTGTGCAATTCACACGTGGGAGAAGTGAAACGTTAAAAACTTTTGAATTCAAGAAAATGAGACGAATGTAAAATTTCGGGAAGATAATAATAATTATTATCTACAATTATTGTAGGTTTTAGTAATGATCATAGTGATGCAAAGTTAAATAATTATTAACACGAGGGGAGGGAGTACGAAGCCAAGAACAAAGAGAACCACGAACATAAGAAACACTGTATAATGTTTCCTATCTCATTTTCTCCCACGTTAAATCTTTTGAATTTATGTGTCTGTCTCTTTTACTGTCGCTTTTTCGTTTCATCGACTTACAAATCACAACGATGCTAAAGAAGTTTTCACTTCACTTATGAATTTATGTCTGTCACTTTATACTGTCGCCTTTTCGTTTCATCGACATTCAAATCACAACGATGCTAAAAGTTTCACTTCAAAAACCTAAAGAAAAAGCTAAACTAAACCATTCCATCAAAAAATATATGAAATGATAGCTGACATAATAGACAACTAGGCTTACGCATAGCATAGAGCAGTCATGGCATCATCGACGCGTTATATAAGGTAGTTTAAAATAAATCAGAATGAAGATCGTCTGGTGTTGTTAGTAGTCATCAATGTGGGCCAAGTTTATACGAAAGTAGGTCAGGGGAATTTAAACAACTGGGAGTTAAAATCATTCTCGGACGGCTATTTTTGTACTGCGCATTTCAAAAGACATTCGTGATGTTTACGAAGATTATATTATTCAATAGTCCCAAAAGGAAAATGCAATTTTAAAACAGAACTTAATTCCAATTTCCAAGTACAATTACACAAATAAGTTTGTATTTATAACAGCAATGTTTGCACACATTTATCATTTATTGTTTCCATGCATGACGTGGCGTTGAATCTAGGACAGCGGGTCAAGATCAAGCTCAAAAGTAGGTCAGTAGGAATCGTATTCATGCGCCCCCCCGTTGTTGCAATGGGTGTGAGGTGGTAGCCTACCTCTGCCCTTGCTCCTACATTTCAGGAGGCTGGACCCTAATAGCATCGATGGGATGGGGAGCCATGAAAATTCGTAGTAAATTTATTTTTATTCCATTCAACTTTATGCTTTATACTACTTTATACTAGTGCTCTGCTTGACGTATATAGAGACGACAAAACTATTTTTAATTAGTAGTGACTAGGTAATTGATTAAATTAAATGTCAGTAGTGACAGATCTGACAAAAAATTACAACAAATGTCAAATGTACCCGAAATTTTGACTGAAATGTCAAAAGTAACAGCTTAAGTCAAAATTGAGATGATCTGTCACTCTTAACAATGGCATGTGGTGTCACTTTTGTCATTGACATTTCAGACAGTGTAATTGGAAAAGTATCTCTATTATTAGGGGAAAAATCCATGTATCCGTACCAGTAAACATTGTCTATAAAACTATACGTGTAATTGAAACAGTAAAAATAATTAAATAAATAAATTATAAATATTGCTAGACATTTCACAAAGCGCTATCCAGCCCCCATAAAAATTTGACTAATTGAATTTATTTTACTGTAGATAAAAGAGTGGAAACTGGTATGTCCTTAGAACCAAAAATTAAGCCGTGCCACATCGGGTTAGTATTCTAGTACAGAAGCAGCGATGAGCTCGGCCTGAAAAAGTAGGTTATGTTTGAACTTGCCTCTTACTACCCATTTGTGGGATATCCTCACGGGTCTGAGTAGGGAGTAAGAGATCCGAGAATGTCCATCACGGGGATTGATATAGTCGTGAGCTATATTATTATTATTTTTACTATCCTGTGCCCCGTACTGTCCCACTGCTGGGCAAAGGCCTCCTCCTCTTCCTTCCACTTATCACTTTCCAGAGCCAGATCATCCCAGTCCCTTTGGAAGACGTCCAAGTCGTCGCTCCAGCGTTTGTTATTATTATTATTTATTATTAAATACTAGTGATCATTATTATACATACGGGATTTATCACGTACCGTCTTATCGGTGTTTCGTCAGACAATGTTTCAGTTTCAGTGCGAGGTAAGACGTTGTTCGGAGCGGATCGCACTCACCCTGAAGTGACCCTCAAGGTTCACGAATTGAACCGGATTTGTCGATTGAAACACCGATAAGACGGTACGTGATAAATCCCGTATTTATAATAATGATTGAAATCAATAACGAAAGTTTTCTAAGTAAATAACTAGTGGTTCACCCCAAACTGAGATACCCATAAAACAAAAAAAAACTTAACCATAAAAAAATAAGTTAAAAAAAAAACCAGAATAACTGCAGTTTCTACCCCAAAAAAGCTGAAGTACACTTGATGCATGCTCTAGAAGTACTAGGGGAATACTATGACGCCAACGCTTTGAGGCCAAATCCTACAAAGACACAGTCCTGTGTTTTCCACCTGCGGAACCACCAAGCCAACCGTCCACTTCAGCTAACTTGGCGAGGTACACCCATAACACCGTACTCAAACCCGGTGTATCTAGGAGTAACCCTGGACAGAACACTTGGTTTCAAAATCCACTGCCAGAAAACAAAGCCAAAGTCTGCTCACGAAATAGTATTCTTCGTCGGCTTACCACAACATCCTGGAGCGCTTCACCTTCGGTTCTCCGAACAACTGGTCTCTCCCTCTGCTTCTCAGCTGGGGAGTACGCATGCCCAGTGTGGCATCGTTCAAGCCACGCTAGAGAAGTAGACATTGCACTAAACGAGACCAATATAATAATAACCGGATGTCTCAAGCCTACCCCGTTACACAAGCTATACCCCTTAGCAGGTATAGCACCACCTGACATCCGGCGTTACTCCACCAAGAAAACGGCTACATAGTCGCAGGGTTTTTTTGCGATCCACTGAAGCCACCACAAATAATGCAAGTGATGCCCGTGTTACCCTGTGGAAACTAAATAAAGCACCCCCACCTGGCTATGTTACACCTACAGAGGAACTACCCCCTGGTCAACACCTACCTTGGGCGGTGTGGAGGGCCCTCAACAGATTGCGTACCTACCCAAGTCGGCCGCTGCAGGTGTAATCTTAGTAAATGGGGTATTATAGACAAATCGGCGACGCAATGCCAATGTGGTGCCCAGCTCCAAACAATGGCACACGTCCTTACATGCCCATCCTGCCCTACCACCTGCACAATGGAGCAACTGATGACCTGCTCCGACGCTGCCACGAACGTGGCGACATACTGGTCAAAATGGCTATAGCCTTGAGACATCGACACGAAAGAAGAAGAAGACCCCAAAAAAGTATAACCATATTACATGAACTCCCGTTACCTGTAATTTGAATGAAACTGTAAGTCAAGTTATCTGGTTATACATTTCGTGGCACCATGTTGATAGTCAAAGTTTACGAATAATATTTTATTTGTTTTTATGGGAGACTCGCGAGATCTCAATTCGGGGCGAACTACTGGTGCCTAAATATGTTTAAGACAATTGTCAAATCTTACAAACACATCAAATTTAAACATGTTTAGTCGTTAAATACGTTTAGGGATCGTTGTGCAAGCCGGCCTTAATGTACAAAGGCCCAGCTATAGTTTTATTATAATAAATAGTGAAGAAGTAAAATCGTACTTGACTGAAACTCCGGAACCCGTAAGTAATAATCTAATCTCACTCGAAATAAACACGATAGGCGAGTGGATATACCTGTAAGTTCAAAGATGAACATTTGAGCGAGAGAACAGTTCTTAGTACAAGATAAAATAGTTTTCGTAAACTTCATTTCGTAACGAGTCCATACCTAATACGTTTACTTGCAGCACTCGTAGCGGGCAGTAGAGTAACTAAAACTGGCAGTACGGGCTAAAAATAGCATCGTAGTAATCGAGTTGTTTGCATTTTGACAGTATGAGTTCACGTAATGACAAGTTAGCGATACTAAACTTTACCGTATTGGAAAACTTTCGTAGTATTGGAATGGTTTTACTAGGGAAATCTTGGTATGAGCTTATTATCACGAATGCGAGGAAATTGAAAAAGTCTTTTTCGTAAGAGATAAATGAAATAAATAGATAATTTGCGTTCCCGGTGTTCATTCGTTTATGACCTATTCGTTTTAAAATAGAAATAAGGATTATAAATGCAATGAGCCTCATTATATTTTCAAATTAATTTACTACTTACAAAATCTCGTTTTCAATGACCAACTTTCATCAATGAAAAATTAAGAGAGTTATGGAAATATATATTAAATCGTTTTCTTAAAGTTAAGTTCCACATTTCATAGGTTTCCGTATACAATTTCTGTAAAAGTTATGACGCTATAATAGAATGGGATGGAGCGACGGATAAACCGGACGATTATACAACTGTCACGTGCACAACGGTTCCTACCATAAAAATCAATATTTAAATTGCTCACCTGAATCTGAAAGGACCACGTGGGCGTTGGGTAGCACGCATGGAAATGGAAAAATAAAAGCAGGTCGTCTAGATATTAGCGATATTAAAAATGGCGGAATATTTTGGATCTGGGGGCCAACTTCAATCTCTTATAGCAATATTAAAATAATATTACACTGACATTT
Organism: Philereme transversata; assembly: GCA_963924445.1. Classification (NCBI taxonomy): domain Eukaryota; kingdom Metazoa; phylum Arthropoda; class Insecta; order Lepidoptera; family Geometridae; genus Philereme; species Philereme transversata. The sequence goes on along the minus strand of OZ004348.1, from coordinate 20,701,090 downwards.
AGTACCATGACCCTAAATTAGTATTATTAATTATTGTAAAGGCGTAGCAGTTTTGGTGACGTCACCTTAAATCATAATAAAGCGTAAAATTATCCTAAAAAGTAAGTAAATCGTGTTTATTTTCGCAATGTTTTATACTGAACGTGGTATAATCAGTAGAAAACACTAAATATACAACATTATTAGGATTATGTCAGTCATCTTGGACCAAAAAGCTCCTGAAACATGATGATTTTCTTAAAGATTGTGGTTGGCGTCCTGACCTACAACAAATACGAGAGTTGTGCTCTATCATGCACAGACAGCAGTAAATAAAATTAAAAAAAATATATTACTGGACATTTCACACAGCGCTATCTAGCCCCAAACTAAGCAGAGCTTGTACTATGTGAACCAGATAACTGATAGAATACTTATATACTTTTTTTTTGCAAATACATACTTAAAATATATAGAAAAACATCCAGACCCGGAACAAACATCTGTAGATCATGCAAACATTTGTTCCGCAGCGGGAATCGAACCCGCTACCAGTGGCAATGGCAGTACTAGCAGTGGGTGCTTTATTGTATCAATATATGTTTTTTAAAGCTTTATATTTTTTCGTGTTCATCCTTATCTAAAATAATTGAAATAGACTTATAGGTTAATCCAAAAACTAAATACTTAATTGTGATAACGCCTGAACCATCATTAAACAATTTACCTATAAAAACGAACTCTGCCCTGAGGGCAGCTTATCTAAGCTCGTGAATTAGGTTACATCAAAATAATATTATAAGAGATATTATTGGACCACAAAGTTATGTTCTAATTATAACAGATTCGTGAATTGTAATGAAAGAGATTAAATCTCGAATGTAGGGTGCACGCAACGAGTGCATTTAATACGTTACCCTTGATGCAACCGTGAACGTGTTGCATATACACCGACTGCATACGCATAATCGTGTTTAACCACTTAATAGTGCATTCATGTAGGCAGTTTATATAATTTACACATCCATATATATTGCAGAAAGTGGGTCAAGTTTGTTAAAACAAGCACAGAGGAAAACATATATCCAGTTGACACTATTCATTTGTGTAGGTCACGTCTTGTAAGTCAAAGGAACAAGTTGAGATTACTTATAACTCTTAAAATTAGATTAAAACTTGACCTTTTGTAGCCGCGACAGACTAAAACGTGTGTCCATTACGGCCAAACAATGCAAGAAAAAAAACGCACCTCTGATCTATAGATGGTATATCTCTCTCGAGGTATATCTACTCTATAGTTGTATGCAGATGTTAATAAAATAAATATAAATATATAATAAATAAATAAATATTGCTGGACATTTCACACAGCGCTATCTAGCCCCAAATTAAGCAGAGCTTGTACTATGGGAACCAGATAACTGATAGAATACTTATATACATTTTTTTTGTAAATATGTATATACTTATAATATATAGAGAAACAACCAGACCCGGAACAAATATTTGTAGATCATGCAACCATTTGTCGCGGCGGGAATTGAACCCGGTACCTCCTGCGTCTCAGCCGGCTATTCGCCCACTGCACCACTGAGGTCGTCAATGGGGTAGATAGAAACTGAAAACTTCTCAACGGATGATAGCAAACGCATTGTGATTTAGTTATTGTTATGGGAATTACAAGCGAATACCTAAATGGGACACTAACAACTGACCTTCAACTACAAATACAACTATCGAAACAAAATGCTATTTAGAAATAATCATCTAGGCAATTATTCTGTGTACATTGGTGACAAAATTTTTTTTTTTTTTATTATTATTATTTAAAATAAACGTTTTTATCTTCATCTTATCGAATTGCTACATTTGTGTATTTTTAATGCAAAACTAAATAAGTTTTTTGTTGAAAAATTACTTTTTCAAAATAAACTTTTATAAAATTCATAATTGGAACCGCAACCAGATTCAAATGAGTCTAAACATCCTACTATAATACATTAAGAAGTTCATGTGACATCATGAGACCACCTCCATGGTACTGTTACGAGCTGAGGGTTCGGGATAAAATAATGGGAATCGGTCTGACCAAAATAACACTTTTATTCAGCACAAAACAATGAATACACGAACTTGGTCACACGTAATCACAACACACTAATTCACACCACTGTTGCACCACTTAAAGTCACCGAAATGATCGCACGTATAGCTTAATCCCGACTGACTCGGGAGCAACTACTGTTCACGCGAGACCCTTCTCCACGTCAGCCCTCCAGGGCCTCGCTGAGACTCACTCACTCACTCACTGACTGAGACTCCGACTGACTCGAGACTGACTGTCCGGCCTATTTATATCGCACACATTTCGATTGTTCGAGAACGATATCGATCCTTCCAGGAAAGGGTCGGTCCCTCGACACAATGGCCACTCCCCATTCTGCGAAACCACAAACAATAGCAACAATAACACAGCAAAACAAAAGCGTTCGAGAAGGTTCGATTATTACTCATTGTTTAACAGCCTCGGCGTAACACTGCCCCCTCCTAAAACATGCTCGTCCCGAGCATTCTTAGCCCCATATCGCGGCAGCCGATCAACATGAACAATTTTAGGCGCACCTCACGCTGAAGATGTAGCAACTAGAGGAGCCACATTGCCGTCTCCAGTACTTCAGGACACCCAGAGTCCCTTTCTCATCAGCGATCCCAATTCCAGCCTCCAAAACACGGCTCTCATGATTTCTATCTGTTCTTTCACTTCCTGGAATTCTTTTCCAGATGAACCGAACGATTCCCTCATCAGTCGCGCACGCTCTTATGGCCAACGTCGCTGATCTTCCTGTTGACGACGCTGCTCTTCTTTATCCTGACGTCGCTGTTCCTCTTGCAACCGAGTCTGCTCCACCTGTCCACGTCGCTGTTCCTTCTGCAACCGAGCCTGCTCTTCCTGCTGACGACGCTTCTCTTCTTTATGCTGACGGCGTTCTTCCTCCTGCAACCAAGCCTGCTCTTCTTGCTGACGACGCTGCTCTTCCTTATCCTGACGTCACTGTTCTGCCTGCAACCGAGCCTGCTCTTCTTGCTGACGACGCTGCTCTTCCTTATCCTGACGTCGCTGTTCTTCCTGCAACCGAGCCTGCTCTTCTTCCTGACGTCGCTGTTCTTCCTGCCAACGTCGCTGCTCTTCTTGTTGACGACAAAGCATGGCCATAATAGCAGCAAGATCGCCTGTCACAAGAGCTTGCCTCACGGATGATGATGATGGTGCTCCAATGATTCGGTGGCGGCTGATTCCATCTCCATCGACTGACGACTCTGCCGAGCTTCTTGAACCGGAGAATCTCCAAACCACCTTTCATCCATTTCCTGTTGTCGTTGTCCTCTCGTCCTGACACCGTCCACGTTATCCTTTGGCAGAACCGGCATTATTTTATCCCACTTCTGATACCAAATTGTTACGAGCTGAGGGTTCGGGATAAAATAATGGGAATCGATCTAACCAAAATAACACTTTTATTCAGCACTAAACGATGAATACACGAACTTGGTCACACGTAATCACAACACACTAATTCACACCACTGTTGCACCACTTAAAGTCACCGAAATGATCGCAAGTATAGCTTAATCCAGATTGAATCGCGAGCAACTACTGTTCACGCGAGACCCTTCTCCACGTCAGTCCTCCAGGTCCTCGCTGAGACTCACTCACTCAGACTGACTCAGACTCCGTCCGGCAATCTCTCCGGCCTATTTATAACGCACACATTTCGATTGTTCGAGAACGATGTCGATCCTTCCAGGAAAGGGTCGGTCCCTCGACACAATGGCCACTCCCCATTCTGCGAAACCACAAACAATAGCAACAATAACACAGCAAGACAAAAGCGTTCGAGAAGGTTCGATTATTACTCATTGTTTAACAGCCTCGGCGTAACACTATGTTACTACCGTTTCCTATGTTGCTACTGGTTGTTACTACCGTTTCCTATGTTGCTACTGGTTGAGTCAAGCCGGGGGGATTAACGAACAGTAGTAATGCCGCTGGTATCTAATGACTTGGAACAGTAGTGTCCCGGGGAAATAAAATTTCCTGCTTCCATTTACTTGTGTCGTGGGATATAAAATCATCCACTACTGATAGTGCCAAGCGGTAGTAAGTATCACGGATGATACCGATTTATGGACTGTTCGGTGTGTACCCAACTGGGTTATATTTAATTAGATTTTATTCGACACTGAATGATATTGGAATAGCTTCTGTAGTTTATAAAGTACGAGCTGTTTACTCGCAACTTCGTGTGGACTTAAATTCAAAGTCAAATATTTTTATTCATTAAAATCACAAGGATCATTTTGTAACGTCAATTTTACTGCCTGTTCCTTCGCGACCAAGCCAGGAAAGAAAGGCAAGAAACAAGGCTGGTTGTTTTTTTAATGATCCTTTTACAATACATAATACACAAAATAAATTACGTCTAAATTGTAACATTTTGAACGAGTTGGAGCAATTTCAATCCCAAGCTTTTCTATTATCTAAATAATCAGATGTTTTATAGTAGGCACTTTTATAAAGATTTTGTTTAATTACGTTTTTAAATTTGTTAATTGTCAATTTTTGTACATCCCTTGGGAGTTTGTTATAAAAGCGTACACCTTGCCCTTTAAACGATTTACCAACTTTATGGAGTCTACAAGTGGCAACAGCGAGTTTATCTTTATTTCTAGTATTAAAATTATGATTATCGCTATTTTTCTTAAACAAATTAATATTTTTGTGAACATAAATTAGATTTTCATAGATGTATTGACAAGGGAATGTCATAATATTTATTTCTTTAAACTTATTGCGTAATGATTATTGTCATGAATTATAACGCCTATTAAATCGCATACATTCAATAACTTTGTCTGCTCGTCGGGTAAGCATGTTCATAGTTAAAACAAAAAGCTTTTATTAAATAACTTTTTGGTCGAACCTGATCGCCTCCCACACCCAGTCGAAAGCGACAATCAAGGGCTAAAAATAAAGCAAATTTTTTTTTGTTAAATAATAAAGATTTATTACCATAAAATATTGAAATTTAATCAAACAATTGGACTGCACCACGGATTACCAATATATAAAATAGTAGTTAACAAGTTATAAGTAAGTAAAAAGGTTTTTAAGGTCCCTCATGATATATACATTATATTCCTGTTATCAGGGTGTCATAATCGCATGAGCGACAACACCCGTATGTTAATTGATAAAAAAAATCCCTGTTATGTTTCATCAAGATCAATCCAGCCGTTTAGTCGTAAAAACCTATGAAACAGACAGAGAGAGTCGAGTTACTTTCGAAGTTATAAATTAATATGGATAAATCTTGCAACTAATAATCGTAGGTCTAATTACTCAATGACGTGAAAAAACTACATAATGAAAAATTCGTAGCATCAGTACCTGTAGTTAGTATTCGGTACGATTAGAGTAAAAAGTAGCACACATAAAATGATTACAGGTTTAGAACGGAAACCAACCACAATAAATGAAACATCATTAGGGTATATTTACGCAACATGTTCCGCGACTTATGTCGGACAAATGTCATGTCCAAGCTCCTAATTATTGCAATGATACTTTGCAAGTTGCAACATATTTCGAACCGTCAGATGTGACTGAATTTACGTATCATCTAAGGCGCCATCTAGCGAGAATGATCGTGAATTTACCTGTGAATTAGATGCGAAACTATTTAAGTATCTTCACAAATGTTTTGATGTGCCGACACCATGTTACATGGTGTCGGCACATCGTATTTAGCAATTTGCTCTCAGACCTTGTGCCGAAACCATGTAATATAAATGTGCCCTAACTACGAACCAGAATTGGCAAACTACTAGTAAATAGAAAGTGTAGAATATTTTTTAATTTTTCATTACACAAGTCCGGTTAAATACGAGTGAGATTCTAGACCTCTAGTCAACCTCGATTTCAAATATTCTAGGTATAGACCTCGTATTATTTTCTTGTAATCTTTGCATATATTTCAACATGATGTGAATTTCAGTTTTTGATACAATTGTCAAGTTGCCTACTAAAAACTCGCCCGTTCATGCAAGATATCGTTTTTTAGAAGAGGTCTAGCCTCTAGTCAACCTCGATTTCAAATATTCTAGGTATAGACCTCGTATTATTTTCTTGTAATCTTTGCATATATTTCAACATGATGTGAATTTCAGTTTTTGATACAATTGTCAAGTTGCCTACTAAAAACTCGCCCGTTCATGCAAGATATCGTTTTTTAGAAGAGGTCTAGCCTCTAGTCAACCTCGATTTCAAATATTCTAGGTATAGACCTCGTATTATTTTCTTGTAATCTTTGCATATATTTCAACATGATGTGAATTTCAGTTTTTGATACAATTGTCAAGTTGCCTACTAAAAACTCGCCCGTTCATGCAAGATATCGTTTTTTAGAAGAGGTCTAGCCTCTAGTCAACCTCGATTTCAAATATTCTAGGTATAGACCTCGTATTATTTTCTTGTAATCTTTGCATATATTTCAACATGATGTGAATTTCAGTTTTTGATACAATTGTCAAGTTGCCTACTAAAAACTCGCCCGTTCATGCAAGATATCGTTTTTTAGAAGAGGTCTAGCCTCTAGTCAACCTCGATTTCAAATATTCTAGGTATAGACCTCGTATTATTTTCTTGTAATCTTTGCATATATTTCAACATGATGTGAATTTCAGTTTTTGATACAATTGTCAAGTTGCCTACTAAAAACTCGCCCGTTCATGCAAGATATCGTTTTTTAGAAGAGGTCTAGCCTCTAGTCAACCTCGATTTCAAATATTCTAGGTATAGACCTCGTATTATTTTCTTGTAATCTTTGCATATATTTCAACATGATGTGAATTTCAGTTTTTGATACAATTGTCAAGTTGCCTACTAAAAACTCGCCCGTTCATGCAAGATATCGTTTTTTAGAAATAATTATATTTTTGGTCGACAACGCGCCCGATTATTTTTTCGTTTTCAATTTATGCCTTGATGGACTTCAAGTACACACTCACTTTGTTCTTGCTCGGGCAAGGGCACACTCAAATTACGCACATTCACACTCACGCTTCTGCTGGGCTACGAGGGCGCAAACGAGCTGACACGTCTGCCTTGCCTCCACAGGAGCCACAGGAACGCTGCGACGGCTGCTGCTAGTAGCTCATATGATATAGTGTATTGGTATATATCATGGGTGCTTAGAGTCAGGTCTATTGGAGCTGCTCCCTTCATAGCGGTGATTTGATCACCGAAATACTTTAACAAGAGATTGATTTGAGCGTTATCTCCCTTTAAATCTTATTGCTGAAACGTAGTATTAATCAAAGGATGATGGAGCTATCTTAGATTGTAAAATTTCGGGTTTGAGAGTGAGCGTATTTTCATGCTGATATGAATAAAGTGTTAGGTCACGTCCTTTTGTTATGCATTGCTTGGAGAGTTGAATGAGCCCGGCCTTGCTGACTTGGCGGGCTTCGGTTTCATCGTCGCATATAATTCTCAAAGAATATGAATCACATACAAAATAAAGATAGATAGATGGGTCGTGTAAATGAATTCATCTATTTTTACAGCTTTGCTGTATGGTTTTTTTTTAATTTATTTGTGACAACAAACAATTGTGCCTAAATATTACTAGACTTAATAAATAATTCAAGATGTCTTACTACAGGCATAAGCTGTGGAGACGATCTCCGTGGCGCAGCGGGCGAATAGCCGGCTGAGACTCAGGAGGTAACGGGTTCGATTCCCGCTGCGGAACAAATGTTTGCATGATCTACAGATATTTGTGCCGGGTCTGGATGTTTTTCTATACATTATAAGTAAGTATTTACAAAAAAAAAGTATATGAGTATTCTATCAGTTATCTGGTTCCCATAGTACAAGCCCTGCTTAGTTTGGGGCTAGATAGCGCTGTGTGAAATGTCCAGTAATATTTATTATTGTTATTATTTATTATTATAACCAGCACCGTTGTCCACAGATTACATTAGACAAATGGTGGGCATGAGTGCATACAGTAAGAAATATGTAATAATGAGTTCTCAGGTACCCATTTTCCCTGTAATACAGAACCTTTCTTCAGGATCAATGTATTTGGCACGGAGCCGACTGCGTTGCTAAGGCCGCGTCGGTTTCTTGACCGCGCGCCGAAATGCTGATTTAGCATGCTGATTGTAGGTATTGTGACTGTAGTCGTGCTGTATTTGCAATAGGATCATATGACAATGACTCGGTTCCTTGACCTTATCACAAGTTTGCTGTAGGTACTCTGTAAATACAATAACCGCTCTATCTCCCTGCCAATAAGGTTGCATATTGTAATAAGTGACGACTTTTCATTGGTCACGGATTAAATGCATTTTTCCCACTGGATCAAAGTATAAGGATTGATAAATTGTGTAATGGTATATGCTTCGCTGGGCCATATTAGGCTCATAAAAAATACTAGAGATAAAGCTACGTTAAAGAATTTAAGACATATGTATCTTCCTAATCGCTTGCTATTCTTCACGCCGCCGATATCAGTTTGCTTGCTCATCTCCGCTTGTGCTTCATTGTTTAGCCGATGCTCTACTACTTCATCTTGCTTTTCTTTCTCTATTGGTAAAATCGGTAATTTTACGGTCGCTTTACCAAGCCATTTTTTGTTTTTAAGCTTACGATTCGTACAAAGCCGTATTTCCTTTATGGACCACTCTTCCAACTGGAAACTGCCCTAAAGTTATCATCATGAATAGTTACCACGTCTCCAATTTCGATAGGTATTTCTTTTAGCTTTTAACCACTTGCTACGTACTGATAACTGGGTTCAGATATTCCGTTTTCTATCCCTTCCAGATGTCTTGGAAAATCTTGTTTGCTAACTGCCATCTAGTTCTGGCGTCGTGTGCTGTTTCTATTACTGCAAGGCCTGCCCTGTTAGTAAGAAAGTGTGCTGGTGTCAAAAAATCTATATCATTGATATCATCATATATCGGACACAAGAGTCTTGAGTCCAGGCTCGCTTCTATTTGTGCTAATATGTTGCTACTCTTCAAAGATCAACGCTTGTTCACCCACGACTCTTTTAAGATGCTGCTTTAAGCTTCTGATTGATCGGTCCCAGATCCTTCTAGCGCTTGGCCAGGAAGGACAGTTCCAGTAGGTATATTAGAGGTACCTACTACCTATGTATATTCTATATTTTTATTTCAATTTTTTGTATGTTATACTTATTGTCGTGTTATTTTTGTAACTGTGTATGTCTTTGTTTTGTTATGTCTGCAAATAAATGTATTTTCTTTCTTTCTTTCTAGAGATGTAGGAGATCATCAGCGCGTCTTAGTCATGGAATGATATAAGAGATTGCTTATAAGATGATTTTATTGTGCTTAACTTTACAACTAATGATGCTAATAATTATGAGTAGCTCGACCGCTAGACGGATGTGCACTGACTAGCTAAATCTCGCGTCGCCTCGCCTCACGAAGGCGGCACTCGACCTAAATAGTCAAAATTGCTGGCTGAGCTAAACGTGTTCGTGTATCGAACAATATGAAACAAACCGGCCAAGTGCGAGTTGGACTCGCGCACGAAGGGTTCCGTACCATTATCTATAAAAACGGCAAAAACTGTCTGTTGTATGGGAGCCCCACTTAAATATTTATAATTCTGTTTTAGTATTTTTTATTATTCAATGATGATGTAACTAAGCAAAGCTTGTACTATGGGAACCAGATAACGAATAGAATACTTTTAAACTTTTTTTTTGTAAATACATACTTTTATAATATACAGGGTGTTTGGTAATATACTGACGATATTCAAGTGGCGGTTTCTCAAAACATAAAATAAGACTTCTCGAAAAAAAAAACTACCACCTAGTTATACAATAAATTTGTGAACTAATATCAAAATTTAAAGAAATTTTACTTATTTTAGGTGATTAATTCGATATAAAACTTACTGCCTACTCTTGCAATCGACATTCAAAAAGAAACGCCGATTTGATATCTCTTTCGGAAATGACTGTGGGTTTTGGGTTAGAATGGGACAACAAGAGATATCTCGAGACATATATGTATCGAGACAATACGGTATATGTGGTTAGATAGCAAGCATTATGCAATAATAATTAATAAATATTGCTGGACATTTCACATAGCGCTATCTAGCCCCAAATTAAGCAGAGTTTGTACTATGGGAACCAAATAACTAATATAATATTTATATACTTGCAATAGCACAACATAAGTTTAATAAAGTGTATGTTTTTACATGCCAAAATAAATTTCACATTTCTATGGTACACATTTCACAAATTTATTTATTATGCTTATCAAAATAACCCCTTTCATTTTTGTGCGTATATTACCAAACACCCCCTATATAGAAAAACATCCACCTGGAACAAATCTGTAGATCATGCAAACATTTGTTCCGCGGCGGGAATCAAACCCGCTACCTCCTGCGTGTCAGTCGCTTATTCTCCCTCTGCGGCACGGAGGTCATCAAAAGAATTATCTATTCTTCAACTTTTCAAGTTTCAACCTGTTATCGTTATTAAGACCGAGAAAAAAATTGGATTTAAATCACGTTTGTTGTATGGGAGCCCATTAAATATTAATTTTAATATTTGTTTTTAAAGTGAATAATATAACTCAACTAGAAGTTGGGTAGTGCGCGAGCTGCTCGCAGCTCGCGTGTTTTTCTTTTAGTCGCAGCAGCAATCAAAGAGGATATTGAGCTGTTAAAAGCTATCAAAGAGGCTATCCATGTGTAAGAAGCAGTCAAAGACGATATGGAAATGGAAGAAACAATCAAATCAAAGAGGATATTCAAGTGGAAGCAGCAATCAAAGATGATATCTAAGTGCAAGAAGCAATCAAAGACGATATCGAAGTAAAAGTGGCATTCAAAGAGGATATCAAAGTGGAAGAAGCAATCAAAGAAGATATCGAGATGGAAGAAGCAAAAATAGAGGATATCGAGGTGGAAGAAACAATCAAAGAGGATGACGAAGTGTAAGAAGCATTAAAAGAGGAAGACGAAGTAAGAGAAGCATTCAAACAGGATGTCGAGGGCTATGATGAAAATAAAAAAATGGTTCCACCAAAAGTTTTTACCAATATTTTGTAAAAAGTAAAAGTTTCCTAGAGTTCCTCTTCCCGTTTAGAAGATACGAGCGATTTAAGTTTTGTATGAAACCCCATAATTTTGTAGAGGGGTAATTGAAGTAAAATAAGCATTTGAAGAAAATATGTATGTAGAGAAAGCAATTAAAAAGGATATCAAAGTGCGAAAATAGATGATATTCTGTGAATATTTCAAGGGTCTACCTGTTGCCGTTATCAATATCGAGCAAAAACGAGCAAAAAAAATCACGTTTGTTGTATGGGAGCCCCCCTTAAACATTTATTTTATTCGGTTTTTAGTATTTGTTGTTATATAGCGGCAACAGAAATACATCATCTGTGAAAAATTCAACTGTCTAACTATCACGGTTCATATGATACGGCCTGGTGACAGACGGACGGACAGGCAGACAGACAGACGGACAGGCAGACAGTGGGGTCTTAGTAATAGGGTCCCGTTTTACCCTTTGGGTACGGAACCCTAAACATAATATCATGGAAAGCTATTGATTTGAAACTTGGCATCAGTATTATTCAGAGTGACCATTAAAACAGTAAATCAATATTTATTCGAATATCATTTCATAAGGGTTTGAAAAGGTGTGATGAAGTTTATATGGAAAAATCTTCCTGTCTAAACATATTGATATGAAACGTAGCACGAAACGTAGTGTTCAAAGTAACTATTAAGAATAAATAAATATTTTTTCGATCATCCTTTATGTGTTTGAGATGGGGTGGTAAAATTTATAATGAAAAATCTTATCTGCGTGATCCTATTCACTTGAAACTTGGCATAACTTTCAAGGTAAAAAATAAAATATGAGATTAATATTTTTTCGTAAATCATTCCTTACAAGACTGAACGGGGTGTTTTTTTTTATTTTTTTGTATTGTGTTAGTGGGGAAACATATTCACGGCCCACCTGATGGTAAGCGGTCACCGTCGCCTATTGACACAGGCAACACCCGGGGTATTGTACCTACCCTGTTAAAACCCTCTATATTTTTCTTGCAGCGTACCATATCGTAACCTAACGGGAAAACGGTGTTTATTGTTATTAAAATCTTATCAAGTGAAGCTATTAAAATAAAAAAATAAAAAAAAAATATCGCTGGACATTTCACACAGCGCTATCTAGCCCCAAACTAAGCAGAGCTTGTACTATGGGAACAAGATAACTGATAGAATACTTATATACTTTTTTTGTTTTTTGTAAATACATACTTATAATATATAGAAAACACCCAGACACGGAACAAATATCTGTAGATCATGCAAACATTTGTTTCGCGGCGGGAATTGAACCCGCTACCTCCTGCGTCTCAGCCGGCTATACGCCCACTGCGCCACGGAGGCAGTCAATATTGATTTAAGACTTGGCATAAATCTCTTTATGATAGATTAGCTGTTGCCAGCGACTTCGCCTGCGTTGTTCTGGGGTGCAAAAATACATATATAAATTTTGACATCCCATTTTTCTCCCATGGGAACTGATTTATGGGATAAAAAGTAGCCTATGTAGTAATCCAGGTTATAATCTACGTACATACCAAATTTCATCGAAATCGGTTTAGCAGTTTTGACGTGAGTGAGTAACAAACAAATAAATAAACAAATATCCAAACTTTCGCATTTATAATATTAGTGTGATGGATATATATATGAATAATAATTGAAATGTACAATATCGCTTAAAACTATTTATTCCAGTCAACTTTAGGATGGAAAGGACATTATAAAATATGAAGTGACTTTTTATGAAAAATATTTAAATGAAATCATCCCTTAGGAATGTGAAAAGGGGTAGTAAAATATATATGGAAAAACTTACTGCTTAATCCTATTGATTTCACTTCAATTGACTTGGTAAATTATTCTGTGGAGGAAGGGGAACTGGTGATTACTTCTGCATACGTCCCCTCCGCCACTATCACTCTGGATGGCAGTAGGTCGTTGGTTTATTTAGAGGACACATAACGAATACAGTTATATAGTATATTTCAGTTGTTTTTCGTACATTAAGTACAGTGGTGGTCAATAGGGCTAAGTATATGCATTTGTCATAGTTATTGACCACCAGTTGTGCCAGTTTAGTGAGAGTCTTAGGGAATAACATATTTTATAGCCCATAAAGATAGTACCACCACGGAGGGGGGGGCGCGGGGGGGGGGCGCGATTGACGAAAAAACCAAGAAGATCTAATGCAAGAATGGAAAGATTATGAACAGAACGAACACAAGATACTTTTTGGTATAATTTAAACCAACCAGATTCACGCAGACAAAGTCGCGGGCGTTCAGCTAGTTTTATATAAAATCCTAGTCGAATATTTCTCATTTTTATTTTATTAAAAAGATTCTGAGAAGTTATTGTCCTGTTTACTGATAGAGGTTTGTTGATCAAAACAAACCCCTATTGGTAAACAGGAGGGAGTGCCTACACCTACCTGTGGGGGTCTTAAAAACTCCCACATTCAGTCACCAGTCTTACTGTAGAAAATAATATATTATATTTCATTATCATACCCTTATAACTTTATTACAAAGGAGTAACATTTCAAGAATTACGTTGAGGGAACTATCAAGCTACATACCAAGCTTTGACAAACGAATAATATTAAGTCAGTAGCTAAATCGGTACACTTGAAAATGTTTTTAGCAATATCTTATTAGTTTGTAACGCTAGATATTATACTCTCAAACATCCTGCTAAAACAATTTAAAGTAACCCAAGCACAACCCTTCTAGAGGAGTAGTGTTGATTCCGACCTGGCTCCATTACCAGACCCTGGTGTGGTTTTATCCTAATTAAATGTTATGCAAGTATTTATGCTAGGTTTTACGCTTTTTAACCATACAAAATGCAATGAAAATTTTTAGACGATCACAGCTTGATTTAAAAAAAACGCTCGAAATTGTTTTTAGTTTATGTAGAAGAATACTTTTTTCCGGTTTCTATTTTAAAAACTCAGTAACTTCGACTTTTTACCCAAACGTAAACACCCCTCTTCACCCTATTTGGGAATGAATTTCGAAAAATCGGTTTTTAGTACGCGTCTGCACCCATCAATGAACCAATCTGATGAATGTCAACTCTGTAGGACCCTGCAGTTTAGGCTGTGTGTTGTATATATTTTCAGTCAGTCAGGACTTAGATCCTTCTGAGAAAAGTGGTATTTTTTTTGTAATTTTTTATCGTGACTCCAAAATCCAATTATTAAATGACTTGTTAACAATTATAAATAACTAGCTTTATCAATTATAAATCCGCAGCTTTGCACGCGTAGTTTTTCTATAAAAACATTACCCTCCTTCTGCGCAGTTGGATAAAAAGTAGTCTATGTTACTCAGGCATAAAGTAGCATTCTAATGTTGAAAGAATTTTTGAAATCGGACTGGGAGTTTTTTAGTTTATTCGTTATAAACATACAAAAATACAAATCTTTGCTCTTTATAATATTAGTATAGATTGATACCGCTATAACATAAATTCATATTAAAAAACCCCTTTTGCATTTAAAATGCAATAATTCTTTTGTTATTTTCACTAAGGGTGGGCATTATTTTTATTTTATTCCGTACTCTAAAAGATAAAAAATACTGAAAATAATTTTCTCAGGGATACATATCTTTTGCTCTAACTAAAGTAATTCCGCTTTGCGTATGCTCTCTATGGAAAGAAGGTATAAGCTACGCACCGTAGCAAAATCGCTACGCGCGCTTTCATATTACTACGCTTTTGTACTGTTGTTGTTTTTTCGACTGCCTCCGTGGCGCGGTGGGCGTATAGCCGGCTGAAACGCAGGAGGTAGCGGGTTCGATTCCCGCCGCGGAACAAATGTTTGCCTGATCTACAGATATTTGTTCCGTGTCTGGGTGTTTTTCTATTTGTTATAAGTATGTATTAAAAAAAAAAAGTATATAAGTATTCTATCAGTTATCAGATTCCCATATTACAAGCTCTGCTTAGTTTGGGACTAGATAGCGCTGTGTGAAATGTCCAGAAATATTTATTTATTTATTTATTTGTATTAGCTACTTTTATATTTTTTTTCTCTAATTTATCTCGTTCCACTGCCGGGCAAAGATCTCACCCAAGTCCCTCCAAGTAGGACCAAGTAGACGGATAGGGATCCGTCGCTATCTCCCACCATCCTCTTTGGAAGGTGACCAAATCGTCCCGCCAAACGCTATTTTTTATTAGTATTTAAAAATCGGACGTCTAGCGAAAGGACATCTCTAGACGCACCCGAATCGCTCCCAAATTCCACGGTTTTCGTTTGTTTTAAAGCTTTAATTGGATGGTTTAATATCCAATTATTAATTAATTAATAATAGGATATCGAACCATTGCTAAGGAAAGTAATAATATAGAATCATGTGTTTTAATACTCAAAGAGTTTTTATAATGAAGCCGTTGAAGTAATCTAATTACATTTTCAGATTGAATAGCCAAATAATGAGAGTATTTTTAAAATACTTCGTAATTGGATATGAATATACAACCATTTATTTGTGAACACATTGTCGAAAGTTAAATATATTTTTCAATACAGACGTACTCTTATAAAAATGTTGTTATTATTGTTACGAGCTGAGGGTTCGGGATAAAATAATGGGAATCGATCTAACCAAAATAACACTTTTATTCAGCACTAAACGATGAATACACGAACTTGGTCACACGTATCACAACACAATAATTCACACCACTGTTGCACCACTTAAAGTCACCGAAATGTTCACACGTATAGCTAAATCCAGACTGACTCGGGAGCAACTACTGTTCACGCGAGACCCTTCCCACGTCAGTCCTCCAGGGCCTCGCTGAGACTAACTCACTGAGACTGAGTGTCCGGCCATCACTCCGGCCTATTTATATCGCACACGTTTCGATTGTTCGAGAACGATGTCGATCCTTCTAGGAAAGGGTCGGTCCCTCGACACAATGGCCACTCCCCATTCTGCGAAACCACAAACAATAGCAACAATAACACAGCAAGATAAAAGCGTTCGAGAAGGTTCGATTATTACTCATTGTTTAACAGCCTCGGCGTAACACTGCCCCTCTCCTAAAACATGCTCGTCCCGAGCATTTTTAGCCCCATATCGCGGCAGCCGATCAACACGAACAATTTTAGGCGCACCTCGCGCTGAAGATGTAGCAACTAGAGGAGCCACATTGCCGTCTCCAGTACTTCAGGACACCCAGAGTCCCTTTCTCATCAGCGATCCCAATTCCAGCCTCCAAAACACGGCTCTCATGATTTCTATCTGTTCTTTCACTTCCTGGAATTCCTTTCCAGATGAACCGAACGATTCCCTCATCAGTCGAGCACGCTCTTATGGCCAACGTCGCTGATCTTCCTGTTGACGACGCTGCTCTTCTTTATCCTGACGTCGCTGTTCCTCTTGCAACCGAGTCTGCTCCACCTGTTCACGTCGCTGTTCCTTCTGCAACCGAGCCTGCTCTTCCTGCTGACGACGCTTCTCTTCTTTATGCTGACGGCGTTGTTCCTCCTGCAACTGAGCCTGCTCTTCCTGTTGACGACGCTGCTCTTCTTCATCCTGACGACGCTGTTCTTCTTGACGACAAAGCATTGCCATAATAGCAGCAAGATCGCCTGTCACAGGAGCTTGCCCCACGGATGATGATGATGATGCTCCAAATGATTCGGTGGCGGCTGATTCCATCTCCATCGGCTGACGACTCTGCCGAGCTTCTTGAACCGGAGACTCCCCAAACCGCCTTTCATCCATTTCCTGTTGTCGTTGACCTCTCGTCCTGACACCGTCCACGTTATCCTTTGGTAGAACCGGCATTATTTTATCCCACTTCTGACACCAAATTGTTACGAGCTGAGGGTTCGGGATAAAATAATGGGAATCGATCCAGCCAAAATAACACTTTTATTCAACACTAGAACGATGAATACACGAACTTGGTGACACGTAATCACAACACACTAATTCACACCACTGGTGCACCACTTAAAGTCACCGAAATGATCGCACGTATAGCTTAATCGAGACTGACTCGGGAGCAACTACTGTTCACGCGAGACCCTTCCCACGTCAGTCCTCCAGGGCCTCGCTGAGACTAACTCACTCAGACTCGAGACTGACCCAGACTGAGTGTCCGGCCATCACTCCGGCCTATTTATATCGCACACATTTCGATTGTTCGAGAACGATGTCGATCCTTCTAGGAAAGGGTCGGTCCCTCGACACAATGGCCACTCCCCATTCTGCGAAACCACAAACAATAGCAACAATAACACAGCAAGATAAAAGCGTTCGAGAAGGTTCGATTATTACTCTTTGTTTAACAGCCTCGGCGTAACATTATATTCAGCAATAGCATAAAACTATTTATATTATTACAACAATTCCAATTGTAACAGAAATGAGAAGGAAGCGTCATCGTTTCCAACTCCCTGTTTATCGTGCACTTCCTGCGGAAGAAGGCTCATCCGTGCCGCTCGGCGCTTGAGACTGCATCCGCGCAAACGTCCGCAACACAATACCTAGGCAGTATTACACGGAGACACATGGCCTAGTTAGATGCGATTTATTCTGCAATATAAATTGCATCTATCTCGATGAAACCGGCGAGACTTTTGCCCACGGTTCGCGATGCTTGCGAAAGACATGGATCCTTACCTCACACTAGGCTAAAGCCTATATAGATACATCGACAGACTTTGAATAGAGATGAAGATAATTAGTTATTAAGATTTCGCAATACGAGTATGCCATACAATACCTAGTGCCATTTTACATTTGGAGGAATTGCAAATTTCAACCCGATAAGCAACATAGTCTAATAATAATCTTGAAATAGTTAGCACCTTATTTGTGCACTCTTTTCCTTAACCTTTTTTTAACTTGGAAATGGAACAAGCATAATAGTCCACCTGATGTTAAGTGGTAACCGTCCCATTCATAGGCATAGGTACTTATAAATCTAAAGCCTTATTTATAAATCCAAATACCTTCGATACAATCGATAGAGTCATACTAGAAAGTTTTTTTTTAACCTATTCCTTTCCTCTGCTGGGCAAAAGTCTCTCCCAAATCTTTGCATTTGTCCTCCGTCTTTTGCGTACATTAAAAAGCTGGTTTATAACTTGTCAAACATTGATATAGTATTTATTCATATTATACTTAGTTTAGACACAACAATGTATTGCAACCTAACTATAAATACTAGTGACGTTGGATTGGTCAAATAAGCCAAGTAGGCAATATGTATGGCTTCTCTGATTTGAAAATAGAACAAATGACTTCGTTACCTAGTTAGGTGACCAGTGTTTGTAGGCAGACTTTCACGTCACAAGTCTGGGTGATTATACCGGATGAGTGGTTTTTGAACACTGGGAAATTGGGAAAATGGTTATCTTGAAAGTCAGAATAATCAATGAAATTCTCGGACGGACTTTAACATAACAAACCTTACCCTCTATGAAAAAAAAACGGGTTATGTATAACGTCAGTTGGGTCTATTAACAATTTTGTTCGACCTTCAAATGAACTACCTAATTGTAATGTTTTTTGTGCGTAGTCTTGTAAGATTAATACGAGTAGAAAGCTCTAACTTAAAGAAGCTAGTTCAAGAGGCGCTGCTGTACTTTTACTGTTCTTATTAATAGTAAAAAAGTGGCACTCCGGGAGTGCCGACAGAAGTGAAAACTTGAACAATTACGAGATACTTATATACAGAGGTGTCGGTAACAGTGTCGCGAGTTCATTGGTTTTTTCCCATCTCAAAAAATGCCTAACGTGCCTAAAGAAATGTTTACTTCAAAAAATAACAAAAATGTTTTTTGATGAACAACACCCTGTATATTTTTTGGTAGGTAAACCAACAAAAGTGTGTCACCGGGCCGGCTCAGGTTTCCAGACTGATCGGGCTAAGTTTTTAGCATCCCTTTAGAATGCACATAATTTAAGTGAAATCGATTCAGCAGTTCTCATGATGTTGACATGCGAATACGAATAAGTAACGAACTGAGTTGCAAAATAACACTTTAAGTCAGTTTCTATTTCGACATCCCTGAATAAGTGGTAGGAATTTACTCGGAGAAACTGTAACACTTAGATCTTCATCTGTTTTACAAAACAGGGAATAAAAGAGCCGTTACCGCATGCTCCTACGGGGTTCTCCTGCTGATAGGAGCACAAGGACTAATATGTCGTTATACTCCTACCGGTAGAATAATAAGGATAAGTATATTATCTTGCTCCTACTAATGGGCTGTCACTATTAGATATCCCTTTTGAGATTTGGAGATTTGAACCCTACGTAAGATATATAAATTCAAATAAAAATCGTAACTTGAGCGTACTCATTGGATATAATAATAATAATAAATATTGCTGGGCATTTCACACAGCGCTATCTAGCCCCAAACTAAGCAGAGCTTGTACTATGGGAACCAGATAACTTATAGAATACTTATATGCATTTTTTTGTAAATACATACTTATAATATATAGAGAAACAACCAGACCCGGAACAAATATCTGTAGATCATGCAAACATTTGTTCCGCGGCGGGAATCGAACCCGCTACCTCCTGCGTCTCAGCCGGCTATTCGCCCACTGCACCACGGAGGTCGTCAAATATATATCACATCACATATAACATCACAATAGGAGCATAAGGACCATATTACACCTCGTGCTCCTACCGGTAGGAGAATCCAGTAGGACATTGTAGAAACGGTCAGTAAGAGAATGGTAGGCTAGGCATTAGGTGTATCTATTTAGTTTCGATGCAGTATTTCGAAATCAGTAAACGTATTAGGACACACCTCGAGGTGTAGTTAAGGTGCGAGTGAGACCGCCTAGAGTTTTGAAAAGATTCGCTGAGCAGCTCGATCCAAACGAGCGGGTAAGTAGGCGAAGGTCAGGCTCCATTGTAGTCAGTGTGAATATGATGACGTATTACTAGTAACAGCGTGTAACTATTGCAGCCTCCGCAAACTCACTTGAGAGTACGCTTCTGATCTGAACACGATAGTCCAACACTAGTTTCTAACACTCCTTTTTTTATACGATGGGAAAATGCTTTACGCATGTCCTTCAACTCGGGGAGAGCTGAAGGGGTCTGTCGGACTCTCCGTAGAGCAACCAACGGCATACCGACTAAAAACCCACCGATATTCCTTCAATCACCTCAGTGCCAGTGCATCATCGAACCGCCCATCTTGAGATGAGTGAGTCGATGCCGCACTAGCACTTGACAGGGTCACGGGGTCCCGGTTGGATTCAACCGCGGCTCTGTCGGTGAATGTCCGCCTCAAGCGGAGAATCTGATAAATTAAGGACTTCAAAGCCCATCTAAGTCCTTTATAAATGTTCTACCGTTTTAGATAAACTGTTGAAGGATTTGGAAGTAGGATTATTTCTGTGGAAACGTTTTGACCTAGGAGCAAGTGCTGACAGTGGAAACCGTTCCTAATAAACTCAACTAAATGCAAAAGGCAACACGTCATAACTGTTCCAAGATGAATACTGCTTTAATCCTAAGATTGTCTGGAAGAAATCGGACCACCCATTGTACATCTCTGTTAGTTTTCGTTTTTAAGTATCTGGTGTTTGTATTGTGTTCTGTAATTGGTGTTATGTACAGTAGGCCTTGCACAGTAACTGTAGAGAAGGATTTAGTCATGAGCCATTTATCGGAACAAAGAAGACACTTGTCGACCGTCTCGAGCACGGCGATTGCGAGAGTGAACGAGAAGAAACGTTGTCGACACTTCCTCGACAGTAGTCTACAACGCCGAGCACGATAGCCATCATTTTCTCTATCTGTGACATTTAAGGATAGACAACTTTTTTCTGAAATGGTCTAGGTCTTACGATGCCTAGACTACACTGTCTTCTCAAGTTGTCTCTTTCGCACTCTTCTCAATCACGCGCTTGCCAACAATTTTGGTTAGATATTTAATTAATTATATATACAACGTACATTGCTATAGGCAGAGTATCTTTCTCTGCTCTAGGAATAAAACTTATTGAGGCTGCTCGTGGCAAAAACAATTCCGGAAGAATCGACAGAGAATGGAATAGAATAACGGTTTATTGTACATCACACTCAAATTTAAAAAATAATATAAAAAAGCAAATAACAATACACGCAGAAATACAAGTTGCGGTCAGAGCCTTGTCGTCTCTTCGAAGAGTAGACAAGGAAATCGCTGTGCTAACCCTGCAGTAGGTAAATACATGATACAGGATTTTACATTTTCATTTTACGATTTTCATGAACAAAGAAAATAATACTCGTATACAATCCACTGCCACGCAAAGATTGCAGCATAAACATAATCCATTCGATTGAATTGCTTAAATCGATACACGTGTTTCACTAAATGAGGCTGTCACAGTTTCGAACTATATCGCTTAGTGCAGGCTCGCAACCAGGCTAAAGTTCTTGGTGCATGGCACTGACACAGCACACACATCAGTGCACTCCGACGAGTGCTACTTCAGTTACTAGTTTAGTACGCGTTTGCGCTCCCACGCACAAGCTCCAGTGAAATAACAAAAATAAATACCGACAAGTGCGAGAGGCCCTAAAACTGAGCAATTTAACAGAATAGAGTATGGCGGTACAGACGGACTTCTGAAAAAATATCCTAGGAGTCACAATATTAAGTCCTAAACACGGAAGCCTACAAATATTTTGTATTTGACTTAGTTGCAATAAAACCACCTTATTTAATTAAATGTAGGTATCTGTTCGAAAACAAACTAGTATGCCCATTTAAAAAGATATCAGCGTACTCAACTTCTCGCCTTTTATTTTTGGGTACCTTGAAAACTTAAGGCCGTCGATTGTGCCAAACAAATGAATTGTGAACCAATAGCATATTGCACAGGTATGTATGCAACGCAACATACGGCTGACCATACAGCCTACCTCTACCATCGATCGACTCGTCCAAACCACAATTACTAAAGTTAGATCTATTTACATTGCTGTTAATGTATTGTTAGTTATATATTATATGAGATTAAGCCAGCAGTGGCATGGAAGTCAGGTATTCGAGTCGCAAGACGGTTGTGACACTGACAGTGTAGTTGTTTTCCTCGACCTAGTCTGTTCAGAGCCATCTAAGGAGAGCTATCGAGAGCAGGGCCACCAAGCTCTTAAGAGGACATTGTTGACAGTAGTTTTAAACTATAGGATGATGTTATCAAAATATATCCTGTATAATAATACTTCATTGCCTGTCTGTTCGTATGCATGTCTGTTTGCAAAGTGTGTACGATATCAGCAACTAAGTACTGTAGCCGTTGACTAATTATTATGACATAAACTGTATTTCGATAACGTCGCATGACAACGAATCCATCGGTGTAAGGTGTACTTTCACTTAGACTTAGTTTCATGTCATGAGAGAAATAAAAGTATTTTATGTACCTGCGACAATAAACTGATATGTAAGTTAGCTTTTCAATGTAGAGTTCGTAGAGTGAAGGAACTGAATGCGAATAGCCAGGATCGATCGTAGTGGCGTTTAAAAGAGCCTTATACTCAGCAGTGGCGATTATTTAATCTATCAATGATAATAATGATGAAGACTTTCGCTTACCTTTTATGCAGATTAAATACTGTTATGATGCGTAAAATTCAGTTTATCACAAACTTTACTTAATCTACACTAGTAGTTCGCCCCGAACTGAGATCTCGCGAGTTTCCGATTAAAACAAAAAATATTATTTGTAATCTTTGACTATAAAAATAGTGCCGCGAAATAAAAACCAAATAACTTGACCTACAGTTTCATTTAAATTACAGGTAACGGGAGTTCATGTGATGTGGTTACTTTTTTGGGGTACAAATTGCAGTTATTGTGGATTTCAGACGTTTGCTCATATTTGTGATTATTAAGCTACACGCATACCAAATTACAGCACTGTAGGGTCACTGGTGTACTCTGTGATTTTGTCAAAGTTTTGTTTTTATTATGGCTAATAACTCAGAAACTCCAAGGATTAAACTAAAAATAAAAACGGGGTTCAAATGTCCTGATGAAGACCTTTCATTTGACGTCTTACTTGACCTAATAGTCTCATTTTCATTTTTTTTTTACCCCTCTTGAATCCCAATATCTCAACAACCCCCCAATACTTTTAGCTCATTTACTCACACCAAAATTGTGCCATCACTACCTACCTATGTATCAAACTTCACGATGATCGGATCAACGCTTCGAAAGTTATCCTCGGACAAACAAACATACATACATACAACGCCGATTTGCCCAAGTTGATTTAGAGATCTCGCTTCGCTTAATCAATAAAATATGCACTTTAAAAACAGTCTAACCAATCACGTTTATCACGTTTTTGTACAAACTTCTAATCTCATCATAATGCAGTATTCAAGTTTCAAAATGAATCCGTGTCCAGTCCATAGTACCTAAACTACATTAAAAGTAAAGAGAAAATAATTCAATGCTTTATGTTCTACCCCCCTTGAAATAATTTGTGGAAGGGGTATCTGTGGGATTTTTACCGATGATTTCTTCTCACCGGTTACGATTAACAAAACAAAAACCAGAATTTCGCCTCGATCACTTGAATTGTATAAGATGCGGACAGGCGAGTTTTGCAACGATACCATGAGCTGGCGAAATTTTATTTATTTTATGAGGTCCTTGGGCTTTGAGAGTCACCCAGGGAAGCAAAGCTCAAAAATACGATTGAAAAAATCTAGTATTTGACAAAGATCTTATTTCAGAACTTAAAGCTGGATCAAGAATTCGAGACTGAATAATAGATTTATGACAGAAATTTGATTGAAAACTGAAAACTGACTTAAATTAAAATTCAATAATTTTACAAATTGATTCAATAATATTGATTTGAAACTTTTCATTACATGGAATTGGAATGACAATAATTTAGCTCCATCGAGCTGATTTGATAATCGAGCCAGATGGTGGAACGGTTCAATGGCTTCTAACCATTGAATTTGGGCTCTTTTGGTCTGTTTCGACGAGGCCCATACTTTACACTGGTTAATGATGGAACTAAGAGGGAAAGTGGATCTCGTCAATGGATACTCATCTGATGTTTTCATATTTTAATGCGTTTCAGTGGCTAACATTAAACCCCTTCAGTAAGGGCTATGAAAGCATCGGTATTAAGTTCAGCATGGAGTCAATCGTCAAGTCGCGTGATTAAAACTCGCCTGATCAGATAAGACAATAATATTTAAAAAAAAAAATCGTCAACACGTCCGGTGTCGTAACTTAATCATTCTTTGATAAGGACAAAATTGTTAACTAAAAATAAAAAAAATATGAAGGACTAGGATTTGATATAAAATTATGTTTTAACGACCTACTGCCATCCAGTTGGCAGTAGGCCGTTAGGTTGCTGTTTGATTGTAAATGCTTGTAGGACTATTTTTTAAATGGCAATAAACCAAAACTTTTACATGGAGAAAATACAGCATCGTTTCGTAGGTAGGTAACGCAGTTTTAAATTCATGCTAAAGACTTTTTCGCTGAAGGGACTTAACGTCCATTAAGGCATAAATACGAAGCGAAAAAATAATGGGGCGAGCTGACGATCAAAAATTATATTGTTTCTGGAAATCGCTATCTCCCTTAACGGTAATGATTAAATAAAATTTTTGAATCACATTTTGATTCTAGTCTTTCGTAGTTGTTCAAGTATCATTTGATTCCTCAATGTACCACGTATAACAAAAAATAACATTTGAAATGGTACCATCGACGTAATGGTAAAATAGTAAAAAATAATGCCTCAGTAGCAAACATCAATGGAACCAACTAAGTGTAGGCGCACACTAGGCGACACGCGACAGCGACAACTCGGCGACTAGACGTGACGATAGGCTGCGGCCGACAATTTTCATATATTTTGTTCAAAGCTCCGCACACTGGGCGTCAGAGTCGCGGAGTCGCGACGACAAAAGCTAGGGGAGTCGCGCACGCTCGCTACTTGTCGCTGCGTCTAGTCACGCTGTGCACACGCACACACGACGATAGTCGTGCGACAGCGCAGCATCAGTCAGCCTTTCCGCAGGAGTAATGCTTTTTCTCAGTTGTGTATCTTCATGTTTCAACTCATCATGTAGTATGGAAAATAACTCTTTAAATGAATTCACGCTCATCCCGAAGTATTTGAAAAAATATTCGTGGTGCATTTTGAGCTCATCAAAAAGCAGAGAAAACTGCCCACGTTCTTGGTGAGAGGTTAGTATTAGATGGACCCAATAACGGCGATGGATTCGTCGTACTCTGCGCCTTCGCATTCGCAAGATAAGCACCAAGGCAAGTGCAACTAGAGGCTCCATATTCACTCACAAGATGAACAACACGGCCATCTCTCTCGAATACCCTACTACTAATGATCGCTTCCTGCACGACGTCTGTCGTAATGACTGGTCGCCGACGCAAGCTACAGCTCCGCGTCTAGTCGCAGCGACAAGACGCCAGATGCAAACGACAACGCCGCGTCTTGTCGCGGCGACTAGACGCGGCGACAAGTCGCCCAGTTTGCGATGGCCCTAATGGTACCACGATAAAGGAACGATTCCGTCACCCTCTCACCTCATAAAATATTTGAAGGTTCTAGGTAAACGATTAATTGAATTTAAAATTATGGTTTTATTCTACTAAAAGCATGAGAATCGCTCGTTGCGACACACTGAGTCGAATTAATTACCTCGCAACTGGGCGTAGTATTAAAAAACGGTTTGCGCAACAGTCGATCCGTACCTTGACACAGATTCAGCATTAACTGTCGTTTTGAATACACAAAAACCGGACGCAGACAGACACCACTATTTTTAAAATTATATTAATTTTGTCGTATACCATTTATATTTACTGTATCTATTAGCTTCACGTGGAAGAGCCATGGTATAATGGGAATACAGCCTTGAATTCTCAGTTCCTTACAATCTCTGTCATTAAATACATGGAACTTTCAATCAGACTTGATAGGATTTAATAAGCTATGAAAGCAATTGGAGCGTACTGAATTATCTGCCTACACATTTCACCTGAGAAATCACAGTTATTATTTAATTTATTTTTCAGCCGTGTACTCGGTTAAAATGCACTGCCCATTTGCGATGACACAGCAGTAGCAACATACAACACTACGTCTCCGGAGGACGGTGGTGGTGTAATACTAAAAATTATACTCATCCTCGTAGGTACAATTTTAGCAGATCGTCTTAAGAGTAATACAGTGTCTTGTGAAAGGGCTCGGCTGGTGAAGTACTAGCACCATACCTACTTCTGCCACCACGCAGCATTGCTGTGTTTCGGTTTGAAGAGTTGTCGGTGATATTACAGGCAAATGAGGCTTTACACCTGTATGCCTCAAGTTGATGGATCAAATTGATGGCAGTGCATCGTAGAGCACATTTCTAAGATGCTTGACCTACGTACGAGGCAATGCTTTGTTATAGTCGATGTCGATCTCGATTTATAAACCAAATATATATCGAAAATTAACTCGTAAGCTTTGTAGCTTCATTTTATTATTATAACATTTTTCAACACACTTGCTCGTAAAGTGAGCCTTATTACATCGTTCTTAGGGCCATAAACCGAACTATAACACACAAGTGCATAATAATATTACGCACTAGTGCATAATAGAATTATCCCTACAAAGTTAAGTTAGTACCTAACTGCAAATTATATGCGAGTAAATAGAGCATTTTCAATTTAACTCTGTAATACAGTTTTGTAACAACAAAGAGGTTTTATGCCGCTGAAAATCCATTTACATTTTTGGAATAAATAAACGTATTCCTAATTAAGACGAAAAAACATTTATTATTATCAAATTATTTATAAATCACAATAATTTGTTATAAAATATTTGCATTTTATCACTAAAATTATAATTTTGAATTAGACTGTATAGCTATATGTAATCAATCACCTTACATTTGGCACGTGCAACAATATCGTTATGAAAATTGTACATTCACCAATTGTTTTGATAATTTTATGCTTAACGATTTAGGCCATTCATGTTTGTTTTTTCCTCGCAGTTGTGTTGAAAAAGTGCGTATGAAACTCGTGAGCAACTTGCTCACTAGACACTCGGCTGATTTACGCCCTCGCCTACGGCTCGGGCTGCAACTTACAGCCTCGTGTATAATGAGCAACTTAGCTCACTTGTATCATAATATACTATTATTGTATTGTATAGTACTGTAAGATTTAGGTTAATAGTTACTAATATATACATTAGTCTATCTTTAGGTATTTATTTATGTATTAGGATTATAAGGACAGTTTTTATTTGATATAATTTTAATTATATTATTAATTATTTTTTTATTTCTTTCATATGTAAATATACTCTGTCCACCGCTGTCCATTACTGCTTCGCTCATTAATTTCCATCCAAAGGTTGCCTGGAAGAAATCGCATTCAGCGATAAGGCCGCCCATAGTACTTTATTTAGCATAAATTAGTTTTTTTAAGTATTCCTGGTGTAAAATAAAGAATTATTCTATTCTATTCTATATTCCTTTTTGTGACCACGTTTCCATCGCGTGCCAACCAATGGAATGTAATTTATATTTTTTCAAGTCTAAAATTAATCGATGCAAAGTTTTAGCCTAATCCGTTTAGTAGATTTGGAGTGAAGGAGTAACAAAGGCAGAATCAATTTTCTAGCGAAATTTTGAAACACCCCATTCCCATCCCATGGGAACTGATTTTTGGAAGAAAATGTATTAAAAGTAGGTACATATACTATGTCATCCTTTTTCAAACCTAGGAGATGATTTTCAGAAAGCGTGACCATCCCGTGTTTCATTATGTACACTGTATAATATTAAATTCATAACAACTTTGCTGTAATAATGTTTTGCCTAACAAAGTTCAACACTTCTTTTCCTCCACCCACCCACGGGTTTATTTTTAAAAAACAATTAAATACCATTGTTCTTATTTTAAAGGAGAATATTTTGCCAACTTTCAGGTTTGTAGACCCAAGGGAGGGGGTTTTCATAAATAAATAAATAATGCTTTAGGCTGTGCGTTGAATGTTAGTATGTCAGGACATTGATTCTTATTTAATAGGTATGTACTTAGATTAGATTAGAAAATTCTTAATTGCTCTAATAAAAGAATACATAATTGAACTTAATGCTAATTAGCATTTTCTTCCAGCTAACCTTTGTGTAGTGTAGATTAAGTGGTAGTGCCAGAAAATAGATAAACAATATTTAACTTAGATAACTTTAACTTTTAACATTTAGACGTTGGTAGGTAAGAGATAAGTGTGTGTAGTGAGCGACACGCTTTAATTGACAGTATGCTTTACTTATAGTTTTCACAAGGACACAAGAAAATGCCCAATTACAACTAAAAAACTAAATAAAATAAATATATATTGCTGGACATTTCACACAGCGCTATCTAGCCCCAAACTAAGCAGAGCTTATACTATGGGAACCAGATAACTGATGGAATACTTATATACTTTTTTTGTTATAAATACATACTTATAATATATAGAAAAACAACCAGAGCCGGAACAAATATCTGTAGATCATACAAACATTTGTTCCGCGGCGGGAATCGAACCCACTACCTCCTGAGTCTCAGCCGGCTATTCGCCCACTGCGCCACGGAGGTCATCTAAAAATCGAATCCAATTAGTTCTTTATCCTAAATACATCTTGTTTAAATCGTCTCTTTTGCTACATTACCTAGCACCATTAGTTTTGGCATGAGTACTCGATGCCACAATCAAGAACTTCATGATTTTTTTATCAACATCATGAGATGTTCCACATGGTATTGCAATGGGGTAAGAACCGTTACCCTGCCGTAAAACAGTTTTAAGTAGCACTTGGGGCAAAGATACTTAACCTAGTGCCAGCCAGTGTTCCTCTCTTTAGTTAATATACATATTGTTGTATCATTAAAGTGCTACCAACTAAATTATCTAAAAAAAAATGTATAGTATGAGAACATGATTTGGATATAAATCTTATTATCTAATCTACTATCTTAATTTCATGTTTCAAGCAGTACATTTTCCTATTATTTATTGATATTTCATCCTGTTAGGAATGAGCAGCCACTCTCTCTCAACGCCCTTGAAACCATTACATAAATAATTAAGAATTAAAAAGAAGTATCGTAAAACTAAGTAAACGTATATTGTAAGGGTTTCCTTTAGAAACTTAGTTTGAACAAACTTTAGTTAAGAAATCGTACAAACGCGGATTAAAGCCATGTGCGCGGTAAGCAGTACCTATACCTACCTAATATAAACAATGGCATATTCGAGAAGTTTCAAAGGGTGAAATTATTTAGAACTTCAAACTAACAAAATGTTGAAAGAACTCTAGGATTTCTCATTGCATTAGAGATACGGTTTATTGCAGTAATCTGAAAACGATCATGCCGGGAAACGCACTATGGAACAGAAATGGAGTTGGGCATGCGACTTAGTGAAGCATGCTAATGTAGATTACGGTCGTCCACCGGGACGACTGGATGGTGTCAGAGTAGCTATTGACGTATAGAACGTCTGGCACCGAGATGATAGCTGATGGTAGACAGGCACGGACAAAGTCGTGGGCAGTCGGTGTGTGAGACTTGTACAAGATCGTGGTAGATCGCACATTCTTAAGGAGACTTTTTTTATACGACCTGGAGAATGAACTAGCTTATGGCCTACCTGATGTTAAGTGGGAACCATCGCCTATAACAAAGTATTGCTTCGTAGGTCACGCACATCAACTTGAGGCATACAGGTGTAAAGCCTCATGTGCCTGTAATTTTACCGGCAACCATACCCTTCAACACAATACAATACAGCAATGCTGCTTGGCGATAGAAATAGATATGGTGGTAGTTCTTCCCCGGGCGAGCCTTTCACAAGGAACTTGAGCCGAACTTGAGTGATGTTGAGCCGTGGTCGCCAATGATGACTTGGGCTTTCAAAATAAATATTGATATTGATTGTAGGGGTAATTTGTCGTTATCTTTGACCATCAAAATAGTGCCACGAAATACATGACCAAATAACTTGACCTACAGTTTCATTCAAATTACAGGTAGGTATTGGTTACAGGAGTTCATGTTAATTGGTTACTTTTTTTGTGGTAGAAATTGCAGTTATTCTGGATTTCAGACTTTCCCATATTTGTGTCACTAAAGCTACACGCATACCAAATTTCAGCACTGTGTACTCTGTGAATTTTGTCAAGGTTCCGTTTTTGTTATGGCTAATATCTTAAAAACTACAAGGTTTAAACTAAAAATAAAAACGGAGTCGAAATGTACTCATAAAGACCTTTTATTAGACGTGCCACTTGACCGAATAGTCCCATTTTTGTTTTTTTTACCCCTCTTGAACCCCAATATCTCAACAACCCCCCCCCCCCACATTTTTAGCTCATTTATTCACACCTACATTATGCCATCACTACCGGGATACCAAATTTCACGATTACCGACTATCGGCCGATTTGCCTAGGTTGATTTAGAGATCTCGCTTCGCCCGATCAATTAGTTTTGGTATGCTCAATACTTCAAGTATTAGTTTTGTTTTGTTTCGATTGAAAATTTTTGTATTTCCCCGTTGAGTGAGTAAATTATAATTTGCACCAAATAAGAGTATCGTCAAGTTGCTAATCGTGTTACGTTTATTGAAATTGAAAGTAACAGTTACCTACTGAATAAAAAAACGTATAAAATGACGATAAAGTAATTAAACGCCTCAATAATTGCGATAACATCATCAACCTCATTTACTTGACGAGTGTCGTAATAAAATGGCTATTTTAAATATTTAATGCCAAGTTTGTTTAACCTACACATGAGCATGGCGCATCAGGCTTTACACCTGTATGCCTCAAGTTGATGGACGCAGGGCAATTCATTGTAGGGTACATTTTTAAGGTGCGTGACCTACGAGGCAATTATCTGTTATAGGCGATGGTTATCACTTACCATCAGGTAGGTTCGCTTCTCCCCAAATCTATCCAATCCCCGCAATCTGCGTTCCTCCACTACTCTACAGTTGAAAATTCCAGCTCATAATTCCAACTTCTTAAGTAACTCGTTTACGTTACCGGTACTATCCGATTATGGAATGACTTGCCCGTTTCCATCAGACATGCTAAATCCTTACCTAATTTTAAAAATTAGGTCTTCAAACCCTACTTAACAACTTCTTTAGAGTAAACGTTGTATTTCCGTTGTATTCGTATGTATTTTGATGTATATTTTTGTAGTAGTGAAGTATATTTGTATTTTATATTTATATATGTAGGTATATTTTAGGTATTTATTTATTTTTTATCCAACTTAAATAGGTATTTATTGTAATACCTCCTACTCTCACTTTTTGACAATCTAGTCCATAAGGCCGCCCATTGTACCACCCACCTTGTGTTAGTCTTTAAGTTTTCTAGGTTAAGTTATTGTAATTTGGTGTAACAATAAAGAATTATCTGTCATCTCTATCTAATAACCGACACAGAAAAGATTATTACGCTGAACGTCGTAACTGCTGAACTGATTTCGATGAAATTTGGTATACATGTTGATAGATTATGGACCTGGATTGAAACAAACAACTTCTTATTGACATGGAGTTACAGAGACAGTTGCACAGGGCTCTTATCAACTTTGGCGGTCATTGTTTCGGTTAGCAAAAATAAGGGCATAGAAAACATAACATGATGCAGACCGTCAATGCGAGGGGCCACCGTTGACGTAACCCCTACCACCGCGCCCGTCTACTCGCGCGCTGAGGGCGCTGTGACGCGTAGTGCAAGGCGAGACGCAGTTCGGAGCGGATCGCACTCACCCTGATGATTGAACAAAACATTTTATAATATGAGAAAATGTACCGTTCTGGAAGGATACACCAATTTCTTTTAACAATACGCCACAAGAAAGAGTTCACACACTATCATCACTGCAGCACCTCTAGAGAACACTGGCTGAACATCCAGTTACACTGGGAGGCAGGGTGTCTAAACTGGTACACTGATGGAAGTTTATGGAGAGCGACCCAAGTTGAAGAGTTGTGCTTAGGAAAATACGCCTCCATATTCCAAGTAGAGGTATACGCCAGTCTAGAATGTGCGGAAACCAATCTGCAAAAGCGATACACCAACCATACAATCTACATCAATTCTGACAGACAAGCAGCTCTTATGGCACTGGTGCCGAAGGTCATCTCGTCCAGGTTGGTCGAGGACTGTCTGTCACGTTTAAACGCTCTGGGCGTAAAGAACAGAGTTATCTTAAGATGGGTTCCGGACACGCAGGTATCGACGGTAACGAATGTACTGACGAGCTTGTGCGAGCTGGGGCAAATGGAACACGGCAGGGCCCTGAGCTGTTCTGTGGTTCAGACCAAAAAGTCTGGCACAAAGAACCCTTATGAACTTCTGCTTCGAAGAATCGTCCAAACTTTGGATCAATTCTTCAAACGTGAACCATTCCAAATCGCTGATGAACGCCTTTGATAAACGGTATACAAACAGAATCTTAGCGTTAAACAGAAACAAACTCCGCATTATAGTCAGAGCCCTGACTGGACACTGTTGGCTTAATAAGCACTTTTTCAAGCTAGGGCTACGAGTATGCGATACACAAACCTGCAGGTTAGGTATTGAGGCGGCAGAATCGCCCCTACATCTGTTAGGCGAGTGTGGTCTACTACTGTGCAAACTTAGCGTTCATCTGGGCAAACACATTCTTAGCCCCGAATAGCTAACAGTTATAACCCCTAAGAATATTCTACAGTTTGTAGCAGCTGTAGGTCTTAGTGGTGAACTTTAAGCGCCTCCATAACATAGCGGCGACACAAAAACAAGTGGCGATCACAATAGACCTCGCGGCCATAGTGAAACTAAAGCCGCAAAAGCAATAAAAACAATCACTGCTAGCTAGCTTCCGTCCACCGCTTCGCACGCGTGGTTTGTCTAAAATACGCACAATAGATATGAGAAGAACTCATTCGAGGCGAGGGAGCGAAACAAAATAAATGAAAAAAATATTTAAGTATTTATTTTATGAATAAATTATAAAATAAACAAAAACTTTACTAATTCAACGTATTTATTATATTAAATGCTGTCGTGTATGGACCAGCTCTGGCGGTTAATGCTTCCTCCAATTGACTCTACGTTGTTCTGTCTCTTGCTATTCTTTGCCATATTTTTCCGATCGTAATCAAATAAAATTGTAAAAATAAATTTTGTTATTTTGAATTTGTTGTATTTATAGAATACGTTTCCTCTTCCGAAATAAATGTCGTGTACATTGTATTATACGAATTCACTTTTGGGGTTTCTGTTTATGTTCTCAACTTTGGCATTATATTTATTACAACGTAATTACTAGAGTTACTAACTTTTTTAAAGAACTAACATATTTTTGGTTACAGAGGAGATAAATCACTCACACCACACACCTTCTCTCAAACACTCTCACCCACACACATACACTCACCACATATCCTCGCATGCATATTGACACACACTCGCGCACTCAAACACAAACACACACAATCAAATCTCACAACCAACATATTCCCACACTCACACATACATTCACTGATCATTCCATTATGAACCATAGTCCGGAGGGAGGTATAGGTATGACATCATACAGGTCAATCCTAGTTTGGGTACTTATGTTTTCCATCCTGAATTGTATTATACCTAGTAAACCATTGTAATTTTTTGTTTGTGAAATTTTGAAGTTTGTTGTTGAATAAATAATGTATTATTATTATTATTAAAATAAAAAGAACAGTCAGAAGTTTTTATTTTTAAAATTGTATATTTTTGGGGGTTTCAGCAGTGATTGATCATTTTATGTCATAGTGTCACCCTGACACTGGCAGTCTGCTTTCTGCAGTCCACACAGGCGCGTGAAACGAAATTTTTTTTACGTGTAATTTCACATAATTTTACTTGAAGTGAAATAAAGTACATTTTCGTACATTATTGCTATTAAAAAAAATTAAGTACACAAACGTAAAATAAATAAGGTACTTTATTTTATAGTACGGTTGGCAACCCTAAGTATTACTGATAAAATAGGTTCTTAAAAGTTCACTGAGGTAATATAGACCCTTAAAAGTTGGTTCTAACCCTGAAATTTTAAACTGTTCGTCATAATTTAGTTAGTATTTCGCAATTGTAACATTAATCCAAAATTAACTCGGATCTTTTGTTGACTTAACAAAACATAGACATAAAATGAAAAATTATTTGTAACCTTGTGGTCTGACTCGTACATGACCAATTTATTTATTTCCTGACTCTTTGTATGTTACCTAACTGTTTAGGTACTTACTAATTTGGAAGGAAACCTTTACAACATTGAACATACACCGTCATCACAAACCTATGTACATGTAATATATGTATATGTACATATACGTACATGTGTACAAGAGTTGTAGACCTATTTCTGCCGCTTAGCAGCATTGTTGTGTTTGGCTTTGAAGAGTATGGTTGCCGGTGAAATTAAAGGCACATGAGGCTTTATACCTGTATCGTGCATCGTAGGGCACGTTTCCAAGGTGCGTAATCTAAGAGGCAATACTTTATTATACAGGGTGTTTGGTAATTTACCGACGATATTCAACTGACAGTTTCTCAAAACATAAAAAAGACTTCTCGAAAAAAAACTAGTAGTTATATAATCAAATTTTAAAGAAAATCGACTATTTTTAGGTTATTAATTTGATAAAACTTACTGCCTACTCTTGCAACCAACATCCAAAAGTAAAGGCCGTAATCCATAAAAGCGTCGATTTGCTACTAGTACATATCTACTACCGTATATCTAGGCAGGCATGTATTTTTGTTATATCTTTTGGAAATGGCTGCGGGTTTTGGGTTAAAAAGTTACAACAAGAGATATCTTGAGACGCTATCAGTACAGTATCTGTGGTTAGATGGCAAGCATTATGCAATAGCACAACATAAGTTTAATAAAGTGTTTGTTTTTATATGCCAAAATAAATTTCACATATCTATCGTAAACATTTCACTAATTTATTTACTAAGCTCATCAAAATAGCCCCTTTCATTTTTGTGCGTATATTACCAAACATCCTATAG
This sequence comes from Philereme transversata, assembly GCA_963924445.1. Classification (NCBI taxonomy): domain Eukaryota; kingdom Metazoa; phylum Arthropoda; class Insecta; order Lepidoptera; family Geometridae; genus Philereme; species Philereme transversata. Next base: position 20,665,803 of record OZ004348.1, on the reverse strand, counting down.
ATATAGGCGATGGTTACTTAACATCCGGTAGACCATATGCTTGTTCCAAGTAGTATAACAAAAAAATAAAAATAATATAGCATTTAACTTCAGGATAAACATACATTTATGTGATTATACTTTCTGACAAGATAAGATTTTTCTTCCTCGGTCGTGCGCAATGATTCTTTTGATAAATAAACTATTATCTTTAGCTTGTTAAGATAAAACCCGTAGTTTTCGAGGTAAAACTAAACAAAAAGCAATATACAGAATACTGTGCCGATCAAACCGAATACCGTGCTGTAGTTTTCGTGTTTCGCGTAAATTAGGAAATTTTCAGCATGAAAGTATGTCGCAGTTGTTGGCACCATCTGATGTATGTCAGGTCACGGGGGCTGGGCGTCATCCGAATTATTTTTATTGGCCCATCTGAATGTAGTCTGACTCAAAATAACCGTTTATTAAACAACCATTTTCGCTTGCTTGCTCACTGCTGTCCTTCGCAGTTGTTACACTTCAAGGAATTCATTCGGTTTAATAACATATCTATTCTTTTAAATGTCGTGTCTGATTTACGTACGTATTTTTAATTTATTGAAGTAAAATATTATTATATAATTTTGAATACATGCAGGATTGTAAGAAAGTTCTTGCAAACTGCCCTATCCACCGAATTATCATCTACACTACCATGTACAACGGTTCAAAATGAAACTACCCGAACCACTGAGGGGTACTTGGCTTAGGCCCGTGCACCTCAGTTATTCTCCGGCTTTTCTGAGCCGAGTTGATAAAAATCATAAGTAAAAAATATATAATAATAATAATAATGTAATTAGAACTCCCTCAAAAAAATACCTATTTATTTAATTATTTTTTTAAATAAATTGATTAACTATTAGATGTGGCCAGACAATTTGCAGTATAATATACTAGTACAATAGAGCCTGCGGACTTAATACTAAAACCACACAATATTTTGCGATATTGTCGGGTCACACTAAAATGTTTGTTGCTGTACAAATATTTCAAGTAATGTTGCCTGGCTATCACAGACACACCTCTATCTAGCAGTGTCATCATGAACGAACTTACTACTTTATTGACAACTATCAAATATTTTTGCATCTCCATAATTCAATATTATAATTATTTTTTCTGAATCTTACGAGTAGGTGTTTACGTGCCTGAATGCTGTCGAAAAAAAAATGTTTTTCTTAATAGCTGATCCGCCCCGGCTTCGCACGGATTTTTATCAAAATCAAACCGACAAAGCTTGTAGCTTTTCGAATCAGTTCAATAGTTTCAGAGATTAAAAAAAAAGTCAAATATTTTTATTCATTAAAATCACAAGGATCACTTTGAAACGTCAATTTTACTGCCTGTTCCTTCGCGACCAAGCCAGGAAAGAAAGGCAAGAAAACAAGGCTGGTTGTTTTTTTTAATGATCCTTTTACAATACATAATACAGAAAATAAATTACGTCTAAATTGTAACATTTTGAACGAGTTGGAGCAGTTTCAATCCCAAGCTTCTCTATCATCTAAATAATCCGATATTTTATAGTAGGCTCTTTTATAAAGATTTTGTTTAATTACGTTTTTAAATTTATTAATTGTCAATTTTTATACATCCCTTGGGAGTTTGTTTACCCCAACAAACATACAACAAGCTTTACCTCATTATAATATTAGTATGATGTGCCTACATACGTTATAATTTATTGGAGTAGCGTGTCTGTGTGTACTTACAGACTAATATATAGCTAGGTATTATACTTGTGAACGATACAAGCGATTACTCTGACGCGTATCTAGGTCACTAGGTCACAGACGAGGTCCGCTGATAGTAAGAGCTGTTGTTTCCCAAACGGTACGCAAGTACCTACTTGTAATTCTTTAGAAATCTCGTACCTAAACGTATTTATTGAGTACTTAGTTATTGATGATGAGTGAAGTTCTAATTAATAAATAATAATAATAATAATAAATATTGCTGGACATTTCACACAGTGCTATCTAGCCCAAATTAAGCAGAGCTTGTACTATGGGAACCAGATAACTGATAGAATACTTATATACATTTTTTTTTGTAAATACATACTTATAGAAACAACCAGACCCGGAACAAATATCTGTAGATCATGCAAACATTTTGTTCCGCAGCGGGGATCGAACCCGCTACCTCCTGCGTCTCAGCCGGCTATTCGCCCACTGCACCACGGAGGTGTTAATTATAAATAAATAAATATTTCTGGACATTTCACACAGCGCTATCTAGCCCCAAACTAAGCAGAGCTTGTACTATGGGAACCAGATAACTGATAGAATACTTATATACTTTTTTTTTTGTAAATACACCTCCGTGGCGCAGTGGACGAATAGCCGGCTGAGACGCAGGAGGTAGCGGGTTCGATTCCCGCTGCGGAACAAATGTTTGCATGATCTAAAGATATTTGTTCCGGGTCTGGATGTTTTTCTATATATTATAAGTATGTATTTACAAAAAATATATATATGAGTATTCTATCAGTTATCTGGTTCCCATAGTACAAGCTCTGCTTAGTTTGGGGCTAGATAGCGTTGTGTGAAATGTCCAGTAATATTTATTTATTTTATTTATTTACATACTTAGAATATATAGAAAAACACCCAGACACAGAACAAATATCTGTAGATCATGCAAACATTTGTTCCGCGACGGGAATCAAACCCGCTACCTCCTGCGTCTCAGCCGGCTATACTGCGCCACGGAGGCAGTCGAATCTCTAATCTCTAATTAATTAACTCATTAAACAACGCTCTCTCATTAACTTAAAAAGCTAAATGAACAGAAGGTAGTCCTTCGTGTTTTAAAAAAGGGTAGGTTAGTTTATAGGGAGTGTTTGTTGTTTGAGTTTATGCTGAGTGTCCCAAAATGTAGTGATCTAGAAATCTAGAGATAGAGCACTCGTAGGGGCGCACCCTAATTACCCCAGCATGTTCTATTATACTCAAAAACTAGGTCATAATGAAATTACTCAGTAGCATATACATGGCCAGATTGTAATAATAGTAGGTACTAGGGTATTAATAAAACTGTACGCTAGGAATAAATTAAATTTAAAAATCTACTAGGTACTAGTGGTGCGCCCCGAACTGAGATCTTGCAAGTCTCCCATAACAACAAAAATATATTATTAATTCGTAATCTTTTAATATCACGATTCTCAACAGCAAATCAGGATAGTATATAACCTATATATATTATCTACATATTAACGTCAATAAAATTATCAACATTCCAAATTTAATTATATCTATTTATCTATCTAGTTTATAGTATATCAATTGTAATTGTAGTTTTATATAAACATAATAGAATTAAGGCTAATATTTTAAAGTTCTGTATTCTTGTTTTTTGCTGTAATAAACATTTTTCATTTTCATTTTATCAAAATAGTGCCCCGAAATAAACAACCAACTTACTTGACCTGCAGTTTCATTCAAATTACAGGTAACGAGATTTCATGTTAAGTGGTTATTCTTTTTAGGGGTACAAAATGCAGTTATTCTGGGTTTCAGACTTCTGCCTATATTTGTCACTAAAGCTACACGAATACCAAATTTCATCATTGTGGTGTCCCTGGTGTACCCTGTGAATTTTGTCATAGTTTTGCTTTTAGTGTGGCTAATAACTCAAAAACTACAAGAATTAAACTAAAAATAAAAACGGGGTTGAAATTTACTAATGAAGACCTTTCATATGACGTCCCATTTGACATAATAGTCTAATTTAATTTTTTTTTTACCTCTCTTGAACCCCAATATCTCAACAACCCCCCCAACATTTTTAGCTCATTTAGTCACACCAAAATTGTGCCATCACTATCTACCCATGTATCAAATTTCACGATGATCGGATCAACGCTTCGAAAGTTATCCTCGGACAAACAAACATTCAAACATACATACATACATACAACGCCAATTTGCCCAAGTTGATTTGGAGATCTCGCTTCGCTCGATCAATTAAACTTTATGCCCACTGCAGAGCATAGATCCTCCTCTATAGATCTCCAGAGCGAAAACTCTACGCTGATAAATCTTCTTCTTCTTAGCGTGTTAAGAGTTCTACGTTTTACGTTTACAGTATGTTGGACAGGTGTTTGGCCACAACAATAGCATTAAGTGAGGCGGTTATTAGATCCTCCATCGTGCAGGTGTTCGGGCACAAAGGGCACGTTAGCAAGTGCTGCATTGACTGCGTGGGATCACCGCAGTCGCACTGCGTTAAGTTAGGGTCCCTGAATCCCCATTTGCACATATTAAGTCTGCAGCGGCCAACCTGGGTGTGGAGCCTGTTTAAAGACTTCCAGACTGGCCGCGGCAGATCATGCTGATAAATTACTGCATTAGATAACCTTTATCGATTATGCCTTTTGAACTTCAGAATATTTTCAAAAGACACGGAAAATACATCCTAAGTATATTAAGCATAACGATAAACGAGCAAACTGCAGTTTTTCATTGAAATGTAAATTTGGATATTTTAATTATTTCGTACCGATAAAACGGTACGTGATATATCCCGTATTATAATAATGATTGAAATAAATCACGAAACTTTTCGGAATAAAATTTCGAAATATGATCTAGAGAGTTGTCCATTCATACTAATACCTAAAATTTAAATATGTTTAGTCGTTAAATACGTTTAGGAATCATTGTGCAAGCCGGACTTGGTATGATATTATATTTATTCTGTATTCTGAGATGCTAACGATATCTTTCCATGCCTTGCTAGTTGCATATCGAGATTGCGTTTTGTGCAATGTAGATTGAACCGGCTAGACCACCAATCGCAAAGGCAGGCCGTATCTCTCTATTTTATTGAAGTTAACTTACTCTACTATTTCCCACCGCGGCTTTACTCGTGTTGGTACCTACCTGAGTAAGGCCTTATGCAAAATAACGAATATTTGTCTACTAAACGCATCAGCATACAAAAAGGCTTCTCGGGGATTGTTTGATATGTTGTAACTTGTAACATAAAACTAGATTAAGAATATTTAACTTATTTAATTCGTGATTAAATATAACTTTGAATCTATTACGAATATATCTTGAATCTTGAAAATGAAATGCTTACGTTGTCGGTCTGTCCATGACATCGGAGCTCTCAAACGAATGCCCCGATTTCAAAGCGCATTTTTATAAACGGAGTTTCTGAGATAATACTCGTACTCACCTAAATCAATAACTCTTCTTAGGGTTAGGCTCGCCTTTAAACATATTTATTTTGTAAGCTGTTTCTGTATTGAGGGCTTAGCCAAGTTACATTCGATTAGCGATGACGCTAGTCGATAAGCCCGAAAATGTATGGGATTGACACATGCTATAGAAATATCACGTGATATATTGACAACAAACCTATGTAGAAAATGAATAGATTCGAAGCGAATGTAACTTGGCTAAGCTAAAGAATAAAGAGATTTGATCTAAACTAAAATTTGACTAGATACAGTTGTATATAAATAACTAGTGGTTCGCCCTGAACTGAGATCTCGCGAGTCTACCATAAAAACAAAAAAAATATTATTCGTAATCTTTGACCATCAAAATAGTGCCACGATATAAATAACCAACTAACTTTACCTACAGTTTCATTCAAATTACAGGTAACGGGAGTTCATGTTAATTGTTTAACCTTTTTTGTGGTACAAATTGCAGTTATTCTGGATTTCAGAGTTTTGCCTATATTTGTGTTACTTAAGCTACACGCATGCCAAATTACAGCAGTGTGGGGTCACTAGTGTACACTGTGAATTTTGTCAAAGTTTCGTTTTTATTATGGCTAATAACTGAAAAACTACAAAAACTTTACTAAAAATAAAAACAAGGTCAAAATGTACTAATGAAGACCTTTCATTTGACGTCTTACTTGACCTAACAGTCTCATTTTCATTTTTTTTTTACCCCTCTTGAACCCCAATATCTCAACAACCCCCCAAAAAATTTAGCTTATTGAGTCATACCAAAATTGTGTCATCATTACCTACCTTTATACCAAATTTCACGATGATCGGATAAACGCTTCGAAAGTTATACAAACAAACATACATACATGCATACGACGCCGATTTGCCCAAGTTGCGCTCGATCAACTAAAACTGAATATAAACGTTTTTGACCTTCTTTAGTTTTTTACATGCCGTGCCATATCTCCAGTTACTGACCTAATAAGGTGACCAAGAAGCACAAACGAACATCTGGATTCACACTTCAAATTTGTAGGAATTCTATAGAACTTTTCTGGAACCGGTTAACCTCTGTACTAGAGCCTGTTAAACGGATTCATATGAATAGTCACCCTATAATTGAAGACTACTGAAATAAGACAAATCGCAACTGATTATAACGGCCTCTACTGGACATCTTCTTAGTCCTTTCCAGAGTATTACACTAAGGCCGGCTTGCACAACGATCCCTAAACGTATTTAGCGACTATACGTATCTAGCGATGTTTAAATTTGACGTATTTGTATGATTTGATTACTCCTTTAATCATATTTAGCTACACAATAGGTCATTGTCATCGTTAAGCAAGTCACCTTAAATATGCGAAATATTTTATATCCAATATATGAACGCTTGTAATTACCACGAGTAAAGTCTTGCATAGAGGATAGGTTATATGAAGTTAAGGTGCCAAATTGCATAGTTTAGCACTTTAAGAACATAGTGTTTCATTTGCTTTCATTATTTTTTCTTTAGGCATATATTTTATCCCATAAGGGTATGTTTATAGGTGCTATTCATAGGTTGAGTGTCCAATACGTCCTTGCATAACCTAACCTAACCTAACATTTCTTATACATGAATAACTTATTTCTCTAATCGAACAGTGTATAGGTCAGGTTAGCTAACTACCGTCCGTCACTACTGCTCAATATTTGACTAAGAAACAAACGAGGTCGACTAAAGAAACATTCGATTCCCATGACTCCACACTATACAAACAGTGTCATTTAGTCTAGTCAACAAGTTCAAAAACGTGAAAAATAGAGATAAAGGTCCTAAAAATATGAGCGATGGCTCATTCGATTCGGAATCACCTCTAGAAAAATATTTTTGAAGGATTTTGGTGCAGGTAAAAAATTGCAATTGTTATTAACAAAATAAGATGAAAAAAAAATGATATTTCGTTTTTTGTTAATAACTCGAAAAATATTAACATATATGTTAATATTTTTCGAGTTATTTTATAATTTATTAGTTATTTTTTATAGTTTAGAGCAATTTTGAAAAAAAGCTCGTTAAAGAGGAGAAAATTTCCAATAAAAAAGTCCTAACTTTCGGAACTCTACCTCCATTATTTATAATTTTAATTTGACGTTGAAAATAGGGCTCCGCGCGGCTGTTACGGCATGCGCGCGCCGCCGCTAAAGAGAGTTCAACAACAAAAATAATTTTTTTATAACATAAAATGTGATTTTAAAAATTTGAAAAAAATCTGGTATTTTCTTAACACTTGTAAGAATCGAGCCCTGAAGAAAAAAAAGTTTAATCACCATTTTTCAAAAAGTTATTCAATTGTTAACTAACAATTTTTTCCCCGATCTCCATTGGCATAAACAATGGGATGAAAGGTATAAATAATTGGCCTATAAATTTTAAACTTCGTGGAGCCCTTTTGATATATGTACTTTATAAGATCCTGCGATAAATTTTTATAAAAGTTTATTAATTTGTTAATTATGATTTTTTATACCTATTGAAAAATTAAAAATCTAAAAAATGTTGATAATATTATTTTTTTAAATTAATATTTAGCTATGCCTGTTTTCACATTAAACAATGGCAGTAATTAACATAGGTTATGAATTTTTTTACGTAATTTTTTTATAAAATTGTTTTAAACAAATAGAGAAATTCAATATTTTTGAACATTTTTTTTTGCTATTTTGTTGTCTATAAAAAATTATGAGTTAAACATTTTTTTTTCTTAATTTTAATTTTTAATTGATTAAAAACGATTTTTTTATAGTTTGATTGTTTAAATAATTAGTTAAGAAAAAATTTTGCCTTTCAAAATCATAATTTACACTTTTAAATAGTTTGGCAAAAAAATATTTTTTTTTATTACGTATTTAATTGTTTATTAGTTTAACAATTTGTTATAAACAAATATTGACCAACGTTAATCACGTTTTTAACGTTAACGTTAAAAAATTATAAAAACAGCTATATATAAAAAAGTGCAAAAAAAAAGAAATTTTTTATTTGCACAAAAATTATAAAAATAGCTATATATAAAAAAGTAAAAATTAAAAGTGTTAAAATTTCTTTTTTTTTGTACTTTTTTATATATATAGCTGTTTTTATAATTTTTTTCTGCTTTAGAAAAAAAATATAACATTGGTCAATATTTGTTTATAACAAATTGTTAAACTAATAAACAATTAAATACTTAATAACAAAAAAAAAAATTTTTGCCAAACTATTTAAAACTGAAAATTATTATTTTGAAAGGCAAAATTTTTTCTTAACTAATTATTTAAACAATCGAAATATAAAAAAATCGTTTTTAATCAATTAAAAATTAAAATTAAGAAAAAAAATTTTTTTTTTAAAATCATAATTTTTTATAGACAACAAAATAGCAAAAAAATAATTTTCAAAAATATTGAATTTCTCTATTTGTTTAAAACAATTTTATAAAAAAATTACGTAAAAATTCATAGTCTATGTTAATTACTGCCATTGTTTAATGTGAAAACAGGCATAGCTAAATATTAATTTAATAAAATAATATTATCAACATTTTTTAGATTTTTAATTTTTCAATAGGTATAAAAAATCATAATTAACAAATTAATAAACTTTTATAAAAATTTATCGCAGGATCTTATAAAGTACATATATCAAAAGGGCTCCACGAAGTTTAAAATTTATAGGCCAATTATTTATACCTTTCATCCCATTGTTTATGCCAATAGAGATTGGGAAAAAAATTGTTAGTTAACAATTGAATAACTTTTTGAAACATGGTGATTAAACTTTTTTTTCTTCAGGGCTCGATTCTTTCAAGTGTTAAGAAGATACCAGATTTTTTCCAAATTTTTAAAATCACATTTTATGTTATAAAAAAATTATTTTTGTTGTTGAACTCTCTTTAGCGGCGGCGCGCGCATGCCGTAACAGCTGCGCGGAGCCCTATTTTCAACGTCAAATTAAAATTATAAATAATGGAGGTAGAGTTCCAAAAGTTTGGACTTTTTTATTGCAAATTTTCTCCTCTTTAACGAGCTTTTTTCAAAATTGCTTATATGTTAATATTTTTTGAGTTATTAACAAAAAACGACATATCATTTTTTTTTCATCTTATTTTGTTAATAACAATTGCAATTTTTTACCTGCACCAAAATCCTTCAAAAACATTTTTCTAGAGGTGATTCCGAATCGAATGAGCCATCGCTCATATTTTTAGGACCTTTATCTCTATTTTTCACGTTTTTGAACTTTCAACAATTTAAAAAACGTGAAAAATAGAGATTACTCACTAGAGTAATTGTTATAGCTACGAACGATATATTACGAGCTGTTATATTACGAGTACGAACGTAGCTGTTATTGTTTTTTTTTTTCAGTGATAGTCAAGCGCTTGACCACTACCTTACCTGTTACTTAGTTATACAGATGGTGTTTTGCTTTTATACTACCTGAAGATGGAACAAGCATACGTCCCAAGTCCCACCCGATGTTAAGCGGTAACCACAGCCTATAGAAAAGTATTGCGTCGTAGCGTAGGTCATGCACCTTAGAAACGTGTCCTACGATGCACTACCCTGCGTCCATCAACTTAAAGTATACAGTTGTGAAGCCTCATGTACCTGTAATTTCATCGGAAACTATACCCTTCATACCGAAACACAGCAACGCTGCTTGGCGGTACAAATAGGTATGGTGGTAGTATTTCCCCTGGCGAGCCCTTTCACAAAGAATTCTATTACTCTGTGTATGTGGTGTGATCGAAGATAGAGCAAGCTTGCCTAGAAAGAACCTATTCACTCTCGACTTGAAGACTCCGAGATTATACTGGTTCGGAAAAACGGACGCCAGAAGAGTTCCACTCCTTTCTTGTTCTAACAAATAAGTTGAAGCAAATCGTTTGGTACGCAAAGAGTATGCTGAACAGGTGTACGAGTAGGTGTTACTTTTCAGTACGTCTACTTGTCCGGTAGTGGAAGGGGAAAGGAGGGATAAGGTCATGAAGATCTTGCGCATATTCACCTAAATTAATATTGTAAAAACTGAAAATCTGGCTAACCGTCGTCTGTGCTCTAGACTTTGTAGGTATATTGGCCTCCACTAGGGAGTCATCGACAATGAACCTAGCAGCACGTCGCTCACCATTAATTCTTTATCTTCTGATTATTCTATGATCTTTGACAATTTTCTATAGCTAAATAGTAACTTTGGACAAGCCATATGGAAGTCTGCTCGTATCGTGCCAGTATTCGAAAGTGGGGACAGATCCAGCGTAGAAAACTATCGACAATTTAAATTTTACTCACTCTGTCGAAACTTTTCGAACGGTTGGCTCACAACATTATCTACCCATCCTTACACAATATTATTATACCCAGAACAGCATGGTTTTGTAAAATGGAGATTTACTACTATTAATAATAATCTGCAGAGCTGGTCACCAGCCCGGAGAGTCCCTTAGACATGTGCTTTCGGGTTGTTCGCACCTTGCTAACTCTGAGTACTTGCATAGACATAATCAAGTGGCCAGAATTATCCGTCAGCAGCTTGCTCTTCAGTATGGCCTTGTTGGACCTGAGGTGCCATATTATAAATATGTTCCAGAGCCAGTTCTTGAAAATGGCCGTGCACGCTCTATTGGGACCGGTCTATCATCACGGATAGGACTATTGTTGCTAATAAGCCAGATATCGTGCTGGTAGACCGGTCAGAGCGCCGAGCGATTCTTGTTGATGTTACTATCCCACATGATGCTAATCTCGTGAAGGCCGAGAAGGACAAGGTAAGCAAGTACCTTGACTTGGCTCATGAGATTACCGCCATGTGGGATGTGGAATCAACGATTATCGTTCCGATAGTTGTGTCGGTCAACGGACTGATAGCGAAGAGCCTCGACCAATATCTTACGAGGCTCTCGCTAGGAAGTTGGATCAAGGGTCAGATACAGAAGGCGGTACTCCTGGACTCGGCACGCATAGTCAGAAGGTTCCTCTCTCTGCAGCCCTAGCCACCGATCGCTTGGGCTTTGCTTCGCGGTCGGTGGTTTACCGTTTTTATAAATATATTTTTTACTATAATGTTTGTTTATCGTAAGATACTTTGTAGTGAAAATTTTATTTTTATAAACGAGTTTTAAAATAAATATGTGTGAATAATAATAAAAATGGCTGGACATTTCACACAGTGCTCTCTAGCCCCAACCTAAGCAGAGCTTGTACTATGGGAACCAGATAACTGATAGAATACTTATATACTTTTTTTTTGTAAATACATACTTATAATATATAGAAAAACAACCAGACCCGGAACAAATATCTATCAGATCATACAAACATTTGTTCCGCGGTGGGAATCGAACCCGCTACCTCTTGCGTCTCAGTCGGCTGTTCACCCACCGCGCCACGGAGGTCGTCTAATAACTATTAATCTAATAATATACACTAGATATCTCTTTGAAGGATTAGTCTCCAATAAACAAACAGATAGTGTGTACACTGACTTTCGACAGAGTGGACCATAAAATACTCCTAGAAAAATTGGCTTTTAATGGTATACGAGGTAACTTATGGTAATGGTTCAAATCTTATATTACTAACCGTACCCAAAAGTTGGTTACCAGCGACCACGAGTCCGAATGTATACCCGTTAGCTCTGGAGTCCCACAAGGATCCATCCTGGGTCCTTTACTTTTCACACTTTTTTACACCACTGCTTTATGCAGACGATTTAAAAATCTTTCATACCATAGACAATACTTGTGACCACCGTAGATTCCAGAAATACCTTGATCGATTCACTACTTTCTGTACTGCTAATAAATTAATTCTCAGCATTAACAAACGCAAAGCTACTAAATTTACCAAAAAAAGATACGTTATTCTGTCTTCCTACAATTTATGTGGTATGCAGCTTGGCATGGCTGAAACCATAAGAGATCTAGGAGTCAATTTAGACAGCAAACTGCAACTCAAAGTACACGTTGACATTATTGTCAGTAAAGGTTACACAATGTATGGATTTATTATGAGATCCAGCACAAAATTTACTCGAGCCTCCACTTATCTATACCTTTATAAATCTCTGATTAGATCACAACTGGAGTATGCTGTGCCTATCTGGAATCCGCTATATGCCAAATATAATAACATCCTTAAATTTTTTCAAAAAAGTTCTTGCGCTGTACCCATTACAAAAGTACCCGTAGTAATAGTCGCTTGACATTTATGAACAACTACTTAATAAATATAAATTACTTAAGCTTAACCTTAGATGCTCACAACTAGAAACAATGTTGCTCTATGATCTTTGCCATAATATATATGATTGTATCCCTATTGTTACCATACTTTATTATAGAGTTCCTATTAGAACGCATTGCCGTAATCTCTACCGTTTGTTCTATAAGAAAGAAAGAAAGAAAGAAAATACATTTATTTGACTCACACATAGGACAGACCATTCAGAACAGAACAAACATACCTACTTACATAAAGACTATAAATTATTAAAAAGAAAAGAAAAATTATATAAACACATGAAAAAACACATGATAATATTTTTTGTAGTTAGGTATAGATAGGTACATACAATATGGTCTTCCGTGCTGTGTGGGCCAAACAGGCCCCATCTCAGCGTATTGCTGCCAACCATCCGAGGAAGGTAAGCAGCTATACTTCCCGCGGTCGTACCAATGCTGGTAAACGCTCGTCCTTATTTCGACTAGTTGATTCGTTTAACACTAAATTCAATATCCTAGACATTGCGGCAACGCGACCTGGTGAGTTTAAAAAATAATTACTTCAACTTTCATATAGAAAATAAGTACTTAACTATGTACCTACTTTTCATTACATAACCTAAAAACATAATACTGTTACGAGCTGAGGGTTCGGGATAAAATAATGGGAATCGATCCAACCAAAATAATACTTTTATTCAACACGATGACGATGAATACACGAACTTGGTCACACGTATCACAACACACTAATTCACACCACTTGTACACCACTTAAAGTCACCGAAATGATCGCACGTATAGCTTAATCCAGACTGACTCGCGAGACCCTTCCACACGTCAGTCCTCCAGGGCCTCGCTGAGACTCACTCAGACTGACTCAGACTGACTGTCCGGCCATCTCTCCGGCCTATTTATATCGTACACATTTCGATTGTTCGAGAAGGATCTCGATCGTTCCAGGAAAAGGGTCGGTCCCTCGACACAATGGCCACTCCATTGTGCGCAACCGCAGACAATAACAACAATAACGCAGCAAGACAAAAGCGTTCGAGAAGTTACGATTATTACTCATTGTTTAACAGCCTCGGCGTAATACTGCCCCCTCCTAAAACATGCTCGTCCCGAGCATTCTTAGCCCCATATCGCGGCAGCCGATCAACATGAACAATTTTAGGCGCACCTCGCGCTGAAGATGTAGCAACTAGAGGAGCCACATTGCCGTCTCCAGTACTTCAGGACACCCAGAGTCCCTTTCTCATCAGCGATCCCAATTCCAGCCTCCAAAACACGGCTCTCATGATTTCTATCTGTTCTTTCACTTCCTGGAATTCCTTTCCAGATGAACCGAACGATTCCCTCATCAGTCGAGCACGCTCTTATGGCCAACGTCGCTGATCTTCCTGTTGACGACGCTGCTCTTCTTTATCCTGACGTCGCTGTTCCTCTTGCAACCGAGTCTGCTCCACCTGTTCATGTCGCTGTTCCTTCTGCAACCGAGCCTGCTCTTCCTGCTGACGACGCTTCTCTTCTTAATGCTGACGGCGCTGTTCCTCCTGCAACCGAGCCTGCTCTTCCTGCTGACGACGCTGCTCTTCCTTATCCTGGCGTCGCTGTTCTTCCTGCAACCGAGCCTGCTCTTCCTGCTGACGACGCTGCTCTTCCTTATCCTGACGTCGCTCTTCTGCCTGCAACCGAGTCTGCTCTTCTTGCTGATGACACTGCTTTTCCTTATCCTGACGTCGCTGTTCTTCCTGCAACCGAGCCTGTTCTTCTTGCTGACGACGCTGCTCTTCCTTATCCTGACGTCGCTGTTCTACCTGCCAACGTCGCTGCTCTTCTTGTTCACGACAAAGCATGGCTATAATATCAGCAAGATCGCCTGTCACAGGAGCTTGGCCCACGGCTGATGATGATGGTGCTCCAAATGATTCGGCGGCGGCTGATTCCATCTCCATCGGCTGACGACTCTGCCGAGCTTCTTGAACCGGAGAATCTCCAAACCGCCTTTCATCCATTTCCTGTTGTCGTTGACCTCTCATCCGGACATCGTCCACATTATCCTTTGGTAGAACCGGCATTATTTTATCCCACTTCTGACACCAAATTGTTACAAGCTGAGGGTTCGGGATAAAATAATGGGAATCGATCCAACCAAAATAACACTTTTATTCAACACGATGACGATGAATACACGAACTTGGTCACACGTATCACAACACACTAATTCACACCACTTGTACACCACTTAAAGTCACCGAAATGATCGCACGTATAGCTTAATCCAGACTGACTCGCGAGACCCTTCCACACGTCAGTCCTCCAGGGCCTCGCTGAGACTCACTCAGACTGACTCAGACTGACTGTCCGGCCATCTCTCCGGCCTATTTATATCGCACACATTTCGATTGTTCGAGAACGATGTCGATCCTTCCAGGAAAGGGTCCGTCCCTCGACACAATGGCCACTCCCCATTCTGCGAAACCACAAACAATAGCAACAATAACACAGCAAGACAAAAGCGTTCGAGAAGGTTCGATTATTACTCATTGTTTAACAGCCTCGGCGTAACAATACGTATAAGTAACCCGTGGTAAACTGTGCTGGTGTCGCAATTATCCTTCTTATACTGTATAACTTAGGTATATTTTTTATTGTGGCACTGTTTGTATACCCTAATAAATTTAAAAAAAAGTAGATTCCGATATTACTGGTAAAGTGCACACATGATGAATATGCATAATATTTTTTGTTAAGATAAAATATCGCTCGCCATACAATCCAATAGACCATCACACACGGCAAAGATAATATATATTTTCATCCTACAGTATCTTAAGATACTGATATTATATATGGATATTTCATCTTATGATATGAAGAATGTCATAAGATACAAAAGGTTCTTATACAGTATCGTTAGAGACTTTCAAGTTAATACACGGATTGCATATATTAACATATCTTACCCGTGTGTGAAACCCTATGATACTATAATATAGTAACTTAAGATGTCGTAACTTAAAATATAATAGCATCTTCGACGTTTCTGACGCGCTTTAAACGTGTTCACCAGTCATTTTCAACATTTATAATAGAGGGGCGACTACGTAGACTGTTAGGTGACGTGATTTCGTTAAGTGCTTATGCATACCTGACGCAGGATGAAGGGTGGCGTATCGCTCGCACTCTCCAAGACACTTATCTTGACATACTTAGCTAAAATCAAACCAAACCAACCAAAAGGTTTGAATACCTAAATGTGTCAGGTTTGGTTTTTCCGAGCAGTTTCAGTTAATGCAGTCAAGGTCATTAAACAAAGTTTATTATATTATATTTTATTATATTATATTTTATTATATTTTTGTATATATTATTTTATTTATTATATTCATAATATTAATAGTTTCTTTAGGTATATTTCGTTTTATTTGTTTAAGACATTTGTACATATTTATGATACTTAAATGTACAATCACCTACCTTTAAAATCATCTCTCTCTCTCTAGCCTCTAAGGTTTGCTGGAAGAAAACTCTTCTTAGGGTTAAGCTCGCCTTTGTACATGCCCTCGATTTCTGTACTTTTTAATGTATTTTCTTGTGTACAATAAAGAAAGTTGTAAGTTCTTGGTTAAAGTAAGTATTCTTAAATAATTTTGTGGCTGGCAATAACTTAACTAGGTAATTGCCCACCCATGCGAAGCTACTAAGATCCCGATGGCCGTAAACCGGACGTCCGGCAGCGAGGTGGGTGGACGACATCGTTAAAGTCGCGGACCGTCAATGGGTGAGACTAGCGCAGGATCGTGGCGGATGCCACAAACTTGGGAAGGTATATTGACCCCGCAGTGGGTGAAGTCGGGCTGTGGTTGATGATGATGATGATGACTGTGACCTCTTTCATTTTCAAATAGACATAAGGATTTGTGATTTTATGAATACAATGAGTTTTAAAATTAACTTACGATCCCAGGGCTGTAAATCGCATTTACGGAACCGTCATCGAGTTTACAATGACCAACTTTCAGAGCATGAGTTGAAAAGGTATTTTCTGCTTGCTCTAAGTGCAATAGCTTCTTATGTTGGGATCATTTTGTGAATTTAGAGTCATTTAATAACTGCTCATTTCATAACAGCACTGTAGACGAAATCGCCAAAGAGCTTTACGTACGAGCTTCTTTGACGTGCTCCAGATGTTCACTGATGATACTGTTACGCCGAGGCTGTTAAACAATGAGTAATAATCGTAACTTCTCGAACGCTTTTGTCTTGCTGCGTTATTGTTGTTATTGTCTGCGGTTGCGCACAATGGAGTGGCCATTGTGTCGAGGGACCGACCCTTTTCCTGGAACGATCGAGATCCTTCTCGAACAATCGAAATGTGTACGATATAAATAGGCCGGAGAGATGGCCGGACAGTCTGAGTCTCGAGTCGGAGTTAGTCTGAGTGAGTGAGTCTCAGCGAGGCCCTGGAGGACTGACGTGGAGCAGGGTCTCGCGAGTCAGTCTGGATTAAGCTATACGTGCGATCATTTCGGTGACTTTAAGTGGTGCACCAGTGGTGTGAATTAGTGTGTTGTGATACGTGTGACCAAGTTCGTGTATTCATCGTTTAGTGCTGAATAAAAGTGTTATTTTGGCTAAACCGATTCCCATTATTTTATCCCGAACCCTCAGCTCGTAACAATTTGGTGTCAGAAGTGGGATAAAATAATGCCGGTTCTGCCAAAGGATAACGTGGACGGTGTCAGGACGAGAGGTCAACGACAACAGGAATTGGATGAAAGGCGGTTTGGGGAGTCTCCGGTTCAAGAAGCTCGGCAGAGTCGTCAGCCCATGGAGATGGAATCAGCCGCCACCGAACCATTTGGAGCTTCATCATCATCACCCGTGGGCCAAGCTCCTGTGACAGGCGATCTTGCTGCTATTATGGCAATGCTTTGGCGTCAAGAAGAACAGCGTCGACAGCATAAAGAAGAAAAGCATCGTCAACAGGAAAAACAGGCTCGATTGCAGGAAGAACAGCGTCGTCACCAGGAAGAGCAGGCTAGGTTGCAGGAGGAACGACGCCGTCAGCATTAAGAAGAGAAGCGTCGTCAGCAGGAAGAGCAGGCTCGGTTGCAGAAGGAACAGCGACATGAACAGGTGGAGCAGACTCGGTTGCAAGAGGAACAGCGACGTCAGGATAAAGAGGAGCAGCGTCGTCAACAGGAAGATCAGCGACGTTGGCCATAAGAGCGTGCTCGACTGATGAGGGAATCGTTCGGTTCATCTGGAAAGGAATTCCAGGAACTGAAAGAACAGATAGAAATCAAGAGAGCCGTGTTTTGGAGGCTGGAATTGGGCTCGACTGATGAGGGAATTGTTCGGTTTGTCTGGAAAGTAATTCCAGGAAGTGAAAGAACAGATAGAAATCATGAGAGCCGTGTTTTGGAGGCTGGAATTGGTATCGCTGATGAGAAAGGGACTCTGGGTGTCCTGAAGTACTGGAGACGGCTATGTGGCTCCTCTAGTTGCTACATCTTCAGCGCGAGGTGCGCCTAAAATTGTTCATGTTGATCGGCTGCCGCGATATGGGGCTAAGAATGCTCGGGACGAGCATGTTTTAGGAGGGGGCAGTATTACGCCGAGGCTGTTAAACAATGAGTAATAATCGTAACTTCTCGAACGCTTTTGTCTTGCTGCGTTATTGTTGTTATTGTCTGCGGTTGCGCACAATGGAGTGGCCATTGTGTCGAGGGACCGACCCTTTTCCTGGAACGATCGAGATCCTTCTCGAACAATCGAAATGTGTACGATATAAATAGGCCGGAGAGATGGCCGGACAGTCTGAGTCTCGAGTCGGAGTTAGTCTGAGTGAGTGAGTCTCAGCGAGGCCCTGGAGGACTGACGTGGAGCAGGGTCTCGCGAGTCAGTCTGGATTAAGCTATACGTGCGATCATTTCGGTGACTTTAAGTGGTGCACCAGTGGTGTGAATTAGTGTGTTGTGATACGTGTGACCAAGTTCGTGTATTCATCGTTTAGTGCTGAATAAAAGTGTTATTTTGGCTAAACCGATTCCCATTATTTTATCCCGAACCCTCAGCTCGTAACAATACTTTGGCTGGAGTACATGAAGCGATATCTGGTGACCAAGGATTGCCGGCCGATTATACATTGGATGAGCTTTTTTTTGTAGATCCAAATCTACTGACTAGTACTTACTGTGTATTTATGGAATTTACGATATGCATAGCCAAATGATTTAGCATTTTAATAAGATATTTTTCAATTATTACGCATTATAGGAAAAACAGCTACGAATTTTCACAATTTCATACTTATCTCTTTGACGACCTCCGTGATGCAGTGGGCGAATAGCCGGCTGAGACGCAGGAGGTAGCGGGTTCGATTCCCGCCGCGGAACAAATGTTTGCATGATCTACAGATATTTGTTCCGGGTCTGGTTGTTTCATATTATAAGTATGTATTTACAAAAAAAAATGTATATAAGTACTCGTATTCTATCAGTTATCTGGTTCCCATAGTACAAGCTCTGCTTAATTTGGGGCTAGATAGCGCTGTGTGAAATGTCCAGCAATATTTATATTTATTTATATTTATCTCCGAGCAGTGATTTTTGAGTTACGATGGTATTCATTTTTGGGTCCGACATGCTAATTAGGTTATTTTTATGAGATCAAAAATAAACTTTTATCCGCAGTCGCTAATCAGGAGGTAATGTTGTCAATGCCAGCGATGACGTCATGATTGTCGACTTATAATGGGGTAAAACCTATCGCAGTAATAGTCTTTCTACGAATCGAAAACGATTGAATGTGCAATAGTCTTCGATTTCGTAGGGCGCTCTTACGCGCAATAACATAAAATTATGTGCGATTCCTTTTTTGTTCCACTGATTGATTTGTAAAAGCAAAGCAATAAAGGTTGGAAACCAAAAATATTATAGAATTAACCATTTTTCATTAAACTTGCAATGAAATTAATTCAATTTATTCGCACGGCAGAGAATACTTGTCGTTCAAGAGACTTATCTGGCAGGAAGCTAAGGTAATTAATTTCCACCCCACAGTGTTTCTTACGAATACTAAAGTTTTCGATCACTGATTAACCTAATCATATAAAAATCATTACGTTTATAAAAAGCGAATCTTAGAGTATTTTGATAGATAGTGCTTATTCGCTTATGTAAGTCGGTTCAGCCATACGTATATTGTTTTGTACACGTGATCTAGATAAAACGAATTAATGTACTATAAAAAAATCATGTCCATCCTTATTTAAACATAGCAAACTAGCTGAACCACCCGCGGCTTCACACGCGTAGTTCTTTAATAAAAACATTACCCTTCTTTTGCATAGTCAGGTAAAAGTAACCTATGACTTCATAATCTATTTGTATACCAAATTTAATCACAATCCGTCCGGCCGTTTAGTCATGAAAACGTAACAAACATATAGAGAAGACCGAGTTACTTTCGTATTTATAATAATTTGTATGGATGCTAAAAAAAATTGTACGAGAATAATTTATATTGGTGTGGGACAAATTCATATCCGTGAACAACCCAGACGGACTTAGTCCGTCCAGGCAATAGCAATCTTAATTCTGAGTCATTCCTTGTGCTGTGAAACGAATCCAACAAACAGACGCGAATTGTCCTGGTTGCTTCTTTGTGAAATGGTAGTAGGTAGATATTTGGTGTGGGTACGTCTGAATCACGATAACAAATCAACAGTTGTGAGTTGCTATTCCTTTTGACGTGAATAGGTACGTTTTCAAAATGGCTTCCACAGTGAGAGGCAATTCAAAAAACGAATGATAACAAAATCAGGGGATACAGTTTGGTGTTGCAGCTACATATCTATCATCTCCATTCAAAATTTAATTACACCACTGGATTGCTAAAGAATCAAAGCATTCGTTACGCTAAATCAGGACTGTTACGTATCGGGAGCGGTGGAGGAGGATCGCCGACATTTTGAGGTCATTTTGCTGCGTTTCGAGATTTTCATTTAGTATGAGGACTTCTTAGTGTTCAAACATGACTATCATTAAAACATACATAAAATAACGTATTATATATTTTGTTTAGAAAATATTACCTGTTACGTACACGTATTCACTTACAACACATGGCCGGGTCCATGAGTTCCATGACACAGCCACACCCCATTTTTTGAATAAACTGACTTCAAAAAAGGAGGTTTTCAATTAGTTTTTTTTATGTTTGTTATCTCAAAACTCCGTTATTTATCAACCGATTTGGAAAAATCTTTCTTTACTTTCAAATCAAAATTGGTTCAGTAGTTTGGTAAAGTCTGTTCTTTTTTTATTAAAAAGTTACCTACTTGTTTTTAATTATGTAAGTACCTATCTATCACATCTTTACGTTGTTCCTATTTAATGGTCTTGTATAATGGTATGCATAAAGTAAATACCGACATACCTATTTCCTACTCTACTTCTCTGCTCTATCCATCTAGTGTTTGATTTTGGCAAACAGTATCTGATGTTAATAATACATAGGTACTTTCCCGAATATTTTTGAGCAATCGTGACCTATATAAGGTATATATTATTATTATTATCAGCCATTCGTGTCCCACTGCTGGGCAAAGGCTTCCCCCCATTCTTTCCAGACTTCGCGGTCCTGAGCTGATTGTGGCCAATCCGTTAGGAATTTATCCAGCTCGTCCCGCCATCTACGTTTCGGTCTGCCGCGTCGCCTTCTCGCTGGGTCAGGACGCCACTCGGTATATATACTTATATAAATTTCCTTACGGCTCTAGGGCCATAAATCGCATTTACGGAGCCGATATCGAGTTTACAACGACCAACTTGCAGAGCATGTAAAACAATTTACAAACTTAAATTACTTAAGAACTAATATTATTTTAAAACCTATATATAACTAAGTACGCATTTTATAACGAAACGAAACTTTTTAAGCCAACTTAGCAACAGCAAACATTTTATTAAAACTTTATTATAGGTAGGCATTCTTATAAATAAAAGATTCTTGTCGGAATCTGAACAAAACAAAATTTATTTCTGTTTACACAGCCATTCATTCGCTGAAGCAAGTACCAAGCAACATCGCGTTACTAAGACTGAGGCGATGTGTGAAATGTATGAAAGAACGTGTTTAGTCTTGATGTAATACACCACATGCTGCTAGGTAAGCGCCTAGCACGTTTCGACCATTCTATGAGAGTAGTGTTTCGCTTCGGGGCTTTCGGGGCTCTATGGTGTAAGACATCGTTGTAATCGCATCGAATTAACAGTGCAGCCCGCAGCCAGGCTCCGGACTCTACGTACAAACGAACTGAGTTCATAGCCTATTACTTCTACAGGCGCAACGGCCTGTCTGCACGCGGTTTGTATGTGTAGGAATTTACTAAATAATCCGAGCCAGTCGAGCGGAACAGCGACTACATTATTGTTAGCAACTTACGTACGTGAGTCTATCATCTTTTGGCAATATTTGGTGTATTTTCACGACCGATAGAAGTAGGTACTTGTCTATTTATTAAAATAAAATTTAAATTCCATAATAATCTTTTTATAACTTTTAATTAGACTAATTCGCAAATACCTATACCCAGGCAGATTTTGTTATATTTTACGTTTTTTTTTCTATTTGTGTACTAGATTGATATAAATTTGAAAGTTCGGTATGTAGGTAGTATAATATCTGATATTGTGACACACACACGCAGCGAGCAGCGGTGACAATCGAGTGACGTCAGCACTGTTATACTTGCCTACCTACTGCTAGGCCTACTGCTACATTGCGGGGAACAATTAATTGACGGGGCTGGAAGTGTCGCTTCTTTACGCCCTAGCAATAAGTGGTTAGTATTCTTTGCCGCAGACGAGCAAACGTGCCCTACTGACACCAAATGAAATCAAAATGCGACGACGCGCCAACCACTGAATACGAAATAACATTGCTATTTGACAATAACGTAAGTACCTACTACAGTCCGCAATGTGGCGTCTAATTATACAATCAAACTATTCTCGAAACACGTTCTGTGAGCAACTATTATTCAGTAGGTAGTTCTCTCAGACTCAGAACAGAATCACACAGCTAGTCGTCGGACTCAATCGCGACGCAGGATAGCGCGAAAAAAAACCAATGCGGCGTTGCCACACCGTGCAGCCGAGCGTACGAGTAGCAGGTAGCCTCTCTACGATGCATAAAACGAACATAATTTTAATCAGTGTGTATGTTATTATACAACACTCTTTTGTACATGGCACCGTAGTATTTTCGTGGCTCACACATGTCGAAATACAAGCCTCATGTCCCATTAAGAAAATGACAGCAGTCTTACTGGAGACCAATTTGAATGTCAAGTTAAATATAAATAAGCTGGAAATAAACGAAATCATCAACCTGTTGAACTAAATTTGGTTATCTAATACTTTATACCAAACAGAAACACAAAAATTATTAGAGGTTTAGTCTCTGTCTCTACTTAAAAATATTAAAATAGTCAAACATAATGAAATGAAGTTAATTATTTTAGACGTGATTGGCATAATCGAAAATGTAGAGTAATGATTTCGATACACTTACCGCTAGCGGGGTCTACGTAGGCAATCTTCAGATCCAAGTTGATACTATCCGGCTGTTTTTCTTCGGTAGAGCTAAGTTCGTATTCCATTGGTACATCATCAGTTACGATATCACTTTTCGGCTGGCTTGTAGAGGCAGTCAGACTATGCGCTACACTCATTTTCGGAGCGTCTTCGTGCATCACGCACAATATCAGACGAGGCGACCAAGAAATACCGGCTTTAGTAGGTTCGATACGAGTACTACAATCTAAGACAAATTATATCCTAAAAACCGCCTGTAAACAGCGATTATACGTTTTAAAAACAAAATGTAGGTCTCTAGGCCACTTCACATACACTTTGCTATTCCGACCGACATAACGACTGGGCTCAGTGAAGCCACTGTGTTCATGACTGACATTGAAATATGTCGGTAAAGGGCAGTAAGATTAACCCATTTCGAAAATAACTGTGTCATGACCTAATTAGAATAAAATTTAAGTATAAAGTGTAGAAAAATATTAATACTAGCAAAAGTGATTATAAATACATCCGAGAAAGCAAAAAAATCCGAATGTTATAAGAAAACAACCTGAAAGTAATTGTTCATCTTTATTTCAAAGGATATGTGCAAGCTTGAAAAAATTATGTAAATGATGCAAAATTACTACGTTTGCTTACGAATACACAGCGTTGTGTAATAAATGACCGTTACTATTGCACAATCCTTTCACAAGGGCTCCGAATGTAGGTCAATCATTAAATGTATCAGTATACAGCT
Source organism: Philereme transversata (assembly GCA_963924445.1). Classification (NCBI taxonomy): domain Eukaryota; kingdom Metazoa; phylum Arthropoda; class Insecta; order Lepidoptera; family Geometridae; genus Philereme; species Philereme transversata. The sequence continues at coordinate 20,641,980 of OZ004348.1, read as the reverse complement.
ACGCATCGTAAATAAAATATTCATAAATACAGAAGCTTATACTAAAATATTAAAACTAATAAACATTATTAATATATCTAAGTATTTATCGGAATATATATCTTTACGGTCAGGAAATGTTAAAAAGTATTTCAATTGTTTTCGGCGTTTGCAGCGCCTTCTGATGAATCTAAACCTTTTTATGTATGTAGTTACACTAATATTCACTAGATGGAGTTCCTGTGGACTGGAACTAAATCATACTTATTTCCACCAAAGAATAATAATTTACTAGATTAAATATTTAAGAATAATAAATATACTAGCTTGTTTAAAAGTTATATTTTTAAAATGTTTTTTGTAGAGCTGCTCTACCAATCTTGGTACAGAAGTATTGTATTTCCGTAAACCGTGGCTCCACCTAGTGAGCTAAATTTGACTGATCTAACATTCCGTCTAAAAAGTTAAATCCAAAAGCGCCAAAATTATAAAATAAATACCTAACTATTGGTCATTTAAATACGTGAAGAGAAAACTTTGTATCTTTTAAATGCTTATTGCGCGCACGGAGTGTGAGATTTGGCATAGTTAAAGTGTATATGGAGAAAGATGGGAGTATGCTAATATATATAATATAATGCGACCACTGTACACAGGAAACTAGTCACCAACTTCTGTTTTAGTTCTACGAATTTATGTAGGTAATATTTTTGTACAGTACTATAGGGCCATATAAACACACGCTTTCTCAAGCAGATCCTACGGTTATGGTAGGATTAAATCACTGAAGATCAGGATAAGGACACGCAAAGTGAATGTCCAGCAAAGGAATGTAGTAGGAGAATTTGAGGGGGAGGACTGGTAGGTATTGCCAGAACTGGAACAGAACGAAAAATTATACTGAGATTCCTGACACTGACACGAAAAGTTTGAAGTGGATCTATTGGTTGACTCAATGATGATCATTGTATATGTTCAGGTAGAAAGCTAACATAGGCTACTTTGCTTCTAGAAACAAAACTAATGCCACTAGAAGTTTCAAACTCAGTCGGAGAAAGAAACTAAAGGCCTATAAACTCCACTCATGGATTAGCACCTAATTCTGTTATAAGGATTTACCTTTTACCTGCCATGATTCCTGTGCAGGATAGGAAAGGAAATGATAGAACTGGTCAAAATCAAAATCTTTATATTCATTAAAATGAAAAGGATCAATTTGAAACGTCAATTTTCCTGCCTGTTCCTGCGCGACCAAGCCAGGAAAGAAGGGCAAGAAACAAGGCTGGTCGTTCTTTTTAATGATCCTTTTAGAATACATACAATAAATTACGTCTCAATTGTAACATATTTGAACGAGTTGAAGCAATTTCAATCCCAAGCTTCTCTATCATCTAAATAATCCGATATGTTGTAGTAGGCTTTTTTATAAAGATTTTGTTTAATTGAAGTTTATGATAAAAGACTTGTCCTTAGAACGATTTACTAACTTATATGGTGTCTACTAGAGGTCAGCAACAGCAGCATGCTCCTCCACTTCGCTGGAGTACATTCTCTGAGCAATGCAATATTGCAAGGATTGATGCTCCAGAGACCCTGAATAAATAACTATTGCAAATAACTAAATTTTATAACAATAAATTAAATTAAAAAATTAAAATATCGTGAGACGAGACTTTTGTCGGTCTCGACCAAAAAACCGAAAGTCTTTGATCAGAATGTGTTTCATTGATCACATACCTAATACAATATATATTTAGGTATCAGAAATCTATGCGGGAGGCCCATTTTAAACAGTGGACGATAAAATAAAAAAAAATCTATGTACCTAGGTATCTAGGATGTACAAATCAGAATAATAATTTGCAACAAATTTGTCAAATGAGATTTTATCAGTAACCTTATCAGTAAAACTATGTGTGTGCAGATGTCTCAGCTGGCTTACTTTTATATGTTTATACTAGTGGTTCGCCCCGAACTGAGATCTCGCGTAATCTTTTACTATCAAAATAGTTAAACGAAATGCATATCCAACTACTTGACCTACAGTTTCATTCAAATTACAGGTAACGGGAGTTCATGTAATTTGGTATTATTTTTTGGGCTACATGTTGTAGTTATTCTGGATTTCAGACTTTTGCCTATATTTGTGTTACTTAAGCTACACGCATACCACATTTCTTAATAACTTAAAAATACAGTTTAAACTAAAAATAAAAATGGGGTCCAAATGTACTTACATAGACCTATTATTAGACATGCCACTTGACACCCCCCCCCCCCCCCCCTTGTAATGTTAGTAAAGGGCAAACAAGTGCCATTACCTTTGTTTTGTTTGCCTATGTGTTGTGTGTGTGTGGAATTTCTTTGATTAAGTATTTACGCGATGGGTTTTCGGTAATTGTCAAGTTCTTTCTTCAGTGCATAAAGCTGACAGTTCCCGAGAACCTTATTTGTGGCGGCGGCAGCAGCAGATGTTTCTGACAAGGCGAGGCTGAAAACCACCGTAGCTGAGCCCTCGACCTATTTACCACCCACCCTCACCTTAGTGCTACCTACGATAATGTACTAATGTTACTTAGAATTAAGCCTACTGTTAAACTTATCTAACTTTATTTAGTACTTATTGTACCTACCAACTTCTGTTAGCTTAATAGGTGTGTGTGTAAATAAATGCCCTTTTATTTTATTTATTTATTACCTAATTTTTAAGACCTTATTGTACCTACATTTGTTTACGCAAATAAATATCTTGTAATTGGTGTTCCTCAATAAATGCGTATTATTATTATTTTTATCTCTTATTTGGTCTTTTTCTACTTTAGCTTTATAATTAAATAAATCACTTTTTTTGTCATCTAAAAATATATGACGACCTCCGTGGCGCAGTGGGCGAATAGCCGGCTGAGACGCAGGTCGCGGGTTCGATTTCCACCGCGGAACAAATGTTTGTATGATCTACAGATATTTGTTCTGGGTCTGGATGTTTTTCTATGTATTATAGGTATGTATTTACAAAAAAAGTATATAAGTATTCTATCAGTTATCTGGTTCCCATAGTACAAGCTCTGCTTAGTTCGGGGCTAGATAGCGCTGTGTGAAATGTCCAGCTATATTTATTATTAAATATTTATTATATACAGACTCACTACCCTACATTAACAGCTTGTTATTTAATGAATGGCTTAATACGTACCTACAATAAAATGCGAGAATTTTACATTGAATCCTATGATTGAGGAAGTGGGCATTAAAACACATGTTTTTCTGTAAATATTTGTATTGATGTAGAATAGATTTAGATAAAACCATAATTATTTATCTTCAGTATTATAGGTAAAGATATTAGTAAAAATATAAAAATATTTTCCTAACAAATATGTACATGTCAGTTACGTATACAAGAGTAGACTCAACACCTAAGACTTAAATTATTAGACATTGAAAATGGAACACTACTAATAGACAAGAATACATCTCATAAAATAATTTTGATTTTAGAACAAAATAAATCAACGCGATGTGATTGCTAACATCAAAGAGGAAAAATAGTTAAGCGTTGGACTGTTTAGCGGCGCTAAGAAGCTCCCTAGAGATGATGATTCTTTGGATCTGGGATGTCCCCTCATAGATCTGGTAGATCTTCGCGTCCCGCATCAGCTTCTCGACCGGGTACTCGGTGTTGAATCCATTGCCACCGAACACTTGGACTGCATCCGAAGCCGCCTTGTTGGCGATCTCCGAAGCGTGACATTTAGCAACGGATGCAAGTACAGTGTTCTTTTGACCTGATAACAATGAATACATTTATAAGATACAGGTATGGAGGGTCGGCGAGCTATATGAATATTAGATTATTCGGGTCGACTTCGTATCGATCAGAAACAACACGTTTTCCATTTTTTACCGCGCCTCAGTGCAAAGGCCGTATAATTTCTATCGATTACCATACAGCGTTTTGATTACTGTAGATACCATTCATTCATACTTTACTTCATCAATAAAAGAACGAAAATAACCCCAAAAATTATACTAACGTATGATAATATTAATACTTAGGTATGTATTAATGCAATAATCCTAACTACCTAATGTAGCTCACATGAGATAATACAATCAATAACACGAAAAAAAATATTTTACAATTTTACCACCTTTAGGCACCAAGTAGACAAGTTAAAGTGGGACTGGGCGGGACACGTCTGCCGCACGTCGGAGAAGTTATGGGCAAAATCCACCACCGAGTGGATCCCAAAAGACAGAACACGACGCCGATGGAAAGACGAACTCGACTCGTATATAAAAGACTGGACCACACACGAGCATGATAGAGTGGAGTGGAAGGAGGGAAGGGAGGCCTTTGCACTGTAGTGGGACAGTACAGGCTCCAAATAATAATAATAATTTATTTAATATTTATTATTCAGTTTAGTGTACAAGAGCCGTAATAATAACACTTATTTGTCATCCAAAATGGCATCCTTTGAAAAACAAAATGGCGTCTTACCATGGTCTACCATCCAAGCGGCCTTCTGCCACGCGAGTCTAGCAGTCTCCACTCCAATAGCCATATCAGCTAGCAAGAAGGCGACGGCTTGGTGGTAAGCGATAGGCACTCCAAAAGTCTTCCTCTCCAGGGAATACTTTGTGGCCTCGTACAGGCACCGGTTAGCCAGTCCGGTAGCACCTGCAGCTACCTGCGAATGAACACAAAGTTTAATGTAGAGACGGAAACTGGATGGCATATTATTAAGACTATATATATAGGACTATATACATACTCTTAACCAAATCCTCGAAAAATATCAAGAATTTAATAAACCTTTGTACCTTGCCTTCGTGGATTACACGAAGGCTTTTGACAGCATTAACCATTCCGCCATCTTCACTGCACTTAAGAACCAAGAAATAGATCAAACTTATATCAACCTCATCGAAACCATCTACAACAACAGCACAGCTAATATCAAACTAACAACAGATGGACCATATTTTACAATCGACAAAGGCGTTAAGCAGGGTGCCCCGCTCTCCCCCAAACTCTTCACGAGTACTTTAGAAGACATTTTCAGAAAACTAGCAGTCTCTTGGAAACAAAAAGGTGTATCCATCGGAGATAAGAAGCTTACGAACCTGCGCTTCGCCGATGATATTGTTCTTTTTGCCCCCACAGCACAAGAACTCCAAAATATGCTCCAAGACCTGAGCACTGCAAGCCTTCAGGTTGGACTAATGATGAATCGGTCAAAGACACAACTAATGACCAACACCAACAAACAAAAAATTATGGTAGACGGGCAAGAATTATACTACGTTGATGAGTACATTTACTTGGGCCAGATTGTCTCCTTCGAAAACAGGCAAGATAAAGAGGTCGTCCGCCGCGTCGAAAATGCCTGGAGGAGCTTCTGGTCCATGAAGACGCTAATGAAGGGAGACCTTCCATTGTCACTTAAGCGTAAACTCATTGACATGTGTATTCTGCCCGTCCTTACCTATGGTGCCCAAACTTGGTCATTGACGGAATCTCAAAAGTCTAAACTCAAGGTTTGCCAAAGAGCTATGGAACGCAGCGTGCTAGGGGTAAAGAGAATCGACAGGATCCGCAATACCACACTGCGCGCGAAGACCGGCATCGCAGATGTTGGCGACAAGACTGCCAGGCTGAAGTGGGACTGGGCGGGTCACGTCAGTCGTATGGTCACAGACAAATGGGCAACAGTCGCCACACAGTGGGTGCCTGCAGATGGGCGTCGAAGCCGTGGCAGGCCGAGGAAGCGTTGGCGTGACGACCTCGATGCATTCCAAGATGGCTGGTGGGACGTGGCGAGTGATCGTGAGATGTGGAGGAACATGGGGGAGACCTTTGCCCAGCAGTGGGAAAGTATAGATTAAATATATATATATATATAGGCCAAGGCTCTTGACAGACGGCACCAACCAATAAACATCTTTGATTCCTTTTCAATATAATTACTGCTAATAAGTGTTAGCGATATGTACTCGGCGCATCACTAACGGCTCCCGTAAAGGCTGCTAAAGCGAGCTTGATACCAATATTATCGTTGCTTATCCCATGTTTTATAACCCGTCGACATCTAGTACATATAGTTGGCAGGTTGGTCGAAATTCAACCGTAATTCATATTTTTTTAGCTTAATTTCAGCATTTGCCCCTCACTTTCCACATAATCTTTGACGATGCCAAATCCCACACTCCTCCGAGCATACAATAAGCTTAAAATGGGGTACAAAGTTTCTCTTCACGTGTATAGATTAGAGTCAATGCGAGATGTAGCGATTGCTTCGAGTATAAAATAATAAATAGGAGGAATATAACCGTGGTAGAACTTATGAGAAAAAGTTTCGAATTCGGTATTAGCATCGTCACGAAACAGCAAAAGGCGGAAATCGATGACCTAGAAACTTACATCTTAAGAAACCATGTTAATATCCTTTATAAACCTGGGCATGCACGACTGATTTGGTTGCCGATGGTCTGATCGGACGATCTGATTGTATTTACTCTATAGATATCCAACTCTTGCGTCAGACTTTTCTGAACTCACTCGTTCTTGAGCTAATCGTGAGCGTATTGCTTGCAAACGGAGCAGAAAGTAAAGATGGATGACGAAGTACTGTTACTTATTTGTTCATGTTGACACGAAAGAACAAAGAACGTCGCTATTGGATGGCGCTGTTTCCGACTCAGCTGTCCGATCCGATTATATAGTGTTCAAACAGAATATATAACACCAACGCCTTACGGTAGTCGGTTCAGAATATCGTATCCAACTATCGTATGGGAAATCGAATATATATTCCCAGCGTAAATGTACTGGACATAATTTACATAGTGTTTACGAAGAAACATAAATTTCGCAACCCAGTATTGATGGTACTGATTGATCGAAGTCTTAATGCAATTTGTTCAACTGGGTCGCATCGCAAGTGGCTTTGCCAACGTCCCAATTTCACAGTGAAATCCCGTTTTAACATAATGAATTCTGAATAATGTGCTCCAAATAAAATACATACACGTACATTTGGTGATAATTTTTCTCGGTTTATTGGTTACTGAAAACGGCGGTAATATTGGTAATAGTATTAATATAGATTTTGGCATACAGTTATCTTGTTTTTTCATTTTATTTTCCTTTGGCAAATTATTGCATCCAATGTTTCCGTACCTCCAGGTGTCATATAGAGGGCCAGCTCCTGGTTTGATCCAGTTCGGATAAATCCCCCTCTTTATTGCTACACATCATCTTCATCATATCAGCCACAAGACGCCCACTGCTACACATACATATACATGTTTTAAATGCGTAAATGAATAAAAACGCATATAATAATACTAACAATAGCCAGGATCATCTCTTTACGAAGGCATTGCCCGCCCGCCATAACCCACATATTATACAGTTTTCATCGAATAGATTCAGTTATATATTTCAGCAACATTATAATATAAAATCTTGCATTTACGCCTTTCAGGAAGTCGCATTCGTAGCGTATCAAACCGCCTTGACTTAGAATATTTTATGTAAATCCGTAATGGGGGCATTCGATTTGTTTACATTTCATACAGACAGGCCGTCTCAGGCCCGCATGAATATTTTTATTATTTATATCAGCGAAAGAGGGCTGTCTCGCAATGTTCACGTGACCATTATACTTTACTAATGACATTATCTATCTAAAGACATGCATAGCATTATCAACTGGCTTAGCGACAGGATTGGATTAAAGCGCAATCTTGGTCAATATTCCCACCCCGTAACCTCCACTGCCTCGTTACTAAGCTAGGCCTTTAGCCATTGTGTCAAGGCTTAAGAAGGGGGGAAGGGGGGTGTGTCTATCCTTGTTGCACGAAACGAAAATGACTGCAATTTATTAAGCGTAAATGAGCCACTGCAATTTATACCCCTTGTTCACGCTAACACTTTTCACACCAGCTCATGTCTCAAGACATGCGACGACATATGTGAATGCTATAGATAGATCTTTCAACCAATCGGGCTCTGATGAGCAAATCACAGAGTATCAGCCCTTCAGAAGCGTATATTTTATTTATTTATTGAAGTGAAACTTCTAATGCGACTTCCAACAAGGTTGCGTTAAACGTTTAACGCTACCAAGGAGGGGGTATAAAAGCACTGTTGCGTTAAACGTTCAACGCTCCTGGGGAGGGGGAATAGAAAGAGACAGAGCGAGAGTCAATGCGTGGCACTCAAACGCATGCGCGTAGTATACCTATTACAGGCCAGCGCGAGCGTTAGCAACGAGTAGCGTCCAATATTCCAACGCAAGAGGGAGAGAGAAAGAAAGATACACAAAGGTAGAAAGTAGGAGAGAGAAAGAGAGTGAGTCGGTAGATCCCAAGCACATGCGCGTGGTATTTGAAGGTTTCACTTCTACCACGTGTGAATTGCACACATGGTTTTTCTATTTAATTGGCTTCTCATTCGGCCGAAGCTCATCGACTGACATTTGCTGTGGTTAAACTCCATCTTGTTTATCATTTCCCAATTATAGTGCAAAGTGACGCGTCAATATCACTTTGCAGTGCTAAACAGTCTCCCTCAATCCTAACCTCAATGAAGAGCTTTACGTCGTCGGCATACAGTAAGCTTCTAGCATGATTCGGGACAGAATGGAGGTCATTGAGCATCAATAAGAACAACAGAGGGCCGAGTATTGATCGTTGACTGACTCCGGAACGCGTGTGATAGGGTCGGGACTCGTACAAGCCAAGCCTGACAAACTGCTGGCGGCCACAGAGGTAGTCCGCAAGAAACCGGAGAAGACCCTGTGCTATAGCCGTCAGCTTTGCCAGCAATATGTCGTTATTAACCCTATCAAACGCCTTCCGGAAGTCAAAGTAGAGTACGTAGGGTTTTTGTGTACACAAGTATAGTATGTGAAGGCCTACTTTGCTGTCTATAAATAGTTTTCGACAAAAGGCTCAAACAGTATTTTTCAAACTTTCGCGATCACTGTACATTTCACTGATTTAAGGACGATATTACAAATATCGCTGTTTTATGAGCTACTACCAGTACCATTTAATGAATCAGGAATCATAACCGTGCGGATATCGTGGTATCAAATTAAAGGTCATATATTCATCTCCACAGAGAATAAAAACTGTATAGTTCCGTGCAACATTTTTCTCATAAATACCATTTTAGAGACGCAAAAAATGACAAAAAATTGGTACAAATCCGCTGCATATTATAACATAAATTGGATAAAAAATTGTGGTTTATATAGTCCTCTACACGGCTAGCGGATATATTGGTAGTCAAATCAATTACATTTTTCATTTGAGAGAAAAAACTCTTGAAAAATAACACAGAAATCACACAGTTTTGGGAGCCTCCCCTTAACCATACCGGCGGGCGAGTCTTGTCGAACGCTCCCATGGCAATCTTGAAGCCGGCACCTTCCCCGATCAGCACATTCTCCTTCGGAACACGGACGTCTTCGAACGTGATGCCACGGGTGTCGGAGGCGCGCTGACCCATGTTTTGTTCCTGTTTAAACAACCAGAATAAACTTAACTACAAGTTTAATTTTATCAAAAACTAGTTGGATGCCCGCGACTTCCTCTGCAATATTCTGGATCTTGACAACAGCGACACCTACCGGGGCCAATTGTGAATCTCAACCATCCAGGGATCCACTCAATGAAACACAAAAAAAAAATCATCAAAATCAGACAAGCCGTTTTAGTTTTAGCGAGACTTATGGACATTAAATGATTTTTATATACAGGGTTTCCCAGAAATGGTGGATAATCCTGCACGTGCGTGTGCGGGGGGGGAGGTGGGGACCCACATCCCAAAAAAAAAAATTCTATTCCCAACAGTCCGCGGTCTACGAATTTTTTTGTAAAATTTAGAAATTTCCCAGTTTTCCTCACATTTGTGGGCATCACGTCCGCTACATGAGGCCTAGTTCGGATTTTTTTCTTTTAAAGTATTCCCTAATAATGGTATTCCTAAATTACCTTAAAAAAAACGCAACTACTTAGGATAGTAGTTAACTAGTAGTCCCTAAACATAAATTTTATTTCTGAAATTTATTTTACTGCAAAGTTTGAGCACCTCTGCTGTAAAAAAAATGTATTGGAGTTTTATAGCCAACCACATAAAAAAATTACCTACATCATAAGGATTCTAAAACAGTAGCATAAGTACCTACTTTAATGGTAAAATTACTGAGCTATAGCTACTAATGTGTAAAAGTAGGCGTTTCATTACAAAATTGCAAAAGAAAAAAATAAAACAAGTAATGACCAAAAAAGTATTTATTATAAAAATAATCAAAGTAAATGTTCAAATTGGGCTCCTGATGCCCTTATGCAAGCTCTACACCTTTTTATAAAAGATTTTTGTAATCTGTTATTATAATTTTTTGATGATATAATTCTGGCTGCTTCGGCGACGCGAAGTCGAAGTTCTTCTAATGAGTTTATTGGTTTCTTGTAAACCTGCTCCTTCAAACAGCCCCAATAAAAAAAATCCAGAGGATTTAGGTCTGGGGACCGTGGTGGCCACAGTATTGGCCCCAATCGGCCGATCCATCTGTTGGGATAGGCATCATTTAGATAATTTCTTACTTGCACAGCATAATGTGCCGGACAACCGTCGTTCTGGAGCCACATTCCTTGCCGGATGGCTAGTGGCTCATCTTCTAATAATATTTGCAACTGGTTTCGAAGAAATTGTAAATAATTGTTGCCATTTAGGTTGCCCGGCAATTCATATGGGCCTATAATTTTTCCATTTAATATGCCCGTCCAGTAATTTATTTTAAATTGATACTGGGATTTATCTTCTCTCATCAAATGTGGATTTGTCAATTGCCAACTGTGCAAGTTATGAAGGTTAAGATACCCATCCCTTTTACATGTAGTCTCATCGCTCCATAAAATTTTTCTGAAAAAATCTTGATCTTCTTGAATTCTTGTTAACATTTCATTGCAGAAAACAATCCGTGCTTGGTAGTCTCGTGGTAGCAATGTTTGTACACGTGTCACGTGATAAGGATGCAGTTTAAATTTTTTCACAATACGATGTGCTGTAGATTTTGATATTCCCGTACGGCGTTCGATATCTGGCATCGAAATACTGGGATCTTCTTCCACCATGTCAAGGACAATATCTTCAGTTACAGGATTGTGGGGTCGTCCTCTGCTCCTAGGGCCACCAACGCCAGTACCAGGTATTCTGCCCTCTGAGTAAGCTTGGTGCACTCTTGTAAAAACTCGATAGTCGGGGTGACGCGCGTTCGGGTATCTCTCCCGATAAAGTGTTGCGGCAGCACTTGCGTTGCCACTACATTCTCCGTAAATGTAATGCATATTGGAATACTCTTGGGGTGTATAAATTTCTCGTGACATCACACAGTCCTGTTGATATACAGAACAAATGTCCAGTAGAATGCCGAGTCGTCGCAGTTATCACCAAACAAACAAAATCCAATCAAAATGCACAAATCGAGTCCAGTAGAATGCCAAATGTAGAATTTTGTCACCGAGAATCAGAAAAACAAGAGCACATGCGATGTCGAGAACGTCGAAATACGCACTAAAATTAAAATAGTTTTAACTACGGAGACAAAACAATAACCAAACACGAATTCTACCATACAAAGGAGATTTGTTGACCCTTTCACTCGCAATATTCCCAAGCACAGTTTTGTCTCGCTCACACAGCTTAGAATTCAACTGAATGTGCCGAGCAGGTAGTAAAGTCTAATTTTAGGGTCGACAGCGCTACTTAACTGGTAAAAACTAAAAAAAAATATCTGCAAATAATTTTGCTATTTTGTAATGAAACGCCTACTTTTACACATTAGTAGCTATAGCTCAGTAATTTTACCATTAAAGTAGGTACTTATGCTACTGTTTTAGAATCCTTATGATGTAGGTAATTTTTTTATGTGGTTGGCTATAAAACTCCAATACATTTTTTTTACAGCAGAGGTGCTCAAACTTTGCAGTAAAATAAATTTCAGAAATAAAATTTATGTTTAGGGACTACTAGTTAACTACTATCCTAAGTAGTTGCGTTTTTTTAAAGGTAATTTAGGAATACCATTATTAGGGAATACTTTAAAAGAAAAAAATCCGAAATAGGCCTCATGTAGCGGACGTGATGCCCACAAATGTGAGGAAAACTGGGAAATTTCTAAATTTTACAAAAAAATTCGTAGACCGCGGACTGTTGGGAATAGAATTTTTTTTTTTGGGATGTGGGTCCCCACCTCCCCCCCCGCACACGCACGTGCAGGATTATCCACCATTTCTGGGAAACCCTGTATACATAACAAAGAAGAAGAAGAAAGATATAACCGACTTAGCTGTCGAAATCGGTTAACGTGGTAGACAATTATTAACCCATGATATAATATATTATAATAACATTCTATTATTATTTTTTGTTTAAATTATCTTCTTTTATTTGAATTACACTTGTACTAACCATTTGACATGTATAATTTAGTTTTTTACTAACAGTTATGGATCTTTAACATCTGAAAATAAATAAATGAATTTAATTTGATATGTCGTACAGTGCAGATTAGAGTTTGATAATTATCACATGGATTCTATCATCAAATCTTGACCAAATTTATATGGGGCCACTCATGAAGTACCTCCTTTCTATCAAAAAATAAATCATTGAAATCGGACAACGTAGTAAAGAATTATCGTCGGAATAAAAAATCCGACGAATTCAGAACTTCTTTTTTCTGTTTTCAGTTTCATTTACTCGCAACCAATACATATTTATTGAGTCTGAACATTTGGTACAGTAAATCCATTTAAAACTAAGAACAAAGCGTGAAAACCCTTCATTTACCCACAATAAACCTAATAATCACACTATAAATTTGAAAGTTTGGATGTTTGTATGTTACTCAATCACGTCGTAATGACTGAACCGATTTCGATGAATTTTGGTATATTGATATGACCTGGATTTAAACATAGGCTACTTATCAAGATTTTAATTAAAACCATCTCAAAAAATTTCAAGCCTAGACGGGACCGAACATATAACCCGTTAGTTATTTGGGGTTTAGGCTACTTTTGGCGTCAACAAACAACGCGGGCGAAGCCGCTGGCGGAAGCTTTTAATAAATAATCTTGAGTACTTAACCGGGTCACATGTTTTAAATATTGACCACTTACCTTACGCCCAGGGTTCACCCCGGCCCACTCTCGCTCCACGATAAAGCCGGTGAAGGCTTTGCTGGCGGGGCATTTCGGGTCTGGGTTTGTGCGGGCCAGTACAAAATACCTGTAATTCACACGCAAAATATAAATGACTATAAAATACAGTAACAGTTGAATCATCTACAGACCGTTACAAACGATCTATAGATATCTTCACTGCTTCAGATAACTACCAAGCGGAAGTGTCCTGAAGACACTGGTTGCATTGCTAACACAAATCTATTTATTACGTAATATGGGTAGGTGTTTAGTATTACATAGTATAAGTGCAGCCATATTCAGCATAATTTTCACGACTAAGCGGCTGGACCGATTTTAATGAAATTTGGTATACAGCTAGAATATGACCGGATAACTATGTATAATAAGTACTAGCTGCCATCCTCGGCTTCGCACGCGGGGTTAGTCAATAAAAACAATACCTTCCTTTTGTGCAGTTGGGTAAAAATGATCTCCCAATCCTGTTCATAATCTGTGTAATAAATTTCATCAAAATTTCAGAGAGACAGAGTTACTTTCGAATTTATAATATTAGTATGGTCTATAGAGTATATAAGTATGATATCAGTTATCTTGTTCCGATAGTACAAGCTCTGCTTAGTTTGGCTAGATAGCGCTGTGTGAAATGTCCAGCAATATTTATTTAAATATTTGTAGGAGAAACACCGCGGCGGGAATTGTACCTCCTGCGTTTTATCCGGCTATTTGTCCATTGCGCTTTGTATTGAATAATGTATTAATCGGTTCTGATGGGGCCAAGACTGTTGGTACAGGTCAAGATCGGTATTAATTATTTAATAAACGGCCAAGTAAGCAATTTATATATCGACCAACCCTGGCGCCGGATATCGTCACCCCAAGACTTTCGACCCAGTTAACGACTGTAAATCACGCTTACATCTTAAAGCACGAAGCCGGAAGACATGCAGTTAAAATTCCACTTGTCACACAATCCAAGTAATCTATCTCATGTGACAGGAAAAACTAAGTAACCTATTAGAGACGCCGTAAAGCTGTGCCGTGCCTGCGGCTGCAATAACAGTACGCGTTTTGGCTGTGAAAGCTGACTGCCGAATATTGTGGGACCTAAGTGAGCTACATGTTAGATGATAATAAGATTAATAATCAGTTTTATTTATTAATATATTATTAATATGTTTTTAACATTAGATTTAATTTAAGTTAATTATGAATGTAATTTGTTTTGATTGTAATTTCACAAAAAATATTTTAAATTATATACCAAATATTAGCGAATAGCGATAAGACCGCCCATTTTACCGTTATTTATTGTTTATTTCCTTTGTTACTGTATTTTTATTTGGTGTGCAATAAAGAGTATTTCTATCTATAAACAAATGTATTACTAACCATAATGGACATATACGCCTGAACTAAATTTATTGAATATAAGGGACATACCACAAAAAAAATAAAACACTGATTAGCGCGTGTTTAAATACGCGTTAAACAGTTGTTAATTTTTTTGTGGTAGCAAGGTATGTGTTTATACATTAGGGTGTACTAGTATGTTTTCCCGAGAGGGGCCGTATTATTACGAGTTTCTTTATTACTGTGTAGTTTTTTCTTTCATATTCATTTCTCAAGGAATTAAATCTTAGTTTTATAATTCACGATCGAAGACTGGCATATGTATCGGTTCACACTATGACGTTTCCTAGAAAGTAAAAAGGTCAAATGGTGCATCGCCTAATGGTAGAACTGCTTGTATAAGAAAAAGTGGAAGTAACTGAATTCAGTGGAAAAACTAATTTTTGGAAACCAATAACAAAGAAGACCAAGCACGAGTGAGACTCGCACACCGAAGGTTCCATATCTCCCAATATTTATATTATTTTAGCAGCGCCATCTAATAAAGAACTTAGAAATTAAAATAAACATTTGAGGCAGATTGCTAAATCTGTTAAAACTGTTCTAGATACAGAATTCGTTCTCGTTTTTCGCACTTTAATCTTTGCATATACTTCTATCAATCATATAAATTTAAGATGTTTTGCTCTAAAAATGTTGACCCCCACAAATGTCAAGTTTACTTACAGCCTAGCCCTTAGGGCCGTACCCTTTGAAGATGCAGATTACCTCTTCGACTTACGAACTTGAGAAAAGAACATGCCCAAACTAAAATTCATAAAATGATATAAACATTCACAATTCCGAAATTGATCAAAAAATTGATGGTGAATTTTTATCATGTCTTTAATGTTAGCGAAATAGCCCAGCCCTTTGAAATATACATTAATTATAAATTTGAAAGTGTGTCTCAGTATCTGTTACGTTTTCATGTCGAAATGACTGGACGGATTTCGATGAAATTTGGTATGTAGATAGATTATGACCCGGATGGGAACATAGGCTACTTTTTGACAAGCCATGTACGAATGCTAGTATAATTATAACACACCAGTTGGCAACTCCACCGTTGGTGATCCACATCTTCTGGCCGTTGAGAATCCATTCGTCTCCCTTCTTCTCGGCTTTCGTCTTAATGCCGGCTACGTCAGAGCCTGCGCCGGGTTCGGTCACACCGTAAGCCTATAAAAATAAACCAATTCCTTTGTTTTCCTAATTTTTTCTGTAGATTAAACTTATTTCTGATTTTTTCTAAATTGAATTATTGCTCGGCTTTGGTAGAGTCAGCATTGTAACATCATCAGATATCATTTAAGTATTTGAAGACTTATTTCGCTTTTTTACACAACCAATATATAATTATATTCAAATTATAATTATATATTCAAAGTTGCCGTGTTTGTGATTATTTTTATTTATTTGTAAGCTCAATGTTTCCTACTGCAGGGCAAAGGCCTTTTTTATGTCCTATGTTGATGTAATAAGTGATTATGGCACTAAAATTTATTTTAACAACAATGGTTTCTTATTTCTACTATGAAAGTATGATTTAAAAGTGGTCCTTTGTTTTCTGGCACAATAACAATTTAAAATACTATGAGGTATTCAGCGCCATCTATAATGTGGCTCACGTACTACAACTAGCTTCGCCATCTAGTGTTGAACGCTAGAACTACAGTGATAAACACAAACATTTTTCCTGAGTTTTCAACAAAAAGTGTTTACCGAGTCTTAGTTTTTAGAGAGCTAGCTAGTTTTTTTTTATATTGATATAGGATTTAATTGTAATATCAAACACACACATACATATTATTTACAAAAATACTTATTAACAAACAATTTAAAAATATACAAAGAGAGCACAAAACAGACCAAAGATAAAAAAATGAAATTAACTAATAAAAAGTAATTTAATAAAATGTGTGTGACAAATTAGTCATAAGGGAGCGTTCAAGTATTACGTAAGCAGATTTATTACAATTATTTACGCCCCCTCCCCTTTGTCAGCAAAAGTAAGCAAGGCCCTTACCCCCCCCCCCCCCCATCCATCCCACGCTTACGTAAACATTGGTAAATGCATTTTTCTTATAATGTAAATATTCTGTTTTTTTTATTGATTCATGATGACTCATGAGCAGCAGTTATAATTCTAGAAATAAGAAAATAAGCTTAGTGTAGAGAGGACTTCAATGCATGTGATATTCATTTGAACAAACTTTACTGACACAGTATTCAACATAGAGTAAGAAACAAATATTAAAATGTTAAGTAATATTACGAACAAAACAAACTTCTAATAATGATAAAATAAATAATGCCGATAAATGGATGGGATAAAATAATGCCGGTTCTGCCAAAGGATAACGTGGACGGTGTCAAGACGAGAGGTCAACGACAACAGGAAATGGATGAAAGGCGGTTTGGAGATTCTCTGGTTCAAGAAGCTCGGCAGAGTCGTCAGCCGATGGAGATGGAATCAGCCGCCGCCGAATCATTTGGAGCACCATCATCATCATCTGTAGGCCAAGCTCCTGTGACAGGCGATCTTGCTGCTATTATGGCCATGCTTTGTCGTCAACAAGAAGAGCAGCGACGTTGGCAGGAAGAACAGCGACGTCAGGAAGAAGAGCAGGCTCGGTTGCAGGAAGAGCAGCGACGTCAGGATAAGGAAGAGCAGCGTCGTCAGCAAGAAGAGCAGGCTCGGTTGCAGGCAGAACAGTGACGTCAGGATAAGGAAGAGCAGCGTCGTCAGCAAGAAGAGCAGGCTCGGTTGCAGGAGGAACAACGCCGTCAGCATTAAGAAGAGAAGCGTCGTCAGCAGGAAGAGCAGGCTCGGTTGCAGAAGGAACAGCGACATGAACAGGTGGAGCAGACGCGGTTGCAAGAGGAACAGCGACGTCAGGATAAAGAAGAGCAGCGTCGTCAACAGGAAGATCAGCGACGTTGGCCATAAGAGCGTGCTCGACTGATGAGGGAATCGTTCGGTTCATCTGGAAAGGAATTCCAGGACGTGAAAGAACAGATAGAAATCATGAGAGCCGTGTTTTGGAGGCTGGAATTGGGATCGCTGATGAGAAAGGGACTCTGGGTGTCCTGAAGTACTGGAGACGGCAATGTGGCTCCTCTAGTTGCTACATCTTCAGCGCGAGGTGCGTCTAAAATTGTTCGTGTTGATCGGCTGCCGCGATATGGGGCTAAGAATGCTCGGGACGAGCATGTTTTAGGAGGGGGCAGTGTTACGCCGAGGCTGTTAAACAATGAGTAATAATCGAACCTTCTCGAACGCTTTTGTCTTGCTGTGTTATTGTTGCTATTGTTTGTGGTTTCGCAGAATGGGGAGTGGCCATTGTGTCGAGGGGCCGACCCTTTCCTGGAAGGATCGACATCGTTCTCGAACAATCGAAATGTGTGCGATATAAATAGGCCGGAGAGATGGCCGGACAGTCAGTCTGAGTGAGTGAGTCTCAGCGAGGCCCTGGAGGACTGACGTAAGAAGGGTCTCGCGTGAACAGTAGTTGCTCGCGAGTCAGTCTGGATTAAGCTATACGTGCGAACATTTCGGTGACTTTAAGTGGTGCACCAGTGGTGTGAATTAGTGTGTTGTGATACGTGTGACCAAGTTCGTGTATTCATCGTCATCGTGTTGAATAAAAGTGTTATTTTGGTTGGATCGATTCCCATTATTTTATCCCGAACCCTCAGCTCGTAACAATATTATGATACAAGTGAGCTAAGTTGCTCATACACGAGGCTGTGAGTTGCAGCTCGAGCCGTAGGCGACGGCGTAAATAAGCAGTGTCTAGTGAGCAAGTTGCTCACGAGTTTCATACGCACTTTTTCAACACACTTGCGAGCAAAACACAAACATGATTGCATAAATCGTTAAGCATAAAATTATTGAAACAATTGGTGAATGTACAATTTTCATAACGATATTGTTGCACGCGCCAAATGTAAGATGATTGATTACATATAGCCATACAGCCTAATTCAAAATTATAATTTTAGTGATAAAATGCAAATATTTTATAACAAATTATTTTGAATTATAAATAATTTGATGATAATAAATGTTTTATTGTCTTAATTAGGAATACGTTTATTTATTCCCAAAATGTAAATGGATTTTCAGCGGCATAAAACCTCTTTGTTGTTACAAAACTGTATTACCCGGTTAAATTGAAAATGCTCTGTTTACTCGCATATAATTTGCAGTTAGGTACTAACTTAACTTTGTAGGGATAATTCTATTACACACTAGTGTGTAATATTATTATGCACGTGTGTGTTATAGTTCGGCTTATGGCCCTAAGAACGATGTAATAAGGCTCACTTTACGAGCAAGTGTGTTGAAAAACAAATAACGTTACGAAACACCCACAAAATATCTTTTATTTTATGGAACCCCATATCAAATGATTACAAATCGAAGACACTAATTATAAAGGAACAAAAAATGTATTAGACACATTTTAATTCTTTACTTTTTAATGTAAAGAATTAAATTGTTCCAGTATTTTATTATATTATGCGCATATCTGGGCTATTTGGGCAATCTGGGCAATTTTTTTTTTTGCGGAGTCCTGGTGACTTTTTCTATGGAACTCACTTTAGGAATCGCTGGTGTAGAGTTTATTTTAGCATGTAGTTAGCATGTACTTACAGCTACTAGGGGTTCGTCGATCAACCTTCCCAGGTATTTCTTTTGCTGTTCCTTGTTACCAGCGATGATGACTGGGGTTTGCTGAAAAATACATAGGTACATAACATACATAATTACACTCTTAAATCTTAATAACCTATTCAGAGAACAAAGTAATTTTCTTTATCATTGTTGACTCTCGGGAATTCCATATTATTTGCATAAAATAATTTACATCAAGAGATAGTTGATGGAGATAATAAGCATTGTTTGTTTTTTTAATATTTATACTAAAAGTAGTACTTAATGCTGGGCAGAACTATCCTAACAGCGTAATTATTTTGATTAATTATTAAGCAGCATAATCAACAATTATAAATTAAATCAAATCAGTTTAAAAAAATAATAATAATGTGGAGTTTTCACGGCCATGTTTTTATAACTGCTAACAGATGGCGTTGCTCTGTCATGCTGTGATTAACAAAGGAAAGTTAATTGCCCATGTGAATTACCGTCAAACTGCAATTTCTACCCCAAAAAAGTGTGACCAAATAACATGAACTCCCGTTACTTGTAATTTGAATGAAGCTGTAGTTCAAGATGACGAAGGACAGACGTCGCGATTGGCATCGTGTCGTGTCGCGTCGCATTTGTCGCTTACGCAGGACATCCCATAAATGTTAATTTAGCACCAAGATAAAAGCCCCAACATAACATAGCAGGCGTGTTAAAAACCAAGGTTGAAGTTTTCACTGGACCAAAGTCTATTTCAATTGTAAGGTATAAGTATCCAAGCTATTGTTAACAGTAGGTAACATTACAACGAGAATAAGAATTACTTCCGTTTGTAAAAGGACATCGTGACTTTGGAGAAAGCTGTCTAAGAAACATATTTCAGGTAATCTCATAATTTGTAGCCATTAAGTATCCGATTTTACAATTTACTACCGCGTTACTAATTTAAAAAAATAAGGTGTTTATAAATTCAGTACCTATTAAAATTTAAGTCTACTTCACCAGTAAGATCTTCCACAGACACTTTAATTAAAACCATGCATGAAAATGCTACAAAAAAAAACCACTAACAGTCAATGGTGGCAATTCTGTTGTTTACGCTGACTAAGATTGTGTAAAATACGAACGGTCTTGTTTTGTTTACACTAAAGATCAAATTAGAATGAAATTTAAAGTGAGATTTCTAAAATTAAGTAATTTTTGCTAATATGGCATGTTTGCGGGCTAGTTTTAGTGATCAATCAAATTGGTGTTGACTAAAACTAGTCCGCTAACACGCCTTCTTATTTAAAAATACTTATATTCAGAAATGTCACTTTAAATTTCATTCTAATTTGATCTTTAGTGTGAGCAAAATAAGACCGTTCGTATTTTACACAATTTTAGTTACTCAGCGTAAACAACAGAATCGCCACCAATGTAGGTTTAAATGCACTCGACAAATTAGTGTCAGAGGTCAAAAGATTGAAAGAGAAGTCACTCACGCCAAGACCACTGGCCTCCATAGCCGTCATGATGCCAGTACACCCGTATGCTAACTCCTCAGCCACCAAACACCCCTCAAAGACACCCATATCCAAACCACCTGTGAAGTGATCAATGATGTTGACAGATATTGATATTTATGCATGGTTGGACCCGATTAATTTTCGTCTACGAGATGACCGTCACATATCCTATGATGTCCATACAAATTGAAAGATGATGCAAGATATAGCATAGCACTCCTGCTGCATGCAGGCAACATGACAAACAATATGACAAACATAGATTGAAGACCTCTTAATGAAATTTTTGTGTGTTCTAACAAATGAATGTTTTTTTGTATTATTTGTATCTTTGTTTCCTCTCTATCAGTCGTCATTTCAGTAGTCACTTCTTTTTTACCCCTAGAATCTTTCACTCGGTCCATCTATCGAGTGAGTTATCAAATTGGAGGTTTATTAGACCATTCAAATATATAGAACAAGGTAAAAGTATCAGTTGCCGATAAGGCAAATGATTAAATACAGGGTGTTTGGTAATATACTGACGATATTCAAGTGACGGTTTCTCAAAACATAAAAAAGACTTCTCGATAAAAAAACTACTAGTTATATTATCAAAGTTTAGATGATTAATTTGATATAAAACCTACTCTTGATTTATTCTAGATATTCCGCTTTCACGACCTAAAATCCTAAACGCACAAATTTGCGTGCGTATCAATCTCACGCACTAAAAAACTAATAAATTGCGTTTAAATAATAGTTTTTTACGCCCAGTGTTCCTGTAAATTGATATAGCTAGAAAGCCAGGCTCTGCAAAGAAAAACACAGCCATACTTTACTGAATGATGGCAGAAATACTATAAATGCTTGCACGTTTTCGTACAACATTCACATTAGCAAAACACTGTTGCTGCGCTAATTTAATCTCACATAATGTACGGAAACCACCTGCTCTTTTATAAAAAAAATAGGTCGTGGTTGAATGAAATCAGGTTGCAAAATGTTGAATTTATGTCAGAATTTCGATATCCATAATGTGTGACGAATTGTACCAATTAAATTATAATTTATTAATACGTCATTAATACTAGCTACTACGTTTTTGGGGTCATAAATAAATCCGGTGTAGTGAATAAATTGCCGTCGTGCATTACAAGTGTTTTATAAATAATGCAGATTTGGCAGGTGCCGTATCTCATTTCTCCCATGGACGAGCATACATTCCATAAGCATTACTGTTACAATAGCCCGGACCTTAAACCATATTTACAATAGTATTACGATCTGTCTCGAATTCATCTCGAATTTTATACATAGGTCCACTCCCCACGATTCGAGGGCGCCATACTGATTTCGCCACGGGCTCACTGTCCAACCAGCACGAAATTAGTATGCGCTTCAAGCCGTAAAGCGAAACATAGATACGAGGATGCGATACCAATCATCGCATCCTCGTATCAAGGGAAAGTTCAAATACCGTCTTGTTGGTGATTTTTGCCATGATATTAAAAATCTTAAGATGTTTCTGCAAGTGTCGAATAAGACTTAAACAATATGAACTATACGGCTTGGGTCTTTTATCTAAACGGTAATATAAGAGTATTTTAGTATGTTGTATGTAAACATTCAGCATAAACAGATACAATAACATTTACATAACATCAAAAGCGATCCCGCTCCGATCAGATACGACCGAAGGTGCTGAAGCAAGGCGTATCTAAAGAAAACTCACTCCCAAGCCCGTGCCTCCAATGGCGGTCGTGATGCCTGTGCATCCGAAGGCTAACTCCTCTGCAACGATACACTCTTCGAACACTCCCATACCACCCACGCCGCCTGAAATACCTCGAAGCTCAAACAAAATGTTCACGCTAAATACAATCGTATTGTTAAAAATGTGGTGAAAGGTGACGACTGAAGGCGCTTTTACCCAGAGGGAAGACGTGAATGATAAAAACAGAGATTTTGGGACGAAGTAGATGGCAGACTGATTGGCCATGGCACAATAGTATGGAGCAATCATTGGGGAGAAATCTTTCGTCGGTACAAAAATAAAGCGGAATATGGAATATCATATTGAAGGGGTCAATCTTGCAGGTTGATCTACTTACTCCACAAACATCCAACTGGTCCTAGAATCTAATGATGACATCAAGAAGTACCATAATCACGTTAGTCTGTAGCGCGATCATTAACTACATAATATTTCGTATACAATTTATAATACAGGGAACCCAAAAAGAAGTGTAAAGCGAACGCATAGAGGTGAAGAAATGTTAGGCGCAGTAAAACGTATATTTTTTTATTTTATTGATAAAAGTTGTAATTATTTTTGTACGCCACGATAATGCCTAATAAGAAAACATGTAAAATTAAAAGTTTATATTAATTAGTTTGTTATTTTAAGTGCATTTTCGGTAAATACACATTAGTTGCCGAGCATACTTGTACTACAGATGATAACTTGTCGTTTGTCCGTCATTCAACTACTCGTTTAAAAATATAATAATCGTGGTTTTCTGATTTTCCTAATCTAATCGGAAAGGAAGCCTACAGTGGGACAATGCGGGCTCTATATAATAATATTATTAATTACAATAACCCCACAGGGCACGTTCGTGTCGAGCTTTCGATGCGTGGCAACACCGCGGGAGCCCCATTTCTCCCTGAGGTCGGCAGAGACCCCAAACCCTTGATTTTCCTTAGCCAGCCGGTTGAGGTTGGATGCACAAGAACGGAACCTATACTTCAACGGTTAAAGACCGAAAGCTGGGTGTAGCGTTTAATGAAACTGCAGCAAACCTCTCAAAACCCTTTAATCACCCACGCTGCCTTTTATTAACGGCACTTATGGGGGATCGTTTAGTGGACAGCCAGCCCCCACCTGCATCAATAATTCTTGATATTAAAGAATTGGCAGGTGCCATATCTTAACTCTCTTACAGCCCATTATTTATTTCATTAGCATTACTCTAACAAAAGCCTGAACTCGAATCCATTTGTAGCAATAGTATTACAATCGCATCTGTCTCACCTCTATCTTGCAAATTCATATCATAGTGCATTTAATATGACTAATGTAAACAGACCTTTTTTCGTAGGCTTTGGCCCAGTAATGCCTTTATAAAAGTTCAGGTAAATATCTGTGTTTAAGAACATATTTTTTTATAATCGAGTTTTGAGATTGATAAATAATGTGAATGATAATAATTGAGAACACTACAAAATACTGCTTTCGATACATGCAAATGTACACAATACTTAAGTCGTCGTAAATGAATGTCAAATCTAAAGCAGCACTCATTATGTATTTATTTCGCGGCCACATCATCGCGATTCAGCGAATGTTCGTGCTGTGTGTCTCTGTCTTTCATGTTACGAATGATTATAGATAGAGTCATACAACGCGAACCTTCGCCGACTTCAAAACCATCATGCTTGCCCGTAGGTATACAATTAATGAATGCTCACTCCGACGTCAGTTATAAACAGCGCTGCCATAATGCCTGAACAGCCGAAAGCTAATTCTTCGCAGACGAGGCAACTCTCGAACACCCCTAGACCTAAACCTCCTGAAAACGTAATTTTCGACAATTTTTCTTTAAAATACTAGATTTCCAGCACATTGCATGACTAAGCTGAGAGGAGTGAATGGAAGAGGGGCTGGGAAATACGCAACCACTGTAGTGCTCAAGGACAGGAGTATCTTAAACTATGTCCTGGGCATTACAGCAGTTCCGTCTTTTTAATGCTGCAATTTGCAAGCAGGCGTTGTATAAATCAAAGTTATGTTTAACGCGCGTATGTTGACGCTGACGTAGGTACTCAATCCTCCGTAGCATGACGGATGGGTAAATTTAGATAAAGAGGTGGATAATGAGTTAACTGTTTACTTATAAAAACGGTATCCGCTAAGAACTATTCTGTATTGCATGATGAGATTTTTTTATGATATTATACATATACGTTTCATTATACATTTATGGGTATCAAAATAAAAACCATGACGATAGTGTTAAAAACATTATCTTATGTAAACCTGATCGGATAACCGAACCGGATAAAGAAGGGTTCTTTTTAATTGATTACTAGCTAGACATTTTGCAGTAGTTATTATTTATTAATATTTATTGCATATAATTTATTATATATTTTACGTATTATGTAGGTTTGTAATACCTAGCAAATTTTTGTACGTATCCAATGGGTTTGTCGGGTAGAAAATGTGTAATTTCATTTTGCTATTGTGACATTCTATTCTGCCAAAAAGTACTTTATAATAATATTTGTTATTGTTAATGAGGAAACGGATAGAACATATATAAACCCAATCCATGAAAACCTCAAAACACTTTAGTTAAAAAAGCGAGCGGAGATAATTCTATTTTACATATGTATAATAGACTTACACCTATATTAGAGGTTAAAATGGCCGCTTTAACGCCAGCACAGCCGAACGCAATCTCCTCAGTGATAAGACAAGAATCGAACACACCTAACTCGTTGCCCCCTGTAATAATGATTAGCGTTTATCTTGGCGGGAACAAATATAATTCGACATGAAAACTAGTAATAAAAATGCTCAACGATGATAACTAATATTTATATGATACTCCGTCCAAAAGGGCAAACGAGTATATCAGATCGAAATTACGTAGTAAGCAGTTCGTACATCAACAACGAAAATACCTATATTTTTGTTCTTAAATACTTTTACCTACTTCAAAAAAATATATAACAATTATGTAGTTTTTTTTAAGCCTGATGTATTTGCGAGTTTCGTGCTAAGAAGAAATTTCCATACAATGATTAAGTTCGGGTTATTAGTTTAGTTATAATTAAGTTTAGGTTAATATTTAATGTATCGATTCCTTCACCTATATTATTAACCTTCGAATATTGGTTATGTGAGGTTGGACACGATTTATAATAAGAATTTAGTGGACGTATTAACTAACAAGCAAGTGGCCTACCGGCATTGCCACGCCCACGAAGAACTGCATTCGCATAAGGAAAAACGGGTAATCTTAATGTACCTATAAGTTATACATTAATATTGTTCACCAATACACCATCCAAACATGGCATAACCGTCCAATTCTTCGGAGACTGCCCTATCCCAGATTTGATTGTATATTACTGATATTGGTGTTTAACACACTTAACGCTAAGGTATATGCTAGAAAGTTCTTTAAGAAAACATTACCGCAATGCTCGGGGATGTGTCCGTTCATGAGGCCGACCTCCCAGGCCTTCTTTACGATAGGCCACGGGTACTCCCCAGTCTTGTCGTAGTGAGCAGCGGTAGGCACGATCTCCTCTCGAGTGAACTTGCGCGCCAAGTCTTGGAGTGCTTTCTGCTCATCGTCGAGTTCTGAAAATAAAGGTTTATGATTCAGTGAGAAATAAATAGGCCCCCCCTGGGCCAAAAAGGTGAAGAAATTAAAACATTATAACGTTCGAAGGCTCAAGGTCGCTCAGCGAACCCATTGGTTGGTGTTTCTTTAAGAGATCGAATCAGAAAGGAGGGAATTCGTAGACAAACCGCGGTAACTGATACAGCTAAGAGGATCAGTAAGCTGACGTGACAGTGGACGAGGAACCTATGTATTTATTACGGTTATACCCTTCAATAAACCTTGGTTCTATAACATAATAGGTACAATGTTAATTTTAATTATCCATATACAGGGTTTCCCAGAAATGGTGGATAATCCTGCACGTGCGTGTGCGGGGGGGGAGGTGGGGACCCACATCCCAAAAAAAAAAATTCTATTCCCAACAGTCCGCGGTCTACGAATTTTTTTGTAAAATTTAGAAATTTCCCAGTTTTCCTCACATTTGTGGGCATCACGTCCGCTACATGAGGCCTAGTTCGGATTTTTTTCTTTTAAAGTATTCCCTAATAATGGTATTCCTAAATTACCTTAAAAAAAACGCAACTACTTAGGATAGTAGTTAACTAGTAGTCCCTAAACATAAATTTTATTTCTGAAATTTATTTTACTGCAAAGTTTGAGCACCTCTGCTGTAAAAAAAATGTATTGGAGTTTTATAGCCAACCACATAAAAAAATTACCTACATCATAAGGATTCTAAAACAGTAGCATAAGTACCTACTTTAATGGTAAAATTACTGAGCTATAGCTACTAATGTGTAAAAGTAGGCGTTTCATTACAAAATTGCAAAAGAAAAAAATAAAACAAGTAATGACCAAAAAAGTATTTATTATAAAAATAATCAAAGTAAATGTTCAAATTGGGCTCCTGATGCCCTTATGCAAGCTCTACACCTTTTTATAAAAGATTTTTGTAATCTGTTATTATAATTTTTTGATGATATAATTCTGGCTGCTTCGGCGACGCGAAGTCGAAGTTCTTCTAATGAGTTTATTGGTTTCTTGTAAACCTGCTCCTTCAAACAGCCCCAATAAAAAAAATCCAGAGGATTTAGGTCTGGGGACCGTGGTGGCCACAGTATTGGCCCCAATCGGCCGATCCATCTGTTGGGATAGGCATCATTTAGATAATTTCTTACTTGCACAGCATAATGTGCCGGACAACCGTCGTTCTGGAGCCACATTCCTTGCCGGATGGCTAGTGGCTCATCTTCTAATAATATTTGCAACTGGTTTCGAAGAAATTGTAAATAATTGTTGCCATTTAGGTTGCCCGGCAATTCATATGGGCCTATAATTTTTCCATTTAATATGCCCGTCCAGTAATTTATTTTAAATTGATACTGGGATTTATCTTCTCTCATCAAATGTGGATTTGTCAATTGCCAACTGTGCAAGTTATGAAGGTTAAGATACCCATCCCTTTTACATGTAGTCTCATCGCTCCATAAAATTTTTCTGAAAAAATCTTGATCTTCTTGAATTCTTGTTAACATTTCATTGCAGAAAACAATCCGTGCTTGGTAGTCTCGTGGTAGCAATGTTTGTACACGTGTCACGTGATAAGGATGCAGTTTAAATTTTTTCACAATACGATGTGCTGTAGATTTTGATATTCCCGTACGGCGTTCGATATCTGGCATCGAAATACTGGGATCTTCTTCCACCATGTCAAGGACAATATCTTCAGTTACAGGATTGTGGGGTCGTCCTCTGCTCCTAGGGCCACCAACGCCAGTACCAGGTATTCTGCCCTCTGAGTAAGCTTGGTGCACTCTTGTAAAAACTCGATAGTCGGGGTGACGCGCGTTCGGGTATCTCTCCCGATAAAGTGTTGCGGCAGCACTTGCGTTGCCACTACATTCTCCGTAAATGTAATGCATATTGGAATACTCTTGGGGTGTATAAATTTCTCGTGACATCACACAGTCCTGTTGATATACAGAACAAATGTCCAGTAGAATGCCGAGTCGTCGCAGTTATCACCAAACAAACAAAATCCAATCAAAATGCACAAATCGAGTCCAGTAGAATGCCAAATGTAGAATTTTGTCACCGAGAATCAGAAAAACAAGAGCACATGCGATGTCGAGAACGTCGAAATACGCACTAAAATTAAAATAGTTTTAACTACGGAGACAAAACAATAACCAAACACGAATTCTACCATACAAAGGAGATTTGTTGACCCTTTCACTCGCAATATTCCCAAGCACAGTTTTGTCTCGCTCACACAGCTTAGAATTCAACTGAATGTGCCGAGCAGGTAGTAAAGTCTAATTTTAGGGTCGACAGCGCTACTTAACTGGTAAAAACTAAAAAAAAATATCTGCAAATAATTTTGCTATTTTGTAATGAAACGCCTACTTTTACACATTAGTAGCTATAGCTCAGTAATTTTACCATTAAAGTAGGTACTTATGCTACTGTTTTAGAATCCTTATGATGTAGGTAATTTTTTTATGTGGTTGGCTATAAAACTCCAATACATTTTTTTTACAGCAGAGGTGCTCAAACTTTGCAGTAAAATAAATTTCAGAAATAAAATTTATGTTTAGGGACTACTAGTTAACTACTATCCTAAGTAGTTGCGTTTTTTTAAAGGTAATTTAGGAATACCATTATTAGGGAATACTTTAAAAGAAAAAAATCCGAAATAGGCCTCATGTAGCGGACGTGATGCCCACAAATGTGAGGAAAACTGGGAAATTTCTAAATTTTACAAAAAAATTCGTAGACCGCGGACTGTTGGGAATAGAATTTTTTTTTTTGGGATGTGGGTCCCCACCTCCCCCCCCGCACACGCACGTGCAGGATTATCCACCATTTCTGGGAAACCCTGTATATTTGACCTTATTTACGAAGACAATTGAATAAATGTTTGTTATACTACAGGTAAATAAATTAATGCTATTAATTTCAGCTTCAGTAAATATGATAAATGATAAGAGATATTGTTTATTTGGATTTATCTCAAAGTCAAAGTTTAAGCACCTAATCCTGTCTGGGATTACTGGCAATAATTTATCTTGTGTATCGTTTTTATTACAGATAGCTTCATTAGATCCTATATTTTAAAAAGTAATACTGCATCATTTACTTTTAATAAATATAAGTAAAAGTTGCGGATAGATTTAGATTTACTTATTAGGTCCACCAACAGTTTTTTCATTATATACCTATAACTTATAGGTACATGCAGAACCATTACAGGTGAACACAACATACAAAATAAAGAGATAAGAGAAAAATATATAATTTATATCTATATGTATACAAATAATAGGGTTGCAGAAATAATGCCGTGTTAAAAAGTAGCAAGAACCCACAGCAACAGCAAGAGCACCAGTTTAAACACAAAACAGGGAAGTAAGTGTTGCCAACGATATAACCCAAGCAGTAAGCACTAAGTGTAGTGAAAACACGATTCTTTAAATTTATTTTTTATGCAACCTGAAGATGGAGTAAGCGAATGGCCCACCTGATGTTAAGTGGTAACCATCGCCTATAATAAACTATTACCTCACGCAGCTTAGAAACGTGCCCTACGATGCACTGCCCTGCGTCAATCAACTTGAGACATACAGGTGTAAATGTGCCTGTAATTACACCGGCAACCATTGAATTGACTCTTCAAACCTATCAATGCTGCATGATGGCAAAAATAGGTATGGTGGCAGTATTTCCCCGGGCGAGCCCTTTCACAAATAATTCTACTACTCTACTCTTGACATGAAGGAATAACCTAACAAAACAAGCATGTCTGAAGAACTATATGAAGCATGTCTGTGTGCAAGCAAAACTTCTGCTGTGCGTGCCTGTTATTGGAATACATTATATAGAATTGTTTTAAAAAATGCTTCGTAATTTTGTATTTACTATGTGTACTGAGTTGGCCTTGCCTAATTAATAAAACTAAAACTTAATTTCACATAGCAGTACTCACATGCCTACTTTCCTGTGTTCTACAAAACAAAAGCAAAAGCTACAAATTATACTGACATCAGTTCAGCGGCTAAGCTGTGAAATTATAGCATTTATGATATCAGTTTTGATGTAACAAAGCATAAGAGGTATGTATTTCAAAATCGAAGAGCCATGATCTTTGCTTTCTTCCCCAGGAAACAGGCATGACTGAACGTATGCTAGAAATTTGTTACCTTACTGGAGTTAGTTAGTTCCAGGCGGAGATGGAGAGATGAACTGGATGCATACTATAAAGTATGCTCCTAATTAGCTAGTGACCGCGATTCGTGCTACCCTGCAGTGGGACTCTACAGTCTGATAATAATAATATAATAATAGTGGAGTTAGATCTCATAACATGTATACAAACCAAAGCAAAATCCAGTTGCTGGGATGGGCTTAGGAGCGGAGGCAAGTGACACAGTGGTTGAAAGTTGGCGGTAAATTGGACGGGTAGCCCGAATAATCTGGAACATATAAAAACATTGCGCTCATACTCATATCTACAATCATATGTTAACAATTTTAATCTATATGGAATATTGAGTCTGAAGGTATACATAAATAATAGTACATAATGCTGGAAATTTCACACAGTGCTAAGCAAAGCTATGGGAATCAGATAACTGATAGAATACTTATACTTTTTTCTTGTAATTACATACATAAAGTATACATATAGCAAAACAGCCAAAACCGGAACAATATCTGTAGATTATGCAAATATTAGTTCTGCAGCAGGAAAAAAAAAATGGTTATGTTCCCTTATTTTCAATAGATTTTAACTTTCTCTAATCTTTATTATGAATCAACATCTACATTTAAAAATAGACATGGATAACGCGAAATCCAGACAGTATGTGATGATAAATTTTTTTTGGGTATTAGATTAAGCTTCACAGTATATAGGTAGGAAGGTATATAGGTATATTCTCTCGTCTGACAAAACAATAAGGTTTCTATTCTTCTACATATTAAGCACGTGTATATTGGTTTGAAGTTAACATTACTTTCTTAGCAATTTATATGAGTGAACTTTGGACTTTGGAATCACAGTAGGAACAATTTTTTGATCGTAATCCAGTCCGCTAGGGCGCGATATAATTAAGCCCTTTCTAAATATTATGTCGAGTTATATGCAGTTGTGTAGGACACTAAATATATTGAAATTACCGATAGAGTTCACTAAAAGCAAAGTAACTTTCATGACTTACGTGGTTAACTGGATTCATTTTAAAGGCAGGTGGCAGGTGCGATTCTGCTAGCAAGAGTTTATTTAAAGTACAATTAATATGTCTTAAAAACAGAGGACGTCTCGTCTTGATTCATAAAAGTTTTGAAATAAGTTTTAAAATTCAACAAAACCCCAGTACAATGGCATGGAATGGAATGGAATCTTAGAGGCAGTGTTGCCAGCACCTCAATCAGAAAAAGGCCGGTAGCTTTGTTGAAAAAAGCTGACTTTTGGCACGAAAGCCGAAATTGAAATAAAAAAAGTTATTTAACAAAAAAAATTATTTTAATTGTTTAAAGACTGTACAGTATTTACTTATATTTTATTTTAGCACAAAACATTTCTGGTGATGGGCTCGAAATTTATTATACCACCACAGTTATGCATGCAGTAGTAGGTAGTCATTAGAGAAACTACCGTCTCCGTATTGAGACGAGTGCGGCTTTCAGTTTTAATCCTCTTGAGTTTACTAAAAACACGTCAACATTAGCGTTTGAAAATGGGAGAACCAGCAATAAGCAAATTAGTTTAAGTGTCTCATTTGCATCTGGGTCCTGACGACTGGCTCTTACGCCGCGCGGATACAAATTATAGACAAAAGATAGAGAGGATAGGCAGATAATTTGTTCTGTTGTAGGCCGGATCCAGAATAAAGATGAGCCAATTACGTAGTAGTACATCTGAGTGGTCTGTGGAGCCAAGCTCAACCAAGAGTCATTTTTTAAAC
Source organism: Philereme transversata (assembly GCA_963924445.1). Taxonomy (NCBI): domain Eukaryota; kingdom Metazoa; phylum Arthropoda; class Insecta; order Lepidoptera; family Geometridae; genus Philereme; species Philereme transversata. The sequence goes on along the minus strand of OZ004348.1, from coordinate 20,609,909 downwards.
GTAACAATGAACACTTGATAAAAAAGAAATGCACTAGATCTAGCGCCAAATACGTTAAAATGGCAGCACTGCACGCAATTGATTCATTCTTGACGTTCTTGCTTGACATAGTTTTTTGACAGACGACCAGACAGCTTGCTTGTCTCTTGCTTGCTTGACGTTTCCGTTCGCAATTCTCATTCTAAATAGCGTTGTAAAGAAAAAAAGAAATGTCCCAGCTGAATAGACGTTGGATTTTTGTTTCCTAAAACACCTCCATCTAATTGTTAGCCTAGGCAGAATTTAGATAAGAAATTAGGAAGAATAGCCCTAGATTTTTCGTGTGAAATCAAGTTTATCCGCGTAGGAAAAACTCATGACATCACGTCAAACTCCCTGATTACTTTACGTTAGGGGCGTGATGTTTATTTATTGGTAACATTCTTTGGATCTGTTTGAAAATGGGGCAATCAACTTTGTAGATAGCGTGAAAATTTAATTTGAATAGTGAGTATAGGTCGCCAATTCGGTATGTGGTATAACCAAACAGTGTTATGAATGAGGAGGCTCTGTTGGCACGTGCTGCCGAGGAGCGGGAGCGCATCTTCCAGCGGTACGAGAGAGGGCGCGAGAACCTTGCGGGCCAGATCGACCCCTGGGAAGACCCCGAGTTCGAGGAGTACCACAAAACCGACAGGTTTGTCAGATAGCTTCTAATAAGAAGCCTTTTACTTTGTTTGATATTATGCTATTTCCTGTTTAAAATACACGCATCCTAAACTGCGAATTTTTTATACATTTTGTAATAAATCTGGTAGTGTACTAAAAGTGAGACCCACATGCGCTTTATGCTCGTTTTCTCATATGGGAGCTCACTTGTTACTCATTTATTGAGTGGAGGGTGTCAAGCGGTTCTAAATAACCAACTATTCAGAGCGCTTATACTTAGAATTAAAATTTGGATGAAATACAACAGTTAATGTGCTAGGTCGGGACTGACCAACTAACAGCCATGGCGAGGGTCAAAAGTTCACTTTAATATAAAGCCAGTTAGTAAATTGATTGAATTAGAAATGATAGCTCATTTGAGAATAGTTTTAATACGTATTTGTATCAAAATGTTGAATACCAGAACTAAAAACTAAATCTAGACACAATCATTGATTTTTGACAGTTCTTTAAATCTAACCCAAAAATCTACATAAATCTATAAGGTATTATGTTAGTGATAAGAAATTATTAGATGTTTTTTCAGAGTGTATTAGCTGAGCAAACATCTGACTCAGCTAACATGCTCTACCGGTCCATATACGACCTGCTGAAGGATGCTGTAGTCATTAATTACTGTAGCCAATTATGGAACTGACATCGTCGTAGAGAACGACGCAAGTTCCTTAAAAAACTAGATAAAAAAAAATTATATATATATATAGGGTGGGGGGATGATTGCCCTGATATCCTGCACGAGGGTTGTATTGCACATTGTTCCCCTTCTACTCTGTGGCATATGGGCCTATTTGTACAATGGTGTAACCTCAGAAACTACTGAACAGAATTTGATAATTATTTTGCTGATAGAAAACCTCCACTATTTCTCCATTTGTGAAAATTCCTTGCAAAGCTTTGGTTGGTCAGCTAGTTTCATATAATTATGATACCTAAATGATAATAATAGAAAAGTTGTTGCTTATGTCTTAAAACCTATACTAGGTTTGTCCAGAAACGTATATGTAAGTATCGCACTGTAAGAAACAAAACAAAAGCCAAAGTCGCTGTAACAAAATCACTTAAATTAAAATGGAAATGGGCTGGACACGTGTAAGGAGTAGCTGATGAGAGGTGGTCAAAAGCATTAACTTACCCACTCAACAAATATAGCAGATCAGGCAGAACCCACAAAAGACAGAGTAATGATATTGTCAAATTATTTGTATACTAGCTGAATCGCTGAACTTCATACTACCTTGACATGCATACGTCGCGGGCTACCAATGTATGTACGACTGCGGAGCATCGCGAGATGTCTCATCTGCTCTTTTGTCCCTTGTGCCCTACCACCTGCACTAGGGATGACCTCAACAAAGCCACGTCCAACGCTATAGAAATGGCAAAGTACTACTCTAAAATAGTTTAGCTAACCATTGACACGAAAGAAAAATGTACCTCGCCCTGGTAGAATTGTCAATCGGCCATCATCTATGTATGAGAAAATGATTTTATTTCATCATTTCTTTTTGCGTGAATTATTCCGATATTTTAATAGTTGTTCTGCTATTCGGGGCGGAGACAAATCCAACAAATCAAAGATCATCAAAATAGGTCGAGCAGTTCTTGAGTTATAAATGGTGTAACTAACCAGACTTTGTTTTATATATATAGATATAGATGCAATTAAAGGAGGGAGGCTTTTACGGCTTTTTTTTTATTTGCTTAGGGAATGCACAAAACCGGGTGACAAGAAAAAAAATATAAGTTAAACTCATTAAATAGATATAGATAATTGTTGTGTAAGTTGGATAAATAAAAGCTTATATATTATTATAAATAATAAATAATAAGTATGTAATGTACTATATTGCTGTTTCCTTATTCAATTGTAATGAGTCAGAACACCAATGATTAATTCAATGAAATATGACTATATGATAGAGAAACACAGGTTAATTTAATCAAGTATGAATGTCGCTATTACTAAGCTTGCCTACTGCCAATGTCGAAATTTAAATTGCAAAGGATTTCTGTTGCCGAGCTTGTATTTCTGTTATTATATCTACTTTCATTACTGAAGCTGTAATCTAAAACTGTCTTCAATTATTTAATAAGTTACAATTGGTTTATTATTATATGATGGATTTTGATTAGTATCACCAGATGTGCTTAGTCCAAGTAATAGTGTAAGCAGGCTGCTGCTATGTTCAGCAGTCGACGTCCTGTGACATGATGATAATCATGAATACAACAACTATTATACAATATCTTATGACGGGTCACTTATTGAATATAATAAAATGTTTTTTTAATAATGAAATTCACAATAAAAATTTAGATATAAAAGAATTCAAATACAAATTAAACTAAATTCAAATACACATCCTCACATTGGATGGTTAGATCCAGCCAAACTGGGTCGTCTATCAACACTTTAAGTCAAAAAGCTGCACTAATTATAAATGTCAAATAAGCATTAAATAGCCTCGCATATTACCAATTCTAGCTGAGTTATGCGAGTTTTTCTCACTTTGCATTGCATTGATGCCAATTTAAGGACGACATGCGCAACAATGCCTAAACGTAATTAGTGACTAAAAATAATTTAGAGAGTTGTCAAATCATACAAATAAGTCAAATTTAAACATGTTTAGTCGCTAAATACGTTTAGGGATCGTTGTGCAAGCCGGGCTAATAAGTGTTACTTTTTAATGGTAGAGATCGCTATTTAGCGATAAGACCGCCAAATGTATCCATAGAATTACGTTGTTATTTTTTTTATTTGTATTGTTTTATGATGTACAATAAAGAATTATCTAATCTAATCTATGACTTCCTTCGTGATGAATGTGATGAAATGTGATGAGCTGATAGTATCAAAAAGTGTTCATGCCCTTTTTGTTAGCAACCCTTCAAATTTAGAATTGACATAAGTTGTGACACGGATGGAAATCATAGTGTTGGAAAAAAAATAGAAGAGAAACAGACTCTTATAGCTTTAGCTCTATAGATAATGCAAATAAGTAGAAAAGAGAACGCAATAAAAAACTCTTTAGAAGATAATAAGTTTAAAATATTTTCAAAAATGCACAGTGTGAAATAGTGAATTAACATCAGTTGTCATTTCAAAAAGTGGTCACATTTTTTTGTGGCGGTATTGTCATTCTTACTCATATTTCAATGAAAAAACATCCAGTGAACAACGTGATAATTAAAATGCATAACAACTGTAAAAAAAATTACAAATACTATCACGATTGTCAAATCACTCAGTCTACCCTCAAGGACTGGAATTGAAAATTATTTCAATAAAAACCCGGGTCCAGGGTTAACCTGCTGCACAAAAGACATAGGTGTTTTGAAATTCACTAAACTTTTATGATTGTTTACAATTTTTTTAGGAACTTATTAATAAATAGTTAATTAAATTTTAATTTATAACTCGTTAGAGGCATTTTTAAGACTGTCAAGCCAACAAATATAAACAAACGATTGTTGGTTTATTCCAAATCTATAAGTTCTAAATATTTAATGTGGTGTGTGGTGTTATCTTCCAGATATGGTTTCATCCACGATGAGAGGTTGCCCCAAAAGACGGCGCCGCAAAAAATCAACGTTGAGGTAGAAAGGGAAAAGAAATGGGTCAAAATGCTTGGCTCGTGGGAGCTACCCTCGACTAAGGAGAAACTCCAGAGGCGAATATTCAAAGGCATTCCAGATTCACTTCGCATTAAAGTGTGGTGTAAACTACTAGATGTCAATAAAATGAAGTCAGATAACCCCGGGAAGTTCCAGGAGATGTTGAAACTTGCAAAGCTCTGGTCCACAGACGTTAGACAAATCGACTCCGATGTAAACCGACAGTTCCGCGAACATCAGTTCTACAGAGAAAGATACTCTGAGAAGCAGTGTTCCCTCTTCAATGTTTTATGCGCTTACAGCATTTATAATTCTGAAGTTGGGTACTGCCAAGGCATGTCGGGCCTAGCAGGAGTTTTGCTGATGTACATGGATGAGGAAGACGCATTTTGGGCTATGGCGATCCTACTATCCGGGAACAAGTATTACATGCACGGCTTGTACGTGGAAGGCTTCCCGAAATTAACGAGGTTTTTGGAACACCATGATAAGATACTTATGAAGTTTATGCCGAAATTAAAAGTCCATTTTGATAAATTCGGCTTAGACGCAATACTATATTCCTTGAAATGGTTCTTCGTTTGCTTCGTAGAGCGAGTGCCATTTAGCCTCTGTTTGAGAGTGTGGGATATTTATTTGATGATTGGAGAACGAGTCATTACTGGAATGGCGTACACAATACTCAAGCTGCATAAGAAAGCAATTATGAAATTGAATGATATGGATCTTATTGTTAATTACATTCAGGTAAGCAGTTTATGCATTCATGTATAATGCACGATACAATAAATTGAAATGTCTGCAAACCTCGAACTTTTACTGCTCATTGATGCATAAATCTTGATAATTTTCAGGTTAAGCTTCACAAAGACTTTGGGTACGAAGATGATATGGTGATTTACCATTTAGAACGAGCCATGGACGAGCTAAAACGTGCTAAAATAGACTACCCTGGACCCCCGCCAGCGAATGAACTACCGCAGCGTAAGTTGGGTACATTTGTGGAGCCCGACAAGAAATCCAAGATCGGACAGCGCGCAGAAAACTTCTCCGACACGGAGAAACAGGCCAGAGCTACTGTGATATTGAGGTGATTATACTCTGAATTATTATTCGCTGCCAATAGCGTACTAAAACACCGTTTTAATAAAATCATGCGAGTTCCAGCTCTGAGAACATTGAAGGCTGATAAAGAAAACGTTTTATACATAGCTGAGATTGTAGTAAGCCTGTGATATCATTATTATAAATACGGGACTTACACGTACAGTTTTATCGGTGTTTCTGTTCAATTCGTAAACCTTCATTAGGGTGAGGGACGCAAGTAGACGGGTGCCAGAGTGTGGTGGTCTAGGACACCCATCTTTAATAACATTTCTAGAGCTATTTCAGATTTACCAATGTTCACACGAAAGTTAAAAAAATTCCCAACAGAAATAAAAATTCTATAACATAAAATATTTCTCGGTCTCTTCGGTAGTCCTCGGTACAAGGAAACACGCAACACTCTACTAACTATAATGACTAAAAGGTTCACTCACTCGACGATATGGCATCCAGGTCGTACCTGTAAAATCACGTATTGTTACGTATGTTAAGTAGTCTATTGTGTATATAATATTTAATTGATTTTTTTGTAATTTTTTAAACTTTTAGATGTTAAATAATTATGTATACGCGTGTTGCTATTTTCTGGTGCTCAGACGCACTAAAGGCGTCACATAATACCAGCGCTACTGTAGCTATACGTTGCAGTAGCACACCGTTGAGGGACGACCTATTTTGTTGTCTTGTATTTTGTATTAAGTATACCTGTTATATTAATAGAATCAAAATGGACACAAAATAAATATTTTTGTATTTGTATATATAATAATGATTGTAATAAAACTAGTAAATATCGAAAGTTTTCCAAGAAAACCTGTGATAAACCACGATATGAATTTAAAATAGATTTACGGTTTATTTCAGAAGAGAGAAAGCTGCAATCGAGTTGCAGGACCTTCGCGTCTCACAGAGCGACACTGTCTCAGGTAACTTGGACATATCGCTCACTTCCCGGACCAGCTCAGAAGAGAGTTTTGGCTCTGATCATTTCACACATTTATAGAATTCAATACGGCACTGTGACACAACTCGTGATGTCTTTAAATATTAAAAAAAAGGAAGGATGTAAAAGTTTTTTCGATTCAGATTTGTAGCTTAGGAGTTCTCAATTCAGGATAAATCTACGGCCTAATCTACGGTCATGATAATCATCCAAATATCCGATCACTAGTCATGACTGATCTCGCTGATGGGTGAAGGCTGGCCTTGTTTTTTGCCAGCCTCTTTTCTGTGCGTCTTATCTAATTGTTCCCTGCTATGTACTTGTACCTCGTTTACTTGTAGGCAGAGGCTAGCTGCATTTCGGTATTGCAGCCGTGGCAAAGTCATACAAATACATAGAGCAACTTACACTTGAACACAAGTTTGTGTCACGATGGTGTATTGAATAAAACGTTATATTCTGGAACTGAAGCCGCTACTTATTGTACGAAACTTTGTGCAGTAGATAAAGTTTTATCGACAGGAAGTTGTCATAACTCAACACATTGCGATTAGTGTGTGTAAAACAAATTAAACAAAAAAATATAAATATAAGTTAAAAATAAAAAATGCGAGGTGTCCCAAAAGTAGTATGTTATTCCGAGGAGGGGGGGGGGGGGGCATTTGCCCCTCAAGTTTTCAATCTTTTTTTCATTTTGGGGTAAATGTAAACCCACAAAAAGCGTATTCTTGCATTTTTAAGCCTAATAAAATTCACAGTGTGTCTTTATACCTGTGTACCGTTACCTGTAGATTAAAGCGTTATTCCCTGTTCGGGGCAATTGTAAATAAAGACAAACTTGCCACAATTTCAGTATAAGAGGCATAACTGAGGTAATTGGCAATAATTAGGTGTTTTCTGGGTAATTGTAAACAAAATGGTTATTTATGTCAGAAAATGTTAGGGGAAATTGAAAACAAAACAACCATAAAACATATATATGTAATTATATTAGCCTTATTTACACTTAATTACTAACAAGCTCAGTCGTTTAGTTAAGCCTTTGTAGTTTCATCTTCATTATAAAATTTAATCAAAAAATATTGTATAAATATTGTCTTCATCATTTAGAAATGAAAACTGTATTTCTTGCTCACATCAGTTCAACATGTTTCACAATCATATTCTCCTCCATCATGTCTATGTCTTCTCTCTTTTGTTTATAAAACATGATGGAATTTTCTCTTCCAGTCTTTCTAAAAAGAGATATTTTGTATTTTTTTCCCGTCTTTTACCCCATTTTACCGATAAAGTATTCTACTCTCTTCATGGAAATGTACCTAACAAGAACAGTGTCATTAATACTGTAGTTAGCGACAGGACCTTCATCAACTACCCTGCCAGGTTCTGTATCTGAATCTGCTGACGTAAGATCATTTGTTCACACTCTCAATGCTCACTTCTTCCTTTTATTCTATTACATCTTCAACAGCTCTTTGGATGTCTGCTAAGGAATATGACGGGCCTTCTTTCTTCTTAGTATAACTTCTAGGCATGATGAATACCTAAAAAAATGTCCACAATTACCCACCACCAGAAATGAATAATTTGTAGAAGTGTTCCCAATTACCCCGATATTTACAATTCCCCAAAATATGTTGTCAATTTCCCTATAACTACTGGGGTAAAAGTAAACATGCGATATTAAACAAAAACACCAAACATAACCTTAAAAACTCATACACGATATTTAGACGTAACTCTATTTAATTCTTTAAATGAATTAGCAACAACAATACCACGTTAAAATCAATTGCACTGAAAAACCCGTAGAAATTGCGCTATGTTATTAATTCACTTTTTAGTGGAGTGACAGCTGTCAAAAGAAATGTCATAGACTAAATTTACGTTTCGTTTCATGTAGAACTTAAAAATAATAATACAGAATGATTTATTAGGCTTGTTTACAACTACCCCTGTTTACAATTACCCTGCTTGGCCATATATTAGCTGTTTTTGACGAAATACCTTAAGGTTTGCTTAAGAAAGTTCTAGGGAAGGCAAACTAAAATATGAAGAAAATTATCCTGAATAATTAAATGTTCAAAATTTTTTTCCTATGTAAAGTTGTTAATTATGGCCGGAATCAACCCGTTGAGGCTTAAAACCTGTACAAGCGTCGTAATCTTTATCCACACTGGCATACATTTTCGTATAATTCGTGTAGATATTCGGATACGCTCATTACATTTTATTGCATGGTGCACATTCTGATGCATGAGTTTAAAAGTAAATTGTGTTACAAGGGATCAAAGTAGCGCATTACCCATGACATAATTAGCAATGCCGTGTAGAAGGCTACTTTCCACTTTTTCTACAGAAGATGATTCTATAATGCTTTACTTAATTAATTTTATTGTTATTACTATCAGCCCATGTTGTCCCATCGTTGGGAAAAGGGCTTCCCCCATTTCTGCTATTCACAACGGCAGAGAACTCTCATTACTTTTCGCAAGGTAATTTACGAGAAAATGGAGATCCTTGTGTACTACTATTAACTTTTACATTTTTTTTATTTATAAGTTTTTGTTGTAACCCATGTTCGCCTCCTTAAAAACTGACACTTTTTGTGTCGCCACCCTAATGATACATTCATTTACGATTTACTCTAAATTCGAGAATATAGCCACTGGTCAAGACAAGTCTGACTGAGGTAAACAGTAGCCTGAGAAAAGAACACGTAGGAAACATCTGCAGGTTAAATACGATATATTTTCATATAGAAGAAGTGGAAAGTTATTGGCGGATGAAGTGTACCCATGTAGTCGTTTGTGTAAGTTTGATTAAATATGAAATTCGTGTAAAAAAAGTTCCGTGGAAGTTTAGCTTCAACCGCTTTTATGTATGTAATGATTTCATCTCTGGTTAAACGTAAGAGACTACTGTTTTTACTTCAAAGTATTGTTGTTTTAATTGTTTGCTGCTTTTCAAATTAGTGCAATTGAAGTCGTAATATTCTATTTGTTTAGTTAATTATTCGTCGTAAGTAGTTTCCATTAACGGGTTGTCCTTTAATCACGTGATGTTCGAGCAGAGGAGAGGTTAGAACAACATTACGATTGATAACGATGGGGGGATGTTATGGCAATCGCGTGTATATTTTCCGTGCCACGTGAAATCCTGAGCGAGTGAATTTATCATAACAATATTTAGCGTTCAGCAGACTGTCCTCCGCGCGACCTTGTGCGGTTTTCAGAATCTGATTTTATTATAATTTTTCATTAAAACAGATTCTTCAATATTTTATATTAAAAGAATACACGTGATGTTAGGTGTGGGGGGCTGGGGTAGTCTAAAACATCACGACGTATCATCAAAGGGGATGAAGGGGTAAAAAACTGACCGAAAAAAGCTCACGCGATTAAAAGACGACCCGGTAAGGCCATAAGTTCTTGGTCAAACCCGCCGCATTATACTACGTGTTTTATTATGTACGACATTAAATGAAAACACGGGTATGGCTAATGGCTAGAATTGTGGTAAAATAATTTTTTTTTTTAATTAATTACTATCGAAAATATAAAATTTTCAAATACCTTTAATATCAAGTACTAAAATATCAGTGAAACAGCCTTTATAAAATAGGTAAACAAATCATATTCATTCATCATGTAAGTCACCTGTTAAGCTGACTAAGCGGCATCGTCGCAAAGGCTCTGTCGATTTACATATGTAAAAAATTGTTGATTGAAAATGTATCGATTACTAGATAAATATTCAAGCTACCGGTATTAAACTCACCTCTAAAATCAGTTAATTACGAGTATACGACTCCGGATGTGTGTTTTAAATTAATGTGATACATAACAAAACAGGTTATATAAAGTACCGTGTTAATTTTGTCATTCCTGATATTTCTTAACATAAGATTATACTTAAACTTTTGTTGGACGGAATGCTACCTTGATCAAACTCCTTAGCCCTGTGTCATACTTCTGCAAAACTATTTCCAGAAAGTACAAATTGAGAGGGTCTTTTTTATATTTCTTTTTTATACGTTTTAATATTTTGTATATAAAAGTCAGATAAACAAAATATAACTTAATAATATACATATTTACAATATTCTTGTAAAAAAGTATTTAAGCTTAACAAATTAATACATTTTTAATTTATATGTAAATAAATAATACCTCAGTACAAGGCTCAAATCACAAGTCAAAAGGAAAATCACAATATTCCAGATTTTATTTTTTAGATAACATACTGTATAAATATTTCAAATTCATCTGAGTTTTGATGGATGCTGTTTACTCGAACACAAATATTTTCTGTTTTATGTTATTTGATTGTATTCTCTTCAAAATGATATACGTACAAGTTGGTTCATTTAGACATTGTGCTATCGAGTTCCACGTTTAGCTGAAAGCAATAGCACCTTCGTTTGCTTGCCAAGTATTGTCGCAGTGAAATAGATTAATAAATGTGTATGAATTCTATTTTACTAGAAAGGTAGCGACATATGAACCAGGGCCTCGAATTCTGTATGATAACTTAGATCGCACCACCTCGAAATCCTGATACCATTCAGAGATTTTAATACGAATTAAAATTACTGACGTGGTCCCGAAACAAGCATTATAGGGAGTTCAGGTCCTGATTTCAATATTCAATTATTTCTCATAATTATTATGTTATCCTGCACAAGCATGATGGGGTGTAGTGGCGGTGGGTTTATGTCAGAACATTAACTGGACTGCCATAAAATGCGCATTTTTAAGATTCGAGGAGTTTATCCTTTTGCGTTGATATTAGAACACGTTTTGAAATTGATTAGGTTTCGGGAACTCAGGCAATTGAGTCAAAACTGGCCGATGGCTCATATCAGACATTACAATAATTAATGAGTGTTTTTATGGTTGTCATTGTGATGCAATGTTTAAACCCTTAAATAAGATCAATATATTAAAATGTATTATTGATTATTTATTGTTATTTTTTATTATTTTGAATTTGATTGATAACTCCTCGGATCTTATGATTCATTTTCAGCTTTGCCTTTGTGATTACTTGAATGAATATTGAACAACCGATATCTTTAAATAAATAATTAACATACATTATCATTATTTAAGCATAATTTCGCGAGGTCGTACGAATCGTAGTGTTTTGAACACTACGATTCGTTAAAATTCATGTATAATAATAAAATATGAGATTAATATCTAAAATAATAAAATTATTAAACCTCTAAAATGAATCTCTGCTCTGTTTATGTGTAATGTTTATTGCATAAACCCACCCCTATCACCTATTTCTTCTCATTCATTTGTCTAGAATATTTTTAGACTAAGATATAATTTAAGGCCTAAAAATTGCCTAAAAATTCTATTAGAATTTGGGTCACCATCGATTAATATAATAAATCAATTCTAATCAAATCCAGTAATTGTTTTCTTATGTCCTTTCTAAACAAAAACCATTTGATTTATTTTAGTCTTGCCTCCTGTTGTGGTCTGAGGGACAACAGTATAATTACCTAATAATGACGTGCCAAAACCGTAATATATGGTACGTTTAGCTATAACTTCACACGTAGACGAGCACACGTTACATTATCAGCTTCTTAGTGAATCACAATATATAGTTTTGATGTCATATGTCTATAGATTCTAATACTAAGATAACAAAGTCACTATCAAACGGCATGACCGATTTGTTTCTCCTCAGATTGCCAAGCACTCAACGTTCCTTTGCGCACGTCTCAGGCCTCCGTAGATCTCCACCTGGAATCTCCCTTCCAAATCCTGTCCGCCACCGAACCTAGGCCTTCAAGCTATCTTATAAATAAAAAATCTAAAAGAATAAGAAAAAGAACAGATTAATTTGTAAATAAACCTTTAAGATTGATGTCCATTTCACTGTACTATGAGCAGAGATTTATTTGAGCGACGCATGAGTTTTTGCGCTTAAAGTTTGCTTAGTGTGTGTTTTGACTTTGGCCATGGTGAGTACTTAATACGATTATGTTTTTATTATTTTGCGTGTGTTTTTTACATTCATTCCATTTGTGAAGCTTTATAAATATTGCCACTAATTGCAGAAAGAAGCAACTGACCCTCTTACTGAGCTTAAAAATAACAAGTTAAGGTTCTAAACTTGATGTAAGATATACCTGTTAATAATAAAAGCGGGTCAATTGTTTTGTTTTTGTAATCGTAAGGTAACACAACTTTGACTTGAGTGATTTATTTTCTATATCTACATTTTTTTGTTGTGTAGATAACCCAACCAATAAAAATGCTTGTAGATGTGACGTCGTTTTAATAAATAATATTGGTGGACACACTGGTTTTCGCTTTGGTTCGATCGGGGAGTTTAGTCTGTTCGCTCAAAACGATTCTCAACTCTGAAACTACGAAACGTAATGAAATTACTTCAGGTCAATGTTGTGTTCGTAATCCATGAATTCCACCTTTTGATAGATTTGGAAACGTCGGCAGATCACAGCGGGGTGGCGGGCGTCCGATGCGACGACTCAGTGTCGGGGTTGGGGTCGCGTCGGTCGCTAGCGGACACCAGCGTGACGAGTACCGCTGACCTCAGCGTGTTCTCGAGCGGGCGGTCGCACGCGCCTGAGAACTCGCTCGATACGCACAGCAACGTGTCCGACGACGGCACTGGGTCAGATGGGTGAGATGTTTTCGTAGCGGCTTGGCGCGTATAGTGTGCTACTTACTACCTATCTAGAGATGTATTTATTTATTCAAAAAGTATCTGGAATAAGTTACTAGATACTTTTAAGTAATGAATATGAGATATCAGATACAAGATGCTTGGGAAATGGTATTTAAAATACTAGATACAAGATACGTATGTTCTAAATACTTATTTAAGATAAAATACTTTTTGAAATATACCGAGAAGGTCTAATGTCAAACGTGCGTTCCGCTTCGCCTGATTTAATTAATCGATTAAGATATTGAAAAGTAACCAAAAAGTTACCTTCCGAATTGCGTAACCAAGAAGTAACCTGACGAAGGTAAAAGTTACCTAAAAGGTTACAAAAGAACCTTCTGGCAACCCTGAACTAGACCATAGACCATACAGTCTTGATTAATTGATAAATTAAAATGTTAAGGGTGCGTTCAGATTAGTCTGTATGATGAAAAAAATGTATATGTGATTAGTAAAAGTGTTTTAGAAAACTTAGTATTTACAAAATACTAAGATATTAAAAGAATGTATCTAAATACATTCTTTTCAAATACAAAATAAACATTTAAAAAAATATTTTAGATATAAGATGAAAATACGTATTTTGTATCTGTATTTCAAATCTAAAATAAGTCACATCTCTGTCTATCATCTTAAAAGAACAACAAAAGATGTTATGAATTTATCATCAGTGCAAAAAGCACAAGTCTCCACTTTCTACTAATTTGTATTCAACTGATAACTGAATCGACAACAACAATTAGCATACTAAACGTGTCCTCACAAGATTCAAGCTCTCGATCGTAAAATCAACGAACTACTATCGCGTTTCTGGGTCTATTGATCCATTTCATTGAACACGTATTTTTTTTTAAGTTTGTTTTTCATCGGTATCTGAATTAAAGGTTAATTTCAGTAAAGCACTATACCTTGTATTTCTAGCATAATTGCAAAATATTCCCAGACGAGCGCTTGAATCTAGCCTTAGATTTTCACGCTTAGCTTAAAATAGAAGACTGACTACGCTTGATCTTGTTGTTGAACTTTTGAAGTATTCTATCATGTAAATATACGTACTAATAAACGAAATGTACGTATTCCAGTTCTGGTATATGCGGCTTGAGCATACAACGCGCTCCGTCGACGGCACACTCAACTCCGCGCAACACCCCGCACCCTCCCTCCGTGTCCCCTCTATCTGACGACGTGGTACGCATACACGTGACCTATAACCCGCTCGCCGCGAGCCCCTCCCACCTAGGTGTCACACCGTCCAAGTACAAAGGCTACGAAGAACATCACCACAAACCTGCCTCGTTAGGTTTCTACACAAGTAATGGTACTAACCTACCTTCGGATAACAGAATAAGAATTCAGGTTCCTTCGGAAGAACTTCTTACTCCTGTGGTAGACTCCGGTAGAATCATCACCCCGCGATATATTGAATCTCACTCAGAAATGTTGGATCTGAAATGATTAGAAATGTTGGATCTGAAATCTTTCGCAGCATTAAACTGCACTTTTTACTCAATTGATATTACTTAGGTTAAATATATTTAAATGTGAATATGTTTCGGATATCTGGTGCCTCGCCGCGCCTCAGAGCAATATTACCAGATTATTTTCAACTTGCTCAAAATCGATAAATCGATGGAAATTTATGTTTGACATAACTACTCGTACATATGCTTATCTTATATTGTATGATACATTTAAGTATCTCAAGTAAATTAAGATAAATTATTCGATATTTGAAAGTATTAGGAAAGTACTAAAGCGTTAGAATCTCCAAAAAAATCTGCAGTGGAATATAACAAACCTTACTGTTAAATCGGTTGCTACTGGAGCAATGTAGCGCCAAAGTCTGGCATGTATATATCGTAATGGTGGCGATTCTGTTGTTTACGCTAACTAAAATTGTGTAAAATACGAAAAGTCTTATTTTGTTTACGCTAAAGATCAAATTAGAATGACATTTTAAGTGACATTTCTAAAATTAAGTAATTTT
Organism: Philereme transversata; assembly: GCA_963924445.1. Classification (NCBI taxonomy): domain Eukaryota; kingdom Metazoa; phylum Arthropoda; class Insecta; order Lepidoptera; family Geometridae; genus Philereme; species Philereme transversata. The sequence continues at coordinate 20,594,829 of OZ004348.1, read as the reverse complement.
TACTAAGATGGCGTGTTTGCGGGCTAGTTTTAATCAGCACCAATTTGACTGCTACTAAAACTAGCCTAAAAACACGCCATCTCAGTGAAAAATACTTAATTTTAGAAATGTCACTTTAAATGTCATTCTAATTGGATTTTTAGCGTAAACAAAATAAGACTTTTCGTATTTTACACAATTTTAGTTAGTCAGTGTAAACAACAGAATCGCCACCAATAGCTAATATTAATTGAATTTATGTATGACGTACAATCTGGGGCCTAATTCACGTAATACAATTTACAAAACATAATTACAGTTGACCCAAATTGTTTGGAATTCCACTCCACTAACATCTTGATTTAATAAAATTCTATAATTGCATGTCAGACAACTCATACCATTGTATTGTTAATTACGTGAATACCGTTTAACATATCGAGACTAGATCGAAGCTTGAACTAAACTATTTTATGTTATTTTACTTAGAAAACTTTCGTGATTTATACGGGATTTATCACGTACCGTTTTATCGGTGTTTCGACCGACAAATGTTTCGGTTCAATTCGTGAATCTTCATCATGTGTGAATATATTGTATTTTATGTTACGTGAATTGGCCTTCTGTTATATTTTATCCATTTAACATGCTACGTGTACGCACATCTATTTGATACACCAAAGTTAAATAAAAGCAATAAATTATACGCAATATTAGCTTTACTGAATTACCTGAAAAGATTTTATTGCAATGTCTTTATTAATAAAGTTGGTGTCATTTAGTCTGCGCTGTGTAGCCTTTTCAATTCTTGTTACTACATATTATAGTACAAACATGAAGCGGGCTGGTTCTGGCAGAAACTGAGAGGACTGGGTAGTTGGTCCTCACTGGACCGTGTCAGAAGGTATTGAATAACAAAAGCTGAGTTCAATGTTTATAATGATTTTTACGGTCGCTTTTAGACGTTAATGTAGAAAGCAACCTGTCGAATAACATTAGCGGATTGGTGACAATTCGATTTTGGTTTCTTGTTTATGTAGTCTCGATTAATATTCAATAGTTTACAGTATTGTGTACTGAATGAAATATCTACGACTGCCGTTATTTAGATTATTAAATGTATGTTGAAATGTAAGTGACTGAGAGTATGTTTGTTGGCATATTAATTCATTTAACGACGATTAATTTGACGATCTCCGTGGCGCAGTCGGCGAATAGCCGGCTGAGACGCAGGAGGTAGCGGGTTCGATTCCCACCGCGGAACAAATGTTTGTATGTCTACAGATATTTGTTCTGGGTCTGGATGTTTTTCTATATATTATAAGTATGTATTTACAAAAAAAAAGTATATAAGTATTATCAGTTATCTGGTTCCCATAGTACAAGCTCTGTTTAGTTTGGGACTAGATAGCGCTGTGTGAAATGTCCAGCCATATTTATTATTATTATTTTATTATTATTTGCCTGGTTTGCAAAACAATTGTTTATTATCTAATTCTGAAAGTGATACCGTTCTCATACTTTATTGTACGAAGGCAAATAATTACTACAAATTGAATATTACAAAACTACGTACCTACTTGATTATTATTTTACGCATTTTTCTCGCGGTAAAAATAATGAGGTACAAACTGTTTAGTGGTCTAATTAGATTTTTAATAGATAGTCTGTCACCGCATTCACGACATCAATTTAAAACACGTATGCAGAATCGTATTAACTGATTTTAGAGATTGGTTTAATAGCTTGAATATTTATCCAGTAATCGATACATTTGCAATAAACAATTTTTAACGTAAATCGGCGGCGCCTTTGCGCCGATGCCGCTTAGTCAGTTTAACAGATACCTACATGATGAATGAATATGATTTGTTTACCTATTTTATGCAGGCTGTTTCATTTATATTTTATGACTTAAAATTAAAGTAGATTGAAAATTAAACAAATCCATGGTTAATTTGAAATAAAAACTATTTTACAACAATACTAACCATGAGCCCTACCCGTGATTTAAATTAATGTCGTAAATGCGGCGACACGCAGTATAATTCCTTAAAAAGCGTTTATAATTAAAAGAGGATTTTACATAATATACTGGAAATATCGTGTGTAATGTTGCTCCCACTCAGGAGTTATTTAGTAGTTTATAGTAATATAACTGCAGTAGCATTTGTCTAAATGTGACTAAGGGATAAAATGTTAAATACGATGACTTCCGTGGCGCAGTGTGCGAATAGCCGTCTGAGACGCTGCGGTTGCGGATTCGATTCCTACCGCGGAACAAATGTTTGCATGATCTACAGATATTTGTTCCAGGTCTGGTTGTTTGTCTTATTTCAAGAATGTATTTACAATAAATTAAAATAAAAACTAGTGTTCTATCAGTTATCTGATTCCCATAGTACAAGTTTTGCTTAGTTTTGGTTAGATGACGCTGTGTGAAATGTCCAGCATTATTGATTTATTATTATTTATTAAATAACTGCTGTGTGGAAGCACCATAATTATCTAAAATACAGGTGTTTAGGTGTTTCTGAAGTATCACCTGTATAGATATTGTTTAAATTAAATTAATAGAATATTGAAATAGGTTTCAAATTTTCAGTGAGAATTGCAATAATGCTAGTTAAACTGCCTGACTTTTAATATTATACTTGTAAGAGTTAAGCTATAAGGTGTATATACACTTAAATTAGTTATTTGTGTTTACAATCGGTTTTAGAAGTCAATATAGATGATAAATTTTAAGATTATGTAATTATTTCGTCTAATTTATATCATCCGGATTTTTTATTTATATTTAAACAACTTTGGTTAAGCTACATTTATATTGTAGAGTAGATTTACATATATTATGTATATTGTAACTGTAACTTATAATACTTGATTCTGGATCTCTGAACAAGTACAAACGAGATAATGTTATAAAAATTAAATAAGTAACTTTAATTCTAAAATCGGAATTCTGTTTCAGTTCAATGTGAGCTATATTTTTAAATGTAATGTTTATTAAGGTACGTACATAAAAATCTATGTCTAAATGGTCCTCTGTTGTCAAATGTTAATGAAGATAAATATATCATTTGGTATTAGAAGTATTCGTAAAAACTCTTATATAATAAGTTGCAATTTAAACTACAAATAATGACGGAATATATTTTTGAGACCATAAATAATAAATAAATAATGTTTTTTTAATAAAAAAAAACTTTGATTGCTATTTTGTGTCTAGCATACGTACCGTTCGCGCTCTGTTGACTGTTTGGGTTCATTGACCGGGCCAGGTCATTGAACGAGCAGGGTTGTTGAACGGCTCGTAGTAACTTTTTAGTAATCTGTGCCATCGTACAATACGCTAGTTCTATAACGCTTTGTTGAATAACATTTTATCGATTTTCTCGGGTATTGATAATAAAACAAGAAATTTAATACGTAAATTTTTTTGGTGTAGAGTTCGTCAATATGATTAGTTTAAATTGCAACACATTATATAAAAGTTACTTCATGTGAATCCAGCCAGGCTAGCCTGGTCGCAAAGTTTATATCTACTAAAAATTAAGTGAATTGACATTTTAGCTAGCTAAAGTGGCACTGGGCCTTCTAGTATTTTGCTAAACATTGACGATTATTAATACGCTTCATAAAACAATGATTTAAAAGACAATCATTATTAGACATAGTTTTCATTTCAGTAAATTAATATAAACAAAACGTTCAAACTAGTGGTTTACATAATCTGTGCCATTGCTAAATTAAGAAATCATTCATTTTATATTTTGTAAGGATTTTGTACATGATTAGATATCCTCCAATATCTTAGGATTAATTTATCTATTTTTGTAGTGACCATTTTTGGATCAATATTGGTCTTGACTCTTATTTAATTCTTGAAGTTGGTATTTGGTTATTTTGTATTTATAATTAGTTGAAGTTTCATTGCTTATTATTATTTTTATCCTCTAGATAAACTAGAGGATAGAGAAGATTGATGTACCATTAAAGAAATCATATGTTTCAATTAAGCTCCCAAATATCATATATAATATATATATAAAGCTCATATCTAAGCTCTTGATTGGCGTGATGCCATATTGGTAAGCAATTCGTAACACTCTAATATTTACAAATAATAGTTTAATATAAATGTAGAATTATGGCAGTACGGTGACGCTTCTCCGTCCACTGACAATTTTAAAATGATAATACATCAGGTTTATACACTTTGCTCATTCGATAATTTAATTTCGATAATTTTCAGTCAATCTGCGACACGTTCAGAAGTTTTATCCATAGCACACAATATTATGTACAATACTCGTGATCTTGTATTTATTCAGTTTTTTGTATCTCGCTTGAAGCTATGGGATTGTATGACAGGAAAACTGTGTTTAATAGATTATTATATTCGAATATAAATCATAATATGCAAATTGAGTATGTGGCCTCTTCAAATCGAACTCAATTCGTTGAGTCCAGAGTACTAAACTATACTTATCGGTAAAACGGATTTTAAATTAACATTTGGCAGTGTGTCAAGTTGTAGACGCATTTAGTGAAGGCTACACTACTCATCCAGAAACAGCTTGCTTTAAACATGTTATTCATAAATTTGACTAACTCACTTTATCTTTCGAGTTCTGTTTCTATGTTTGTTTACGAGTGGGATGGTAGGGTAACATTCAGATATTTAATTTTAAAATGAGAAACATCGCCCATAGCCATTAGTGCTATTAGTAGTCTAACTCGAAAATGTTAACGATATAGAATTATACCAAAGTAAATATAAATTAAAAAGTAGCCAGGCACCGTTGTTGCACACTCCTAACAAAACATGTTTCACAGTGAGAATATCAGTGCCTGCACGAATTTCGTTGTTAATATTATTGTACTTAATATGCAATATTATCGCCGATAGATTCAATTAGAATAAGTCACATGATGGTTACATGTGGTTTAAATTATTATCCAAATTGATATTATAACCCTCAGAATATATAGATTTTTCATAAGTATAAACTATTGATAGACTTTCACGATTCTATTTTTATTAGGTAGGATAAGAATTTTGTGGGTGATTCCTTACTATAGGGAAATTGTAAACGTATTCTTACTAGAAACTTACATTTAATAGCAGTAACGCAATATTCCATTTAAATGTTAATGATTGTATTAGATAGAAAAATCGTTGTTAGCGAATTGTCCCTAATTATTGTGTAAAAAATACTCTCGATAGTATCTCTATGTTCTGCTGTTAAAAACAGCTTCACTATAATTATATAGTATAGCTTAACACACTTTCGGCCTAATTAAAAAAAAACAATGTCCCTATCTAGCCGCCTAGAACGCGATAGCTAAAAACATTACCTTCTGCGTCGGGTAAATAAGGACATTGGTTCTGAAATAAATCGTTTATGTATCAACATAGTTTTTTTCTATTATATCGGTTAAATAAAATTCTGGGTACCTATACAATTTTGTACCAGAAACAGCCACTTGTTTTATAATTTACATTTTAATCTATTTAGTAAATTCAGTAAGTTTACAACGCCTTATTAATTGTAATTAACTAAACTTATTTTAGCTGTCAATTATTTTGTCTTTATTATTTTATTGGCTTTCATGCCTATGTGTATTATAAGATTTCAATAAAATATATCATCTTGTCACTCGTATGTAAAGCATAATAGTTGTATTTGTGGAAGGACAGACTGGATTTTTGACAAGTGTGTTTGTTTGCATTTGACCTAGATAGAAGGGTAGTAGGTATTTTTGTAGTTTCTAAGAATGTTAATGATTATCTTGACTTGACTCAGCCTTTGACTGAAAGATTTGGAATCGTAGATTTGTAAAATAGACATACTGAAAACTCTAATTGTAAAAATGTACCCACTGTATTTTGATCTAGCTGTTATTCACTGTATTCATAAAAATATGGGTTATAAGATGTTGTGGACTAACATACAATGTCTTTTATTGGCATTATTTTGAAAACGGCATATATAATGATAATTGTACCAAGGTAGTGTCATCCGTTTTCTCGTGTTCTTTAGAAAAACGTTACCGCTATTTTCAGTTAATATATTGTAACAAATAAAAAAACTAGTAGGAAAATACATAAATATGAATAGTCACAGGTGTCGGAGTACTAAACACATACATTCCTTACTAATAACGGACTAAAAGATTTATATACCTATCACAAAACCAATCGTGCACACATAATGGCGTAATAAAACACTTACAAGTAATGATCATTTGTAACGCAACGTGTAATGTAACGCGAACGTATTATTGTTACCTAAGGGGGCGTCCATTAATTACGTGAGACGTTTTTGACATGGTGAGATGTCGCGCTAGACATTAACAATGCTAACACATTAACAATGTCATTCATCTGTCTATGGCCACCAAGTTTTTTCGTTGTAAGTCATGTACTGCCATGTGCAACCAAAATTAAAGTCCTTCCGATTATATCTCTACATAACTGATTCCTTTACATATGTAAATGTACCTATGTATTGTAATTAATTTTATTTATTGTAAATACAGTCGGCTGTCTCGTCTATGTATTGTTAATAAATACTTGGAATTAATATTTAGGTCTTTTATTTCTTTATCATATATCTGCCCTAGGCTTTGTTTGCCATGTACCTAACGAAGTAGGTACTTATATAAGGCTCAGTTCACTCTGAGATGACGCCAAGTAAGGCCCTCTCCAAGCGATACCTATTCTGTATTAAAGTAATGAAGATTAAGGTGGTTCGATTCCTATCAAACGTTCAGAGGCGATTCACTAGATAATTGAATAGCAGAAATGTCTAAACATATGCGTATCGAATTACTTACGGAACCTTTTTCACATAGTATATAAGATGAAGTCGGAAATAGAGTGATTCAAGAGGAAGGTTAATTACTATAACACGTCGTTTGTCAACAAAAGGTAGCCTATGTGTTAATCCAGGTTATAATCTACGTACATACCGATTTGAAAGTAACTCTGTCTGTTTGTTACCTTTTCAGGACTTAATGGCTCGGACGATTTCGATGGAATTTGGTACCTATATACCTAGATAGGTTATGAATGGACTTGAGACATAAGATACACTTTAGGCGACTGCACAGGAGGGTAATGTTTTATTGACAAACCGCGCGTACGAAGCCGCGGGCGGGTCAGCTAGTTACTTAGGAATTAAAGTGTGCAATTTTATTGATTTTGTTACAATAATAAGATGTCCACCCATCGTTAATGTCGCGGGGTGTTAGTGGGTGAGACTAGCGCAGGATCGTGGTGGATGGCACAAACTTGGAGAGGCCTATACGCAGCAGTGGGTGAAGTCAGGCAGTGGTTGATAATGACGATGATAAGACGTAAATAATTCGATACACATATATTAGACTTTTCTGCTGTTAAGTTATCTAGTGAACCGCCACTGAACTTTTGCATAGAAATCATTGACCACCAATGTTTAAAACAATTTTGATACTGAAACTGATGAACGCTTCGCTGCCATCTCGATTGAGCCTAACTATCCATAAATGTGAAACTGTCTGTCTGTTTGTTACGTTTTTACGACGAAATGGCTGGACAGTTTTCGATGTATTGGGTATACAGGTTGATTATGACCGTGGTTGGGATACAGGCTACTTTTTACCCGACTACAGAGAGTAATGTTTTATTGACAACCCATGCGTGCGATGTTAGTTTGGAATATAATTAAGTAGAATAGGCCCCAGGGCTCAATGGCGCACCCTGGGAGAGACCTACGTCCAGCAGTGGACTGCTATAGGTTGATAATGATGATAATGAGGCCCCTTGTCGTGGTCAATGCGCTGACCACTTCAATAGTTCAGGAAAGTGGGCTGCCCACAAAATTTTTTGTTCAGTTTGGCATTGGGCAACGTGTAGAAGCCCCCTAACAAACATTTTATATCGGTAGGAACACCTATTGGTAACCATCTAATACCACTAAAGGTTCTAGTGTTGATTAGATCATCATCATATCTGAAATTTGCGTGGTTTCCACTCAAGAACCTAAGTTCGGGTTATTCCATTATAATCAGTCTTGCTCCCAGTGGGAGCATAGAAAACGTGCATTATAGTCCTCCTATTTGAGTGGTCAAAAAATACCTCCAGTTTTATTCCATTACTAGCTGTCCCGCCGAACTTCGTACCGCCTTGATATGCATATGACGCGGGCTGCCAATGTACGTCATCGGTACAATTGTCAAGCGGCCATCATTAGCTGCATCTATGTATGAGAAAATGAATTTTCTTCTTGCGTGAATTTTTTCCATATTTTAATCGTTATTCTGCTATTCGGGCGGAAACAAATACAACAAATCAGAGATCATCAAAGTCGGTCTCGCCGTTCTTGAGTTATAAATGGTGTAATGTAACTAACCCGATTTTGTTTTATATATATATAGATGATCCCAGTTATTTTGCAAACTACATCAACATACAAAAACAGATCACAATTCCAGTGATGTCTGTTTTTGAATAAGTTTTGATATAGTAAGATATTGCACTTCACAAGCTCTATTTACCTACTTCCAGGAGCGTGGAAACATGAGTCATGTCATGTCCATGGCTCCCTATTAGGAGCATAATTCACTCTAAAAGATTTCTATGCTCCCATGGGAGCATGAGAGTGAGATTTTGGAATAAACCTTCTGTTCTTTCTTCTCAGCTTGCTAGAGCTTGCTAATCCTCAGAGTTAAGTCTACAAATCTCGTAATTTCAGATGTCGCTCGTACAGAAACTGCAATGTTCGTTTCCTAATAGTAGGGGGGTTTCCTTTCGTACAAACGAAAAACACCCCATGTTTATTATAATAATTTTATAGTAGGTATATCTCCTTAGGTAAATTCCTTCACATAAGGTTAGCGTTATGAAGTTGAATACACTTCGGTTTTTGGTAAGACTTAAAATAAAACCAATTTTAGAGCTTGTACATATTAGGTATATTAAAGGTAGGTATGACAACATGATAAAATACATTTAAATATTATAACCTTTCCTCAGCAGTGGGACAGAAATGGCTCATAAAATACATTGAAAATTTACTTATCAATTTCATTGATAATTAAATCTATTAAAATTATTTAAAATTCCTAATGGCGTTTTGCTGTGGGTTATTTTAGAGTTGCTACGCCGCGATGCCGGGGCGCCTCACATGTGCGCAAAGTTGTTACAAACATTTGCACTTTGGCATTCAGTGTCGTTTTACAATAGAAACGGTTTAAACTCCATTTAAAAACGATTTGGATGACAAAGTGCCAATGTTTGTTTAAATTTTGCGCACACGTCTGCATTAATACAATTCAAGATTAAAATATTACAGTGCCAGCAGCGATAATGAATTTCACGGGGTGATTTGGAACTCATGATCAGTTTTGATCAGTTTACTCATGTCTGGTAGATACTATTTTATAAAAACTGTTGTAAATATTTTTGAACGTGTACATATAAAAACTTCATTTTACCATTGTAAAAATAGAATCGTATAAAAACTAAAGATAATAGGAGTTTATAGTAACTTTAATTCCTAGCCTATTTTGTAAGTCTATTCAGGGCTAAATAATGTTGCATTATACTAGCAAATGCAGAATTACATACTCACCATTATTCGCTGTAGAGATGGTTTCTTCTAGATAAGATTTTGTTTATAAAGTACAAAATACGAGTACAAATATAAAATAGTCTCTTTATTATATAAACTTTGGTCAGGAATTTCGTTTGTTATATAAGGCCCCTTTCTTGATATTTTGTTGTTCTCAAAAACGAATAGACAATTTTAGAAAATAATCGAAGGTTATATAGGGTGTTTGATAACATACGCACAAAAATTAACAGGGTTATTTTGATGAGCATAATAAATACATTTGTGAAATGTGTAATTTATTATGGCATGTAAAAACAAACACTTTATTAAACTTATATTGTGCTATTGCATAATGCTTGCCATCTAACCACAGATACTGTATTGGTGATGCCTCTAGACGCCTTGTTGCCCCTTTCAAACCCAAAACCCGCAGCCATTTCCGAAAGAGAAATCAAATCGACCTCTATTTTTGGATATCGATTGCAAGGGTAGGCAAACGTAGGAGTAGTTTTATATGGAAATAATTACATAAACTTAATCGATTTTCTTAAAAATTTGATATCCGTCACTTGAATATCGACAGTATATTACCAAATACCCTGCATAGATACATTGATTTATAAAACAATCAATAGTAGATATTAATATAATGATTATATAACATACAAATATTATAAAAGCTTAGCTTACACTCATTAAATGCAAATCAATTTACATACAATTTATACTATTACTTAAAATAAGCTAGGTGACATTCATTTTCATACCTACATAATAATGGATTACGTCCCGGACCAAGATTTAAATCGTCAGATTGATACATCCCGACTTTTGCAATATTTTTAAATGAATCTTTAAATCAGTGTGTTGTCCTATTTGGCTAGTCACGATTCGCATATTTTATTTATTTATACTTGTGGTTATTATGTATGTACCTCCCTACTTTCTAAGATCCTAATAGGTACTGCTTTGGTCTATTTTTGTTATGCATTTTTGATTGTATGAATATGAATATTAACCAATATACAGTTACCTGGTATGTATAAGTACCTATTGGTTCTATAAATTAATAAAGTTGTTAAAAATAGCAAAGAAAATATCATCAGGCCGAGCCATGCAAATGTTGAGGATATGGACCTATGTAATTAAGCTTTTAGAAGATATATTTACTCTAAGGTCCTCCGTAATAAGTAGTGTGTTAGAGAATACTATTTTTATATTAAGCTAACTTTACAATGCCAAATAGTTACTATGCGTAATGTTTATGTTATTATGCCAATTTATGTCTTATAATTTAAATTTATAGAAAATTTATGAAAAAAATTTGTAGCTTTTTAGATTCTAACGATTTAAATTTATGGTTCCAGTTTCAACAGATAAGGTATTTGTTCAAAAATGAATCCAAACTATGCGTATTATAATCTAATTAGGGATGTGCAGTTACTTTAACTCGCTAACCATTATACAATGTTTTGGTCAGGGTTAATACCGTTTTATCACAAATGTTAACAATAATCCAATTGGTATAAATTAATTTTATTTGTATTAGTTAACCTATCACACGGTACAGATGGATCCTAATCGGTTCTACATCTCAATCTTACAAATTCTTTAAAAAACGCGCATTCTTTTTAATGTAGACCTCCAAGGACCTCATTCCAACACTCACATTCTGGGCCGGGAATGTAATTAAAAACAATTATTGGTCGAGTCATTCGGGCCAAGCGCACGTTCGGCAAAAACAAAGTTCTCTGAATATCTTGCACAATACGATAAGTCTACGATAAAACGGTGCATTGTTACAACCCAGTTCCATTAGTTTCCATTTCCTGATACGTGCTCTTACCCCCAATAACTTCAAGTATGTACCCAGAATACCACGACGCAAATCAGCGCAATACAATAATAATTATTCTAACTTTAATTTAAATCATCAGCCGAAATTGCGTCAATAGTTAAATCATAAAATGGTTAAGTTTAACCACTCTTCTATACGATTTGAGATTACTTACTCGTGCAAATTGGCCCAAGATGCATAGTATATATTGACGCAAAATAGCACCACTGCTTAAGCATTAAAAACAAGTGAATAAAATAGTTAAATGTTACAGGTATGTACCTACAGGTTTGTACCTATGAAAAAGTCCTCTGTACGTAGGAGTTGGGGCATTCCTTGATAAGTCTGATACAAATGTATCTAATTCATCTATTCAAATTCAAATTCTTTATTATTAATCACAGATATAACATTCAAAACTTATATGATATGTTTGATCAGCTGATTACACAACAGATCAAACAGATATACGCCGTACGTTACTTTATGTTTACCCACGTGACAGAAATACTTTGTTAGCCTACGCGTTAACTATCACACGTTATGATATCTCGGACATTGATTGTGTCCGAGTTGCCTGCCATTTTGTTACTTTGTGTACTCCTTTATTATGCTGATAACAGCTTCCTTAGTACCAAACACGAGAGCAAGCAAACCGAATATGACAACAAGGACGTTCTTCCAGATTATATAGTTAGTGCGGCCGAATCCGATCTCCCAGTATGTGATGACTTCAATGAAAGCGGGAGCGATGAGCCCGAGGATTGAAAAGCAGAAAGCTCCGATGACTCCCATGAATGGCCCAATAGTTGGCACAGCGACAGCTAGCAGCACGCAGACTGTCACCAGGATCGTTCGTAGGATGTAGTCGGCGAGGTCCGGGCGCTTCGTGAACCTGTCTTTAATGGTGTTCCAAGCGATCTCGATGCATACAAAGAATTGAAGACCAAACGTGCAGAAGACTGCGATGGCAATGGAAATTTTGACGATCTGGGCTTGGCTGAAACACAAATAGAAATCTTAAGAAACTAATTCTCATAACATCTTTGACTACATGTAGGTAATTGGAGTAACTATATCAAAGTAAATTATAAAATCTCGCCCTAGAGAAACCTGTGTATGCACCAATTTAATCACCAAACATATTGTAGCTTATACCATCCCAAACGGCAGTGAACAAACGAGACGCTTTGCTACAAACAAGAACACACATCTAAACCTCTGTCTGATCTGACGTTCTGATCACTCGCCCCTCTTTTCGTGTTTCTGACTCCTGTCACGAAATGTGTGTAGAGACTCATATACTATTAAGGATCATATAAGATCTTAGGAGAAAATGTATACTCACATATCTTCTTTCGCAAGGTTAAGTGTGATAGAGTCAGCCACGTTGTCGCCATAGCGAAGGTATCCGAGGAAGCCCAGCAGGATGTAGACAAGCGTCACGCCGGACATGCCCTTGTTCAGTACGCCGCAAATGCCGAGCATCGAGCGCGGCGTCTTCATAGCGTTCTCCAGAGGCATCACAACACCGATAGCTTCCATAGCGAAAATACTGAGTGAGAAGAACTCTGGCCATTCGCTAGGCATTTTAAACAGCATGTCTTTCATATTGTCCGTCTTCAGTCCACCGGTCCCGACGAGATAGTAAAACGTTATGCCCAATCCCACAGCCATGAAGATGTTTGCGACCATGGACACGGGAGCCAGATACTTGAGGTTACGCACCCACGCCATGAATATCAACGGCAGTAGTAGCACGATGATGAATATTCTTATTTCTACTTGATCTTCTTCGACGTTCATATATACCGCTGCAACCTGAAAATATATATAAAATACGTTATTTAATTAATAAGGGCTTTTTTCGATTTACGAAAAAGTTAGACCAACTAGCGTAATAGATGGCGCTGTCTGGCACACACTGGCAAAAAATATGGTTCATAATGCCAAAAACTAAGTCATAAATTGTATAAAACAATCTCACTTCCTCAGATAAACAAACAAAAATGATTATTTATTAATTTGAAGTTCCTTGGAAAATTATAACCACACGGCAATTGACACTGACAATTCACTTTCCTTTGATAATCAGTGTATGACAGAGCAACGCCATCTGTTAGCACTTCACAGTTAAAAAAACATTACCGTGAAAACCCCTCATTGGGTTTATAGGGTTGATCCGAATGGATTCTTATATCGATTCTGTCTGATTTTTCTTTGATCATAAAACAAGATATTTCTATTTAAATGGCGTAGAATAAACTTACCTGAAGAATATTTTTAGCGATGAGAACTGTGTAAACGGAGCATGTACCAAAGTAAGTCAGAAAGAGACTCACGAGAATGAAGATTCTGTAAAGATAAAAACAATAGCTTCTGTAAATTTACCCTGCAAAATGTTAGTTACATACATCATAAAGAAATCTAAAACTTTAGAACACATACCATGAAAAAAATAAACCTACCAGTATACGAAAAGGATTTAATGGTATTTATATTTGCTTCCTTCATCAGAATTTATTTATTAAATAATTAGACAATTGTTTTGACTAAATACAGATTATTGGACATCCTCTGTACCAAGGCGTGGCCAAGATGTCCTATTTTCTATTGTATATGTAAGTTGGCAAAGCCTGTGGCGGTTCTTTGAAAATATCACGGATTTTGAAATGAACGGGTTACTTTTGGCAACTGCACTTTCCATTTGTACTGTTGCTGACGGTAGACCGCTAGGATATTTTGAATCAGTAGACCGCATACCTACCTCAATAGTTTGGCTCGTGCGCTATGCAATGCTATTAAGATTGATAATATCGTGTCCTGAGTATGCATGATGATGTGCAGTGGTCGAATTGGACTTACACGAATGTGAACGCATTTCCCTTCAAACCTTCTGATGTTTTTAATTAGGTAAATATACTGAACTGACTTTTATTTTATCACAAAATGTTTGTACTTGTGTGAAAAATTATGAGAGTGAGATGAGGAGAACTTTTACTAAACGGAACGGTGACTTCTCGACTTCGGCGTTCCAGTGCGTTCCTATCCATTTCGAGCACTGAAGCTGTGGTTACCTGAATGCATTTGCCCATCGCCGTAAAGATTGCGGTCCGTTGCTGAGCGCTGCTTCACCCACTTCAGGAAACGTCATGTTAGTTCTTCTGGTTTTCTTGTAGAGTACATGTGCGCATTTTATCTGTGGACAGATTATACGTAAAGCTGATATTGCACGCGCAAAAACTAAGTGATCAATATTATGTTGAACTGCAATGCCACAATTTGAATAAATGGGAGTTCATGTGTTTTTGTAAACTTGATGTTTTCACTACTGCAATAAAACCCTGTCTCTTAGTACGAAAAACTCATATACCTATTTAGAGGTGAGGCCCCGGTTACGCAAGGGTTAGTAAATAAGTACCTACCTACTTACTTATTTCAACCCATTATTTCAAAATAATATGACCCCTACAAACATACAAACTTTAGCTCTTTATAATATTAGTAAGTAAAATCATGACCATGACGACCGTGGGTACTTCCGTCAACTTGTCTCCTAGTATAAGCATAGGTGCGGATGCTTTGAAACGTGTAGAAAAATTCATATACCTTGGCAGCACAATCACATCAAAGTGCAACCTAAATGTCGAAATTAACAGCAGGATAGGAGCCGCTATTGCGGCTTTTGGCAAACGGTATTCCGTTCGCACGATTTAAAATTGTCTACTAAAGTTAGTGTCTATATGTCTGAGACGTGGGTTCTATACCGCAAGCACATTCGCATACTCGATAGATTTCACCTCAAATGCTTTCGTGATATCATGAACATCAGATGGCCAGACCGTGTCAGGAACACCAATGTACTGAGACACGCAAATATTGGTGGCATTGAGGTGTATCTGATGAGGCGACAGCTTTGCTGGTGTGGGCACGTGTCTCGCATGTAAGAGAGCAGAGTGGCGAAGCGCATTTTCTTTTCAGAACTTCAGTACAGTAAACGTAAAAACGGTGGCCAGTACTTGAGGTATATGGATGTTCTGAAAAGACACATGAAGCGATGCAGAATTGAGCCCTCTCATTGGGAGGAGAATGCAGTATAGCGTAATGAGTGGAGACGGCGAATCCACCTACTGGTAAACGAGTATGAAGATGAGCGTCGTCTCGATGTCGATAAAAAGCGGGACGATCTTAAGGCCCGACCACCGGCGGCCATCTCATATAACTACATCGGCGGGGTTTTGACTTGCCGAAAATGCGGTCGGACCTTTACAAACAAAATCGGTTATTTAAGCCACGATAGGGCGCATCAAAGGGCGAACCAGCGAGGTCCTCATAGAAAATTGTATCGTCATCCCCTATAACAGAGTTAAACGTGCCTGTCCAGGATGAATGCAGTCGCCGTGGCCAAAATCGGCAAGGATATATCACCATCAAGTAAGTATACTATGTAAGTTAATTTTCATCTTGCACCAGAAAGTCAATTCTATTAAGATCTAATAATCGGCGCATGACGACTGACTACTGTAATTTCACGATCCAATTCTCAAGATCGTTTCTTCTAGCATACTTATTGACAGTGGTTGATAAGCATTAAAATAATGCACCCTTGCGATTAGTTGCGATGTTATGGAACACGCATAGTGGTAAGTTTCCAAATCTGTGATACCTAGGCTACCTAGCTCTAAGATCGACGATGTTACACTATTATACATAAGTTCCAGGTAAAATTTATTCGCAATGTGCCCTCTGAAGCACGAAAGCTCTCAGTTGAAAATTGGTACTTGGTTACCCGTCCAAGTTGTGACCGCGCGGAACCTACTATATTAAAATTAGGCTCTTACATATTATTGTTTATTTATAAAGGTTTTGAGAATGCAAGGAAATGTGAAAACCTTTGCCCAGCAGTGGGACTGTATAAGTTATTAAAAAGGGTTTACATCAATTTGTATGGGTAGCCAAGAGCCTATTTTCAGCCAAGAGCTGTCGTGCTTCAAAGGGCACCTAAGGTGTCGCTAAATCAGTCGATATGATTTCAGGCGACCTACAAACTTTAATACCAGAGTTGGGCACTTGCATAAAATTAACTGATTCTAACTAGGTGTTAGGTACTTATAAGCGATAACTTTAAGGGCGACATGCGCAACGATGTCTGGCGGAGTTGTCAAATCATACAAATACATCGAATTTAAACATGTTTAGTCGCTAAATACGTTGAGGGATCGTTGTGTAAGCCGGGCCTACACTGCATGTCACCGCATGTCCGACATTAATTTAAATCACAGATAGGGCTGATGGCCAGCATTGTTGTAAAATAGTTTTTTTTTCAAATTCATTACCATGGTTTTTTTTATTTTAAATCAACCTTAATTTCAAGTCTTAAAATAACAATGAAATAACCTGTATAAAAAAGGTAAAACAAATCATATTCACTCATCATGTAAGTATCTGTTAAACTGAAAATTGTTTATTGGAAATGTATCGATTACTGGATAAATATTCAAGCTAGCGGTATTAAACCAATTTCTAAAATCAGTTAATACGTTTCTGCATGTGTATTTTAAATTAATGTCGTGAATACATGTGACAGATTGTATAGGAGTAAAATAAATAATAGGAATATCTAACCATAAATACATAAACGGCCGCATCTAACACGCCAAACATCTAAACAACAATGTCATAAAATTGTCTAAGTATAATTTTCTTCTAAATGGGATTCAAAGAAAATATCATCTTTTACTATAGATTTACGTGGACCTAAAAATTTGGAATATAGGTACTCATTAGACTTACTTATTAGATAAATGTATTTATTACCTAGGTAAGCATTATTTTTAAGATATCAATACCGTAAGTATTCTCTTTGATCAATACTGTTTACGGTTTCATATTATTTATTTCTCATAACATTTACTTAATAAATCACTAAGAAAAACATAAAATTGTATTGTTATTTCATAAGTAGGTACACAATTTATAGTGCATTGAGGTAACACAACATGCACACAGGTATATCTGTTACTAAAACAGATAAACATATCTTCATACTATCATCAATTAAATATTGAGTCACCCAACTGAGTTTTTGAAATAACATTGTCGGAGCTAATAAAATACAGTGATTAGATGATAAATATTACAATCTATTGTTTGTAAACCGCACTCCCTTATAACTTTGCTTTTATATTCCATTCTTACCTATTAAACGACTAAAAAAAGAGAAGGTTCTCAATTCGGTTGTATTATTTTGTTGTTACCTCAGAACTCCGTCATTTATCAACCATATACATTTTATCAAAATCGGTTAGTAGTTAGGTTAAGTCTTTTTATTTGAAAGGATATACTTTGATATGGTACCACCATAGAAATTTCTATCTTTAACGGGTACTCAAAAATCGACCAACACCCTTCGCGTTTCATATAACAATTCGTTTAGGACGTTGCTGGGGCTTCCACGGTTCTGCAGCGCATCCGACATGTTCGCCAAAGCGCGTACTGATGGTTTCCACGCCTGCATGTGGAAGAAAGTTGCATCGCTGATTAGCAGATTGCGCGAGAGCACCAACACCATCCTGAACAACGTAGCTAACAAATGTGAAAGCCCCTTTTTTAGACACTGTATTCGGGTGATGATGACATAGGAAACTCTTTCATCTTCATTTGAAGACAGTGTTACTACTGCCAATTTAATTTTAATGATATTTTTAAATTAAGACCTGTAGCTTGATGTCTTTACTAAGACCATATGGGTAGCTTGGTGTCTGAAATAAATGCATATTTAATTTAACTTACTAAGACATATGAGCAGTGGGTGCAGACTACCGCTACAAGTACGGTGAACAGTATTCCGTTGACGAGACCCGCGCATTTGAATGCTTTCGGCATAGCCAGTATACCGGTTCCGAGTGAAGCCTTCAGCAGATGGGTCAGCGTATCGTTGTTCCTGAAATACGAAATCATTTATATAACTGACAGCCAATCCCATCCATCTTATCTTGTATAATTTTCTAATCAGCGGTGTTCAGAGTATAATTAAAAAAGTTTTTTTATCCTAGAAAGAATGCACAGTATTTTTCTTGGAATAAAACCGATATGACTAGTAGAAAATCACAATCATATTTAATTGAGTAACACTTCTTAAGGTGGTTCGATTCTTAAATCAACTATCGGTGCATATTCACTAGATAACTGAACAGGACAAGTGTCTAACTAAACATATGCGTATAGAATTAGTTACTTCTTATTATTCTCGGCAAATTAATAAAATTAAAAAGACATAATAATTCGAAAAATCTCTTTTCTAATGATATTTTGAATAAGTGAAAATGATGAATACTTAGATATTTATGAATATAAATATCCAATTTTATTGATTTGCAAATAATAATAAACCATAACTAATACGATACTTGTATGTTTAAATTTCTACTGTTCATTTATCTAGTGAATATGCATTAATTTGTATAGGAACCGAACTACCTTAAATCTAAAACTTGCACAGCAGTATCAGCAAAAAATACTCCTAGACTAGCAAGGGGGGGAAAAGTTGGGATCATCTTAATATATTCGCCGGTCGTATCAAAATAAAACTGTTGAGAGGTTCCTCCAAATAAATTTGCAAGGTTGCAAGCACTGTGCACGCCCCACAGGCCCCACGGATATTGGACTATGTCGGGGATGCCAAAAGGATGAATATACATTGGAGCAATTGCTACTGCATTGTATGGTCACACTAGAAGCCAGACTGAAGACGGGACTGCATGTGCTAATCAAGTCATCTTCGACGTCGGTATCGACCTCGGGGACTCTAGAAAACTGCTGACATCAACCCAAAGTCCTACTCCGCTACTTTAATGAGTTGGGGTCAGTTTAGAAGAGGGTAGGTACTGCACAATAAACCTTAAAAAGGACCTCAGTGAAGATTTTATTACCCCACCCTAAAATTAGAAGCACTAGGTTTTAGGCATGTTTCTTAATTGATCGAGCGAAGCGAGATCTCCAAATCAACTTGGGCAAATCGACGTTGTACGTATGTATGTTTGTAGGAGGATAACATTCGAAGCGTTGATTCGATCATCGTGAAATTTAATACATAGGTAGGTAGTGATGGCACAATTTTGGTGTGACAAAATAATCTAAAAATGTGGGGTGTTGAGATATTGGAGTTCAAAAGGGGTAAAAAAAAATGAAAATGAGACTATTAGGTCAAGTGGCACGTTAAATTAAAGATCTTTATTAGTATATTTCAATCCTGTTTTTATTTTTATAGTTTAATAGTAGTTTTTATAGTTTATATTATTAGTTTTTATTTTAGTTTAATTCTTGTAGTTGATGAGTTATTAGCCATAATAAAAACAAAACTTTGACAAAATTCACAGGGTACACCAGTGACCCCACAATGCTGAAATTTGGTATTCGTGTAACTTTAGTGACACAAATATAGGCAACAGTCTGAAATCCAGAATAACTGCATTTATACCCCAATAAAAAAACCAATTTATATGAACTCCCGTTACCTGTAATTTGAATGAAACTGTAGGTCAAGTAAGTTGGTTCTTTATTTCGTGGCACAGTTTGATAGTCAAAGATTACGAATAATATATTTTTATTTTTATGGGAGACTAGCCAGATCTCAGTTCTTGCCAAAACAATAGTTTATATTAGGTCGCAATGCAGTAGTATAGTGAGTGGTTAACCCGACCTGCTTTGTATTGAACCCAGAGAGAACAGCATTGGTATATCATTATTATCATATCAGCCATAGCCGTCCAATACTGAACATAGGCCTCCTCTATAGATTTCCAGAGCGAGCGATCTTGTGCGTCCTGCACCGAACGGCTCCCAGCAACCTTTATTAGGTCGTCTTACCATTTCAGTCAGTATTTCAGTCATCTTCATCAGTATTTTTCAAACTTTCGCGATCACTGTACATAATTACTGTTTAAAACGGGTATTTACATACGTGATAAATACCCGTTTTAATTAGTAATTGTTTTCATCAGTGTGAGTGCGATACACACGGTGTTGCGTGTTCATAACACCAATAAAATGGTACCTACGTGATAATTCTCGTACTTATTTATAATAATTTAAATAAATGAAATTTGCATAAAATTTTGTATTTACATGTTCTGTTCTTTTTCTTTTTATCTTTGAATCTTAAGTGGAAATTATTATTGGCCTTATTAAATGCATTAGCTGTGTTTTACTAAAACAAACCTGTAACGCTGTTGATTTCCCAATATTAAATGCAATAAAATAATTATGAGGGATGATGAAAATTTTCGTTATGATAAAAAAATTACCTGTAGAAAGAAAATGTGAAAACGGACAGAGAAGATCCGTTATTTTTTGTCTATTATTAAAAAGCTTTATATACTTAAAAACTAGATTTCTGTTACAGAAGCATTGTCTTGATACAATCGCGATTGAATTGAAATTCGCTAGGTATCAAATTTATTCGCATTGGCATAATAAAACTTTTACGTGGGTAAGTAGATACATCATCATAATATCTGCCATAAGACGTGCACTGCTGAGCATACGCCTCGCCCATAGATTTCCTACGCTGTGCTTTCCATTGCATGGTCTCCACTCGTGAACCTTTCTGCCCTAACGGCCATTAGCTCTTCGAATTATGTGCCTCCCGAGATATATGTAGGTATTTTTTTTTTCAAAAATCTTAACTTAAAAAATTTAACAAAGCGAAATCCCCAAGTCAGTTTGGTCGGCGACTAAACGTAGTATTTAGCAAAGTCAGAGGTTCTTATGATGGAGTTTTTAGTTGGATCTTATGAAGGCTAAAAATAAACAAAATTAGACCTAAGGTCCAGTGGAGTGTCGTATCAAAGGTCTTAGTTTGCACATGTTTTAGGTAAGTATTGCAATTTTTAACGTAGGTATACGCCAAGATATACCTAAATTAACTTATCCCACAAAGCTGTAGTTGCAGAAAAGAATCTTAAAAATGGCGGCAACCTTGACGTAAGGTAACCTAATAGGTAAGGAATTATAAAACAGCTGTTACTTATAGGAAATAGTTTCAGCGGTTTCGCACGCTTTGTCAATAAATATCCAGGTCATTATCAATCTATATGCTAAAGTTAATCAAAATCTGTCCACCAGTTACGACGTCAAAGCGTAACAAATAATAACTCACTTTCGCATTTATAATATTAGGTGCATACATACTCGCTTTAGTTCGTTGTTGTTCGACTAATTCCTTTGCGTTTAGCTTTTTCTCAATATTTATGAAGTTATATTATCAAATACACTTAGGTATATAGATCTAATCATGATATTAACAATTTACTTGTACTTACGAAGTAGGGTTATCCAGTTTCCGTTCGCTAAACGGGTCGAATTCTGCTGACTCTGCATCTTTGGTCATATTATATCTGTTCAAAAATAACACTAATTATTTCCAGAACTATGGCAATAAATGTATAAAATAACAATTAAATACCACAACAATCCACTGTCGGAAACAACCACAGACAACTAATACTCACGGTAAACACAATGCTCAATGTACACGATAACCATAGAAAAATACTAATCGACGTTATGGTCATCACGCACGGTGAAGACGCTATAATAATATATTTATTTACTATAACTCGTGCGTTTTACATTACAATAACGCACAAGTACGTAATGACATACGTTACGCTATTGAAATTGGTGAAATAAGAGACCCTTTACGAGCAAATGTGTTATAAAAAAAAAAATATATATATATATATAGGTATATACAATCTAATGGACCATCACACATGGTGGGAAAAAATATATATTCATCTTCCATTGGATTGTATGCTGAGCGATATTTATCCTCAATGTTATAGCAACTTCACCGTATATGACGCGCTTTAGGGCAGATTTTAAAGGGACTGTTCTGCAATTATACCATCCATACACTATAACAGTGAGTAAAGTAATTAGTTTAGACTTTATAATTTAAAATTACACTCAGAAACACGGTCAACCAAAAGTTAGCTCAGTAAAACGCATTGTTTGTCACCAGTACCTATTAATATGTACCATTAATATACTTAGGTATTATAAAACTATGTCTCTTAAAAGTGAACTCAAGAAAGTTAAGAATAAAAATCTTTAATCTGAAACACCAGTTATGTACCTAATCCTGCATCAATATTTCGACAGGACGATATTCTATTGCTGTATCATTTGGTTTTGCTGTTATTAGGAAGCAGTCTCTCGGTCTATTAGTATTTCTCTATCGTTCATAGTATTTTGACAACTGCTAAATCCGACCACAAGGAGCCCTTACGTGTGAGCACACACGTAAAGATTTCTTTGCGCAAGCCTCTATGGGAAGCTGTGGGTAGAATTTGTTAAATATTCTAGGCCTGTGCAAAGCTTGCGCAAGCCTGTATGGGAAGGCTTTGTTTAAATTTCTAGGCTTGTGCAAATAAACGTTTTCACGAGTATAATTTCAGGTATTATTGAAGCTATTGCTCAGAGAGCTATGCTATGGTAAAACTATGATAAGGATCGAATGGGTACGTACTTTCTAACAATTTGCTCATTCTTTTTTTCTTCTGGAGATAGGAAAGTCTCAAGCTCCTGTGGGGCAGGTATACTGCCGTTGGTTTCCTGCAAAAATATGCCTAAAATAGAATATGCTCATAAAACAGGAGACAACATACCATCCTCTGCAGAAATGTTATTTATTTACCAAGTATTTCGGTTCGTCTACGAATGCCCTCATTTCTGATTCGATCTCGTAGATAAACACCTAGCAATGACCTTCGGTTGTCCAGTTAAATACGGCAAAGTTTTTTAATGCATACCTACATCTTATAAAGAAACAAAAAAAATCCTCATTTACCCGTCATGGTATCCATACATCGATACCGGATGGCAATTCATTTTTGTATGGTTGTGAGGTCTAGAATTTCGTCGCATCGTTCGCAATCTGACTTCACCCGCTTCCAGGTTTAGGCTTTCCACTTGTTCCATCCAACCACCACGGTCCCAGAGCCAGTGTCATTTAGGGGGCCATCGACTTCGACTATATCGTCGACCGGTAGATTAGGTAGATATATCAAATTACGGTGTACGTGTTCGTAATTCTTCTTCTGCTAAACGGCTTGACCGATTTTGATGATTTTTTTGTGCTTATGGGTTAATCTTGCTGGTTCTTAGCTATAGTTAGACCCGGTAGGTGGCGCTGTTGTCGAGATCCAGAAAATTAGCGAACGAAGTCGCGGGCATTTAACAAGTATTTTATAAATCCTGTCACAAACGCTATAGCGTGGCTCGTTAGCGTCGACGTGAGTTAAACCTCGTTTTTATCAGAATTAAGTAGGTAGGTATTCTTAACTAAGTGGAGTACTTACGTTGACCATCTTATTATTTTGTATCGGCCTTCTGATAAGGTTACTGATAGAGTTTATCTGTGAACAAAGATATTGACAAATTAGATGTGAAAATTATGAATTAATAAGTATTATTACGAAGTACCTAGCTTTCTATTACTTTAAATTGTATATAGCGTAATCGATAATTGTTTCTTTGTTTGTTTATTATTAACATAACCGTTTACTATACCAAAGCGTTTTATCTATTAGATAAGAAAATGCATTTTTTTATACCACTAAGGTAGCAAAGAAGCACACGGCCCACCTGATGGTAAGCGGTTACCGTAGCCTATTGACGTTTGACCAAAGGTATTTATTACTCGCGCGTTGCCGACCCTTAAAAAATTTCTAAAACGCCCGTTTTGAATAACTCCATACTTTAGTCCCTAGGTATAACCTCATGCATATAAAATTCAAAATTACTTACATACTTACCTACAACAGAAATAACAACAAAATACGACCAAATACAAACGAATAAGTATGTAGGTACATACATAAAATAATAATTTACGTATTAAGATAAGGTTGATGCTTGCGAGTTGCGACACAGTATTTTACTCCTACGGGTATCATCGGTTTTCAATAATAATTAAACAAAATCTTTATAAAAGAGCCTACTATAAAATATCGGATTATTTAGATGATAGAGAAGCTTGGGATTGAAACTGCTCCAACTCGTTCAAAATGTTACAATTTAGACGTAATTTCTTTTCTGTATTATGTATTGTAAAAGGATCATTAAAAAAAACAACCAGCCTTATTTTCTTGCCTTTCTTTCCTGGCTTGGTCGCGAAGGAACAGGCAGTAAAATTGACGTTTCAAAGTGATCCGTGTGATTTTAATGAATAAAATATTTGACTTTGACTTTCATTTTGTTTATGTTTGCATGTTAATTATGTTCCAAATGAAGATATTTAGATTATCAGTTTTTGACTTAAAGTCGATGGTCAATTTACAGAAGGTATATTTTATAAACAAAGAAACATTATAATGTTTCTTTGTCCTATGTTGGTGCATTCTGTGGAGAGGTTAGTTCGATTTACGAATAAGTTCTTAATGTGTGGGTCTCTTTGGTTCAAATTTTAATACAGATGAGGTTCCAAATTCAAATTACAACTGAAATGCAGTACATCTTTACTCCCGGCTCAGCCACGGTTTTAATCACTTGCTTTCGGTAAGGTTTACATGCCATATAATTTTGGCATTAGATTAGATTAGATAATACTTTATTGCACACCACGAAACAAATACATATAAAAAACAACTACGTAAATCTATGGATACAATTGGCGGTCTTATCGCTAAATAGCGATCTTTACCAGACAACCTTTGGTTGGAATGGACTGTGTGGACATTACCTGGGGTGTAATGGTGTACCTAACATACTACATGTACATACATACTAATACTAATAATTATATAAAAATAAAAAGTATAAAACTTACATAAATGAAAATTACATAAACCTAAATAATAACTACTCATAACAATTTATAGATACAAACTTAAGACTTATTTAAGAAACAAATAATTAATAATAAATACATATATACATATTTAGCGACAAATACTCAGATACTCTGAGCATACGTTTAAAAATGGCAAGTGACTTGGCACCAGCAGCGCGTTCCATAATCGGACAGCCTTCACTGTAAAATACTTATCAAAATAGGAGGAGTGTAGGCATTGTCGAGCAGGTGGTGTGAAAAGATATATTATGGAGTCATTACAGTCTTGCAAAGTGTACACAAGCATTAACTCACTCTCATGAATATAGGTATTATAACAAAGGCTTATTTTTTATTAATATCGGGAAACTTACAGTTAATTAAATAATAAATAAATAAATATTTCTAGACATTTTACACAGCGCTATCTAGCCCCAAACTAAGCAGAGCTTGTACTATGGGAACCAAATAACTGATAGAATACTTATCTACATTTTTTTTGTAAATACATACTTATAATATATAGAGAAACAACCAGCCCCGGAACTAATATCTGTAAATCATGCAAACATTTTGTTCCGCGGCGGGAATGCAACCAAATAGCCAATTTAATAAGCAATTAATACGGTCAACGAATATGCATACAGGCAATTGATACCAAGTGCCCTTTGTTGCCGCCCTACTATTCCTAGGTTAGGTACCAATCTATACTTTGATATTATGATGCTGTATAAATAGTTCCAATGCACTTTAATTGTTTGGTCAATAACACCAGTACATTAATAGATATGTAGTTTTCTGGATGTCTTTTTGGAATAATCACAAATAGTTTAGGCATCACATGAAAAACACATGAGTAAGCATGTTTTGAATATCCTCGAAAAGTGTTATCTTAAATATTGGTACCTAGTAACCTACCTACGAACTTTGTCTAACCAATACCAATATGATATTACCAATACCACTACCTCAGCTGATGGTAAGTGATGGTGTGATCGAAGATGGAGCACGCTTGCCTAGAAATAACCTATTCACTCTGGACTTAAAGACTCAGAGATTATACCGGTTCATTCCATTTTTGTTATTAGTAGGTATGTATAAATTGAAAAACGTTATATAAAATATATATAATGTAATATAAAAACGACGAAGTATTAAACTAAATCTTTATAAAAAAGCCTACTGTATATCGGATTATTTAGATGATAGAGAAGCTTGGGATTGAAATTGCTTCAACTCGTTCAAAATGTTATAATTTAAACGTAATTTATTTTCTGTATTATGTATTGTAAAAGGATCATTAAAAAAAACAACCAGCCTTGTTTCTTGCCTTTCTTTCCTGGCTTGGTCGCGAAGGAACAGGCTTGTGATTTTAATGAATAAAAATATTTGACTTTTATAACATTACATGTCTTTTGTTAAAACTTTCATTTGCATCCCAACCTAATAGTAATAGCAACGACGCCCTGCCGTCATACAGTGAAAACTAGTACGGACTTGACTATATGTATTCATCATAACTGCAAACTTAAGTGACACCAGGAAACATTAATTGATCGAGCGAAGCGAGATCTCCAAATCAACTTCAAACGCAAATCGGCGTTGTATGTTTGTATGTATGTTTGTTTGTCCGAGGATAACTTTCGAAGCGTTGATCCGATCATCGTGAAATTTGATACATAGGTAGGTAGTGACGGCACAATTTTGGTGTGACTAAATGAGCTAAAAATGTTGGGGGGTTGTTGAGATATTGGGGTTCAAGTGGTGGTAAAAAAAAATGAAAATGAGACTATTAGGTCAAGTGGGGCGTCAAATGAAAGGTCTTCATCAGGACATTTGAACCCCGTTTTTATTTTTAGTTTAATCCTTGGAGTTTTTGAGTTATTAGCCATAATAAAAACAATACAATACCTGTAATTTGAATGAAACTGTAGGTCAAAATATTTGGTTATTTATTTCGTGGCACTATTTTGGTAGTCAAAGATTACAAATAATATTTTTTTGTTTTAATCGGAGACTCGCGAGATCTCAGTTCGGGGCGAACCACTAGTTTAAATCTAGATTTGAAGTTTGTGAACTTACTTTATTGAAATAAATTTTTAAATTTTTTTACTTTACTTTAATAGTCATAATGCTATTTGATCAGGATCCGAATGAAAGATGCAGAATGCTGTTGGAGTTGGCCCGTACTCTGCTTAGCAATGAGGCCGTTTTCTTACGGATTGTGGCATGGAAGCCATCAACCCATTATGGCATGTAAATGTCCAGCATTATTTATTTTAATTCGTAGCCGCACTCAATAATCAAATAATCAGTTGTATAGTTATCTAGGGACTGGTGAATGATGTCATAAGTTTGGATACTGCTTGCAAACTAGTAAATTCTTGTCGGACTGGATGTTGATGGGATGTGCGTGTCTCTCTGTCTGTTTTTACATTAATAAATATCTTATCAGTAGACAAACTTTACAAAAAAACATTAAAATAATACCCAAGTTACATACAAACAAGGCCCTGACCCCGCTCTAAGTAAATTTATGTTTTGTATTGAAAAACGACGTATAATAGATAACGCACAACTAGTCATTTTATCAAAACTAAGTTACCACACAATAACATTAAAATCAATATTATTGTATAGATACACAATTAGAATCATGACGAAATGTTCACTACGTGTTTTGTTAAGTATGACATTAAATGAAAACACGTGTAGGGCTAATGGTATTATTGTCAAATAGGTTTTTTACAAATTCATTACAATAGAAAATTTTAAGTTTTCTAAGAATCTAAATATCAAGTCCTAAAATATCAATGAAACAGCCTGTATAAAATAGGTAAACAAATCATATTCATTCATCATGTAAGTAGGTAGTTGGTACCTGTTAAACTCACTTTATTTTTATTTTTTATTTTAAAAGTTCTTTATTAGATAATAAAAGCTTAACTAGTATAATTCCAGTGTGAATGAAATCCTAGAATGAACAATAATAATTTATAATGTTAATTAAGCTAAAGCGCTTCTCAAAACTTATACAAATAAAATTTTACCTAAAGTAGTACTTATTTCGTGTTACGATACATACCTATTGTGGTTTTAGATTTTTATATATAAACATTTAAACACATGTAAGCTTTGATGAGCATTAAACATCAGACCTTATATGGGTTTGAAAGGCCTAGGCGGTAAAAATAAATATAGTCGCTAAACTATTACTTGCGGGGGTAAGCAAATAAGTATTAGCGAGCGCAAAGGCGCCGCCGATTTGCGTTAAAATTGTTTATTGGAAATGTATCAATTACTGGATAAATATTAAAGCTACCGGTATTAAAATCACCTCTAAAATCAGTTAATACGAAACCTGATGTGTGTTTTAAATTAATGTCGTACATAACAAAACAGGTTGTATATTTACCTATTATATTATTACTAGCTGACCCCGACACGTTGTTCTGCCATATAAAATATGAAAGAAATCAAATGCAGAATGAAATGTCAAAGTGATGCTACACTTCATGTAAATGACTTCACGTCAATGAACGACGGACGCTTAAACTATATGGATATTGTTCATACAAAAATACTAAAATAGTGATTAAAAATGGGAAGGTGAGGGTAGGAGGGTGAAAAATAGTTTACGTCCTATTCTCAGATTTAACGAAAATACACAAAAAATTTCATAAGAATCGATCAAGCCGTTTCGGAGGAGTCTTGTTACAAACACTTTGACACGAGAATTTTATATGTTAGATAAACTAACTGACCCAGCACGGCTTTGCACGGATTGTTATCAAAATAAAATATAGCAGTGATATCTAGTGTAGCTTTCTATTAGTAAAATAATTAATTGAATCGGTTCAGTAGTTCTTAATATTTTACCCTTTAATAAACATAACCCCTTTACACTCCTAATAAAATATAAACTCAAATAAAAATGAGTAGATTTATCAAAACAATCTTATTATGCATACATTTTTAACAAATAATCAAGATACAATTAATACTTCAATATTATATATCCCCAAAAAATGTTATACTGAAATTTAAGTAAAAAGTATTATAATTAAGCATATTTTACTGAAATATCTAATAGGTATTATATGCTAAAATATCACTATCACAGTGCGAAATTTGTAATACTCAGGATGTTTAGATGTTATTGTGCCAAAAATCCAAATTATAAGTATATAGTTATTTTATTTGTTAATGCTCTTAGAAACCACAAACCTTTTATTGCAATTTATGAAAATATTTGTTTAAATTTCGAGTAGTTGAATAATATTTTTTTATGAGGTAGTACAGTTTTTTTACATAGTATCTATAGATATTATCTATAGATACTATGTAAAAAAGCTGTACCTATTGATGATTCTATCAAAAATTTGCATGATATCCATAATAACATCTGTGCAAAAAATAAATTGAAACTAAATATTTCCTACATATATTATTTTCGCATTTTCACAAAAGCCATTATTTATTTCTATAAAATTTAAACGCAGATCAATTACCTAACATATTTTCAAAAATTACTTCACTTCTCACTTCATTTCACAGTCTCGAGCAGAAGTTTGTATGTAGTATAATAAAAAAAACATAATTTAACTTACATGAAAAAAACGTATCTCTTATCGACTGCTCGATGTCTTGTCTCGCCAAGAGACTGTTCACGACTGATTAACAAAAAGAAGCGTCATATCAAGTCAAGCCTGGATTATAGGCATCGCTTACACGAGCGCTTTTTCGACGTTTTGAATTCTACCAGTAGGACTTCTGTGTGTATAAGCACGCGGGCACTTTTTTAAGAGATTCTTTGCTGATAATGATGGTGATTCTGTTGTTTACGCTGACAAACTAAAATTGTGTAAAATACGAACGTTCTTATTTTGGTTATACTAAAGATCAAATTAGAGTTATATTTAAAGTTAGATTTCTAAAATTAAGTATTTTTAAATAAGAAATCGTGTTTGCGGACTAGTTTTAGTCAACACCAATTTGGTTGATCACTAAAACTAGCCCGCAAACATGCCATCATAACAAAAATTACTTAATGTTACAAATGTCACTTTAAATTTCATTCTAATTTGATCTTTAGTGTGAACAAAATAAGACCGTTCGTATTATACACAATTTTAGTTAGCGTAAACAACAGAATTACCACCAATATGTTACTAAACGTGTGATGAAAGTGCCTAACGATATTATCTGACGGGTAGGGCGTATAAAGTTGCACAAATTCTTGTCAGTTTTACAATGCACCAACAACTGATTAATTTTACGTTTGGAATTTTATCGGTTAATTTATGCAACTTAGAGAAACGTGTAATGATGATTAGACGATGCGCTTTCGTCGTGTTTATCACTTGCGCATACGATATCGACTGATAAGTATTTGTTTACTAAATTTGCGCGCTGTGCGGCTGCTATAATACAGTTTATATCTAAATATGTTATGATATGAATGTTGAAAAATTTATAGCAGATTGGAAAAAAAAACGGCTTTATTATATTTTAAAAATCAGGGTGGGTAGTATCGCTAGGTACACTTCCGTAATTTTTTTGCGCAAATGCCTCCTTCCCCTGGCACAAGTTAAATTTTTTGCTGGCGTAAGTACGCTAAAAGGCAACTTACAGTGGTCTATTTTCAGAATTTATATAACATTTGGCGTTACAATGCTTGAGTCACGAATGTTTGGCGACAACAAAAGCGTTTCATCGCGAGCTCAGGCGGAACATTTGTAAGAAATGCTTTTTATCAATATGTTGTAAATATTCATACTAATATTATAAATGCGAAAGTTACTCTGTTTGTTTGTTTGTTATCTTTTCACGACTAAACGGCTGAAGTGATCGTAATGACATTTAGCAAAGAGGTTATATCCTGGGTAAGAACATAGGCTATCTTTAATCTTGAAAAATAATTTTTAAAGGGGGAAATAGGGGTGAAAGTTTGTATGGGTAATATATAACTCCTCAAAGTCAAAAAGTCAAGTCAAAGTCAAATATTTTTAATCATTAAAATCACAAGGATCATTTTGAAACGTCAATTTTACTGCCTGTTCCTTCGCGACCAAGCCAGGAAATAAAGGCAAGAAACAAGGCTGGTTGTTTTTGTGAATGATCCTTTTACAATACATAATACAGAAAATAAATTACGTCTAAATTGTAACATTTTGAACGAGTTGGAGCAATTTAAATCCCAAGCTTCTCTATCATCTAAATAATCCGATATTTTACAGTAGGCACTTTTATAAAGATTTTGTTTAATTACGTTTTTAAATTTATTTATTGTCAATTTTTGTACATCCCTTGGGAGTTTGTTATAAAAGCGTACACATTGCCCTTTAAACGATTTACTAACTTTATGGAGTCTACAAGTGGCAACAGCGAGTTTATCTTTATTTCTAGTATTAAAATTATCAAAATTATCCTCAAGTTAGGGATCTGATAATTCGTATTTAGGCTTATAGTAAGAAATACTATATAAATAGATTATGACCAACATTGAGACATACGCTACTTTTTCCCGACTGCGCAGAAGGAGGGTAATGTTGTATTTATTGACAAAATACAAAATAATCATAATATGATTATTTCATAATACAAATATTACTTGTACTGTTATTTTAGGGAGAACAATGGCTCGTAATTCGCCAAATATGGATCTATCCCTAATGGTTTATTACCAAACTGGTGGTCTGTAACCAAATGGCTGTGGTGGTCTATAACCAAACAGCTGAGGGCCAAATTGTCGCTGTGGCTAAAGGCCAAACTGTGGCTTATAGCCAAATGTTGGTGGGCGGAAGCCTCCAAAATTTTGTTGCTGAACTTGCCCTTGTAATTGGGGCACCCTACATTTTGAATTTTGAGGAATGCCAAATTTAAATTTCGACAATGTATCATTGTTAGGCAATGTGGGTCTGTATCCAGATGGCTGTGTTATCAATGGCCTTGAACCTTAACCTGTAATTTGGTTGCTGCCATGTATTTTATTCCTCATATTATATTGCTCTAAGAAATTAACTTCCTCAAGAACAATGGTCAATGACTCTTCTAAAGTAGAGGGTGTCTTTAGTCTCACTACGCGCATTATATTTTCAGGAAGATTGTACAAAAATACATTCAGAGCCGTATTGTTGTAAATAATCAATTTCGCAATCAAATTTACTTTCGACATCAATAGAGATCACACACTTTGGATGCGATTACAAAAATCCAAATAACTCTCATCTGATTTAATTTTTAATGATTCTAACTCGATGACATCACATATTGACATTTTCTCAAATAAAGACTTAAATGTCTTTTGTCTCCATTATATAATGGTATTAATTGAACAATTTCCTTTGGAATGGGCTCTACTTTCGCCATTGCCGTAGAGTAATAAAATATTCGGAGAAGGCAACTTCACTTGATTTTACACATATATAAAATAACACACAAAAAAAAGTCGACGTCCTATAACTGATATAATGATGGCGATGAGTATCTAAGGCACAATGTTCTAACTAAAAGATTATGCCAGTGAATTTACACAAAAGCCTCAAGGTGCTAGCGCACGCTCGCACATATTTATTTGTTCAGTCCGACTTCAGGGTCAGCCATTGAAAGGTTGAACATGAGACAGTTGGTTATAATAATATATGATCATGGCGTATTTTTCAAAAGCCTGTTGCCATAACAGGGAAACGATACTGACACTAATAAAGGCACTAATGTTGAATTTTTTTACTATAATGTAAAAAATAATATTTTATCCATCACACTAATATTATAAATGCGAAAGTTTGGATGTTTGTTTGTTACACAATCACGTCGTACCGGCTGAACCGATTTCGATGAAATTTGGTATGTAAGTACACTCGATAAGAGCCAAGCCTATCCAGCTTGAAAACATTTTCGTTTGCATGTTTTTAATGAAGCTAGCCCAGCCCTTTTTTGGTTTGAACAATGATGGACATAAAGTCCCGTTCTTCGGGTTAGTCCTTTGTCTTTAAAAAATAATTTATTACGTAACGCGCCTATGCGATAATCCAGGTTATCTACGTAGGTATCTACGTAGATACGTAAATTATAACCTGGATTATCACGTAGGCTACTCTTTTTTGACAAACAACACGTGCGGAAGCTAGTCTACTATAATGATTAAATAAATAAATAGATAATGCTGGACATTTCACACAGCGCCAAACTAAGCAAGGCTTTTACTGGGAACCAGAGGGCTTAGCCAAGTTATATTTGATTAGCGATGACGCTAGTCGATAAGTCTGAAAATGATGATTGACACATGCTATGGAAATATTACGTGATATATCGACAACGAACATAATATGTAGAAAACGAATTGATTCGAAGCGAATGCTTTTTGACTAAGCCCCCTGATAACGAATAGAATACTTATATACTCCTTTTTAAATACATTCTTATAATAATTATAGAGAAACAAACAGATCCGGAACACATATCGGTAGATCAACAAACATTTAACTTTTATTCTATTACGCTATGCCTAGTTTAAGTATTAGAGATTGTGTATGCCGTTATCTCCGTAGTTTTATCTGTTTATTTTTTATTTTTTTATTATTAAATAAATGATTATAAAATGCTTAATGAAGTACAATCTCCAAAACAAAACATTATTAACCGACTTCAAAAAAGTAGGAGGTTCTCAGTTCGACTATGTTTGTTTAAAAACGTGTATTACCCGATAACCCCGTCATTTATCAACCGATTTAGAAAATTCTTTTATTATTTGATATACTTTCAGATTGGTCCCATAGAAATTTAAACGAAATCGATTCAGTAGTTTGTTTTTTCTGTTATCTGATGTAGGTTATATTTTTTTTTGTTAAAAAGTTACTTGTTTCTAATTAAAAATGGAACTGGCTGGATTCACAATATTCTATAATGAAATACAATCTCTATGACGAAGCCTTATTTATATTTAAAAATGGAACTGGCCACAGTCTGATTGTGAAAAAAGGAGGGACACTGGGAACCCAAATTTTCTTTTAGCAACCAACTGTTATACTGTTACATATTTTTACTAGCTTGTTGCCCACGACTTCGTACGCGTTACACTACTACTGCTCATTATTTTAAGTCTCTAATGCCTGGGATACACGAGGCTAGTTTTTCAAGCTAGGATAGCAAGCTAGTTCTCTTTGAAACTGTCTTGGTTAGCTGACCTGGCTTGGAATATGCTAGTTCTGTTTACATGAGGCTATATTATTTTAAGCTAGTATTATTGCTGTGACCGAGGTGACCACACGTCCAAAATGAACTGCACGCGAAAAAAAAACACTATTCGACTGAAATAGTTACTTCAAAAACTGTGCCAATTCGCACTAGACGAACTAGAAGAAGAATTACAGAAACGGGTGTGTTATTAATCTCCGTACTTAGTTTGGGCATCTTAAAATCTCAAAAACACGTCGCGGAGAAAAACAAACAAAACACGTGGTTACTGCTTACGAATCAACTGAAAACTAGCTTCGCCGGCCACATGAAGCTAGTACACAAGCCAGGATAGTAAAATCAGTGGTGGGGGGCGCTACTAGCCTAAAAAATAGAACTCCATCCTATTTAAAACTGTCCTGGCTTGTCAACTAGCTTACTAGTTTACTAGCTTATAAATAAAGCTAGTTCTGTCTACACGAAGCCACAAGTACTAGCTTGCTATCTTACTGACACTAGCTTGCTATCCTAGCTTGAAAAACTAGCCTCGTGTATCCCAGGCATAAGATCAGCGGTTTACGCTGTGCGTTGAATTTCAGTCAGCCTGTCAGAACCCATAACAATTATTTAATATATTGATGATAATATTGTTGATCAAGCCGCCCATTGTAACGTTATTTATTGTTTATTTCCTTTGTTACTGTATTCTTGTTTGGTGTGCAGTAAAATGTATTTCAATCATTCATTAAGAACGATCGATTTCCCCATCTTCAGACGCTGGTAGTCAATTGTATCGTGAAACGTCTCGCAAAAACAATTTAATCGAACCCAAACACGATACATTTACTGTTATCCATTAATGAGTTCTGTAGATTCCCTCCTGGCTCCGTCATCAGACCCTTGTGGTCTTACCATGATAAAATGTTTAATTATTTACCTATAAAAAGCATTTATGCAAAGTCATACGTTCGTAATTGCAATTAACATTGTTTTAGAACAAACTACAACATCCCTTTTCAACCCTAGGGGGTGACCTTAGGGGTTGAATTTCAAAAAATCCTATTTTATATTCTTAGTACACCCCTACACATCAAGACAAACATACCCTCTAAATTTCAAGTTTCTACGAGCAGTGGTTTTGGCTGTGCGTTGTCTGTCAGTCAGTCAGGACTTTGATTCTTATATAATAGATAATTACATTTATATATTTTTTTATTTCTTTGGATTCATAAGATTTGCAGTAAAAACTCGTATCCTTCTGTTACTTCATATATTTAAACGTTAGCTAAAACACACATTCTGTAGTATTTCTTTTTATCCGAATAGATTGCCGAATAGAAAAATAGTTCCTTCAAAGAAACTAGGTAATAACTTACATAAATGATTACTTGTGTAGAGGACATAGATCTTACTTACTCTTGCGTCATTATGTCAATAACATGTCATTCGACTAGGTACGATTAAATGCAAGTAAATATGTGCAGTAAAATTATATTTGACAACCTCCGTGGCGCAGTGGGCGTATAGTCGGCGGGTAGCGGGTTCGATTCCCGCCACGGAACTAACGTTTGCATGATCTACAGATATTTGTTCTTCATAGTACAAGTTCTGCTTAGTTTGGGGCTAGATAGCGCTGTGTGAAATGTCCAGCAATATTTATTTATTTTAGTTTCTTTCCTAAAATGAACACAAAAAATGTTACGCTCTGATATTTCTGTACGTGGTTCCTTATCGCGAATTTCCCATTATAAACATAACCACGACCGCAATTTTTTATCGGTACCAGAGTAGGATTTTTTTACCAATGTTGCTGAATTGAAAACTAGCTGACGCATTCGCGGCTGCGCACGCGTTGTTGTTAACATTACCTTCCTTCTGCGCAGTCGGATAAAAAGTAGCGTATGCCCTTCTTCTCCAGGATATAATCTATCTCCTTGTCCAATTTCATTACGATCCGTTCAGCCGTTTAGTCGTGAAGAGGTAACAAATTTCTCATTTATCTTTCTTATATATAAAATTCTCGTGTCACAATGTTCGTTCCCGTACTCCTCCGAAACGGCTTGACCGATTCTCATGAAATTTTGAGCATATTGCGTAGGTCTGAGAATCGGCCAACATCTATTTTTCAGACCCCTAAATGTTAAGGGTGGTCCACCCCATAATTTTTATTTTTATTTTTTAGGCAACATTTTTTGAATTTTATTTTTTTATTATACAGCATTCAAAAATACATACAACCCTAAATTTTTACCTTTCTGCCACCAACCCCTATCTCAGCTTAGCAACATAAAATTTATTGATTCTAAGGCGGTACGAAGTTCGCGGGGTCAGCTAGTAATATTAGTAAAATTCACGGTTTGTAGCTTTATAAAGTTACGCCTCACTAGATAACGGCTACTTTTTAACCTACTTCAAAAAAGGAGGTTCTCAATTCGGCTGTATTTTTATTTTGTATGTTGTTACACGATAATCTCCGAGAATTGTAAACGCGATTTCCGGGATGGTATGGTCCTATATAGGTACGTTTGGTTAGGATCTGATAATGGAGTATAAAATAGAAACAGATAAAAAATTATACTACTCAGCGAGTGCTGATCTTTAACTTTGAAGTTAGTTTTTAGTTTTAGAAAAAAAAATTGTTATCAATAGGTCTCTAAATCAACTAGACATAAACAATCATTTATTTGCCTCATAGCTCACATATTACAACAGATAAAACATAAAAAAGAAAGACGATTAAAATTACTAAACATAAAAAAATTATGTAAGCAGTACAAGTGAAAATTTAAACAAACATCACATTATAATTATTATTACTAGTGGTTCGCCCCGAACTGAGATCTCGCGAGTCTTCGCTTAAAATAAAAAATATTATTTGCTATCTTTGACTATAAAAATAATGCTACGAAATAAATAACCAAATAACTTGACCACCAGTTTCATTCAAATTACAGGAAACGGGAGTTCATCTGGTTACGCTTTTTTGGGGTACAAATTGCAGTTATTCTGGATTTCAGACTTTTCCCTATATTTGTGTCGCTAAAGCTACACGCATACCAAATTACAGTACTGTGGGGTCACTGGTGTATGTACCCTGTGAATTTTATCAAAGTTTTGTTTCTATTATGGCTAATAACACAAAAACTACAAAAATTAAACTAAAAATAAAAACAGGGTTGAAATATACTAATGATAACCTTTCATTTGACGTCCCACTTGACCTCAAAATCTCATTTTCTTTTTTTTTTTATCCACTTGAACCCCAATATCTCAACAACCCCCCAACATTTTTAGCTCATTAGTCACACCAAAATTGTGCCATCACTATCTACTTATTATCAAATTTCACGATGATCGGATAAACGCTTCGAAAGTTATCCTCGGACAAACAAACATACATACATACAACGCCGATTTGCCCAAGTTGATTTGGAGATCTCGCTTCGGTCGAGCAATTATTATTGTTAATCATAAGGTGGACATGGTGTGTGCTAACAGCAAAAAGGCCTTGACTTATTATGTCAACTGGGTTACCAGTGGATGCTGTTATTCTGCCGAGACCGCATAATCGAACACTAGACCCTGTGAGAATAAAATCTAAACAGAATCAATAATTGTGTAACTCACTAAGAATATATTATACCAACTTTGAAATAATGTATAATTCAGTAAATGCTGCACACATTCGTTCGTGTATTTGTAGATAAGTTCCTATTGCACCTGTTGAAAGTTTGTTCATAGGAAGCCGACTCGTTATCGATAAAGATAGGTTATCTATTTATGCGAGAATGGCTATGTATTACTTTACTATGAAGGTAGGTAGTGTAGATACATGAAGAAAAAGGATATTTAAACTACAGTACCTACCTCTAAATAGTAAAAAACAAAATCGCTATCCACGTCTGTCTGTTTGTGCGTTTATGCAACGGATTTTAGTTCCTACCTAGTTACCTACGGTTTTCACTATCTATACCTATATACTATACTAGCTGTTGCTCGCGACTTCGTACGCGTTAAACTACTATAACTATATAGTCGACCTCCATGGTGCAGTGGGCGAATAGCCGGTTGAGACGCAGGAGGTAGCGGGTTCGATTCCCGCCGCGGAACAAATGTTTGCATGTTCTACAGATATTTTTTTCGGGTCTGGTTGTTTCTCTATTTAATACAAGTATGTATTTACAAAAAAAAAATGTATGTAAGTATTCTATCAGTTATCTGGTTCCCATAGTACAAGCTCTGCTTAGTTTGGGGCTAGATAGCGCTGTGTGAAATGTCCAGCAATATTTATTTATTTATTTTATTTAACTTCATATTTCAAGTCTCTAAGATCAGCGGTTTACGCTGTGCGTTGATTTTCAGTCAGTTTGTCAGAACCCGTAACGATTATTTAATATATTGATGGTAATATTGTTGCTTAAGAACGGTCGATTTCCCTATCTTTAGACGCTGGTAGTGAATTGTATCGTGAAACGTCTCGCAAAAACAATTTAATAGAACCCAAACACGATACATCTACTGTTATCCATTAATGAGTTTTGTAGATTCCCTCCTGGCTCCATCATCAGACCCTGGTGGTCTTACCATGATAAAATGTTTCATTATTTACCTATAAAAAGCATTTACGCAAAGTTATACGTTCGTAAATGCAATTAACATTGTTTTAGAACAAATTAAAACATCCCTTTTCAACCCGAGGGGAAGATTTTCAAAAAA
This sequence comes from Philereme transversata, assembly GCA_963924445.1. NCBI lineage: Eukaryota > Metazoa > Arthropoda > Insecta > Lepidoptera > Geometridae > Philereme > Philereme transversata. The sequence continues at coordinate 20,555,678 of OZ004348.1, read as the reverse complement.
AGTAACTATGCCATGTTTCATTATGTACCTTGATAAGTATTTATGCAAAGTTTTACGTTTATTAACTTCAGGAATAATGACTTTTGAAACTATCATGGTTATTAACACTATTTGTACTAAAAACGGGATATTTACCATGATTTGTGAGTTCTTGAGTGTCCCGATATTTCGACGCAGTTGCATGCGCCATGATCACGGGTAAACTGAAGTCTTTGCGAGTGGATAGTTATTGGCAGATATCCCGTTTTTAGTACAAACTAAGGAATAATGTTTTATCATATCCTTTTTCACCCACCCAGAGGATTATTTTGAAAAACAATAAAATACCACTTCTCTTATTTTTGTTAAAAAATATGTTTGCCAAGTTTCAAGTTTATAAATCCAGGAACCACTGTTTTTCATACAAACGTAAAACCCTCTTTTAACGGTCTTGACATGATTCAACTGTTTCTTATAGTCTTGTAAATAATTATATATTATTTCTCTTCATAAATGTATATCCGCTTAATAGTTCAATGTCAAAGATCGCCGGCATAAGAAACAACCATCTCACAAATCACGCGATTTGCATAATATCAAACAAGTGCACTTAACTATAACTAGTGGTTCGCCCCGAACTGAGATCTCGCGAGTCTCCCAAATAACAAAATAAATATTATTCTTAGGGCGACTTGCACAACGATGATGCCTAAACGTATTTAGGGGCTAAATATATATTTATTAATACTTAGATTCACAGTTACACTACCATATATTATAAACTAATTAACATAGTGAAGATCCTGGAAAGCTGATGCCACCAACCCAAGGTCCCTACTCCGTTACTTCAAGAAGATAGGATGGCTGGGGTCAGGTCAGAAGGGTGGGGGGGGGTAATGCACAATACACCCCAGTGCGGGACGTCAGTGCAGATCTTTTAATCCCCCACCCTAGAATTAGAATTAGAGTCCTCTCTTTTTGCGTTGGTGGGAACAGTACAGGGAAATTATGATAATTTGTGTATAACTTGCGAGTTCTGTCGTGGGAGTTTGCTAGTGTGGGTCACGAGTAGGTTGCCACGTGTTTAGATAAGTAATATATATCCGAATACGCGTGCTTTACGTGATTTTATGTAAATGATAATTATACTGTAAATAATGCTAGCTACGTAGAATACTGGGTGTCTAGTGAGCGAGCACTATGTGCATGCGCAGATAGATTTTTCTCGATATCAGAAGGTACCAAAGTTATGCTCGTCTGTCCATACCAAAAATTATAGTCCCATCTTGGTGATGTTATTATTGTATAACGTTATTTATAAAATAAAAAATTTACTCTTACTAGGTTATCCTTTTTATCAAAATTCTTTATTCTTTATTGCACACAAGAAAATACATTAAATAGTACAGAAATAGAGGACATGTACAAAGGCGAGCTTAACCCTAAGAAGAGTTTTCTTCTCGAAAACATTTGAGGCTAGAGACAGAGATGATTTCAAACGTAGGTGAGTATACAAGAATCATAAATATGTAACATGTACATCATAATATGTCTCTCTTAAACAAATATAACAAAACAAACAAATAAATCCTTGCTAATATTATAAATGCGAAAGTAACTCTGTCTGTCTGTCGCGCTTTCACGCCAAAACTACTGAACCGATTTAAATGAAATTTGGTACACAGATAGTCTAGAGTCTGAGAAAGGACATAAGCTACTTTTTAATGCGAAAAAAGGGTTGTATAGGATGAAAAGTTGTATGGATGGCAAAACAAAAACCTAGTTTATCAAAATGTACTTAAATAATCTCATATTAATACTTTATACCTTATGTACTTACATACTTATACTTAAATAATTTAATAAGCTCTTTGCAGTAAAATACTGCAAATAGCTCATTAAAGTATTTATACGTATGTGTCTTAATTGTAAAATAATTAGCCTAAATAATTAAAAATGCTACCAACGACACTATTCCACGCGGACAAAGTCGCGGGCACAGCTAGTTCGTAATATGTTCAAAGTTAATGACCTCAGATCACTAATAGCGGGTTACTATATTCGTCGGTAACCAGCTACGACTCGTTTCTCCTTGAAAATGTGTCAGAAGTTTGATACTAGTTTAAGACTGTCAAGGAGATACGAGTCGTAGTCGGTTACCGACGGATATAGGAACCCGCCATAAATCACCACAACCCTGTGCACAGACTTAGTTATTAAATATAGTTTAAATTTAGTTTACCATTATGATGCGTCCCGCCTTCTCCGTAAAAACTTTTGTATGCCAAATCTCACACTCCCCGGTGCGCGCAATATGCTAAAAAAGGGGTATTATATTTGAAGCCGCATTAGGAGCTTGTTATTAGGTGTAGGAAAGTAGATAAGATTATCTACCGAACACATTGTTTCGCTAGCAAATATTTTTATGATATTTATTGAGGGTTCATTACCAGTAGTTTATCAAGTAATTGACGCCTTTGAATCAATATAATTATCTTTTATCAGCTTATCATAGTTAAAGAACACTGTGAAAGTAGCTGTAGGTATAATATTTCACGTGGTATCTGTTTACTAATGAAAGCTGAAGCCGGATTGGTATTACGTCCTAGATATGAAGCCATACCTCATACTGTGGTGGTAATCAATGGAACAGCCCATGATACTTAGCGGATTAATTTACGGGAATGTTAAAAACACAATCCATTATGTGTGGTGTCCCGGATTGGGCATGGTAACCTAAAAAAAGTTTGTTATCATTGATAACAATGTTTTGATAACTTGTCAAAACATTATAGACGGTCATTGTCAGGGTAAAGTATTGGTAGGTTGGTACGGCAGATAGACTTTACGGTCGTTTTCTACGGTAATTTTCTCTTTGTCAATCCTCGCGAGCGTTTCAGTTAGTACCTAAGAATAGGTAGTTAAAAATCTTAAGAAATATAAGGTTTCTTTGCTATTAAAGAAATACCATCAGTGAAGACATTTGTTGAACTATGTGTCGATATGCTTTTGGTAAATGTTACCTTATCCAAAGGATTTGTACACTCGGTAAATAGATACTTACTCGGGAAAATAATAGTGGGCGTATAGGCGTTCTATTTATATTGTCTGGATTTTACGTCAGTGATACCGTTTTGCATCAGCCTCCTACTAAATGAAGTTACTCCGAAAACCTAGGAGTATCTTCTTACTCTTTAATTAATGATGAGATAATCAGCTGTGGGCTGGTCAAAGGCCTACAGACGGACGAACTGACGGACAAAGTGATCCGAAACCCTAAAAATACGTGTTATTCTTTGTTTCTTTCCAAGGCAACACAATAACTTAAATTTGGGGCATGCAACCGCACACAAAGGTACTACAAATACAGTTTGGTTAAAATTAAGAGCCGACTCGGGCAGAGCGTCCGTCAATATAACGTATTGCAATTGGATGACTGCCGAGATGCAAAGTGAAAGAACAAGAGACGTTCTTTAATTCAGATGGTTTAAATAAAATTTTTTAGTTGTGACTTTAGGGATATGCAATTGAATGTGATTGCAATCATTATCATCATCAACTTCCTGTCGTCTTCTCGTCCAAAATACCTCAGTGTGGTCATTATATGTAAATCTATTTACATAGGTAAATGGAGCATATTTTTCGTCATCATTATGAGTTCAAGATTACGTTAAAAGAAAACGGTGCTGGTTTTAGTCCTCCCTAATAATATTTTTTCGTTTTTATGGGAGACTCGCTAGATCTCAGTTCGGGGCGAACTACTAGCATGGAATATGGATCTACGTAGCTATGGCAATACCCACACTAACGCACAAAACCGAACACACTCGTACTGACTGACGACCGACGGTAGGTACGCTATCCAAGACGCTATCGACTATCGACCCCTTAATATGATGACGTCAGTGTAGTACATAACCTAATGCCATGAAAGTGATGGTACTTGGTCTAAACAGCTTTTTAATGTATCTCCTGGGTATCGTGAACCTTTTTGACGAGTATTCCGGAAAAGATAACTCAATGATTGAAACGTCAATATAATGATAAATAAAATAATTATAATAAGTAAATAAATAAATATTGCTGGACATTTCACACAGCGCTATCTAGCCCCAAACTAAGCAGAGCTTGTACTATCGGAACCAGATAACTGATAGAATACTTATAATATATGTATATATATTTTTTTTTGCAAATACATATGTACATACTTATAATATTTAGAGAAACAACCAGACCCGGAACAAATATCTGTAAATCATGCAAGCATCTGTTTCGCGGCGCGAATCGAACCCGCTACCTCCTGCGTCTCAGCCGGCTCTACGCCCACTGCGCCACGGAGGTCGTATTATACTAATATTAAGCTTGTTCCTTGTAAATTTGTATGATCCTATAAGTATTTTTTCAGGAAAATATAGGTAGAAATCCTAAGGCAGGATCGTTGACTTGGAGGTACCACAGGTGTCGACACTTGGCCCTTTTTTGTTTCTTATGTATGTCAACGATCTGACTCTTTTTGTAAATAACAGATGCGATAATAGTTTTATTTGCAGACGATACTCACGCACACGCAACTTAGGAAAGTTCTCCTGTATCTTGACCACGCACGATTATAAAAAAAATTACATGTCCTTGCACCGAAAATGCTCGAAGGACCACATAAATTGAAGATGTAGTCTCTACAATTTCACTGATATGGTATTGAATAGTAAGAAAGGTTGCACCCGAGTCTGCAGTTAGAAAAAATTAAAAACTCCTGACCTTCTCAAGCGCCCTCCGGGTTAACAACTGTCATGTCTAAGATCCACCCCAGTTATACTAGTTTTTTATTAAACAACCACATCTAAATCGGTCCATTCTAGAGACAGTAAGAAAAGTGCTATTGGACACATCCTACTAAAAAACTAGCTCAAAATGTAATTATTCATTAGCCAATTAGGCTAGATTGTAATAATATTACTCGTACTAGGGTATAATAAGAATTGTACACTAGGAATTAATAAAAAAATCTTTACCTAAAAGAACCTTTATCTTTTACATAAAAGGATTGCTAAGAAGAAAAACTAGCGCGGGTGCGCGAGCGTCACTCAATACAATTCCTAAGTTGTATAACGATAATTTCTTGGAAATTGAATTTTTTGCAAACTCACCCGCCTTGTTTAAGAAAGCAATCAATCAGACAATCCTATCTGATTGTCTAATTTCAATTTAAATTAATAGTGGCTAAGTTACTCATTACTAAATATGAACCTGTATTGTGTAGGTAGGTACCTAGGCACTTGCTTGCCTGCATAATACATTCATGCATAATAGATTCATGTATATGGTTATATTTTTTTACATGTATGTACATATTTAATATTGTATACACTCATGCCCACGATTTGTCTAATGTAATCTGTAGATAACGATGTTGGTTGCCTGTAATATTTATTACAAATCTTGTAATAAATATTAAGTCAAGTAATATTTAGAGATACCTAATTGTTTGTTGTCTCAAATAAATAAAAATAAATAGCCTTGTTTTGCCGGATTATTTCATGGCTTGATTGCGGAAGAACAGGCGGTAAAATTGTAGTTTCATAGTGATCCTTGTGATTTTAATGAATATTGCATTTTGTTTTACGGTGGTTATCGAATCCTGCGTCTCTCCGGCTATTGCGCAATAGAGGTTGATGAGTGATAAGGATAACTAAAATCACGGTTCAGTATTTATGATTGCTAAGTTTAAATGACAATGACCTAAATCTTATGTAAATACTCAATCAATTGTTATGTTTATCAATAGTTACCCTCTAAAAATAACTATCTTATCAATGCTACACATTATAATTGCTTGTTGTAGGTTCATATTGATTCAGGGGAACGCGTAGGTTATTATTTATTGCGTTTCCTCTTTATAAATTATTTTTGCGATGTTCATGTAACGAGCACTCGTATAAAGTAATAATTTTCCTTTGGTATTGCCCGATTATAAGGTACTTACACGTATTTATCGCATTGTACGATAGTTTGTGACGTCACTGCGTCCTTTATGTTCTGAATGGTGGGGATTTATGGCAGGGAGTGGGGAATGACCACGTGGGGCAAACAGTCTTTGATCATAATGTCAAAGAATTTATGGTGTGTACTTACACCGTAAATTCTTTGGTGTAAGTATATACCATTTTCTTTACCAATACACATTTATGGCACTGTTGGTCAATCCATAATCAGCCATTACGCAGCATATAATTTTGGGAAATTCATGAATTTCAACTGGTTGGTATAGTATACAGGGTTACAGGAAAAATCGTGCTAGATCCGTTAAGGGCGTGGAGTACCCATCATTTCTGACTTATTTCACTATGAAACACCCTACCCTAAACTTAACCCTTTTCGAGATATCCGACTTTTAATTTTTTTATTGAAAATTGCCGATTTTTAGGCTACTAAATTTATTTTTGTTTATTTTGTGTATCTTATTATTATTATTATTGCATTTTTACATGTGTAATAAGATGCTTTAGGACGTCAATCATTAAAATAGTGCATAAGTTAATTGAATAGACCGTAGTAGACAAGTGAAAGTTAAGAAATAAAAAAATATATTAGAAAGTTTATTTTTCTCTAAGGGATATCTAAAAAAAATATTATGGCAATGGTTCGGCAGATGTTTTTTAAAATATCTACGTTTCATCAGCTATCTAACGAGGTATAACAATCTAGGGTTTGTATTACATTTCGTGGAAAAAAAGTAGTTGGGACGCTCCAGGTAGCAGTTTTAACGGTCCCGCGCCTATTGTCCTTCAAGTTAAGACGCACCGTGCGAGCGAGACAAGTGACGATTTATGTAAGTGCGAATGAAAGAAAAAATGTGTAGAGACCGGTTAGGGCTGGGATACAACAGGGGGTACAACAGTTTTGGTTGTCAGTCTGCTTTTGTGCTTCGTTCGTACATAGTAGATGTGATATCGTTTTGCTCTTTTTCTCGACTTGGCTGTGATTCTGGACTATTTCTTCTGATTTGTGACTACTGTGCTTGTTAACCGGACTCTGATTTGTACCTGTGATATGGAAGTATTGAAGATGACGTCCTACACACCTGAGGAATATGCTGATATGCTTATTTGTTACGGATACTGCGATTGTGTGTCTGCGCAAGCTCGCAACGAATACATAACTCGCTACCCCGGTCGTCGAGTGCCGGATGTAGCCGTTTTTGACAGAGTCTATCGAAGACTTCGAGAAACTGGCTCTGTTTTGAGACGAAATACAGACATGGGAAGACCACGAATTGATGACGAAGAACAGGACAATGAGATAGTGCAACGCTTTCGAGCGGATCCGACTACTTCCACTAATATTGTTGCCCGTGATCTGGGACTTTCGCAATGGAGAGTGTGGTTTACAGTGCATACTGCTGGCCTATACCCGTACCATTACACGCCGGTACACGTTATTGAAAAAGGAGACCCCGCGAGAAGATTGGACTTTTGCAGATTTATGCTAAATGCTGACGTAGAAGACCCTGATTTTCTAAGAAATATCTTGTGGACGGATGAGTCCAAATTTGATAAAGATTGCATAACTAACTATCACAACGCCCATTACTGGGCCCCAAAAGAGCTAAGGAATCCCAATAAGAAAAGAGTGAAGGGGTCCCAACGAAGATTCAGCGTGAATGTGTGGATGGGCATTATCTCCAATCATTTGATTGGACCTTACTTTCTCCCGGATAATCTAAATGGGGAAAGCTACGAAAATTTCCTGAGAGCAGACTTAAGTGATTTGCTGGATGATCTGCCACTCAACCTGATCAGGGACATGTGGTTCCAACACGATGGCTGCCCTGCCCATTTCAGGAGAAGTGTCAGAGACTGGCTGGACACAAATTATCCAAACAAATGGATAGGACGAGGTGGACCGTTGCCATGGCCAGCAAGAAGTCCGGACCTAACCCCCATGGATTTTCACGTGTGGGGGTGCATGAAAAGTCTTGTCTACAGCGAGCCGAATCCAGTTTCGTCTGTGGAAGACTTACGAGAAAGGATTGTGGATGCAGCCAATAAAATGAGGACCACGTTAACCACTGGAGTAGTAAAGACTGGTCTCCGTAGAAGGATGCGACAATGTATCAGAAATAGAGGCGGCCATGTTGAACATGAACTGTAGAATAAGAAAAAGTTGTGTGAAAATCTTTAATAAATGACATTTCATGCTTACCTATTATTTTATTTTACTTTTTAGGGCTAAGTATAAATTTTCTTCTCCACTGTCGCCTATAAAACTAATTTTTTTTCAATGCATTTGAATAAAACCCTAGATTATTATACCTCGTTAGATAGCTGATGAAACGTAGATATTTTAAAAAAACATCTGCCGAACAATTGCCATAATATTTTTTTTAGATATCCCTTAGAGAAAAATAAACTTTCTAATATTTTTTTTTATTTCTTAACTTTCACTTGTCTACTACGGTCTATTCAATTAACTTATGCACTATTTTAATGATAGACGTCCTAAAGCATCTTATTACACATGTAAAAATGTAATAATAATAATAATAAGATACACAAAATAAACAAAAATAAATTTAGTAGCCTAAAAATCGGCAATTTTCAATAAAAAAATTAAAAGTCGAATATCTCGAAAAGGGTTAAGTTTAGGGTAGGGTGTTTCATAGTGAAATAAGTCAGAAATGATGGGTACTCCACGCCCTTATCTAGCAAGATTTTTCCTGTAACCCTGTATAGAGCATATTTTGTAATAAAGTCTCAGTCATAATTTTACAGATACTTACCTACTCAAGTTTATCTATACATATAAAAAAAAGGATTGTGTGGTTTTATGAAACCACGGTAAAACTGAAACTTTGCTTCACATTATAGACATTTAACTAAACATTTTCGTTGGCACAATTGAGTAATAGTCTATACACTACACGGTCAGCTGATGCTAACTATAGGCGCCGCCATATTGGCCTCGGCTGCTTTGACGAGCGCCTTTCACTTTATCCCTACTCCGCGGCCGACCGTCACGCGACATGCAACACTCAGACGAAAAAGTTTGAGACGATGTAATAAAAGTTTCACTTTAAAAATGATTTGACGTTTGTTAGTTTCACAAAAACTCGAGAACGGCTAAACCGATTTGCCTAATTTTGGTTTAGAAATATATGTAGAAGTCCAAGGAAGGTTTAAAAGGTGAGAAATTATAAAAAATCGCAATGAAAGTAGTAAAAAAGTAGTAACTATTTTATTTTCCCAAACAAACTGTTCGTACCTATCAAACTGGATGCGTTTATTTCATTTGTTATCAAAACGTTATTTCGTTTATTTAATTTCTGAACGCACTATAAATATTTGACCACAGACAAATGTGACATATACATAATTATGTTGTTAAATATTGGTGATTCCTTAGATATCTTCTTTATAATTTGTGTTTGTGAATTGAATTGACACAAATTAATTGAATTCCTTTGTGACTTTGTGACGTGCGCGAAAACTTTCTATGGATCCATATACTTTAACCGTCGTTATTGAAGTGAAGTCATTTACATGACGTGTCGCGTCACTTTGACACGAGTGTTTTACATATAGTTTTTATCCCGAAGTTCCCACGGGGACAGGAAATTTCATGCGTTCGAAGCCGCGGGCGGGTCAGCTGATAAGAAATAAAATACCTATATAGACAAAGATAAAAAGTATGCATAATACAATTTATCAACAACAATTAATTATTTACAATGTGTAAGTAAGGTATGAGACTCTAGTACTACCCCACGTAACATTTTATCAGAAATATAGGTTTTTTACACAAAAACGAATGAAATGGAACAAACCCAAAACTTATAAAGTTTAAATAGGGAAACATAATGCCATATTTATCGTTAATTGCTAGCGTTATTGAGGGTTTCATTCGCACGTGGAGCTTCGGGTGGGTTTCACGCGGTGTATTAAAACCGCATACGAATACAATGAGCGGTATGATTAGATGCAAACCAATTTCTGTAACTGTTCCATTTAGGCCTATTACATCATTTCTAGATCCTCCATCAACGGTTATTGACACGAATGCAGCTGCAACGGGTTTATTGATTGGAATTGTATCATTATTATAGCATCGATACAAGGATCTTTATGAGTAATGCAACGTTGATTAGCCGTTCCAATACCAACCAATATTTTGATAAAATCTCCTATGATGAACCGATTTCATAAAATGTTTCGGTTGCAGTTTCACCCCTACTTTCTATGGGTTACGTTTGTACCGTATGCGCTAGCATAAGATTACAAAAAAAAAATTCTTCGGTCGCCAACCAACCGACTATGATACTAAGTTTCGAAGTTTTTTACTATGTATAGATATATGTATGTATATGTAACATAAGTAAGCTAATCAGTAGGAAAAAAGGGTTGCGTCTGTAATACTTACAATTAGGTCTAGTTAACAAAAGACCGCTCAAATGACCGTTATTAATACCAATTTCCTCATTACGGTACATACTCGTAATGAGGAAGGTAATAGCAAAGACTAAATATTACTACGTAAAGAAGCGACACTCCCACTTCACCGTCAATTCATTGTCCAACGCAAGTAGCAGTAGGCCTGGTAGTATAGCCCTTGTCAATACATCTATGAAAATCTAATGTATGTTCACAAAAATATTAATTTGTTTAAGAAAAATAGCGATAATCATAATTTTAATACTAGAAATAAAGATAAACTCGTTGTTGCCACTTGTAAACTCAATAAAATTAGTAAATCGTTTAAAGGGCAAGGCTTTTAGAACAAACTCCCAAGGGATGTACAAAAATTGACAATTAACAAATTTAAAAACGTTATTAAACAAAATCTTTATAAAAGAGCCTACTTATAAAATATCGGATTATTTAGATGATAGAGAAGCTTCGGATTGAAATTGCTCCAACTCGTTCAAAATGTTACAATTTAGACGTACAATCGTCTACTTGTGAAGCAAACTCCATACTTAGGTGTTCCATTATGTTTGGAATGTACGTAATGGAAAGATTATGTACAGGTTACCCTTATCAGTGATCATCCCAAACAATAAATTGAATGATCCTTTGTTAGGTACCCGTTGAGACCAAGCTATTTTAATCTGTAGTGAAGACAAAAGAACACCGTATGAAGACGTAAATAAAAGATAAACTTCGGCTCATTTAAACGTAGGTACTTTTGTTTTAGTGCTTCTGAGAATTGGAAGGATAGCGTATTGTTTTAAAGATAAATAGGTAGGTACCTGCCTAATGGCTGCAGGCAAACATATATCTTATGTGGGGGTTTTTATTTTACATTAATAATTATACTAATATTAAAAATGCGAAAGTTTGGATGTTTGTTTGTTTAAAAGTTAATCACGAACCCGTTTTCGATGTTTAGCACGTAAATTGAATATTTCTTAGATTGAAACATAGGATACTTTTATTGAGAGACATCGCGTGCGGAGGCGAGTCAAGTTACATTTTAAAACTACACTGTAAGATAAAATTACATTTTAATAATTATGTGAGTTTAAATTAAATAAAACGTGTAACTACTAATATTATTTTGATAAAAAGTTAGCTTGAAGACGAAATCTGCATGCAATACCTAAGTACATATAATACGAATAGGTTAATTAAGTTAAGGCTGAACTATTTTTTAATGTCAAATTACATAAAATAGGATATTAAAAACACCAAGCACATTAAGTAGGACTTTAATTTAATTCTTATAACAGAGTTAGGTACTTTGCAAAAGAAGCGACAATGTCAAGATCTTCTATTGTTTAATTGAGTGTTTAATACTGCAAGCTAATTTCGCACGCATTTTTATACAAAATTAGCTTTCACCAGCAGCTTCGCACGCGTTGGTTAATTAAAAGTATTTACAAGTACATTAACAAAAAGTAGCCTATGTGTTAATCCAGGTTATAATCTTCTTATATACCAAATTTCATCGAAATCGGTTCAGCCGTTACGACGTGATTGAGTAACAAACAAACATCTAAAATTTCACATTTATAATATTAGTGTAATTATAGTCTACAACCTTAGCTCCGCGGCTTCGCACGCGTGGTTTGTCAATAAAAACATTACCCTCCTGCGCAGCGCAGTCGGGTAAAACGTAGAATATCTCAATACCGGTCATTAATCTGTCTATGTACCATATTTAATTGAAATCGGTCCAGCGTGAAAACGTACGTGATTACGATTTTGGGCAAAGATTACATGTTGCTAGAGGTAATGACAACTAAAACCCTACTAAAGATTTGTTTGCCGTAGCCATTATATTTTGCCTTTTAAACAATATGGTCTGAACAACAAAAGTACATGTAAAAAATCACAATCTTTTGCAACTGTGTCCCACTCCATGCGAAAATACGTGCAGTGCGAGGACTAATTTAGGCGTCAGAGTGAAATATAAACTAAAGATTTATAAATAAAATATTGAAAAAATTAAACATTATAGGGATATTTAAAATAAATCCTTTACAAAATTGGTAAGGAATTTTATAAATATGCGTTAAAAAGTTGCTTAACTTTTTTGTGATAACAGGGATAGACTTGCGTTATCGTTTTATGTCATAATTATTAAAGACTAGCTGTTGCCCGTGACTTCGTACGCGTTACACTGCTAAATGTGTAGGTAATCTAGAAATAAAGATAAACTCGCTGCTGCAACTTGACTTGACACCCCATTTCTATCCTATGGGACCTGATTTATGGCATAAAAGTAGCATATATGTTAATCCAGGTTATAATCTACATACATACTAATTTCATCGAAATCGATTAAGCCGTTACGACGTGACTTTCGTATTTACAATATTAGTGAATCTTCCTATATGTCACCTCCCTCTACCGCGTCTACTTGAAGTTATACTTACAATAGAGTAGGTGAAACGTTTCAAAGTGATCCTTTTGCTAGCCATTAACAAGTAATGTTTAATTTTGATGCAATTAAGAAGTCGACGAGACGAGAAGAAGAGTTAAGAGTTCGACGCCCAATTTATGTCTGGCAACATAAAAAATTGTTATAAAGGCACCCTCGGCTCATTAGCGTCCTCTCTCGTACACCAAAATATATCGGGTGCAATTGATCGCACATACCTACCCGAATAATAGGTCTTTACCTATGAAATTGCCGTTCTTCAGTACTGGTCATTTCAAGTAGAAAAAAAGTTTGGAATGGCTTTGTATTCTAAATTCAAATTAATTTTGTTTTAAAAACATGATATTCTTTTTACAAACTCAGTCTTTTGTTTATTGATTAGCGTTGTATTTTCATTACATTTGAACATTTTTCGTCATAATGGGTACTTTAAAAATTCGTGTAATTATGGAATATGAGTTCCGTCGTGGCACCAACGTGACAGAAACGGCACGTAACATCAAAAACGTTTACGGAGAGAACTGTACAAACAAACGCACAACCCGTTATTGGTTTTCCCGGTTCCGTTCTGGAAATTTTGACTTGAAAAATGAAGCTCGTGGTCGTCCGGAGACTTTAGTCAATAATGATGAATTAAAGGTGATTGTTGGAAGCTGACGAAACTCAATCTACAGCTGAGCTAGCAGCAGATTTTGATGTTAGCATCAAAACAATTTTGATCCATTGGCGACAAATAGGCAAGGTAAAAAAACTTTATAGATGGGTGCCCCACAAACTTAACGATCGCCAGCGCAACGTACGCGTTGAGACCTGCCTCGCGCTGCTCAATAGGCAAAGAAATGAAGGAATTTTGAACCGAATTGTTAAGTGCGATGAAAAATGGATTCTGTTCGACAATCGAAAGCGCTCAGCAAGGTGGTTAGATCCTGGTTCAGCACCAAAGCAATGCCCTAAACCAAAAATGACCCCTAAAAAGGTGATGGTCACTGTTTGGTCGTCTAGTGCGGGTGTGATTCACCACAGCTTTTTACAAAACGGCATGAGCATTACTGCAAATGTGTACTGTGCAGAACTGGAGACAATGATGGAGAAGCTTGCACATCGGCAACCAGCTTTGGTTAATCGGTCGTCCCCACTGCTCCTTCACGACAACGCGCGACCCCATACTGCACAACAGACTGTCTCCAAGCTGCAAGAGCTGGGGTTGGAAGCTCTCCCTAATCCGCCAAACTCACCAGACCTTGCACCTACCGACTATTATTTTTTCCAAAATTTAGATTACTTTTTAGTGGGTAAAAAATTCAATTCCCGAGACGCAGTACAAAATGCCTTTGAAGAGTTTGTTGCCTCCCGTCCAGCTGATTTTTACAAGAAGGGCATCAATAAACTGCTAATGCATTGGCAAAGATGCGTCGATTGCATAGGTGATTACTTTGAATAACAGAAATAAAAAAATTTAAAAAAATAAGTACTTTTACGTATTCCATACAAAACGGCATTTTCATAGGTAAAGACGAAATATAAGACATAACTTTTCATCATGAATGCGAGAAAATTAAAAAAGTATGTATAACAATGTTGCTGGTAAATAGAAAACTTCCGGTATCCATTGTTTTTTTTCAACTATGACCTCTTTTATATAATATAAATAATGATTAGTCATGGACGTTGTTTTTCATTTCAGCATTTATAAATGTCACCTCTTTTATTTTAAATAGTGATAAGAATTTGTCATGGAGGTTGTATTTCATTTTAGTATATTAAGAATAAATGAACCTCGTTCTAATTTCAAATTAACTTACGACCTTAGGGGCGTAAATCGCATTTACGCATCAGGTATCGAACTTACAATGACCAACTTTCAGAGCATGAATGATGAAGTAGTAGATTATTAAACGAGGGGATAAAACAGTGGCTTACGTCACGGGCGCTATATTGAATCCCAAACGAATATCCCAAACAATATATTGAATAAAGAATTCTAGAGTTCCTGTGAAAAGATATTTTCACACCACCTGTTCGACAATGTCAAATTATGTGTCATGTAAACCTCACCGAAAGCAGGTGATTAAATCCCTGCAGCTGAGCCGGGAGTAAAATTGTACTGAATTTCGAATTTCGGGCATAATGTGATTTGAACCCAAGAGACCCACACCATAAGAACTTATTCGTAAATCGAACTAACCTCTGCACATAATGCCGCAGAAAGTGTGGAAAGTAGAGTACCTATTCTCCTCGTGGATAAAGCTGTCTGCATCTTGGGTGTGCTTAATGTCTCTGCACTCAGGATTCTAGTATCTCCCTCGCTCCGCTCGTGAGTTAACTCAAGAATTCTTCGTTACGTTCGGGATTCAATATAGCGCCCGTGACGCAATGACGCAAGATACTGCTTTATGCCCTCGTTTAATAATCTACTATTTCAACCGCAACCTATTATGAATATTTCATGACTAGGTAAGTGGGTCAAGCCAGGCGCCGTCATGTCGATCGCACTGTTTGTTTTATACATTAGGAAGGTACCTGCCTAGCCGGTTTGTCGCGTGTATACCGACCGAAGACGTAAAGACGCGATTATCCAGAATTAATGATTAATTCACCACTATCAAGTATAAATTGAATAATTAAAGAACCCCCGATAAAAAGCACGTATAATTTATTTATATTATGCAGTTGAGATCCCTTCACCAAAAAATCTTTATAACAGCGCCCTCTGGCGAGTTAACGCCATAACACCTATCTAAGAACCATCACCGATGAATAACAAACTTTTTACAGAAAACTGTATCTAAATCGGTCGGAGATAAATGGGAACATTAGCTTTTGCACACACCAACAAACAACCTTACACCCTAAACGCATACACATCCGTTCCGGCGTGGGTAAAAAGTATACTAAATATTTTTTTTGATTAGGGAACATTTACATGAGTGTCCCGTTATTTTGACACAGTAGCATGCACCATTATAATTATCGCTATTTAGCGATAAGACCGCCAATTGTGTCACATAGTTTTACATTGTTCTTATTTAAATTATTTGGTTTTATGGGGTGCAATAAAGTACTATCTATAACTTGTATTTCACAATAGCTTTAGTGATTTGTACACATGTGTTTATATTTATTGAATAAATAATAATTATAAAATAATTATAGCTATCAATCAATCACGGGGTTAACGGAAATCTTTGCGAGTGTATAGATAAAGCGGTAAAAGGTGAGGGTAAAGCGGCTCTCCTTGTCTCTTGCTACGAATTATCACAATAATGTCATTAACGCCAGTTTCATTCTCGATCCTACTCACAGAACGCGCAACTACGGTGTCTAAACAAACTCACATGATAACCACAAGTTATTACAAATTCTAGCATACAATAGATATCAGATAGCTATTAAGTCATATTTATTTAACGCTATCGATATGAATCGATAGAGCCTGCCAATCGTGGAGGCCGTTGCTGGCTAAGCGATGGCCTTCGGAAATAGAATAAGTTTTATGTTGTAAAATTACTTTGTAATAACATGCTTTTATAAAGTTCACAATCGGAAACGCATTTAGATTTAAATGAGCCAAATACAAGTAGCCTTCTATAATCCGTTCAGAAGTTCTGTTGTCAAGCATCCGTCTCCATCATGAGACCACCTCCATGGAACCATATTATTGCATTGTCATAATTTAAATGCGTATACTAAATTTCGGGTCTGTGCTGTTGGCTATTGGGGAGTTCCCTCGTCGGGAGCCAACGCTGAGTGCAGCGGCCATGTCGTTGTGGAACTTAGAAAGGGCTATCTTAATTTATAATAATAGTAATAAATATTGCTGGGCATTTCAAACAGCGCTATCTAGCCCCAAACTAAGCAGAGCTACCATGGGAACCAGATAACTGACAGAATATTTATATACATTTTTTTTTTGTAAATACATACTTTTAATATATAGAGAAACAACCATTTGTTTCGCGGTGGGAATCGAACCCGCTACCTCCTGCGTCTCAACCGACTATTCGCCCACTGAACCACCGAGGTCGTAATTAAATGTGTATACAAAATGTAGTGTCTGTGCTGTTGACAGTTGAGGAGTTACTTCATCTGGAGCCAGTCTTGGTTGAAGAATCAGGTCATGCTTATCATAAAAATGCATCATCATCGGAACTGAACCAACATGCCACATTTCAACTTATTAGGATAAGAGGAAGCCGTTTTAATTCAGCTTGCAAGATTTGACCTAAACAAATTAACAATATATATGAACCTGAATAAAAACTATTTAAACGTGCGATTCGCCAACAGGGCTGTAATCATTTATGCACTAGTGGTTCGCCCCAAACTGAGATCCCGCGAGTCTCCCATAAAAACAAAAAAACATTATTCGTAATCTTTGACTATCAAATTACAAGTAACGGGAGTTAATGTATTTGGTTATACTTTTTGGGGTAGAAATTGCAGTTATT
The DNA here is from genome assembly GCA_963924445.1 of Philereme transversata. Classification (NCBI taxonomy): domain Eukaryota; kingdom Metazoa; phylum Arthropoda; class Insecta; order Lepidoptera; family Geometridae; genus Philereme; species Philereme transversata. The sequence continues at coordinate 20,538,369 of OZ004348.1, read as the reverse complement.
CTGGATTTCAGACTTTTTCCTATATTTGTGTCACTAAAGCTACACGCATACCAAATTTCAGCATTGTAGAGTCACTGGTGTACCCTGTGAATTTTGTCAAAGTTCAGTTTATATATTGGCTACTAACTTTAAAACTACAAGGTTTAAACTAAAAATAAAAACGGGATCGAAATGTTCTCACAAAGACCTTTTATTAAATGTGCCACATGACCTGATAGTCGTATTTTGGTTTTTTTACCCTTCTTGAATCCCATATCTCAACAACCCCCCAACATTTTTAGCTCATTGAGACACACCAAAATTGTGCCATCACTTCCTACCTATATATCAAATTTCACGATGATCAGATAAACGATTCGAAAGTTATCCTCGGACAAACAAACATACATACATACAACGCCGATTTGCCCAAGTTGATTTGGAGATCTCGCTTCGCTCGATCAGTAATAAAAATCATCAATGATGGCTCGCAAATCATTTTACATTTACGTTTTACAAAAACAAGTAAAGAAAGAAAAATCTATACTATACTATTATTATAAATTCGAAAGTAACTCTGTTTGTTACGATTCGACGACTAAACAGCTGAACTGATTTTGATGAAATTTGTTATACAGATTGAGACAGTCTACTTTGTATGACAAACCACGTGTGCGAAGTCGTGGGCGGAAGCTCATAAACAATATGACAGCATCAATTAAACCCCCATGAAGCCACCACGTTACTTGTAACTCCGAGTAACTTGTCTGTGTCATAGAGTTTCGTTCGGGCGGTTTTGTTTATACTATTTAGTTGCCAGCGCACAGAGGCCCTTTTTTATTTGCCTTCTTCACCTTTAACTTTGCCAAATCTCACTCCTCCGTGCTAGGTACAAAGTTTTCTCTACAGATGAGGAATCTCTTTCGAACATGATTAGAATAATGTCTATTGATGACAGATTGACAACTGTAGGTTGAAATACAATATATTTCAAATTTAAATTTATTTATATTATCATAACAGTAAAAAAACCGGTGCGTTCAATGTCTAATATACACCTAAAACTTATACCTACATACTCGTAATTATAAATAACTTCCTTCCGTATGTTTAGCATTTTGGGTTACGAACAATGTAACAAATTATCTAAATTTTTAAAAAGAGGAATGTTTATGTACCTACACACATAAAATAGCTATTCTATTCCTTAGTATATCTATCAAGTCGAAGTAACGTCGGACACTATTAGTGAAACCATAAAGAAAAATCACCAATCTAATTTATCAATCGAGAGTCCACCAACTGCTTAATATGCAAAGCAAACACCTTGAAATCCGGTTAAATCCGGTACGCAGTACTGTTTGCCAAAAGTATGTACCTACGTTGTAAATTGTTTGAGTCGCACGCAGAGTCAATAACCTTTTAGAAAATTAGGTGAAGAGTTTTATCTATGAATGCTTATCAAACTTGTTATACAATTTTTTGAGTTTTACAACTTCGCCTTGACAGACAGTTTCTGCCGTTGACAACAGTTCCTGTCCAAGTCCCACCCTGCTTTGGGATTGGTTCCGTAGTCGAACTCGGAAACCTTATAGTTTCGCCATGTACGTCTGTCTGTCTGTCCGACCAGTTACAGCCGTTTCATTCATCGACGATCGAGTCCTGTAAAACGGATTTTTTTTATGTGTATTGCTTCAGAACTGCTTCATTTAACAACCGATTTTTAAAACAATTTTTTTTTTGAAAACATTTAATTTCAGATTGGTCCCATACATATTTCATCGAAATCGGTTCGCAAATCGGTGAGACTATCACATGATCATGGTGGATGGCACGAACTTGGGGAGGCCCATTACTATAAAGTGGGTCAAATCGCGCTATGGATGATGATAATGACGATATTATTGATCGAGCGAAGCCAGATCTCCAAATCAACTTGGGCAAGTCGGCGTTGTATGTAGGTATGTATGTATGTTTGTTTGTCCAAGGATAACTTTCGAAGCGTAGATCCGATCGTCGTGAAATTTGGTATATCTATGTATAGATAGGTTGTGATGCCATGGGGGGGGGGGGGGGGTGAGATATTATGGGTTCAGGAGGGGTAAAAACAAAACAAAATGGGACTATCTGGTTAAATGGCACGTCTAATGAAAGGTCTTCATCATTCATTTCGACCCCGTTTTTATTTTTAGTTTGAACCTTGTAGATTAAGTTAAAAGCCATAATAAAAACTGAAATTTGGTATGCGTGTAGCTTTAGTGACACAAATATAGGGAAAAGTCTGAAATCCAGAATAACTGCAATTTTTACCCCCGAAAAGTATAACAAATCTACATTAACTCCCGTTACCTGTAATTTGAATGAAATTGTAGGTCAAGTTAGACAGTTCTGCGTTTCGTGGCACTATTTTGATAGTCAAAGATTACAAATAATATTTTTTTTTGTTTTTATGGGGGACTCGCGAGATCTCAGTTCGAGGCGAACCACTAGTAGTATTAGAAACTAGTGGTTCGCCCCGAACTGAGATCTCGCGAGTCTAACCTAAACAAAAAAAAATTATTCGTAATCTTTGACTATCAAAACAGTGCCACGAAATAAATAACCAACTAACTTGACCTACAGTTTCATTCAAATAACAGGTAACGGGAGTTCATGTTAATTGGTTACGCTTTTTTGGGGTACAAAATGCAGTTATTCTAGATTTCAGACTTTTGCCTATATTTGTGATACTTAAGCTACACGCATACCAAATTACAGCACTGTGGGGTCACTGGTGTACCCTGTGAATTTTGGCAAAGTTTAGTTTTTATTATGGCTAATAACTCAAAAACTACAAAAACTTTACTAAAAATAAAAACGAGGTCGACATGTACTAATGAATACCTTTCATTTGACGTGTCACTTGACTTAATAGTCTCATTATATTTTTTTTTTACTCCTCTTGAACCCCAATATCTCAACAACCCCTCAACATTTTTAGTTCTTTGTGTCACACCAAAATTGTGCCATCATTACCTACCTATATACCAAATTTCACGATGACCGGATAAACGCTTCGAAAGTTATCCTCGGACAAACATACATACATAAATAAATAAATAAATCATAAATAAATATCGCTGGACATTTCACACAGCGCTATCTAGCCCCAAACTAAGCAGAGCTTGTGCTATGGGAACCAGATAGCTGATAGAATACTTAAATACTTTTTTTTTGTAAATACATACATACTTATAATACATAGAAAACACCCAGACACGGAACAAATATCTGTAGATCATGCAAACATTTGTTTCCGCGGCGGGAATCGAACCCGCTATCTCCTGCGTCTCAGCCGGCTATACGCCCACTGCGCCACGGAGGCAGTCATACAACGCCGATTTGCCCAGGTTGATTTGGAGATCTCGCTTCGCTCGATGAATAATAAATACCAGAGTTTCTACTTAGTAAAAAGCTCTTTCAAATTTAAAATGTAAGGGTTTGCTTCCAAATAATTTTATATTATTGTGCAACTCCTTAAACCTTTATGTAACAGCTTTCTTTGTATTGAAAAGTTATATTGAGACACTTTAAAACTTATATTTATGCAGAGTAAGTAGTAAACAGCTGGCCCATTTTAAGGTTGGTTTATGCATTTATTGTAATTTAGGTGTAACAGAGAGTAAGTAGAGTTATCTATCAAAATTCTTATGTTTTTTTTATAAATAAGCTAGCATTTGACCACGATCTCGCCTGATGGTAAGCGATGATGCAGTCTACGATGGTACACGCTTGCCTAGAAGAAACCTATTCACTCGCGACTTGAAGATCCCTAGGTTGTAGTTATCAGGAAACACAGACTCAGGCAAGGTGTTCCACTCCTTGGCGGTGCGCATAATAAAGGTAGGTACCGGAAGGGTACCGCTTTGTGCGTATGTCACAGTGTTTGTAACAAAACTCCTCCGAAACAGCTTGACCGATTCTTATGTTTTTTGTGTATATTCGGTCGGTCTGAGAATTGGTCGTAAAGTATTTTTCACGCTCCTACCCCCATCCCCCATTTTTAACCAATTTTAGTTTTTCGTATGAACAATATCCATATAATTTAACCGTAGTTCATTGATATGAAGTCAGGAGGTAGTGGGTTCGATTCCCGCCACGGAACAAATGTTTGCATGATCTACAGATATTTGTTCCGTGTCTGGGTGTTTTTCTATATATTATAAGTACGAATTTACAAAAAAAAATATGTATATAAGTATTCTATCAGTTATCTGGTTCCCATAGTACAAGCTCTGCTTAGTTTGGGGCTAGATAGCGCTGTGTGAAATGCCCAGCGATATTTATTTATTATTTACTTTGACAGAGTGTTTTATATCGTTTTTATCCTAAAGTTCCCACGGGGACGGGAAATATCAAGCGTGCGAAGCCGCGTGTGGATCAGCTAGTCTACCTATATATTTGCCGTAGTCTGTAACAATATTTATTACCTATATTTATTTTAATATACCTAGTCAGGTCATAAATTCTGTCACATGTTTAATATAAAATAATTGAAACAAGTTTATTCATTATGTAACCATTTATATACCAAAATGAACTTAACAAAACATAGATTCTTATGACACTAAAGTTTATTCAAAATGACCTCCGTGATTTTGAATACAGGCCTTCAATCTGCGCGGCCAGTCGTCTATCGCAGCACGAACGAGGTCCATGTCAATATCGGCGGCTGCCTTAATCAAGGATGTCTTGAGTGACTCCAAATTGGGATGAGGCTTTGAGCACGCCTTTTCCTCCAAGTGTTGCCATATCTTGTAATCTAACGGATTCAAATCTGGACTGGAGGAGGGCCAGTCTTCGTGCCGGATGAAGTCGATTTCACGCGCCGCCAGCCAGTCTTGTGTGCTCTTCGCTCTATGAGCTGGCGCCGAATCTTGTTGGAATACCCAGTGCCTGTTATTGAACATGGTATGAGAAACAGGTTCCACAAGGTTTGTCAGGACTGTATTTTGATACACAACTGCATTCGTTTTTACACCTCTCTCACAAAAATGTACCTCTGTTAAGCCCCAATAAGAAACTCCCAGCCATACCATGAGCGAGGATGGAAAATGACCTCGTTGGACACGCGGAATACGGTTGCTCGCTTCTTCACTACTGTGTGCGTACACCTTATCATTTTGTTTGTTGTAGCTCTCTTCAACGGTAAAAATTTTTTCATCCGAAAAAAGAATTTCCCGATATTTTTTTCCCGCGTACCGCTTCAACAAAGCGCGGCATCTCTTCAGTCTCAGGTCCATTAGACGAGCATTCAAACGATGTCCTCTTTTTCTTCGATATGCCCGAAGCCCTAAGTCTTCATTTAACACCGTTTTCACCGTGGTTCTGCTTAACCCCATCTGAAGGGCCAACAGTTTCTGCTTACGTTTGGGATTTCTTTGAATTCGCGCCTTCACAGCTTTTATCACTGCTGGAGTCCTAACAGACCGAGGGCGACCACTTCTTGACCTGTCATCTACACTAGAGTCTTCATTGTATCATTTGATGGTGCGATAAACGAATCTTCTGGTTATATTCCAATTTTTCAGTATGTCAAAAATTTGAATTGGCGCGTAACCGCAACGATGCAACGCAATAACTGCAACACGGTCTTCTTAAAGCGTCCACTTCATATTTAAAAATGAGTAAAATTCTAAAAAGTATACATTTTTATTTTCATGAACAATTCGAAATTCGAATTCTATAAACTTTTTTGTGGCCAGCATTCTAAAAGAAAAGTTTTTACTGTGTGACAATACTTATGACCTGACTAGGTATATTGCAAAAAGTATGATTTTAAACAGTTTGGGCATTATAAAAAAACATCTCGACGAACAATAAAACTGATAACAGGGGCAATGTGCGAGCTTATCGCTAAAACCTAATGAGACGAAAGAGATGGACACATTTATAAGGCGAGCGTGAAGATGTACGTACCATAAAGTGACAACCTTGTATGAAGAAGTTAATGAAATGTGTTAAGAGTGAATGAAGCAGAAGAGGCATGTCGAGATCTTAGCTAGTAGAGATCCGTGATTTCTGTCTAACCATTCTGGAAAACAGGCGCCGTAACAATAATATGTATATCATATTGAAGTCAACGGTCTAACTCTTCAGTCACATCACACACTTTAAAGATGCCGCAATTTTTGTATTTTGTTATTAATTTTTACGACTGATTTTTAATTTGTGTTAAAAAAGGATTGATTTGACACACCTAAAGAGTCCGTTTACGAAATATAGAGCCTCAAAATTACCATTTTAGTCATAATCGTGTGTTCCTCTTTAGCCAAAATTCTATTATTTTATGCCTAAAAAGCACAATATCTACTTAATAATAATACGATCCATAATATATATCCGTATTACATTTTTGCACTGTAATTGTAAGTAGAATTATCAAAGCTAAGTAGTTGGGTTTGTAGACGTCATTAATATTCATACAAAATGATCAAAATCAATTGCAAAATTAACTTTGTATTTTAATATGACTAGATACACCTGTACTGGCTACAGAACCCTTCACTATGTGTGGTTCGACACGCACTTGACTAATTTATTTTAATATTAAATAAATATAATCATTGATCGAGCGAAGCGAGATCTCTAAATCAACTTGGGCAACTCGGCGTTGTATGTATGTATGTTTGTTTGTATGTCCAAGGATAACTTTCGAAGCGTTGATCCGATCATCGTGAAATTTGATACATAGGGTAGTGATGGCACAATTTTGGTGTGACTAAATGAGCTAAAAATGTTGAGGGGTTGTTGAGTTATTGGGGTTCAAGTGGGGTAAAAAAAAATGAGACTATTAAGTCAAGTGACACGTCAAATGAAAGGTCTTCATTAGTACATTTCGACCCTTTTTTAGTTTTAGTAAAGTTCTTGTAGTTTTTGAGTTATTAGCTATAATAAAAACTAAACTTTGACAAAATTCTCATGGCACACCAGTGACCCCACAATGCTGTAATTTGATATGCGTGTAGCTTAAGTATCACTAATATAGGCAAAAGTCTGAAATCCAGAATAACTGCAATTTGTACCCAAAAAAAAGTAACTAAATTACATGAACTCCCGTTACGTGTAATTTGATTGAAACTGTAGGTCGAGTTAGATGGCTATTTATTTCGTGGCACTATTTTGATGATCAAAGATTACAAATAATATTTTTTTAGTTTTAATCGGAGACTCGCGAGATCATAGTTCGGGGCGAACCACTAGTTACACCATTATCCTTAATACAATAAGAATAACTAGTCAAGTGTATCCTGTTGCTCGTCACCAGGATAGTATTTATTTATATTGTATAAAGGATTAGATTTCACGTCGGAAACGATTTCATACCATTTTTATGTCCCCTAGGCATTGAGATATTATAAGTAATATATCAACTGGTTTAAATTAAGTAGACGTGTATCAAGCGTGCGCACGATAATAATTTACATTACCTACAAATGCAAATATATGAAAACTCAAGTCAAGTCAATAGAAAACGTGGCAATTTTACGAGTATGTACACTAGTGGTTCGCCCCGAACTGAGATCTCGCCAGTCTACAAAAAAAACAAAAAAAAATATTATTGGTAAAGATTACCAACTTATCAAAATAGTGCCACGAAATAAATAACCAACTAACTTGACCTACAGTTTCAATCAAATTACACGTAACGGGAGTTCATGTGAATTGGATACCCTTTTATAGGGTACAAATTGCAGTTATTCTAGATTTCAGACTTTTGCCTATATTTGTGATACTTAAGCTACACGTATGCCAAATTACAGCACTGTGGGGTCACTGGTGTACCCTGTGAATTTTGTCAAAGTTTAGTTTTTATTATGGCTAATAACTCAAAAACTACAAAAACTTGACTAAAAACAAAAACGGAGTCGAAATGTACTAATGAAGACCTTTCTTTTGATGTCTCACTTGACCTAATAGACTCATTTTCATTTTTTTTTACCCCTCTTGAACCCCAATATCTCATAAACCCCCCAAAATTTTTAGTTCATTGAGTCACACCAATATTGTGCCACCATTACCTACCTATATACCAAATTTCACGATGATCAGATAAACGCTTCGAAAGTTATTCTCGGACAAACAAAGATACATACAACGCCGATTTGCCCAAGTTGATTTAGAGATCTCGCTTCGCTCGATCAATAATAGTAATAATTGTAATGTATCTCGTTTTAATGAAGTATGTGAATATTCTGTAAGTTATATGTTATACCTACCTATAGTTATATATAGGTATAGCTATAGTTAGGATTTAAGGTAACTGTTGTTACAGCAATGTTATACTTGTCTAGCCAGCAATGGCCAGCATATTCTTTTCTACAAGTGACGTAGACTTGTGGGCTCGACCCAGCTCACACCTCAACCGGTTACCTGCACTTGCACTCTTCAATGTCAAGTAAGCATCGATGGAATGCTCAACATCTGTCAAACCCGTAACTAAACGCAACTTTTTAACTTCCCTCCGGTTTGTTCTATAAATTTAGAGCAGTAACACACACTATTTAATTTAAATAATAAAATTAGGTTACTGTATGTTACTCTGCCTACCAGGTTTATTGTTTAGTAGCTGGCTAATGAATTAAAACAGCTGGTAAAGTACTGACCTAATTCTCTACTGCAACTTTGCGAGCTAAAGCCACGAAGTCACTATGCATAAAAACGCTACAGAATAATTACAGTTATAAGGACTGAACTATACTTTCTTTTTTGGATCATGTTTCAGAAAGAGAGAGTATAGTTTACATTAAGTAAAAAGAGGCTGAAAAGATTTCGCTCTAACAATAATATTTTTTAACGCTGTGCATTTATAGAGTTAGTTAAAAGATGTTGTTAATAAAAATATATAGGCAGTGAGACTTACTTGATAGTTCGTTGGAGTCCCTTGCACAGAGGTTATACAGTGATACCGAAGCACCGAGCCACGTGCTTAAAAGTCAGCGGGAAACCGCGCAAGCGAGCGTCTCGCTCACGAGTTAAAAACGGAATGAATGTGAGTAGTTGTGTGAAGTGAACGAAGCAAAACGTATGAAATACGCGTTCGATCACTATTGCGTCATACACGGCGACCACGTCTCCTACGTATTCATGCTTTAGTGCCAAATACGAATGCACTTTCTTTACGAGTAGGTAACTACGATGAATGCACCTGCATTTGCGTCAGTATTTCATAAACACGCTTGTATTTAAATTTGTTTATAAGTTAGAAATGGCATTCTTAGCAAAACTATTGTTTTGCGTGTGAGGAACGGCAGTTTTTCCAACTGACCCATTTTTTCTCTGTTACTGTTAAGCACGCTGCAGTTAGTTGTAGGGTCGCACGCAGGTAGTCATGACGACCCGGGACTGTATAATACCGGCATCGGCGGCGGCGGGGCGTCTTTTTGACGATGAATCATAAAGCTAACACACTTGGCACAGTTTTAGTATCACTCCAAATTTATCTGCGGTGAATGACACTGCGTATAATTTTAGCCCGTTATACCTATCTACTAGTGTCAGGTTGAGGAACGAAAACGCATTGACATAGTAATTAATTTCCACCAAAGGAAGTGTACAGAGAGTTGAAAAGAATTTATTTTTCACTTAATTTTACCCATGTGTAAGAAAGTACAAATTCTACGCGTGACTCTATACATTGTTCTCCGAGAAATAATAATAGGGAAATCAGGGGTTGAAACGCGTGTACACTGCAATCAATTATATACCTATCTAGGTATATCATCATTATTATGTGAAGCCACACACACACAGCTATAGGGGGTATAGGCTTCTCTAAGATTTCGCATACACTACGAATCTCTCTTATCAAAAATACCTATTTCTACAAGATAAATCAGAGCAGTGAAGTGCAAGCAGAAGCATTGAGCACGGAGATAAAATGGCACTTTAATGGGTCTTTATGGCCGACTCTATTGACGACCATCGTAGTGCAGTGGGCGAATAGCCGGCTGAGACGCAGGAGGTAGCGGGTTCGATTCCTGCCGGGGAACAAATGTTTGCATGATCTACAGATATTTTTTCCGGGTCTGGTTGTTTCTCTATATAAGGATGTATTAAAAAAAATGTATATAAGTATTCTATCAGTTGTCTGCATGGTTCCCATTATAAGCTCTGCTGAGTTTGGGGCTAGATAGCGCTGTGTGAAATGTCCAGCAATATTTATTTATTTATGGCTGTCAACCGGAGGGCTGTGGAAGGCAGCAGTAAAGAGCTTCAAAGATCATTTCAAAAGAGTTGGGGCGAGCAAATTCTAACATATGAAGAGCTGAACACCGCCCTCACTCAAATAGAGGGATACTTAAACTCGGCGTGAGTTTTATGCCCAATAACCGATCCCGATGAGATGAATTTCCTTACTCACATATTCTTACTGGAGCACCCAACGTTACTCTGTACCAAACGGAAACAGACTTGCGAATTCGGTGGCAAATGACACAAAAAAAAATATTCATGACCACAATACACGACGCTAACTTATCCCGGGAAAAGTGGTTAATGGCAAGGGTCGTCTAATTACCTACATCCAGGATCAGATTCACACTTTCAAGTTGTATTCTTAAAGACAAAACTGGAATTTCTAAACGATCAGTGACCAAAATACCAATTTACCTATTCAAGAGCACGAACAGAACAAGAAAAAAACAAGCTGCACACAAATCAAACCCATCTACATCAAAATCTAGCACCAAGTTATCAACAATGTTCCTATAATTTTTAAGTATCGTAAACGTTTAGGCATCGTTGCACAAGTCGCCCTAAATATACAGGGTGTTTGGTAATATATTGACGATATTCAAGTGACGGTTTTCAAAACATACAAAAAGACTTCACAAGACACCCGGTAGTAAGTCATTATTTCATCATCATTCGATTTAAGAACTTAATCCTGTCGGTGCATCTGATGCAATCGCCTTCATTTGTTTCTTTTCAAGTCGGCCTCGTTTATCTGATGCAGCTTATTCGAGATAATCTTGGCTATTTTTTACCTTGTTTTCATTCTATTTAATGATGTTTGATGAAGCACAGATCATACAAAAATTATCAGATTTGATTCCTGGCTTTTTTACGTGATTTTTCTAAATCATTACGATTTAATCACGTACGAACGACGTCGTCACTTCTTCGAGCTATGTGCCCCGTCCACTGCCACTTCAGCTCGCTAATCCTCTTGGATATGTATGTGGGAAACTGTAACTTTAACTGAAATTTATAGTTATCGGTAAAGAAATTCGACCTAAAGACAAAGGTACCCAAGAACCGCATTGTGGTAGAGAGTGGTAGCACTGAAAACTTTTGACGATGTTGCATCATTCAGTATTCTGTGGGCGTAGCAATACGATGATTGCTTACAAGGATTTGTACACTGAAATAACGAATAGGTTGAATTCCATAATGTTGATTCCATTTAAGTTGCGTTAACTTAATATTATGTTTAATCAACTATTATAGTACATTTATTTCTACAAAAATAAAAATGTTAAAAATTAATAGGTTAAACCAACCACTAAAAGAGGTTATTACAATACAACATTTTTGATATATTCGAATCTAAGTAAGTCTAACTGATAATTTAGTAAAAGTCAACATGTTAACGAAGTTGAGTCAACAAAATAACTAAGTTAAATATATATTATATAATCAGGTCAAATTTACCTTTATAGTTCAACTATTTTTATTTTGTTAATTCAACAAATCATGTCGGTAGGTGCAAAAATCAACCTTAAATATAGGTTGAAAAAAGGTTAAAACAACTTATTATTTCTTTCAGTATAAAACAAAACTGTGCAAAGATGAACTAATATTGATACGGATCAGCGGGGAAAATATAAAATAAAATAATAAAAATATTCAGAAATAAGAATCTAGTTATTACTAAATAAAACGGGCCAAGTGCGAGTCGGACTCGCGCACGAAGGGTTCCGTACCATCTATAAAAACGGCAAAAAAATCATGTCTGTTGTATGGGAGCCCCACTTAAATATTTATTTTATTCAATAGAACAGTTTTATTTATTTACCTTATTGGAGGTTGGTGCCGATTAAGCTAGTCCTCTAAATTGTATGCGGGAGGGCAAAGACCAGCCCAGAGAGAAATTGAGGGCAAAAGGGACGAGTTGCACGAGGCACTCATTGAAGAGTGGCTCGAAAGGCTGGCGCAGCCTAGCGCTGGCATTGAGACGGTTAGGGCAGTTCGGCCGCTTTTAAAAGAGTGGCTTGCCAGGGAGCATGGCTCGATGACCTTCCGATTGACACAGGTGCTGACGGGGCATGGTTGCTTCTCAAAATACCTGTGCCGAATCGGAAGGGAATCAACGACGGAGTGCCATCACTGTGGTGCCCATGAAGACACAGCACAGCATACGCTGGAGATATGTGGTGCTTGGGCAATACAGCGACAGGCACTGGTGGCAGTTGTTGGCCAGGATCTCTCGTTGCCGAGAATAGTCGAGGCTGCACTTGATAGCGACAGAGCCTGGGATGCCGTAGTCACCTTCTGCGAGGAGGTGATGCTACAAAAGGAAGCTGCGGAACGTGTACGAGAGGAGGACTCCCTCGCTGAGCCGCGCCGTAGAAGAAGGACCGGGAGAAGGCGAAGACAGTTTCTTCGCCTTCTTCCGCTCGATGGGGACCAGCAGTGTTTGGGTGCGGGGAGCCCCGACTCCACATCGCACAGGCCTCCTACGCCGGGGAGTGTCCTTAATATTCCAGGACATTCCTCGCCCTCCCAAGTGGGGGTCCGAAGGGTCCGCTTAAGGCGGACATTCACCGACAGGGCCGCGGTTGAATCCAACCGGGACCCCGTGACCCTGTCAGGTGCTAGTGCGGCATCGACTCACTCATCTCACAATGGGCGGTTCGATGATGCACTGGCACTGAGGTGATTGATAGAATATCGGTGGGTTTTTAGTCGGTATGCCGTTGGTTGCTCTACGGAGAGTCCGACAGACCCCTTCAGCTCTCCCCGAGTTGGAGGACGTGCGTAAAGCATTTTACCATCGTAAAAAACGAGTTGGAGGACGTGCGTAAAGCATTTTACCATCGTAAAAAAAAAAGTCCTCTAAATTGTATGAGCAGCCACACAACTCAGAGGACTATCTTAATTGGCGTCAACTATGTATGTATGTACAGGGACACCCTTAAATTTTCAACTTGTTTATTTTTTAGAAATTTTTCCTTTATTCGTGCTGTAAGAAGACCTTGCTTTTTGCCAAATTTTGTGATTCTAGGTCAACAGGAACTACCATATAGGGTTTCGACCCAAAACCTATAGGGTACTTCCGGTTGACCTAGAATTGTCAATTTTGTTTAAAAGCAAGGTACGGAAAAATTCCGAAAAATAAAAAAAGTTTAAAATTAAGACAAATTTTGGTAAGTACTTACAAGTTTTCGCGAAAATCTAAATTTGCCCATATCTTTTTATCGTGTTGACTCAGGACCTTGATTTTTATACACCTAATAGGGCCTATAGAGTAGAATTAAGTGTGACAGTATCTGGTATAAATTTCAACTTGCTAGGTTCCCCGTTCCTGAGAAAATCGGTGGTGACACACGGACAGACAGACGGACAGACGGACAAGTGATCTTATAATGGTTCCTTTTTTACCTTTTGAGATACGGAACCCTAAAACCTATTAATATCCTACTGTAGAGCAACGAACAGAGAAAAAACCATAACATCGAATCAGCTCATATATTTACCAATGAAATTTCATAGCACAAGCTATCGACCATATTTCATGCAGATCGAATCAACGGTTCCATGGTAATTAATGCTCTGACAAATTATACAAAACCACCTACCTTACAAATTATACCTACAAAGCAAAATCGCCCAAGATGCCACTGACTACTTTAGGGTCTTCGTTCGCTTCGCTTGCTCGGTCAATATTATTGTTACGCCGAGGCTGTTAAACAATGAGTAATAATCGTAACTTCTCGAACGCTTTTGTCTTACTGTGTTATTGTTGTTATGGTCTGCGGTTGCGCACAATGGGGATGGGTCGTTCTGTCGAAACACCGACCCCTTTCCTGGAACGACCGAGATCGCTCTCGAAAAATCGAAATGTGTACGATATAAATAGGCCGGAGAGATGGCCGGACAGTCAGTGAGTCGGTTAGTCTCAGCGAGGCCCTGGAGGACTGACGTAAGAAGGGTCTCGCATGAACAGTAGTTGCTCGCGAGTCAGTCTGGATTTTGCTATACGTGCGAATATTTCGGTGACTTTAAGTGGTGCAACAGTGGTGTAATTAGTGTGTTGTGATTTCGTGTGACCAAGTTCGTGTATTCATCGTTTTAGTGTTGAATAAAAGTGTTAATTTGGTTAGATTGATTCCCATTATTTTATCCCGAACCCTCAGCTCGTAACATTATAAATTCGAAAGTAACTCTGGATCTGTCTGTTTGCTACATTTTCACGACTAAGCTTAACCGATTTCGATGAAATTTGGTGTATTGATACATTGAAAAATAGGATAATTAATATCAACAAAAAAGTAGGAGCTAGCAGGCTATATTTTATTTGGATAAAAATTCTCAGATCAGATTCGTTTTAGTGTTCCGTAGTCGAACTAGGAACCCTTACTTATAGTTATGCCATATACAGTGTGTCCCTGGATAAAGTGCAACCCCGAAAGGGGGTGAAACCAGATCAAAAATTATCGACAAAAAAATAGAAAAAAAAATTAAAAAAAAATTCGTATATACTTTATTGATGTATTAAAATGAACAGGCCCAGCGACCATAATCTACAACAATATAAGTTAAAAAAGGGTCTCTACCTGAGTGGTGACGTAATCAGTGGTCAACTTTAAATGCTCCTAGCCAGCACATTTTTTATGTTAGAACGTAGGTTTTTATTTTATTTAAAAGCTATTATGATAGACAATAATAAAAAGTCATAAAAATTTCTAGTATTATAGGCTTAATTTTAAGATTTTTGGAGTTTATTGGAAAAAAACAGCCTAAAAAATGTAATTTTAATACAAAAATTAAACTTTAAGTCACGATAGCCACTTGTTTGTGAGTTATTTGTTATTTTATCGTCATCGTCACATATCTGACATGATTATGGTTTTTATTTTAACAAAATAGACCTACTACTTTGGAAGAAATCATTTTTTTATTAAATAGAGTCATTAGTGAGCAATAAAAATTTTAATTCATCAATAAAGTATATACTAAATTTTTTTAATTTTTTTTTTTCTATTTTTTTGTCGATAATTTTTGATCTAGTTTCACCCCCTTTCGGGGTTGCACTTTATCCAGGGACACACTGTATATCTGTCAAACTAGTTACAGCCGTTGTGTTCGTAGACTATCAGTGCTGTAAAGCTGATTTTGATTTTATTTTATACTCACGCACCCCATCGTCTTTGGTGTCGTTGACTGAAACTACTATCCTTAACACTTTTTTGGTACAAGAGTTCCCTTACGAAGGCATCTAAGTGGCCATTTTGACGACCTCCGTGGCGCAGTGGGCTTATAGCCGGCTGTGACGCAGGAGGTAGCGGGTTCGATTCCCGCCGCGGGACAAATGTTTGCATAATCTACAAATATTTGTTCTGGGTCTGGATATTTTTCTATATATTATAAGTATTTATTTACAAAAAAACGTATACAAGTATTCTATCAGTTATCTGGTTTCCATAGTACAAGCTCTGCTTAGTTTGGGGCTAGATAGCGCTGTGTGAAATGTCCACCAATATTTATTTATTTTCTTGTTAATAGTCGTGTGAGGTAGTTTAAGTCGAGGGTTTGATAAAAAACCCTAGAGCATTATAAACTACGCCTACCTACCTACTCTGTAAATAAAACTAGGTGTCACGATTCGACACTTCCTGGCATTGAGCCAAATACTAATTACTCAAATAACTTTGCCCCACTAAACAGTTAGCAAAACCTGAGTTTAATTATCTTTACGTTGAGTACTTAGCTACGGTCATTTTGTAATAAACAGGTTCTTTCTATCTATCTTAAGGTAGACCTACAGATTCCAAAAAAGCTGACTAAGCCAAGTTACTTACATAATTTATAAATGATTAGAAAATGAAGACATTTAGAGAAATGAGATTAGGTTTGGGATTTTGTTGATTAGGTTAGGTATACATAGGAAAATACTATTATTTTAAAGAAATCTTACATGGTGATAAAAATAGTCAAGTAAGAACGATAAAATAATATATTTATAAGTTTTTGAACTTTTAAGTTACTAGCTGCTTTATCTAGGACTCTATGGGCAATACCTCGGTTTCTTAGGCTTCCTCTTCTTAGGCGCGAAGGTTCCGCGACAGGTGCGGCACGGGACGCAGCACGAGATGTCATCCTCCACACACTGGATCTGCTTACACGAGTGGGTAGCTGGCATCAATTTGGCTGGCGCCCTGGGGGTGACAAGCTCCACCTGGTCACACACGACTTAAATCTCAATGGGAACTTTGGATTTTGATATCTTCTACCTTAGGACTCCCTGCTGACTTAATATCTACACATCATATATAACGTCCACTGCTGTACATAGGCCTCTTCCATAGATTAACAGAGTGACTGACCTTGTGCAACTATCATCCAATGGCTCCAACAGTGCCGTATTAATCACGTAGCAAGAGTAGCAATTGCTACGGGCCCCATCGCAAAAGAGGGCCCGCGTATCCAAGCCCGTCCACCTCCGCCACTTTTTACTTAAGAATCCATAGCAGATCAAGTGCCCTTTGATATAATTTGCTACGGCCCCGCACTTGCTTAATTCAACAATGGGCTCCAAGCAACCATTATTAGTCGTCTTTTCATCTAGTTTAGGCATCCACCTGCTACAAAGTAAAACCACTGACATAGTCCTGAGGATTAGCAAATGAAAGTGGCACATAGCTCGAAGAACTGACGACGGCCAGAAATAACCTTGAGTGTATCCATACGCTGGAACGCTTAACAGTTGAATATCTAGGTACTTATTGTGTTTTAATCCTGGGTTTGACTGGTTATGAGAAAAAAGACTCACTTCAATATTCCCGGTGCGGTTTGGCTCATCGGTTTGCTTGCCGATCTTCAGTATAAAGACGTCTTTGTCTGGATGTAGGACTTTTTGCGCTTTCACCCCTTTCGGGGCATTATTCGGAGTTACGTTGCAGATGCTGCAGAGCCTATCATGGGCCTCCTTCTTGCTGTAAACCAGCTCTGAGTTGAGCTGCGTCTTGTTGGTGAGAGCCTCGCACATGTCATCCGGAATCTGCATCAGAATAGTATGGGGGTGTGTCGATCACGTGTATGTTTTCCGTACGACCACGTAAAATCCTGAGCGAGCGAATTTATGTCAAAAAAGTAACATAACAATATTTAGCTCTCTGCAGACTGTCGATGAAGATGCGCGATCTTGTGCGATTTTCTGAAAACACCACGTGATGTTGGGTTAGGGAGGTTAAAAAAGTGTCCTAAAAACCTCACGTGATTAAAGGACGACATGAGTGATATCAACTAATTTTGTTATTTTAATTCAACAAAAAACAATATGAACACTGGAAAATCCATTAGTAAAATACAGTGTCGCAGTTTCCAGTGCCCATACTTAGAACTAAATGAGTTTGGCGTCCCTGATTATAGACACAATGGTAACGCCAAGCAGATGACGTACTGGCTGTATTTATGCATGTGCTCTCCTCTTCGCTTTGGTGGATACAGGCCCTTATTGGGAGGAATAATTAGAAATATAATTGTGACCTGAAAGTAGAGTCCGTTTCCTCCATCGTCTGCTTCAAAGCCGCAGGTCTCGGAACAGACGGAACGCTCGTCTTCGCAAGTACATTGCTGCTGCAATTTCAACTGCGACGGCGTTAATTTCGGCGGTTTTGAGGTACTTTTCGGTACTCTTATTTTGACCTTCGAAATAAGCAAATTTTGGACTTAGTCCATTATGGTCCACTCACTTGCTCCAATCAGCGGACGCATAAAGAAAAAAAATTATGACTATAGTGTTCACCTATCTTGGGGTAGTGAATAAAATAAAGTCATGAAATAAAACACAGTTATATTATTACACTGGTAAGGTGCGCGCACGTCTATCCCGCTTGGCGGACCGCAGTCGACTGACGGCAAGCGTTACTTGCGTATATATACCAAAACATTTATTCAAATATCACAATGACTCACATAACACTTTGTAAAATTGTAATTGACGTCCTATGAAGTCTCTGAGTTCTGAACTAGACACAAAGATCTGTTTTAGAGGTCAGTGTAGCAAAGAAAACTTTTCTGTTGGTAAATAACAATTAAACCTCTCGCTGAAAGTATATTTTAATATTCATATGTGAACTGAAGGCATTCAAGTGCATTTCTCTAAAGATTGGTTTTCTACGAAACTACAAACCTTTTCTTGTAGCTCCCATCTCATCTTTCCACCCTAGATATTAAATAAGAAGCAGCAAAATGTTTGTATAATGCATGTGCTCAACATGTGGTGACCATCGTCTATACTTAACAAAGTAATGCCTCGTAGGTCACGCACCTTAGAAACGTGCCTTACGATGCACAGCCCTGCGTCCAGTAACTTGAGGCGTATAAGTGTAAAGCCTCAAGTGCCTGTAATTTCACTGGCAACACTTCAAACCGAAACACAGCACAATTTTTAACTGGTCTTAAATAGAACCTGATCAGAACTTAAATCATCACCTCATTCCCATTGAAGATAGCACCAATTTCTTCGTATGGCTTCAGACTTTTATTTTTTTGTACTGGTCCAGATTGTTGTACCATTGTTACGGCAAATTTTTAGTTAATTACCTGCAAATTTGGATTTTATAACGAAAAAATTGTGAAATGATTAGCAATTTTGCATTTTTACCGATCTCAAAAAAGATGACGGAATTTTTTAGAGTTCTGAAAGTTAGTATTTCTCTATGACAGAAAGTCTGAAGAAGAGTTAGACATAAAATCACCTTTTTTCGAAAATAAAGAAGTCCTAAATAGATTACCCCTCAAAAATCCCTAAAATGTACCTTTATGAGGAAAGAAAGACCGGGGTCCCATTGCAGTCATTGACGGTTCAAAATGATCTAACAGATTTGATTGAATAAAAAAATTATCATTTATTAACAGAAAGAATATACCTACAATTATTTACAAGACAATAAAATACATATGAAACAATTGAATCATCTAAAGACCGTTGCAAACGATCTATAGATAGCTCAACTGCTCCAAATCACGTCCCCAAGACACTGGCTGCATGCTTTGCTCCGCTATATAATCGCCAGCTCTCAGATCATACGTCGCTTCGACCAGACACCCAGATATATAGATTTATGAGCTAAACCTGCGTCCTAAGATGCCACCGGTGAAACTCCGACGTCAACGGCGCAAGTTCTCAGAAGTTAGTATGTTTCTTCCTCGTGGTCAAACTTTTTAATCTACTTCTTAGTCTAAGGACTTTCACCGGTGGCATCTTATCTCGGTGGCATCTTATTATTATCTTAGCTCGGACTATATGGCATCCGGGTCTCCCCGATTCTGCGAATCCGGAGCATGTCCCGTTTGCTTCCAGGTAAAAATCTGAGTCGGATGGCCTCGGATCGTGTGTCGATGCAGGAAAAATGCAAATGTTTGGTTGTGCGACAGATTGCTAAATATTTTTAGAAATACGTAAGAATGGTACGGTCAGCCACAAACTCCAGCAGTCTACAATTCAATCCGACTTCTAGGATTTTACCTAGAGCTAGGACCATAGATATTGGGCGGTATAATTTGGCGTCCGACTTCTTACCTTTGCCCTTGTAAAGAGGGCAGATTTTCACTTTCCTAAGTGCCTCGAGATATTTCCCTTGCTTAAAGCAGGAATTGCACATTAAAGCAATCATGGGCGCGAGCGATTTTGTCGCTAGTTTGATTATGCTAGGGGAAAGATTATAGATGTCGGTGCTATTTTTAGGAGCAATGTAGAAATGAACCATCTTCATTACTTCCTCTGGCGTGACGGGCCTTAATGAGGCATCACAGGCCTCTAACTCAACGGGCATGGTAGCCGCCGCGCGCAGGATGTCCGCAAGAGGGGGCCCGCACTTACTTGCGGGAGTTACGAACTCTTCGTTCAGTGCGTCCAGTAAGAATTTCTTGGAACCGAATGTACCTCCGTTTCGATCTCGGATACAGTCAGTAAAGTCCAAACGCTCACGCCTGCTGCGACCTAGCTCTGCATTAACAACCTGCCACATACGTTTTGACTTATTAGGATCCTTTTTAATTTGTTTTGAGTAGTATTCCGTACGCTTATGTTTTAGTGATAAGTTATATTTTATAGTTAGTTAGCATGTTAGCAAAATCCACCAGTTCTTCATTATCGGGAAAGCGGCTTTCTAGTATTAATGTGTCAAAGAGGAAATATTTTAAATTGAATATGTCTGAATCCATCCATCTATTACTATTTTTGGGTACGGGTAGTTTTTATGGGGAAACAGATATTAATTTTACCGACTAGCTTGGCAACTAGTGCATTAGCTAGGGCGCAGCAGTCGTGATACGATGAATCGACTATTTCATTCCAGTCGACCGACTCAAAGGCGTTAAAGAAGTTAATTTGGTTTGACGTGTTAAATCTGCGCCTTAACGTAAACAGTGGCGGGGACACACCGACGCGCTTTAACGTTAGGCGTTGGGCCTCGTGATCACTGAGGTTGAGGTGCGGGTTCACTCCGGTGATACCGAGCACGCGCTCCGAGAGGTTGGTGTAGGCAAGATCCAGCAGTGTACCCTGGCCGTCATGGAAACGAGTCGGGAAATCAACTAGCATTAGTACATTTCGACCCCGTTTTATTTTTAATAAAGTCTTTATAGTTTTTGAGTTATCAGTCATAATAAAAACTGAACTTTGACGAAATTCACAGGGAATACACCAGTGACCCTACAGTACTGAAATTTGGTATTCGTGTAGATTTAATGACACAAATATAGGGATAAATCTGAAATCCAGAAAAACTGCTATTTCTATCTCTGAAAACTAACCACTTAGCATGAACTCTCGTTATCTGTAATTCGAATGAAACTTTAGGTCAAGTTATATGGTTATGCATTTCGTGGCACTATTTTGATAGTCAAAGATTACAATTAATATTTCTTTGTTTTTATTGGAGACTCGCAAGATCCCAGTTTGAGACGAACCACTAGTTACTTTCTCTTTCTTTTAGGTTTCATGCAGCAACACTGTGGCGATTCAGCTTCACATTGTGTCTCCCTTGTATCGATGCGACAGAGAGCCTTCTTTTCAGGACCTTTAGGAGTCACTAGCTCCAACTCCATTTTGCAGCAACGATCTCCTCTCGAGCCCACTTTTGCTACCTGTTTAAACCATAGTTTGGATTAGAATACCTACTTGGTTTCTTGTATACTAATAAATCAAGCTAAGTACCTAACAGTAGTTTCGAACTGAGATCTTGCGGAATGGCAAAGTTGAGCAATTGCAAATTTTGAAGAAAGACTGAATGGAATCCGAAACTGCAATCAGTGTTTATTTTAAGTCGATGTTTATATTTTAAATCCACCGTTCCATTCAAATCTCACTGTATAAAGACCCCAGGAAGATAGAGAACAACCTACCTACCGTATCACTCATTAGCCCAAACCTTTAACACGAATACGTCTTTCCAGGGATGTAGAACAGATTGTGCCGCTGCTGGGTTAGGCACGTTTGATGGAACTTGGTTACATAGCCACGGGCACGGCTTCGCTTTCAAGATTTTTGGTGCATTTTCCGGTTTCCCACAAGCCTGGGTGCCTTTTGTACTTTTCGACATTTTAAATAACTAGAATTTTTATTGTTTGTATATATAAGTTTAGAAATTTTAGATGAAGAAAATCAAAGTATTTGGTACTCTGACAGAGATTGTCAGAATCAAAGAGAACACAAACGCTATACTAGAGCTAACGCTTAGGCAGAATATTTTTAATTTTTCTTGACATAATGATAATAGGTACTTATATCTACGTCTTGCGTGACGTTACTCAAACAGGCTACACACCTACCTACAGTATCTTTAGTTTTAACTGCCAAATTAAATAATGTGTTCCAACATACAAACTTTCAGTTGGAATAAACTTTGGTCCGGTCATGGTCTGGTCATCAAGTGTCTGGATACTCAAAAGCTCCGTGGCGTTTCGCGACGATTGCTGTCGTGTTGCTGTCGCTGATTTTACGCAATTAGGTGGCTTTGCGACCGGAGCTACAAAAAGTAAAGTGAAAACTTCTTGGAGAAATTGTCGAAGAGATTTAGTTAAGTAGTTCTTCGGCATACGCAGTCAAAAAAATCCGTCTCTTTACAGCTAGAGATAAACTAGTTTATTTCAGCTACTTCCACAGCATTATGTCATACGGTAAACTGCTGTGGGGAAGTGCTGCAGATATAAATACCGTTTTTGTGCTGCAGAAGAGAGCTGTTCGTGCAATTTATAATGTGGGCCCCAGAGAATCATTACGCCATAAGTTTCAAGAAATAAATATTTCGATATTCCCTTGTTAATAGATCAATTGGCAGGATCGCGTGCAAAAAAATGAGGTCCTGCGTCGCTTCGGTATGTACAGCATGGAAGCTCTCCTTATGCAACGACAGCTCAGGTGGTGCGGGCACGTCCTCCGCATGGATGCTACCCAAAGCGGTATTTTATTCTGAGATGGCAGTAAGCTACAGCACGATGGTCAGCATCTGCGTTATAAGGACGTGTTCAAAAACATATATATGCCTGCGATATTGACCCTGCAAGTTGGGAGGAGCGCGCTTCACACAAATCGTCCTGGCACTCTACCATCGAAATTAAATGGTCTTATCAATAATTTTTTCTTGATTTATAATCGATATCTCTCTCTATATATATAATTTGATTTAAACGGCACTGATAAATATTTTCTAAATGACGTACCTCGATAAATTATGATTAAAATATATATATATATATACGGGCTATTGAATTTATTCCTTCCTTATTTCATGATGGTATTGGGCATTACAAGTGTCACTCTTAATTAAATGAGAGAAGTGTATGTTACGACGATAATTCATTTAAAATTACTGAAAGCAATAAAAAAATGTATTAACATATAATACGTTACGTTCTTTGTTGTCACTAATTAATAAATTATCTTAAGAGTCCAATATACCTACCTGAGATAGCTTCATATGATCCTTTATTTTACCTGTAACAACTGCATCATTTGCTTTGTAATAAATATATGTAAAAGTTGAAATATATACTAGTGACTATTTGTAGCGACAACACTATCTATTCCTTAAGGTTTTCTAGTTATAAAAAAATTCTGAAATCATGTCCAAAACTTAAAATAACCAATAGTTTTATTGTACTTAAATCATGAGTTTATGCAATTTCATTTGGTTTAAACTCTCGCACCTCGAGTTAGTCCTCGCACTGCAGGTATTTTCGCATGGAGTGACTGAGACAATTGCATAAGGTATAGTCGCCTCTTATGAAAAAAAATGTTCTATCTGATCTAAAGGTTTATCGAAATTATATAATTTTTCATTCAATAAGAATTTGTTTTTTTTTTGAAATTTATAACTTCTAAATATTCTAAATATCTGTACACACATACATACAAACATATATACTTACATACATACTTACATACGTGCATACATGCATAGGTACATACAACGTCGATTTGCCCACGTTGATTCAGAGATCTCGCTTCGCTCGATGAAAAACATACAATTTTATAGTAAAACCTTTTTACTACACATTGTAAGGCCCAATATTTCTATATTTCCTATAATTGAAGATATTTTAAACAATTAAAGTTGTTCCTTTGTGTGAACTGAGAGACCACAATTAGGTAAATATGAATTTTACGAAATTAGCCCGTTCTTGTGCCCTTTTTTAACTTTTACAAATATCAAAGCAACTTTTACTAAATATTAGCAGCAAAACAATATAGTTTTTATGTTATCATACTAATATTATAAATGTGAAAGTTGGATGTTTGTTTGTTTGTTACTCAATCACGTCAAAACGGCTGAAAAGATTTCGATGAAAATTGGTATGAACGTAGATATAGCCTGGATTACCACATAGGCTACTTTTTATCCCATAAATCAGTTCCCATGGGATAAAAATGGGACGTCAAAGTATATATAATATTTTTGCACCCCCAGAACAACGCGAGCAAAGCCACTAGCAACAGCTAGTAATTAATAAGTTATACGTTATTTATGTGGTATCTGAGTAATCATATAAATTAATTTGTAATTCCATATACATCATAGCCACATTGTTTTGATATCTTGTAAATAGGTTTATACATATTTTACTAAATATTTGGGTATAAACATGCCTGTAAACAATATACTAATAAATTGAAAACTCAACAGACGGAACAAAAATAAACTTATCCTCCCCATCACTACACTACAATCCGTAGGCAGAAGTTAACTTCCGAGTGATTAAAATATGTATATAATAAAATGCTATTTAAAAAACGAGGAAGTACATAAAATATTTTATAGAAATTTGAAATAATTTTTAATAAAAAAGTCATACTATTCAGTTGACGAATACCTATCGGACAACATAATTAACAAACAAAGTGACGACCCTAGGGAACATTAACAGGTAGGTACCTAGGTAGTGTGTAAGCATGCCCAGATATAGTTTATATCTTGAAATTACTTGACATTATGATTATTATTATTTTCCACTCGACATTATTATTATTTTTCCACTTTACATTATTATTATTACCCGATAGCTTGACATACCTTTGTTCTTCTACTGTATTATTTGACATTTGCCGGATAAACTATTTTAATTTAATTGATTGGCCCCGTCGGTTCGGGGGCCCGTGGCATTTTGCCAACACTGCCACCCTATAGTTACGCCACTGCTTACCTCATGTCCATAGTTTTTGTAGCTAATTTAACTACTACTACTACTACTCTACTACAAATACTGCTGTAATCCGAATATACCATAAAACGAATATGCCATATCCAGAATCTACCCTAAACCGAATCTGCACATAATCGAAGGAAGACTGCTTTAGTCGGGGCCTATAATGGTCACCTCTACCTAATGGTCAGACTAACCCCACTAATAGGGATATATGGATTATTTATCCTCTTTTCCCTACTATTATAAATAATAAGTAATATTGGCCTCGCCTTGGAGAAATTCAAGTTTACAGTTTTCTTTTTATCTGGTGTTCTCTATTCCGCAATTGAAATTAAATAAGATCGTGTAAGTTAAGTTAAAATAAGTAACTTGCGTATATTTTGGAAAATACAGAAGGATTGCGTACATATAAATTTTTGTACATATTCTGTAGGTATAAAATATAGTGAAGTGAAAAGATAATTCTTAAAAACTTAGGTTCATTGAATTTGATTGTCAATCTCACGTTATGGGGTAGGTACACGCTATCCTTCTTTTTCAATAAAGTTGGTGCAACAAGCCGTCCTTGCCATAAGTTGGCGTAGGCTTGCTGAAAGTTCTAAATTACAAAAACAATAACTTTGTGTTAAATTGCGTTACTGTTTATTAGACCGTAATTGTTCCAACGAGCTGATATAGATATTATCCGCAACAGAATGAGCAGCTACTTCTGCAACACTTAGGGGGTTTGCACGGAGCCACTGAGCAGCATTTTCGTGGAGGGCAAGCTGGAGGGCAGGCTGAAATACAACAACCAAAGCAAGGTCCAGGGACACTTCGACAGCGTACAACAGGGCAAGTCTTAGAGCCGTTGCAGCAAGGAGAAACACGTTTTTGGTGTGCTTTAATTAATGCGAGGCTGACTTTTAACTTTGCGGGGCTTCTTACGTCTAACTGGACATGGCCGCAGACAGGGAGAACTTTTGCATAGTGAAGTGCATGGAGACCTGCAGCGCGAATAAACGCAAGGACCTGAGCATGGCAAGTCTTATAGCGGTTGCAGCAAGGAGAAACACGTTTTTTATGCGCTTTATTTAATGCGAGGCTGACTTTTGACTTTGCGGGGCTTTTTAGGTCCAACTGGACTTGGCCGCAGACAGGGAGAACTTCTCCATAGTGAAGTGCATGGAGACCTGCAGCGCGGAGAAACGCAAGCACCTGAGCATGGCGAGGGTGGACAGGGCCTGCATTTTGGTGGAGGTGGACAACGCCTACATTTTGGTGAACAGGGAGGACAGGGCGAGCAGGGCTTACATTTTGGAGTAAGTGAACACGGCCTGCATTTACGTGGTGGTGAACACGGCCAGCATTTACGTGGTGGTGAACACGGCCAACATTTACGTGGAAGTGAATACGGCCTGCATTTACGTGGAGGTGCACTTGGTTTACACAGTTTTCCACAACAAGATAGTTTAAAGCATCTTTTGCATGTCATAGAACGGCATGGCATCGGACCACATGGCGTTTTGCACCCTTTTTTGCAGCATTTAGGTTTACAAGACGATGGTCGACAAACTATCATTTTACATTTTGCTGGACGACAGTGTCCAGGTGGAGAGCATGGCACGGAACATGGTGCGTTGCAGGAAGGCGGTCTCAAAGGGGGAGGTGTCCATTCTAACATAAGTTCATTTTTGGCAAGTGGAGCTCCATTCATTCTACGAACAACTAACTCGAAGACCCCTCGACGAGGATTAGTTACTGTTGAAACTTTCACTGGAGCCTGCTCTCCATCTGATGACGCAACAATACATTTATGTCCTTGGCAGGAATCTTTTCCATGCATCAGGCATGGTTCTAGGGATCCGATTCGAATATGCGAAACTGTCGCGACCATATCTCTTTTGAACCCTTCAGCAGGTTCTGAATTTTCCTCTTTAATTGACACTGCTTTCGAGGCGAAAGTTCCCATTGAACATCCTTGTGTTATGTTTTTCGTAACTGCAGCACAGTAAGCATCCCTTTTATTTTTTCTGTCATTGATTGACATTGTTTTTTGACATCTACTTGTTGAACTTGATTTTAATGTAATACATTTTTGAATCTTAGTTTTAGAACCTAAGCTTCCCATCCCCGATTTCAGTTCTTTATTTTTTCTTCCAAAGAAATACACATCAGAAAAGGTTTTGTTTCCGCCCGTGTATTTTCTATTATGTCTATTTGGTACAGTGGAGGCGGTAGATGTGGAACAAACATTTGAGTTTAAATTATAATTACGTTGTAAGAAATATTCTTCTTTATAATCGCATTCCGCTTGTAAACATTTGTTAATTGCCGCTGTTGCTTGTGTTGAAGATGTGCTTTGGTGGGAAAATTCATCAAATAGTGTCATATAAACAGTAGTTTCTTGTTTTCCAAACACACAACTTTCTAGGCTTCTATCTATGAAACTTTGACTGTGTGACATGCAGCCAATAGTGTCTGAAAAAGAAACACTGCGTTTCTTTTTTCTTAGTGTATTTAAGGAGATGTACGAGTCTGATAAAATGCGATCCATATTACAAGGTTTTGGAAACTTTAAGTTTTCAATGAAAATATGCAGGCATTCTTTTACTATCATAACTGCTTGTGAAAATGTTTCAGAAGGTTCTCTGATGACACTCGATAGAAGGCCATCAGTGCGGCTTCCTACATCATTGCATGTAGATTTTACAGCTAGTTTTTGCTCTTCAGTTAGTGACTGGTAGTACGGCAGACTCGACAGCGTACCTAAGACCATATTAACTCGTTAAATTCTATTGTTATAAGCGCCTGGCCTAGCCTCATAATAGTTTCTACTGAAGCTTAGCTTATTTCTAACTGTCATTATAGTTAACAGAATAAGAAAACTGCGTTCTGGACAAAACAAACGTTTAATGAACAAAAACTACAATGACGTAACTAATTAAATAACCTACAATTTACGCTCAGCAAATTTGGATGGGCAACAATCTTGGCAGCAGTGAACACATTGTGCCGTACACGCTTCGCTAACAGAGATAACGCGATCGTGTGTTACAACTGGTGTAACAAACTGGTATTCTAGCTTAGACTTTCGACCTGGCATTTCTATTGTCTTGCCTATTCGCAACTTGATAACTTGTTTTGGGAAGTCATAAGCGACTCCAGGGTAGTCTTCAGCAGTGGTGGCCATCAGTTGGCCATGTGCATCTCTTGCTACGTCCCCCACTCCGTCAGATGTGAAGTTAAAATGGGTTCGTTGCTTATGGCCCATGCCACAAGAGTCCGATGGCAATTGGAATATCACCTTGTTTCCCGTCGGGCAGCAATCTGCACAATTTTGTGATCAATATATCAGGCATTAAAATAAATTTGCAATTTAATTTCTACGATTTGTGTGTGTTTATGTGTATACATACCTACATAGCAACAACGGTTATGAATTTATGATGAAGTATTATCTTCCATCCGTATATTTTAGTAACGCCTCTTTTTGCCTTTTGTTTTTTTAGTAGTTCTTCTACAACATTCGCAATCAGGTTCAGATTGCATTCTAGTGTTTACTTTTTTAACAGGTGTTTTTTTATCCGGACCTTTAGGAGTAACAAGTTCTAGTTCTAATTTACATTTTCTGTCACCCTGCATTGCAGTTTTAGCAACTTTTAAAACAAAACATTCTATGTTAGAAAGCTCTTGTTTGTTTATGTCACCCCGAGCAAGCGCTGCTTGTTGACCATGCTTGGAAGCTTGTGTGCAACCTTCAGTAGTGCAAGTAAACTGTGTGCTAGCTGGTTGTGCCCCTCGACAACAAATTGCTTCATTAGGTAATGCTAAGCTTATTTGATTTTTTCCACAGGGAGGTGCGCAAGGGCCGCCGTCTATTCCTTTCTTGTAAGGGCATTGCATAGCACAATGAGTTTGGCTTATTTTCTTGATGATAGCTGCTGTAGCAGGTACTTTGATCTTAAGTTCATTACCACCCAAGTTTGTTCCTATCTCCTCGAATTGTTTGCTGCGACCTGACCATCAATAAAATGTATGTGCATAGAAATTTATTTTATTTTATCATTTTAGGAACGAATTATTTTAGGAATTTCGGCTTATCCGAAGTAAAACATGAATTTACGTACTTTGTCCAGAATGCAAATTACTGCTATGTGGTAGAGTAATGCTAATAATAATAATTGTACAAATTTCGAGGCTTAGGTACTTTCTAAAATACGTTCTCATTTTAGGAATTAAGTTAAAAAAATAGATGTTACCTTTTGGAACATGCAGACAATATTGATCAGTATTTCTGCACTCCATGTTTTGCTTGGCACTTGATTTGGGTCCTGAGCAAAAACATGGATCATTCGGATCTTCACATGGCATACTGTTGTAGGGATCTTGCGCTAGAAAGGCGTGATAGATAAACATTTAGGCGTCTACATAGAGCAATCAGATCGTGTATTTAGTATGGTGGATTAACTTAGTCTTATCTATGGAACTGACTGATAAATACCTATAGGATAGGATCCCAATTCTCCAGAAGATTGGCCTCTAGCTGCTCCGCATGCACATGGGTCTTGAGTAGATTGAAAATCTTTTCGTGGATTACAAGATCGATCTACATCTGAACTTCCGCCACCAGCTCCTAAATTTGGCGGTGCACTCATACTTTGAAATCTTGTAGTAATCAATTTGCCAAAACATGATATCCTTAGAAACATAAGGATTTCTCCAGTTTCAGCTCCATCTACTCCTACGAGTCGAAATGAATCCTTCAAAGCCTGATAGTATACATTGTTAGGATCATCTGAAAACTTTTTGCGTGCTTGAACAAATTCCTTGGTCATATCTATTGTGGCCTCTCCCAGCATTATTTTAGAAGGCAAGCAGCCGCATGGCAGCGATTTATAGACGCAAACTTTGATAGGGTACTTGCTCATGGCTCTAAGAATTTCTGCTTCTTTTAGAAAAAATAAACAAGACTTGCCAGTGTTGAAAGTTTTAACAAAAGGCCCACCGCTTTTGGCGACGTATACTTCGGGGTCATCATCACAAATTTCTAGAGGGTCCATGGAGGGACACTCTATATTAACACAAGTTCTAAAATCTTTATCGGAAAAACAAGGACTTTTAACAAAAGTTACCCTGTCGATAAGTACCTCCAAGAGGAAGAGGCCATCATCTTGCTTCATTGTTGATTGCGCCATTTACGGGGATGAAATTTTAAAATTTTTTAGTTATTTTCTACAAGTTGTGTCATGCTGTGAATTTTGACATGTCTGAAATTTCAATAAAGAACAAAAGATGATATAGTGGTCGTGAAAGTTATAAAATACTAGAACAAAAGATGTAGCTGCTTCCCTTCACTGTCATTTTTCGTTTATGGAAAGTCAGTTAGGTTCTATTAACCACCTAAAAAAATGGGATGTGGCCGTGTGTTGTAAGTACCTACGTGAATGCGTGTACGTAACAGGGAATATTTTCTATTAAACAAACTATAGATTTTGACAAGAGCTGACGATTGAAATTCAAACGAACGTCGTAGCTTCTCCAAGTCAACCAACAAAAAAAGTTGTACCTACTAAAGAAAATCTCGAAACGCAGCAACATTACCTCAAAACAGCGGCGCTTCCCCCTACACCGCGCGCGATACCTCACAGTCCTCACTTAGCGTAACGAATTCTTTGATCCTTTAGCTATCTGTTCAAAACCTAGAAATAAAAACCTAATTATGATATTATTTTACTAAGACAGTTCCTATGTTGATTGAAATAAAAATTTGTAGGTATGTGATTATCATAAAATAAAATAATAATCATCATTTTTGTTGTAGGTACCACTTGGTACTGTTTTATTAATTGAAAACAACTAGTTTTCTAAATTAATCTAACAGTAATTAAATCTAGTTTTGAAATTTATATTTGAGATATCTTTACGTCGTCGCACAAAGGTTGTGGACGTGGGCATGAGGATCGCAGGGCTGAAGTGGAGATGGGCTGGACACTTGGCTGGGATGACGGGCGTTGGACGAAGGTGATTACAGAGTGGTGGCCAAGGGATGCTCGTAGACCAAGAGGCAGACCACCCGCCCGATGCTCGAATGACATTGAATGCGTAGCTGGGTGTCAATGGATGAGACTCGCAAGGGACCGGAAAGAATGTCGTAATAAAGTATAAAGAGGTCACCAACAGTGGGTGCAGACGGGCTGAGATGATGATGATGAATGTGGGTACATTAAAATACAGCAAAACACGAGCTAGGTGCTTGAGAGCCTCCTGGGAGTTGATTGTTGGAGTTTATACTTGTAATTTTACTATAAATTGTTTAAATTTAACTGTTTCAAAACGCGCCATTGATTGGTTTTGTTTTTACCAACGTGCGTGATAATTGCAGACTTTTAACTTCTACCCCAAAAAAAGAGTAACCAATTTGCATGAACTCCCGTTACCTATAATTTGAATGAAACTGTAGGTCAAGTTAATTGGTTATAATTCCGTGGCACTATTTGGTAAGTTGAAGATTACAAATAATATTTTTTTGTTTTTATTGATGACTCGCGAGATCTCAGTTCAGGGCGAACCACTAGTATCAATCAGACTTTTATATAAAATTAAAAAAGTGGCCTTCCGGGAGTGCCGACAGAAGTAAACATTTGAATAAAGCAGACTAAAGTTATTTATATACAGAGGTGTCGGTAGTCAGTGACAGGTGTCAGTAACAGTGTCGCGAGTTCAATGGTTTTTTCCCATCTCAAAAAATGATAAACGCGCCTAAAGAGGTTTTCACTACAAAAAAAAGTGGCACTCCGGGAGTGCCGGCCGACAGAAGTGAAATCTTGAATAAAAGCAGACTACACTACAGATTACTTACCTATATACAGAGGTGTCAGTAGACAGTGACAGGTGTCGGCAACAGTGTCGCGAGTTCAATGGTTTTTTCCCCATCTTAAAATATTACTCAACGCGCCTAATGAAGTTTTCACTTCAAAAATTGGTTTTAGAATGTGTGAATTTATTATTTGGTTTTGGAATGTACTATTTTGTATAATCTTTGACCTTGATTTAGTTACTCTATTTAGAAATTATGGTTCTCACCATTTAGAAATTGAATGAATCGAATTGAATTTAGGCTTCTCTGGCAAACAAAATGAAAATATTGTTACGAGCTGAGGGTTCGGGATAAAATAATGGGAATAGATCCAACCAAAATAACACTTTTATTCAACACTAAACGGTGTAGCTATACACGAACTTGGTCACACGTAATCACAACACACTAATTCACACAACTGTTGCACCAATTAAAGTCACCGAAATGTTCGCACGTATAGCAAAATCCAGACTGACTCGCGAGCAACTACTGTTCACGCGAGACCCTTCTCACGTTAGTCCTCCAGGGCCTCGCTGAGACTAACTCACTGACTGACTGTCCGGCCATCTCTCCGGCCTATTTATATCGCGCACATTTCGATTGTTCGAGAACGACCTCGATCGTTCCAGGAAAGGGGTCGGTGTTTCGACAGAACGACCAATCCCCATTGTGCGCAACCGCAGACAATAACAACAATAACACAGCAAGACAAAAGCGTTCGAGACGTTTCGATTATTACTCATTGTTTAACAGCCTCGGCGTAACAATATTTTAGTATATTTTTACTTACATAAGGGTGGATTATATTTATAACTGATCCAAATTTCAAGTTGATATCTTCAGTAGTTGCCTAAATAATCAGCTGTGACAAACGGACGGACGGACAAAGTCGGCGTTGGGTGCCGCACAAGATCGGTCCCTCTAGAAATGTATGGGGATGGGTTATGTTCAGCAGTGGCCGCCATATGCCTGAAATTATGATGATGAATTACTAACCGAGACTTGAACCCCCAACCATCCTCTATGTATGCAGTCCATCTCTTTCTATCACATAGGTTGAAATAATAGCGATATATCCGACGTCCTATGCTACGGAAGAGCAACTGAACAGGTTGGAGCGTCTGCAGAATCTTTGCATTCGCTATATGTACGGCCTACGAAAATATGATCATGTCTCAGTATTTCATCAGCAGCTAAAATGGCTTGACATCAGAGCTCGTCAAGATGCGCACATGCTATCCCTCCTGTATAATATTCTTCGCAACCCTCTATCTCCCAGCTACATCAGAGAGCGATTTACATCCGTATCAACTGAGGACAGACCTGTGCGAGCGTCTCGTAGTTTCCAACTGATTACTCCACATAGTCCAGTCAAATAGACCGTGAAATCGGGTTTTTCGCCTATACGGATAAATTTATATGGAAATAATCAGGAAAATGCGTAGAAAACTGTGGGCAAAGTAAAAACATTTTCAACCCCCGGGAAGGGGGTGAAAAAATGAAAAACTACCCTAAAATACGATTTTTGGGTTAAATTTTGAAAATATCAAAAAAAGTTTCAAATAAAAGTTGTAGAGCATAAAATTTTAGGTCTACCTCTCTCTTACCATTTTTTCCCTAAAACGCATCCTTTCACCCCTAGGACGGTATAAAGGGTTTAGAAAATAAAAATTTAATAAAAAATACAAAAATTGGATTTTTTTCAATGTTTTTTTTTTATTTTTTTTATTAATTATAAACAACAACCGTAGAGAAAAAAAATTTTTTTTCATCCCTTCTATTAAAACTGAAGGGTTAGAAACGGATTTACCTCAATATTTCGCTCAAAACGGGTTATATTTAAATTTTTTTTATAAATTTTGTTGTAACATTTATATTTTTAGATTTTTACCTGCAGGTAAAAAAATTTATTAAATACAGGTAATTTATGTTTCAGTCCTACGCCTTTGTAGAAAGAGACAGATAATTCAGCTATTTCGCTCTTACTCATTGTAGTTACGGTCACCGTGGCGCGCGTGCGCAAACTCGTAGCTTACATGCGTGCGAGAGAGATAGAAGAATCTATTGCTTTCTCCGTCTCAATGAAAACCATATGACACGGCAAAACACTTTTTCTTATTGTAGCTCCTCTTGCGCGCATCTATGACAACATGGTAGATTTTTGAAAATATCTCAAAAAGTAAGAGAGATAGAGCTATTTTACATGTATTAAGTTTTGTAGATAATTTTATTTGCTATAAAAAATGTCTAGTGGTTCAATATTTTATCTCCCTTACTTTTCGAGATATTTTAAAAAATTAAAAACAAATCCACTTTTGTTTCTTTTTTGCAGTTTTCAAAAAGTAAGAGATATAGAGCTATTTTACATTATTAAGTTTTGTAGATAATTTTATTTGCTATAAAAAATGTCCAGTGCTTCAATATTTTATATCCCTTACTTTTCAAAATATTAAAAAAAAACATGATTACTCTCTTACCTGATACTTTTACGAAGCTTTCCACTGATAAAGACTTTCTTCATGACTGTTTATGGTCGGAAGGATGAAGCTTAAAGAATGATGGGGCAAATAGAGACGGTTATTATAATTAATTCAAGAAATACATACATCTTTTTTATGATATATATTTTTTATTAAAAAAAATACAATAAATGTAATAAAATAAATTACAAGCATCCTACAGTCACTATGCGACTGCCGAAATTTACGACATTATGAATAAGAATAATTTGTCTTTACGATTTTCTGATATTTTTAATCATATATAACTATCATAAAACAAAATAAATAAATAAACAAATTCTGTTTATCGTATAATTTATTTGTAGAAAATAAAAAAAATTAAATTTTCAATTTTCTAATAACAATTTTTATGAAAAATGTGTTTGTTAAATAATTTAAAAAAATAGTCAAGTGACAGCTAACTTTAATGTCATTATTTATGACACTGAAGTTAGCAGACGTCTAAAAATTTTTGATTTTTTTTTTAAATAAAATTACAACTAAAAAGATATTTATAAAAAATTGCACTTATAGTTTTTCAAGTTTTTAACATGTGATATTTTTCTTTTTTAATTGTTTAATTCAAACTTTTTCGATAAAAAATTTCTAAAAATTTTTAAATGTCAGCTTACTTCATTTTCATCATTATTTTTATTTTTTGATATGTTCTGGATTTTTTTTTTCGTAAAATTGTTATCAGAATATTTTTTTTATTATATGAAAATGAGTCATGTTTATTTTGAAAATTTTATTTTTCACTATTTTATACGAGCTTTCAGACATCATATGTATATATACACACACTGCCGAGGAACCAAGAATTATAGATACTTTGACTTATGTTAGTAAATTATTATTATTTAAAGTATGTAATATTATTTGATTAAGAAAAAGTTGTGGAAATTTAATCCAGCTGTAGTTTTGTGAATAATTTCTAACTTTAGAAGCCGCAACACGGGGGTTATAACCATGTGTTTTCATTAAACTAACCTCAAAGACTGATGACAATTTTCTAAAATAATAAAATAATGTTATGATCACCTTGACAATTCACTTTAGACTATCAGATAACTATTGTATGATTTATGTAACAATTTCACTTATTTCCAGAATTTAATTTAACACAACACAATTATTAAAATAACTAAACGCCGGCGAGACACAATGCACATGTGTTTTGCTTTTGGTCATACTAGTTGCTTGTAACGGGCAACGCCTGCGCACATGACGAAAACAATGACACTGAAATTAGAAGACACTTGACGATTTTTTTATTTTTCTTGAAAAACAAAGTACCTATAGAAAATTATTTAAATAAATTTAATTTATAGTTTTTAAAAGCTCTGAAATATGATATTTTTCTCATAATATTTTTTGGGATACATTAATTTGTTCAAATTTTTTTTAATTATTAGGAGTCTTTCAATTTCAGTGTCATCAAAAACAAAACTTTTTTTAATTTTTTTAAATATTTTGAAAAGTAAGGGATATAAAATATTGAAGCACTGGACCTTTTTTATAGCAAATAAAATTATCTACAAAACTTAATATATGTAAAATTCTCTCATACTTTTTGAAAAATTTGCCAAAAAAGAAAAAAAGAAGATTTTTTTTTTATTTTTTAAAATATCTCAAAAAGTAAGGGAGATAAAATATTGAAGCATTTGACATTTTTTATAGCAAATAAAATTATCTACAAAACTTAATATATGTAAAATAGCTCTATCTCTCTTACTTTTTGAAAAATTTGCAAAAAAAGAAACAAAAGTGGTTTTTTTTTTAATTTTTTAAAATATCTCGAAAAGTAAGGGAGATAAAATATTGAAGGACTAGACATTTTTTATAGCAAACAAAATTATTTACAAAACTTAATATATGTAAAATAGCTCTATCTCTCTTACTTTTGGAGATACATATTTTCATAAATCTACCATGCTGTCATAGATGCGCGCAAGAGGAGCTACAATAAGAAAAAGTGTTTTGCCGTGTCATATGGTTTTCATTGAGACGGAGAAAGCAATAGATTCTTCTATCTCTCTCGCACGCATGTAAGCTACGAGTTTGCGCACGCGCGCCACGGTGACCGTAGCTACAATGAGTAAGAGCGAAATAGCTGAATTTTCTGTCTCTTTCTACAAAGGCGTAGGACTGAAACATAATGTTACGAGCTGAGGGTTCGGGATAAAATAATGGGAATCGATCCAACCAAAATAACACTTTTATTCAACACGATGACGATGAATACACGAACATGGTCACACGTATCATAACACATTAATTCACACCACAGTTGCACCACTTAAAGTCACCGAAATGTTCACACGTATAGCTGAATCCAGACTGACTCGGGAGCCACTACTGTTCACGCGAGACCCTTCCCACGTCAGTCCTCCAGGGCCTCGCTGAGACTCACTCACTAACTGAGACTGACTCAGACTGACCGTCCGGTTTTTTTTTTTTTTTTTTTTTTCGAATGGACTAATCTCGCTGTTGGCCTCTGAGGCCGTGACAGCTTAACCGAACTTTTGGCGAGCGCAGATGGCGCTCAGCCCAGTAAGTTTTTTAGGCAACTAGCGCAAGGGCACCACTTAGGTACGAACCTCGGCTTGGGCTGTTGCCGGGATGGGGATAGGAGAGAAACGCCCGGGTACATGTCTGTACCTCGTATAAGCGGCGACTGAAGGGACTCGTCGACCTCGCCGGCGAGGTCGGTGTTTCTGTGAAGTGTTTGCTCTGTCTGATATAGATGACTCACCTTCCGCATAAGCAGAGGTGATTTCGTCATCCGGGTCTCCGAGAACGTGTCTCGGACGACGGAGGATTTTGTTGGCGGGCGGATCCAACGGGTAAACCGGAATGGTGTGTACCAAAGGGTTCGGATGATTAGAGGCAAGTTCATAAAACCGCTTGGAAGCGAGCTTCATGAACCTGGCTATTGATTCTAATTTCAAATCGCGATGTAGGTCGTTATTGCGAAAGTACCAGGGCGAGCCTGAGGCTTTTCGCAAGAAGCGATTTTGAATAACCTGAATGGCACCAACTTTAGGAGAGTGGGCAAATACTACAGATGAGTAGGTATGTCATAATGGGGCGAATGCACGCTTTGTAAAGAGTCACCTTATTTTTAAGGGACATTTTACTTTTCGCGCCTAGAAGTGAGGACAATCGTCCTAGGGTGAACTTTGCTTGGTTGCACCTCTTAGTGATGTGCAACCTAAAGGAAAGACGCCTATCGAGGATGACACCCAGATATTTGGCTGATGGGGCCCAGCGAATGGGCTGGCCAAATAGAGAGATCGGTTTGGGAGTGAGGTTTCTCCGTGAGAAGTACACTGCTGTACTTTTCGACGGGTTTACCTCGATCCGCCACTTGCGGAACCAAGTGGCTAATGAATGAAGGGCAGCCTGCAGCCTTATACCCACCCGATCAGGATTCCGATTGGATGTGTACAAGGCTGTGTCGTCTGCGTATAGGGCTATTTCCACTTGAGGAGTGCGGGGGATATCGCTGGTGTACAGCGTGAACAGGAGGGGGCCGAGAACGGAGCCTTGAGGGACTCCTGCTCTGACTGGTCTAGGACTAGAGAGAGTGCCTTCCACGGTGTAGCGGAAGCTGCGACCTTGTAGGTAGTCTCGTATGATGAGCACGAGTCTGTCTGGGACTCCGAGTTTGAATAGCTTGTAGATCAAGCCGTTGTGCCAGACTTTGTCGAAAGCTTTCGCTACGTCGAGGAAGACGGCACCAGTATCTGAAGGCCAGGTACTTTGCCAGTTGGAGAGGACATGCTCCGTTATGCGGAGCACCTGTTGTGGGCATGAATGTTGGGCTCGAAAGCCAAACTGCTCGTCGGGAAGGAGTTTGAACTCATTGACATGAGCCCAGAGGCGCTTCATTAGAAGACGCTCATATATCTTGCCTAGACTATTGAGTAGACTAATGGGACGATAACTAGTTGGATCGTTTGCCTGTTTGCTGGGTTTTCGGATGCCAATGACGTTGGCTTCCTTCCAAGCATCAGGGAAGGTGCAAGTTTCCATAGCCGCATTGAAGATGCAGACTAGGATATGGATAAGGGGAACAGAGAACTGTTTGAGTACTCTGTTAGAAATGCCGTCGGGGCCGGAGGCTTTCTTTGGGTGTAGGGCCTTGATAGTGTCAAAGACTTCAGAGGGCTCAATCGGATCAAGTGGGGAAGTAGGAGGTCGGGAGGCTAAGCGGTCAACCTCGCTGTTCACCGTATGGAGGTGAACAGGGTCGACGGGTTCGAGACTGGGCGAGCATTGAGATTCGAGGGTTTCAGCCAGGAAATCGGCTTTTTCCTCGTCTTCGAATGCTGGAGGGTGATTTGGTCGGATAAGGGGAGGCATCGGAGCGAGAGCGTCTGCTTTCATGGAGCGAGCTAACCTCCAGTAGGCCAGATGGCTAGGCTCGATCCCCGAGAGCAGGCTCTCCCACTCACGATTGCGATGTTCTTTAATGCGCTCTCTCACCTCACGGTGCAGGGAGCGCATTAAGACTCGATTGTCGTTAGTGGGGCAGCGACTATGAAGTCTAACTGCGGCGTTAGCTTCAGTCATCAGCCGTCTGATATCATCTGGCAGGGGGCCCCGGTGGTCATCCACTACGGGCACCTGCTTTGATGAGTCTCTGACTGAGTTTGTGATATGTGTGGTAAGGGCGTCAACCGCTACCGTAATATCACCAGATGTCCGAATGACAGAAGGGATCCTATCTAGGTCAGTCGAGTGCGCAGACTTGAGGGCTTTCTCAAGTTTATGCCACTCTACCACAGTCTTGGTGGCAGGAGGCTGGTCAGTGGGAGGGCCGAGTAAGAGCATTACCGGTCGATGATCGGAATCGAGCTCATGAATAACTTCGATTAAGCGTAGCCGAAGGGCTACGTTTTTGAGAAGTGCAATGTCAAGGAGCTCGGGGGGAGTGGAAGTAGGGAAGCGAGTCATGCCTCTAGGGGCAATGATGTCGAAATTAAGGGGTTTAACTAGACTTTCTAGTTGTTTGCCTTTAGAGTTCGTCGTGGTGCTATTCCACATGACGTTTTTGGAATTGAAGTCACCCGCCAATATGACGGAGCTTCCTAGACTGAACAGGGCTTGCAGGTCACTCTCGAATTGAGGTGAGCGAGGCTTGCCGGGAGGGACATAGCAGGATGCAATAATGACCGAGGAATGCCCGGTCATTGCTAGCCTGCAGACGGAGGCTTCTATGTAAGACAGAGAAGGGGGATCAAGAGGCATGCAGTGTAGAGCCTTCTTGTAGTAAATGACAGTGCCGCCCTTTTGAGCTAGCAGTCTGTCATTGCGAACAATTTGATAGTTAGGGATTTTAGGGTCCCGATGACCGGGCTTTAAATTTGTCTCTTGTACTAGCAAGATATCAAGTTGGTGCCTATTTAGAAAATCTTGGATAATAGAACGCTGTCTTGAAAGACCGTCAGCGTTGAAGAACGCTAGTGATAAAGAACGCGGTTTTTTCCTTTCCTTTTGTACAACCATTTTGGGGCCTAAAAGGGTTTGGAGGAGGACGAAGCTGCCTTAACGGCGGCGAGAAGAGCTGAGTGCGCCTCAAGGGCAATCAGCTTTTCGAGGGTGGAGTTTGCTTGCCTAAGTTTTTGTGCAAGCACGCGAACCTCGGCAAGGTCGATGGAGGAGAACTCCATGATGAGATCCAAGTCGGCAGCAAAGTCCGACTTGCCCATTTTAGAAGGGGGGGCTGGCTCAGAAGAGCGCGAAGGGGGGGCCGTTGCCTTAAGGGCTAGGCTTGAGTATGGCAAGGGCTTGGCCCATGCTGAGCTTTTGGGAGGTTGCGCCTCCTGCGAGGGTACCATGGTCAACTTTGGGGTTGACTTGGTATACTGCGGAGAAGGTCGGGGTTGACTCCTACGAGCCACCACCCTGCTGACTTTGGGCGCCGAAGGACAACCACGATAATTCGCGGTGTGTCCCACGGCACCACAAAGCACGCAGCTTGGCGGCTCGATGGTGTCTCGAGTGCGGTTGCAGTCAGAGGTGCCATGGTCACCCAGGCACTTGACGCAACGGGGGCGGGCGTGGCAGTTTTTGGCCGAGTGGCCATACAGCTGACATCTATGGCACTGACTAGGAGTGCCATTTCGGTGGGGGGTTCAACCCGGAGGCCGGAGAGGTTGTTGACCATCTTCAGGTTGAAGATGGCCTTCCCTGCCGGTGACAGCTCTAGTACTACGAGTACTAGATTGTAGGTGGTCTTACCGTTATGCATACGGTGGACCTCCTTGACCGGGAAGGACTGAGCGAGTAAATCTGACTTAATGGAGTCAGTGGAGCGCTCCGCAGGGAGGCCGCGGATCACAACTCGAAGGAGCCTTTCGTCTTCGAGAGCATAGGTGTGATAGCCTATGTGCTCTTGACGTAGGAGGGAAGTGAGACGACGATGGTCGTCTGAAGTGGGGAGTAGGACTTTAATAGCGTCCTTAGTGTTGCGGGCGTTTGTGAATGAGATCTTATTCTCATTACACAGATAGGAAAATCTGTCCCACTTGCCCTTTTCGCGGATGAAAAGGGGCGGGGGAGGCCTTTCCTTCCTCGCGGCAGTGGAAGCCGCGGGGGGAGAGGCGGGGCGGGCAGGCTGCGAGGCCGAGGGAGGGGTTGCCTTTTTGGCTGGGGGGGAAACGGAGGAAACCTTCTTCGACGAAGAGGTCTTCTTCGAAGAGGGTTTCTTCCTCTTACCACCCGTGACGAGGGTGAAATCTTCCTCCGAGTCGGAGGAAGAGGAGTTTGATGCCTCTGCGGAAGATGCGGGGCGTAGAAAGAGGTCGATCTCCATATCGTCCTCGGGGGAGGGTGGGTCCGGAGATTCCGGAGAGTCTAAAAAGACTCTGCGAGGTGAGGCCTCTCGAGAGTCGGGCTTTTTCGATGACGAGGGAGGCGCTGAGGCAGGAGGTTGAGGGGAGGGGGCAGGCTTACGAGCCGCCGGTGGTGCCTGAGGGGCTTGCTGAGGCTTCCGAACCTCGTTAGTGGCCTGAGGGGCCAGGGCAGGCATGCGGGCCGCCAGGGGTACTGACCGTCCGGCAATCTCTCCGGCCTATTTATATCGCACACATTTCGATTGTTCGAGAACGATGTCGATCCTTCCAGGAAAGGGTCGGTCCCTCGACACAATGGCCACTCCCCATTGTGCGAAACCACAAACAATAGCAACAATAACACAGCAAGACAAAAGCGTTCGAGAAGGTACGATTATTACTCATTGTTTAACAGCCTCGGCGTAACACTGCCCCCTCCTAAAACATGCTCGTCCCGAGCATTCTTAGCCTCATATCGCGGCAGCCGATCAACACGAACAATTTTAGGCGCACCTCGCGCTGAAGATGTAGCAACTAGAGGAGCCGCATTGCCGTCTCCAGTACTTCAGGACACCCAGAGTCCCTTTCTCATCAGCGATCCCAATTCCAGCCTCCAAAACACGGCTCTCACGATTTCTATCTGTTCTTTCACTTCCTGGAATTCCTTTCCAGATGAACCGAACGATTCCCTCATCAGTCGAGCACGCTCTTATGACCAACGTCGTTGATCTTCCTGTTGACGACGCTGCTCTTCTTTATCCTGACGTCGCTGTTCCTCTTGCAACCGAGTCTGCTCCACCTGTTCACGTCGCTGTTCCTTTTGCAACCGAGCCTGCTCTTCCTGCTGACGACGTTTCTCTTCTTTATGCTGACGGCGTTGTTCCTCCTGCAACCAAGCCTGCTCTTCTTGCTGACGACGCTGCTCTTCCTTATTCTGACGTCACTGTTCTGCCTGCAACCGAGCCTGCTCTTCTTGCTGACGACACTGCTCTTCCTTATCCTGACGTCGCTGTTCTTCCTGCAAACGTTGCTGCTCTTCTTGTTGACGACAAAGCATGGCCATAATAGCAGCAAGATCGCCTGTCACAGGAGCTTGGCCCACGGATGATGATGATGGTGCTCCAAATGATTCGGCGGCGGCTGATTCCATCTCCATCGGCTGACGACTCTGCCAGCTTCTTGAACCGGAGAATCTCCAAACCGCCTTTCATCCATTTCCTGTTGTCGTTGACCTCTCGTCCTGACACCGTCCACGTTATCCTTTGGTAGAACCGGCATTATTTTATCCCACTTCTGACACCAAATTGTTACGAGCTGAGGGTTCGGGATAAAATAATGGGAATCGATCCAACCAAAATAACACTTTTATTCAACACGATGACGATGAATACACGAACATGGTCACACGTATCATAACACATTAATTCACACCACAGTTGCACCACTTAAAGTCACCGAAATGTTCACACGTATAGCTGAATCCAGACTGACTCGGGAGCCACTACTGTTCACGCGAGACCCTTCCCACGTCAGTCCTCCAGGGCCTCGCTGAGACTCACTCACTAACTGAGACTGACTCAGACTGACCGTCCGGCAATCTCTCCGGCCTATTTATATCGCACACATTTCGATTGTTCGAGAACGATGTCGATCCTTCCAGGAAAGGGTCGGTCCCTCGACACAATGGCCACTCCCCATTGTGCGAAACCACAAACAATAGCAACAATAACACAGCAAGACAAAAGCGTTCGAGAAGGTACGATTATTACTCATTGTTTAACAGCCTCGGCGTAACAATAAATTACCTGTCTTTAATAAATTTTTTTACCTGCAGGTAAAAATCTAAAAATATAAATGTTACATCAAAATTTATAAAAAAAATTTAAATATAACCCGTTTTGAGCGAAATATTGAGGTAAATCCGTTTCTAACCCTTCAGTTTTAATAGATGGGATGAAAAAAAAATTTTGTTTTCTCTACGGTTGTTGTTTATAATTAAAAAAAAATAAAAAAAGCATTGAAAAAATCCAATTTTTGTATTTTTTTATTAAACGTTTATTTTTTAAACCCTTTATACCGTCCTAGGGGTGAAAGGATGCGTTGGAAAAAATGGTAAGAGAGAGGTAGACCTAAAATTTTATGCTCTACAACTTTTATTTGAAACTTTTTTTGATATTTTCAAAATTTAACCCAAAAATCGTATTTTAGGGTAGTTTTTCATTTTTTTCACCCCCTTCCCGGGGGTTGAAAATGTTTTTACTTTGCCCACAGTTTTCTACGCATTTTCCTGATTATTTCCATATAAATTTATCCGTATAGGCGAAAAACCCGATTTCACGGTCTATTTGACTGGACTAACAGCATAACATGGCTACTTACTCTGACTCTTACACCATAACCGCTACTCGTCTCTGGAATAATATGCCACCAAACTAAACTTGAGAGCAAAAAAATCGCACATTCATGATTTTTTGACATAACTAAAAAAAAAACAAAAAATATTATGTTTCTGTAATGCAGATTCATAGTCTATTTTAATACCTATCCAGTGGTATCTGATTTGTCTTTCAATCATTACATAAAAATGCTTTTGTGGATCAATAACAAAAATGCATGTTTAGTAAAAAATTCTTTATTCAAGTATTGGTGTCAAAGTTATGAAATTACAAATAAATACAAATACAAATGTTTTATTTCGATAACTTGTGTTTACAATATCTTAACTAGTAGTTGAAACCTCCTTTTAAGTAAATAATACCTGTATTAGGAGGTTTCGCTCTTCCGTAATATAAAAAAATAGACGTAGCTTAAGAAAAACATTTTACGTTTACAAAATCAAATACATATTCTAAAAAGCAATGAACTTAAAATCCATTACTAACATTTTATATTTATATATACTTATTTTATCTTATATAGGTAATAGTGTACAATGAATAAGTGAGTGTGAGTAAGTGCATGTATGTGCGTGTGTGAGTGGGTGTGTGTATGTGCGTGTGTGAGTGGGTGTGTGTGTGTGCGTGTGTGTGAGTGTGATGCGTGTGTTTATGTATGTACGTGAGTGTGATGGTGTGTGTATGAGATTAAAAGATAAAATTAATTTAAAGTTTGTTATTAATACCGAGTGTTCCCTCCCCTAGCCTGAATCACTGACTCCATCCGTGTTTTCATTGATGTTACTAGACTTTTGATAAAGTCTTGAGGAATAGCCTCCCATTCCTCTGCGATCGCCTGTTGCAGCTCCTGTAGAGTCGATGGAGGAGCATCTCGGCCTCGAACTCTTCTTTTCAGCTCGTCCCATAGATGTTCGATGGGATT
Organism: Philereme transversata; assembly: GCA_963924445.1. Lineage (NCBI taxonomy): Eukaryota > Metazoa > Arthropoda > Insecta > Lepidoptera > Geometridae > Philereme > Philereme transversata. Next base: position 20,493,973 of record OZ004348.1, on the reverse strand, counting down.
GAGGTCTGGGCTTCGACCTGGCCACTCCATAACGGTCACATCCACCTCTTGAAGGTACTCGATCACTATGCCAGCAGTATGCGGTCTTGCATTATCTTGCATAAACAGAAAGTTTTCGCCGATAAACCCAGCAAAAGGTACGACGTGGCTCTCCAGTACTTCCTCAATGTATCGTATGGAAGTCAATCCTCTTGATTGGCGACCAGTATTCGGTCCGGTGATGAAGGCAAGCTCGGTTTTTGCTTCCATAGACATGCCTCCCCAAAACATGATTGATCCACCGCCATAGGCGACACGTTCTGTTATGCAGCATTGGGCAAATCGCTCTCCCGATCTTCTATACACCTTCCCCCGTCCGTCGTTGCCATGCAAGCACATCCTGCACTCATCAGAGAACAGGACTGCACTCCACTGCTCTTCGGTCCAATTCAAATGGTCTCGAGCGAACTGAAGGCGGGCTTCTCGGTGGGCTGGGGTCAATTTCGGCCCGTTTGCTGGCCTGTGTGCAGTCAGGCCACCTTCTCTCAATCGTCTTCTGACTGTCCACCGGCTAACTTCTACTTCACGAACTTCTTGAAGTCGTTGGCCCAGTTGAACTGCGTTCAAACGACGATTTCTTAAAGATGTCGTTATAAGAAAGCGGTTATCACGCTCTGTTGTAGCACGGGGACGGCCCGATCCTTGTCGCCGTTGGTAGCCACCAGTCTCTTGATACCTCTGGTATACACGCCGAACGGTAAATCGGCTCAAACTCAATTGTCGAGCCACTTGACTTTGCTTAAGCCCCGATTCAACAAGGGCAACCACTTGAGCGGCTACTTCTGGTGTAGTATCCATTTTCGTGTTCCGTTTGAAGCCAATATCAATAGAGAACCTTTCACACTGTACGTTGGTATGCAAATGATGACCATTCCCTCAATATGCACTCTTTTATACCTGCGATAAATCCCGCCGCTGGCCTTACCTGGATCGAGCGACATAAGGGGGTCTATTGTTTTGTTGCTAATGAGTTGTTTTTAAAGGTAAATGTCAACCCTTTATCAGTTCTGCGAATGCCTAGATTATGCACTTTAATTTAATTTGATTTTAATTTGCTGTAAGCTCCAAATAAAAAAAAATTTAACTTTTAAGTAAAAATGTGCGGATGTGCGATTTTATTGCTCTCAAGTGTATTTCGAGGCTACTTCAGTGGAAGCATTCAGATTGAGAATCTATAGGCACCTTCTCGGTCAAACCGACCAAAAATGAGCAACTTAATATTTCCATAACACTTCTTCTATTGTTATGTATGTATTTTTATTCGATATTGGTATAGTTTAGTCTATCATATAAAGTATTTAAGTAGGTTTATTTATGTAGTATGTACCTACATATATTATGCTATATTTATTAGTCCTGTGCAAATTTTCTTTTTTTACCTTTTCTGTGCACTAGCTACACATCTTTGTCTACAATACATAAAGGTTATCTGGAAGAGAATGCTCTTTAGCATTAAGTTCGCCTTTGTACTAGTTTTATAAGTGCAATAAAGTATTTTCAATCAATCAATCAACCTGTTTATTTTAAAACACACATCTGGAATCGTATTTACAGATACCAGTGGTAGCTTGAATAGCTATCCAGTAACCAAGTCTTTTTTACATTTTTAAACATTAGATCGGCGCGGCAGCGCCTATTCGACGATGCCGCTTAAGTCTGTTTACATGATGAATGAATATTATTTGATAACCTATTTTATACAGGCTGTTTCATCGATATTTCTAGTACTTGATACAAAGTTTGTAGTATTTGAAAAAAACTATATTGCTAATAATACTCGTACATATAAACATAGATGATTGAGAACCGAGTTTTCTTAGTAAAATTTTGACTTAGGACCTTGTAGACCTAAAAAAGAACCATTTAGTTGATTCGTAGGTAGATATCAACCTTTTTAGGTCTCCAACTTCTCCAAAGTCACTATAGTTCATATTTAAATTTGTAACCCAATTTTCGTAATAATAATAAGTAAATTAAGTTAAATAGTAGCTCAAGTGGGATTGGGCCGGGCACGTGAGTCGAATGCTTCCGGAGAAATGGGCCAACATTGTAACAGATTGGGTACCGGAAGATGGACAGTGACGTCGGGGTCGGCCGCGAAAGCGTTGGCGTGACGGCATCAATGGATTCGAGAAGGAATGGTGGGAATCTGCCAAGGATCGTGATAAGTGTGATAAGACGCATCATCCTGCACCACGACAACGCAAGCTCACACAGCGCTCGTCAAACGATTGAGTATTTGAAGCAGGAAAAAGTAGAAATTCTTGACCATCCTCCATACAGTCCTGACCTAAGCCCTAACGATTTCTTTACATTTCCTAAAATTAAGAAAAGTCTTCGTGGTCAAAGGTTCCAGTCCGGTGAAGAAGCAGTCGACGCTTTCAAGTCAGCCATTTTGAACACCCCCACTTTAGAGTGGAATAAATGTTATAATAACTGGTTTGAGCGAATGGAAAAGTGTATTAAGCTACGCGGTGAATACTTTGAAAAACAATAAAAAGTACTATAAGGTTCTAGTTGTGTTTTTTTCTTCAAACGACAAAACTTAAAAGGCATGCCTCGTACTAGCCATTAGCCCTACCTGTGTTTTCTTTTAAATATCGTACATAAGAAAAGACGTTGTTTACGAACAATATTTTTATTTCACCACTAATCTAAAGGAAACAGAAATCTTACTATCTGAATTAACTGTTTTTTTTTTTACATTTAAAGGGTCAAATGCCATTTACTGTTTAATATTTTTGGACCATTTTTGTTTTTAGTATATATTAATACACCTCATAGATAAGACTAGTAGAGTTCCTTGTGAAAGTACTACCACCATACCCAATTCTGCTGCCAAGCTGCATTGCCAATTTCGTTTTGAAGGATATGGTTGCCGGTGAAATTTTGTATTACATTAAGTATACCAAGATTCATAATTTGGTTCTCAGAAAGAAAATAATTACTGCACAGACTTCCTTGCCATAAAGACTTATGACTTTTCTTCAGTGTGGATTCTCATGTGTCTAGTCAAATTACTGTCTTTAGAGAATGATTTATAGCAAATTTTGCAAGCATATGTCTTTTTTTCAGTGTGGATTCCCATGTGTGCAATGAAAGTATAGCCTGTAGAAAATGATTTATTGCAAATGTCGCAATCATATGCTTTTTTTCCAGTGTGGATTCTCTTGTGTGAAATCAAAGTATATCTTGTAGAAAATGATTCATTGCAAATGTCGCAAGCATATGTCTTTTCCCGGTGTTTTATTCCCAGGTGTGCAATCAAAGTATATCTTGTAGAAAATGATTCATTGCAAATGTCGCAAACATATGTCTTTTCTCCAGTGTGGATTCCCAGGTGTGCAATCAAAGTATATCTTGTAGAAAATGATTCATTGCAAATGTCGCAAACATATGTCTTTTCTCCAGTGTGGATTCCCAGGTGTGTAATCAAAGTATATCTTGTAGAAAATGATTTATTGCAAATGTCGCAAACATATGTTTTTTTTCCAGCGTGGATTCTCTTGTGTGAAATCAAAGTATATCTTGTAGAAAATGATTCATTGCAAATGTCGCAAGCATATGTCTTTTCCCGGTGTTTTATTCCCAGGTGTGCAATCAAAGTATATCTTGTAGAAAATGATTCATTGCAAATGTCGCAAACATATGTCTTTTCTCCAGTGTGGATTCCCAGGTGTGCAATCAAAGTATATCTTGTAGAAAATGATTCATTGCAAATGTCGCAAACATATGTCTTTTCTCCAGTGTGGATTCCCAGGTGTGTAATCAAAGTATATCTTGTAGAAAATGATTTATTGCAAATGTCGCAAACATATGTTTTTTTTCCAGTGTGGATTCTCTTGTGTGAAATCAAATTACTGCTTTTAGAGAATGATTTACTGCAAATGTTGCAAGTATACTGATTTTTATTAAAATGAATCCACATGTGTTTCACAAGTTTTCTTTTCTCTGCAAATGTTTTGTTGCACACATCGCAATATAACAAACCACCCAAATTGTTTGTCTCAGTTTCAGTCACTTTTACTGGAGGTTGATCCAAGCTTATGATATTGTCATTGTCTGCGACATCTTCTTCAAGTGTAGTAGTACAGTTCTCCTCCATGTTATTGGGTTCTTCTTCATCTTCATTGTCTGCGACATCTTCTACAAGTGTAGTAGTACAGTTCTCCTCAATATTAATGGGTTTTTCTTCATCTTTTCTTTGGTTTGAACGACAAATTAAGGACAGGCCCCTTATAGGAGTAAAAGCTAGGTTATGAGAGATTGCTCGTGGTACTAATCCCTGCCATGCTAATCCAGCCTGAAAAACGAATATCATTATATGAATATCACATGTTAGTGAAGAGAAAACTTTGAACCTTTTTTAAATATATTGGAGGGTTGTGAGATTTAGCATAGTTAAAGTTCATATGGAGAAGGAGTGCAAAAGATAAAATTAAGTTAAAAAAATAATTGAATTGTGGTTAAATTTAGACCACTGTACAGGCAACTAGTTATAATTAATGTAAGTGCCTTTGTCATTGTAGTCTGAATACCTGTTTCATTCTCATTATCTACAAAAATACAATGATTTGTCTTTTCTGTGATTTGTGACTGTGTTCATAAAGAACATAACAATAGTATTTTATGAGTAATTAAATACAGATAACTAGATTCCACCCGTGGCTTCACAGAGGTCGTTTGCCAATAAAAAGTAGCTACAAACAGGGGGCTCCAAAAGCTAGTGTCAAGTGCAAGTTTAAAGGTACCTGAATCAACCCCATGAATGCTCTACAATTTTTTATAGTTAATATGACATTGATAGTTAATAAGGCTTTGTAACCGTTTTGGCATTTTTAGTATCACTATAATTTCGAATATTCGCCAATTTGGCATTGATTTTGACATTTCTCTTGTATTGTTTGCTTGTTCTTATGGGCCGGATTACATTGACAGAATCGAGGCCACCCTGACTTGAATTGCTTGCCACCTCCCTACGCCCTTCTCCCCTCCCACGATCAAATTGCACCTAAAGGAAATTCCTGCCAAAGTTCGTATGATAATACCTCAGTACTTCGTTGTGACCACTCTCCCTGGAATTGTTCAGATTTGTGACACATGTCAGAGAATCTGTAGCAACTCTGCAGCTTTGAGTAGCAGATGTAGCATAGTGTGGGCGGCCTTCCATATTCTACATTCAACTGGAACAATAATATAGGTTGAGCTAATGCATGGTATAACTTCAGAATGGCTTTAACACATTTCTTTATTAAATAACCTCACATGCAGAAACAATACAAATATATACATGCAGTTATGTACTAGTTATTAATAACATTAATATAATAGCAGAACAAAAGTTTGCATGATCTACTAGTTTCAGGTCTGGATGTTTTTCTATATATTATAAGTAAGTATTTACAAAAAAACAGCATATATGTACATATTTTATGAGTTATCTGGTTCCCATAGTACAAGCTCTGCTTAGTTTGGTGCTACATAGCGCTGTTTGAAATGTCCAGCAATATTTATTTATTTAATAAAATGACAATCTAATAGATGGACTAATAACTGTCAGTAATCTCTTCCAGGCAACCTGATTCATTCATAATTCATAAATAGACTTCACGCACTGCTGGGTGCAGGCCTCCATGGCTGTGCCTGCCTCATCCAGGTTACACCAACAAATCAGAAAACAGAACATTTATATGCCAGAATATAGGTAAATACATTTCGATGTTACATTTTCTTGATCCATATACATTCTACTAAGCGATGCGGTGCAAATATAAATCGATACAAAGATGTATCGAGACGCTCGATACATCTTAGATGTATCTCTCACTTGAATTCGATGTTGGTTTAACTGTTTATATAAGCTTCCTGCCCGTCATGAAACTCCATTGATATATATTTACTAATAACAAATCACTGTAAGTAAAACTGAACTGAAGCTATCGTTCTAGCCACAGTTGGTAGATACATACCTTTGTACCTGATAATTTCTCGTATAATTCTAGAAGGCGGGTATTTCCAACCCAATGCATTCTCACGTCGAACTTTAGGCACACTCTGCACCAGCGTGCGGGAGAAGCCATTTTAGACAAAACCTTTGTATTGTTTTACCTTAGCAAGTTTTAGTTGTTGTTACCTACAACAAGTTTGCAATACAAGGGTTTGGAATGAGATATTATATTGTACAGACGTAAGCCTGTTATGATGTTTTGGTGATTCTTTTAACTTCAATGACGCGTGAGCGTGACGCAATAACTAATTATGAGTTTTATTTTCTCCTCAACGAAACGAACCAACAATATTGTCTGTCAGACAAAATCAGTGCTGCCAACTGCTATTGTAAGAAATGCGCTAAATAAATCCTTAAATGCACTAGGGTTGTGCTAATTTTGATAAAAGAGCACCAAATAAATAAAATTAATCAAAATATTAAAAAAACTAAGTTTTTATTGAGAATATTAAGTGGTTATTACAAAATTAGATCGTTGTCCGAATCAGAGTTGGAATCATGGTCTGAATTCACGTTTGCTGTGGTGGCTGTTGGAGAAGTTATCGGACCAGGAGTTGATTGTTGGAGTTTAGGTATGCTTGTAATTAACCTATAAATTGTTTAAATTTAACCGTGTTTCAAAACGCGCCATTGATTCGTTTTGTTTTTACCAACGTCCGTGATAAATTACAGACTTTTAAAAATGCGCTAGTTAGGGCACTAGGCACTGTTATGGAATTTTGAACGGTAAAACATCAAGAAATGCACTAGATCTAGTGCCAAAAGCAGTAAGCTGGCAACACTGCTAATTTTCCAATAAAGACAATGCCACGAAATAACTCCAAATTCGTAATTTCAGAATTCTCAGCCGAAAATGAATTAGCCAACAGCCACCGTTTTCTTGGAAACTTTCATTTTCAAATTACCTTAAGTCAAACGAAAGTTCAGTTCAGTTCTTTTTTGTGGCTAACGTGACTAGTGAGTGTCACAATTCCATCAATGTCAATAAACTGAACCCTAAATTTTGTAGCTAGATCTCTTGCGAAAAGTTGCCAGAATTCAAATTGAAATCCTAAAAAGTTACTAGAAGTACATACTAGCGCATGTTTAAAATAATTAAGAAGAATAGTTGTTTGCACCTTTATAAACAGAAAGACAAAATTTAAAAAAATTGAAAATGCTTGGATCTGCTAATAATACCTCGTTTTATTTTACTTGAAATTACTTGTTGAATGTGCTTTAGAGTTGTATGCTTAGTATTTTTATTTTTGTAGTGTTATCCGAACACATAGGTACGGAAAATTCCAAAATTTTTAAAACCATCTCAAAAATTTCAAGCCTAGACGGGACTTGAACCCGCAACCTTCCTCTTGATACGAGAGTTGTATGCTTTTCTTTTACCATATAAGTACCTATATGAAAAAAGTTTGGTTTAATCAGTATTTGTACTCAGGTGCGGATGTCCAGGCACAGTGTAAGTAAATAATTATTGTACTCTTACGAGGATTTCAGAATAAATTATTTTTATTGATCGAGTGAAGCGAGATCTCCAAATCAACTTGGCCAAATCGGCGTTGTATGTATGTGTGTATGTATGTAGGTTTGTTTGTCCGAGGATAACTTTCGAGGCGTTTATCCGATCAACGTGAAATTTGGTATATATATACAGGTAGGTAATAATGGCACAATTATGGTGTGACTGAGCTAAAAATTTTGGGGGGTTGTTGAGATTTTGGAGTTCAAGAGGGGTAAAAAAAAAATGAAAATGAGACTCAATGGTCAAGTGAGACGTCAAATTTAAGGTCTTCATTAGTACATTTCGTTCCCGTTTTTACTTTTAGTAAAGTTTTTGTAGTTTTTAAATTATAAGCCATAATAAAAACTAAACTTTGACAAAATTCACAGGGTACACCAGTGACTCCACAGTGCTGTGATTTGGTATGCGTGTAGCTTATGTATCACAAATACAGTGTGGCCCTGGATAAAGTGCAACCCCGAAAGGGGGTGAAACTAGATCAAAAATTATCGACAAAAAAATAGAAAAAAAAATTAAAAAAAAATTAAAAATTAAAAAGTTGACCACTGACCCAGTGGTCAACTTTAAATGCTCCTAGCCAGCACATTTTTTATGTTAGAACGTAGGTTTTTATTTTATTTAAAAGCTATTATGATAGACAATAATAAAAAGTCATAAAAATTTCTAGTATTATAGGCTTAATTTTAAGATTTTTGGAGTTTATTGGAAATTAATAAGCATTTAAAGTTGACCACTGACCGTCAGTGGTCAACTTTAAATGCTCCTAGCCAGCACATTTTTTATGTTAGAACGTAGGTTTTTATTTTATTTAAAAGCTATTATGATAGACAATAATAAAAAGTCATAAAAATTTCTAGTATTATAGGCTTAATTTTAAGATTTTTGGAGTTTATTGGAAAAAAACAGCCTAAAAAATTTAATTTTAATACAAAAATTAAACTTTAAGTCACGATAGCCACTTGTTTGTCAGTTATTTGTTATTTTATCGTCATCGTCACATATCTGACATGATTATGGTTTTTATTTTAACAAAATAGACCTACTACTTTGGAAGAAATAATTTTTTTATTAAATAGAGTCATTAGTGAGCAATAAAAATTTTAATACATCAATAAAGTATATACGATTTTTTTTTTAATTTTTTTTTCTATTTTTTTGTCGATAATTTTTGATCTAGTTTCACCCCCTTTCGGGGTTGCACTTTATCCAGGGCCACACTGTATAGGCAAAATTCTAAAATCTAGAATAACTGAATTGACCCCAAAAAAGAGTAACCAATTAACATGAACTCCCGTTACCTATAATTTGAATGAAACTGTAGGTCAAGTCAGTTGGTTTAAATTTCGTGGTATTATTTTGATAGTCAAAGATTACGAATAATATTTTTTTTCTTTTTATGGTAGACTCGCGAGATCTTAGTTCGTGGCGAACCACTAGTATAATTCTTATTTTTTCAGTGATAAATGAGTCAGCAATCGATATTTGAATATATTCGATGGACTTTCCGAAGGTGAAGAAGTTTTCTTGACCAACAATGTTGAACTGGGACGAATTTCGAGCGAGGATGATTACAGCGAGCATCTAGAAGTAGATTTTTAGAAAGGGACCGCTTAGACCAGGGGTCGGCAACCTTATGCTATAGCCGGGCCACATATGTTGCCAGAGTATCAGTGCGGGCCGCACTTATATTTATATGTTCGGGCATGTATTTTTAATATTTGAAATAAAACGCATATATATTCATACAATTATCTCTTTTTTAATTGAACTACTATACTAACATAAAAGTAAGAACTAGTGAGATTTTTGAGGCTGCATTTGACTTGCAAGTTTTTTAACGTCTGCTTTCATTTTAGTAGTAGACACGCGCAGTATCGCGTCTAAATGTTCATCCGTTAACCGCGAACAATTCTTATTTTTGCGGTAGTTGAGAATTGAAAAAGTCTGCTCACACAAATATGTACTACCAAACATAGTTATTATCTGCTGAGCAAACTTTTTCAATTCTTTGAAGTTTTCAGAACTCAAACCTCCGTAGAACTGTATCAAGTCAGTGCTTTCCTTAAATGCCGTTTTAAGTGTGCTATTACTTTGCAAATCTACTATGTTCATTTGCAAATTGCTTGGTATCTCACTAATATCAATTGCAAAAGGGTTTTGGAATATTTCCATGTTAAGGGAGCTCTTTTTAAAGTCGGTGAATCGATTTACAAACTCAGTTTGTAGTTGTGTTAACACGTTTCTCATTGTAATATTTTGCCACACAAAATTATCTCCAGCTTCTTCCACGGCTTTCTTGCAATTAGGAAAATGGTCAAGCTTTTTTTCATCAATATGCTTGATAAACAGTTTCAGTTTCATTTCAAATGACTTTACATCTGTATACATATCGCAAATCAATTTATTTTTTCCCTGCAAGCGTTTGTTGAGCTGATTAAGGTCCTTAGTCAAATCAGTCAAAAAACCAAGATCGATAATCCACTGTTTGTTAGTAAGCTCTTCTACTGGCTTTCCTTTCATCTCCATGAAGTTGCCAATTTCTTTCCTCAAATCAAAAAACCGTTCCAAAACGGCACCTCGACTGAGCCACCTCACTTCACAGTAGTAAACCACGTCACCATGTTCAGCTTCCAGATCTTCCAAAAACTTTTGGAACTGACGGTGTGTGAGCCCATTTCTTCTTATAAAATTAACAGTGGATGTTACAGTATCCATTATTTCTTTCCAGGATATAACTTTGGAGCACAATGCCTCTTGATGGACAATACAGTGAAAAATCAATGGCACAGTAGATCCAGAATCTTTCACTTTGCTGATGATTCTCCCAACAACACCTTTGTTTTGACCGCTCATGTTCTTGCCTCCATCGGTAGTGACACTTGTTAACTTTTCCCAGCTTAATTGCAATGAATCCAGAGCTTGTTCCACATGGTGAAATAAATCTTCTCCCGTAGTTGTACCTTTCAAACTGCACATTTTCACAAGCTCTTCGTAAACAGTAAAGTTTTCGTCAATGCCGCGTACAAATATGAGTAACTGTGCTGTATCCGACACGTCCGTACTTTCATCCATCGCTAAAGAGAAGCAGTCGAAAGACTGCGCCTTATCCCTGAGTTGTTCACACAAATTAGCACCCAAGTCTTCAGTACGTCGGGTGCAAGTTCTTGCAGAGAGACTAAGACTTTCAAACATTTTTTTCTGCTCTGGGCATATTTCTTCTGCGATAGCTAAGACACACTCTTTTACTAATTCACTATCGGTAAACGGACGTCCACTTTTTGCAAGAATCTCTGCTACCCTGTAACTGGCCCGAACATTCGATTCGCTGTTGTCTGCCACAACCTTAAATATGTTTTGTTGATTTTGTAATGACGATTTCAAAGTGGAAATTTTCCTTTTCCGTATTTCTCCTTCAAGACAGTCAAATTTAGCTTTGTGCTCGGTGTCGTAATGTCGCTTCAGGTTATATTCCTTTACTACAGAAATACTCTTTTGACAAATCAAGCATAACGGTTTTCCTTTAAACTCGATAAAAAAGTATAATTCTGTCCATAATTCGTTAAAAACTCTTTTTTCTTCTTCTATCTTCCTTTTTCTTGAAGCCATGTTTATATAATTATTCTGTAACAATAATGAAAAAAATTAAATTCGTTGTAAAATTATATGTTCCAGTTAGCACCTACAAATTCAACTCCACATTCAAATAATAATTAAAACATGACACACTCGTAACTAACTTCATGTCATGTAACTACTATCCCCGTCCTTATAACATTTACCCATCAATCTGAAGGTTCACATTAACAAGCAGTAAATAAAATAAAACAAAATGCTCGCGAGTGCATACAACTTACCTCATACGTCGTGCGTGAGAAGCTATCAGCGAAGGGAAGAAAGGTGAAACGAAACGCGTAGCTAGCAACCAGATGAGACGTGAGTTTCCGGCGAATTTCCACAACCGAATGTGGCGAGAGCTGCGCGCGGCTGTGATTTTAACTAAAACCGGTCGCTTTGAATTTTTTCGCCGCCGCACACCTGCGTCTAATCAAAGACTGCCGCCCCGCCTATTGTCTCAAAGGAGCCGCCCGCCGCCGCACGTGCGGCGGATAAACGCAAAAGAAATTGCCAAGAATTGAATAAGTACAGCAAATATTTATTTTCGGTAGAAACAATACATAACATCACAGTCTTGATAAACAGTTCTTAAGAAATGAAATAGAGGTACATTTTTATCACCCCGCGTGGGAGCGAGCTTTCAAGAATACTCTCATGGCCCAGCAGCATGGCCGTATAAATTCTAGTGAATTTATATGGCCTTTTGCTTCGGTATTTTTTTCTTACGGACCTCAGGGTTGCGGGCCGCACCGAGATAGTCTACGGGCCGCATGCGGCCCGCGGGCCGCCGGTTGCCGACCCCTGGCTTAGACAATAGAGTCCACTTTCGTAAGTCCCGCAATCCCGCTGTATGACGTAGTAGAGACTGTGGAGATCGCTATGGGCCCACGCAGTCTTTTTTCCCCGTGTTCGATGGAGTAGGAAACATGTAGACGTTGTTGGAAGTTCTTCTATCCTGCTGTCAGAGATATGTATTCCACCATCTAGTAGAAGGCTGGTAACACCTTGAAGAGTATATTAGTAAGAACCAAGTCCATCTCGCAGTCCTACATTTAATGTAAACTACGAGACTTCTATAGGTAGTTATTTTTACACATCGCAAGAGATGTTCTCCAATAACGCCGAGAAGAATGGGGCCGGGACGAATTTCAAGAAGACTTTCTCGGAGCCTAAAACCATCTCGTAGTCGGTCTTTGATAAATTTATGCTTTTAAGTTTGTATGAATTCATTATTATAGTTTGGTGATTGTTAAATTAGCTTGTAAGTGTAATATTGAGAGTGAAGTTAAGCACAAATAATAAAAATGCTATAAATAATTACTAATTAACCATTACCATTACCAAGTCCATCGATACTCGTACGAGAACATAGTGAAAACCCCTGTCGAAAACAGCTAGAATTTTTTTCACAGTTTTCTCTTAATTATTGAAGTCTACTATAGCAGATTCAAGCATTATTTTTTATTGTTTTTGTCTTTTGGTCTCTAGAGGTTAATGGAGAATATGAACGAGTTACCACGAATAATCAGAGGTACCTACGTAGGTACATACAACGGTCACTTTATCATGTGTGTTTATCATTACTGTGCGGGTAGGCGCACGGCATGGCTGGCTTAGCTGTTTAATTAATGTTTTTAATGTTTTTTTTCACGAATCTGTTAGTAAATCAGAAAATTAACGTAATATTAACGGCTAAACTTTGTGCACAAGTGAAAACTCTTTACAAAAACTGTTATTTACCTGTCAATATGAGCAAGTGTAGTGGCTGTTGTGAAACGCTTTCCGCGGTGGACAGAGTTAAATGTTCTACTGCTTCGTGTCTCAAGATATATCACTATCAGTGCGTGGGCATCACCTCTCTCAATACCGCAGATCAATCTACATGGGTATGTCCGCAGTGCAAGTCCCAAATTAAGAGGAAAGGCGATAACAGTGAAACACCCGTTAGAAAGAGCGCCGTTTCACAGGATGTAAATGATGACCCTGGTATTAGCTATGTGACACTACGCCCACAGAGAGTTGACAAAAAGGACAATGACAGCAGTAGCAATATACTTTCCAGTATGCGAGATGAGATCATGGCGGCGGTGACAGAACAGCTTCCTAGAATCATCCGGGGCATTATCGACAAAAAACTAGAAACGCTAGGAAACAGAATCTTGACTATGGAAGAGTCGGTTAAATTGGTGAGCGATAAATATGACGAGACCACAAAAACCTTGAGTACCCAAACCACCTCCATAAAAAAACTACAGTCGGAAAATAAGCATCTCAAGGCCAACGTAAAAGAGCTCGAGCTTAGACTATGCAATGCTGAGGACTTGGCGGCTAAGCAGGAGCAGTGGGCAAAACAACAAAACTTGGAGATCGTTGGTATTCCTGAGCTCAACGGCGAATCGCTTCCAAACCTGGTCGTCAAAGTGGCGGAGCATGCAGCTCTGCCGCTACAGCTGGGAGACATCGAATTCGCCCACCGTGTTCGTGCCAAGCGTCCCATTAATGGAAAACCTAGGGCCATTATTGTTCGGTTTCGAGAGCGTATCATAAAAGATTCCTTTCTATCAGCTATAAGAAAAAAACGTGGGTTTTCCTCGAAGGATATCGGATTGCCTGGCGAATCCAAAATCTACGTAAATGAGCATTTAACAATCAATAATAAAAAACTTTTGAACGAATGCAAACGCACAGCTAAAGAGCACAATTTTAAATACGTGTGGACAAAAAACTGTCGAATTTATGTAAGGAAAAACGACACATCGCCATACATAATGATATCCAGCGAAGAAGACTTGAAAAAAGTCACAAACTTTTAGTCAGACTTACGTATTCAATTTTGATAATTTACTCGAAGTTATCACAATCGCCTAGATCGCATTTACACTTATTGTACTACACTAACTCACACATATTCACCATCATGCACTTACACATAAACACTTTTAAATACGTTCTATTCCTTTTACCTAACAGATTGCAACTATCTAACACTATATTTCAAACTATTTATCACGTAATATTAATATTTTGGTTTACCGTATCTTTTTATTTTGTTGTATATTATATAAAATCGATCCACGTTCGTGTTGTTATGTTTTGCTTACGTTACCAGGTAACTCTTTTAAATTCATCATGGATAAGCACAAATTAAGTTTACTTTATCAAAACGTTCGCGGTCTGAGAACTAAGACGCTTGAATTTAGCAAACAGCTACTAACACTACAATACGATATTATAACTCTCACCGAAACTTGGTTGAATGAAAGCGTTTTGGACTCGGAATTAGTAAGTAAAGATTATCAAGTATTTAGACGCGATCGTGGTTCAAACGGGGGCGGGATCATGGTTTTATGCTCTGAGAGAATAAATGCGCGTGCGCGTCCAGAGTGGCAACGGGTGCACCTGGACGTCGAATGTCAGTGGATTACTATAGACAGCCAAACGATCAACTCCGATAAGAACCTACATTTAGCGCTAGTTTACATGCCGCCCGATGATCTTCTCGCGCAGCGAGTCAATAAACTAAATGAATGGTTAAATGAAATTACATCACTAGCTCCCAACGACTATTTTATGATAGTGGGAGATTTTAATCTATTTAACATCCAATGGTACTTATCTGAGCCTACATATACAAAGAAAGGCAGTGTAGAATTGCAAAATGCAGGCACTGATTTAATTAATAGTATGAATTTATTAGGCTTCTGTCAATATAATAATTTTAGGAATACTTCTGGTAATACGTTGGATTTAGTTTTCTGTAATTTTCATGTAGAAATCAATGAAAGCATTACTCCTTTGGTGGCAGAAGATGTCCACCACGTAACGCTCGATATTGATGCATCAGATATCACACTTGCACCTCTAGTAAAAATACCGCATACGAAATACCTTTACAGGAAGGCTAATTACGTTGAGATCAACAATGACCTTGCTGATGTTGACTGGTCTGAGCTACAGCACGGGTCGGTGGATGACGCGGTTTCCTTATTTTACAAAAATATTAATAGTGTTATAACCAATCATGTGCCCCAAACTCAAGTGGATGGGTCTAGTAATCATCCTATGTGGTATACTAAAGCTCTTATCAATATAAATAAGGAAAAAAATAAGGTGCATGCTCGTTGGAAGCGCTATAAAAATCCGCGAGACTATGACGAATTTGCCTTTTTACGAAATAGATTTAAAAGAGTAGAAGCATTATGTTATCGAGAATATATTACTCGCACTCAAGATGCAATCAAATCCAATCCTAAGCTTCTATGGAGTTACGTTAAAGCTAAGCGTAAGTCCACCACTAGCTACCCCAGTACTATGACTTATAAAAATACAAAACTCAATTGTAGGATGGAAATATTAGGTTCTTTTAATAGTTTTTTTCATGACATGTTTATAAAACCTGCAAATAATTATCCCAACGTATCTTATTTGCCTGCCTCCTGCTCTGAAGTTGTTAGTAATTTAGAACTATCTGAAGAGCATGTTATGAAGGTTTTGAGAAACCTAGACTGTAAAAAGGGTGCAGGTAGTGATAAGATACCTCCATTTTTTATAGTAAAATGTGCAAAATATATATATAAGCCTATCACCACCATATTCAACCGCTCCATTAGAGAAGGTGCCTTTCCAACTATTTGGAAGCAAGCACACATTGTACCCCTGCACAAAAAAGGATCTAAAGTAAATGTAGAGAATTATAGGCCTATTTCCATACTTAACGTACTAAGTAAGTTATTTGAGAGGATGATTTATGATACCATTTACCCGATTATAAGTCGCGGCATACCTGTCGAACAACATGGGTTTGTCAAAGGCCGATCGACAGTAACAAACCTATCGCTGTTCATCAGCGAAGTACTGAATGGCATGGAATCACGTGCTCAGGTTGACGTGATCTACACTGATTTTGAGAAAGCTTTCGATCGTGTGGATCACGTCATTCTTCTGCGTAAGCTCCAGGAACTCGGCATACAGGGTGATTTATTGCGCTGGGTAAAATCATACGTTACCAACAGACAGCAGGCTGTAGTAATAGGAGGAGCCCGTTCTGATTTCGTAGATATACCGTCAGGCGTTCCCCAGGGTTCTCTGCTCGGACCTCTTTTCTACTTGGCTTATTTGTACGATATTGGATCCTGCTTCAGGCATGCAAACTTTCTATTATTCGCCGACGATAAAAAAGTGTATTATAACATTAGAACTTCTGATGACTGTAAATTATTGCAAGAAGATTTAGACCGGCTTTCACTTTATTACAAAAACAACCGAATAAGCGTAAATGTAAATAAATGTAAGCATGGTTCCTATACTCGAAAAAACATGCCCATTTCGTATTCATACAGTCTTAACGACAGTAAGATAGAAAAAGCACAAAGTGTACGTGACTTAGGGGTACTCCTAGACCATAAACTTACATTAAGTAGCCACATCGAAGGCGCCATCGACAAAGCTTATAAAAGTTTGGGATTTATCCTGCGTGTATCTAAGCCTTTCACTAGTATAGCTTGCATCAAAGTGCTATACTACGCGTACGTACGGAGTACCCTCGAATATTGCAGTCCAGTCTGGAACCCTCAATATGTGACCTACGACAACGCTATCGAGTCCTTACAAAGAAAGTTTGTCAAACACTTAAATTATCGTAAAAGATTGGTTATTGATAATTATGCTGAATCTTGCCAGGAGCACAAATTAATGTCACTCAGAAACAGAAGAATTCTACATGAAATGGCTCTGTTTCATGATATCTGTTCTGGTAAATTAGACAGTTCGTGTCTTGTATCTAAAACGTTGGCCCTGCGAGCTCCAAATAAGCGCACAAGACACACACAACTTTTTCATGTGCCTTTTCATCGCACCAACTACTCGGCCAATAGCATCACTAGCAGACTTCCTCGGACTTATAATAAAATGTTCAACGACATAGATCCATTTAATACTACTAAAAACGCATTCAAAGCAAGGGTATCCCGTCAACTGTCTCAACAGACACCGCTTGACAGACCGATAAATAGCTAGGAAATAGGATGGATGTATAGATAACTCTTTATTGTTATAGATACTGAATTCCAATTACTAAACCTAGAAAACTTAACTTTTATAAACATTAACATTAACATTTTAACATCAGTCTTAAAATTATTCGTATAAAAACTGCCGCCATGTAACCCTTGCGTGTAAACTCACTGTGTAAACAGTTTGTAGTCATTATTAGTTTTTATTTTTCTGAGCGGGTTCAACTGCACTTTAGTTAACTACCTTCTTTTTTGTTGCAATTTCCAAATGACCGGATAATTAACACTTTAAAACATAACATAACACTGTAAAAAACATCCTACACCACACACACTAGGTACACTATACACACATAAACACACACACACACACTTCAAATGCGATCAAGCAAACATTGTAGCTCAAGAGGCACTTTTTTCATTAATTTATATTCTAAAAAATGTTAATATTCACTTTTTTCTTGCAAACTATTTCTTGTTAGTATTTTTTCGTGTAAATATTTAATTTAAATATATATATAAGTAGATAAGTAAGTATGTTAAAGTTAACAGGCGAGCTACTTTGCCGCGTCCTTATAAGTTTAGTATTATATAATGTAGATTCAATTTGGTTTAAGTCCAGCACTATGTTAATTAGTTTATAATATACGGTAATGTAACTGTGAATCTAAGTATTAATAAATAAATAAATAAATAAATAAATGTGTGATTAAAAATTTGTAACAATGATATCTTGTTTCAGAACTTCTTATTTTTTGAAGTAGGTAGCTATGTAGTTCTTTTAGCACACAAGATGGTTGGTCTCAATGAAGAGATACTAAATCATGGAAGGAATGCTAATAGCAGAAAGTGTCAGGTGTTTACCCGTCTCCTTTCTTCCTTATGTAGTTCTACCTATGTGTGAATGGATCAACAAATAATATTAGAGAGCTTTGACAGAGGCATACAAAATAAGTAGAAGGTAAAAAAAAAATCATTTTATTTACTTAGGTATTAAAAATATTCTAATAATCACATTTAACTGTAGAACTTATACACATATTCTAATAATCACAATAAACTGTAGAACAAATAAAAATATTCTAATAATCACAATATACTGTAGAGCTTAGAATATTCTATTAAGAGCGATCGTACGCGAGTAAGGAAAAAAATCGTAGGTACTCATTCCAGAGAAGAGACAAAAATCGTGCATATATTTTTGTTTTATCTAACTTAACGGTGTTTCATTATTAGCTGCACCTCAAACTTTTTTTACTTTGCTTTTTAATTCAGTGCTGGTTCTTAATTTTAACAGCCCCCAAAACGTTTATCACGCTGTTATGACAGTAATTACCTATACCTTAAAAGGTTTTACTATTGAGTTTGTTGCGTTTCTTTGTTTTTATTTGATACTTGATTGATGGAGCTGAGCACTCGGTAAATAGTGATGAATAAAGCATTTGTTTAGAGGTTTTTGGTTCGTCATAGTACGGACTTTCAATATATTTAAGAAACGGTAAATCCACGTGTGATTTAGGTGTTACGATCGCTCGATTGTTTATTGGTAAAACGGGCAAAAAACCGTAGGAATACGATTTAACAAGTACATCTGGCAACACTGACCGCAGCAAACTAGCAGACAAACCTCAAGCAAACAGCAAACCATAGCTCACAGACAAGATTTGACATTGACGTAAAGACAGAAAGACTTAGCTTCCGGTATTGATCCAAACCTTTCATAATATACCAATAGTGAGTGAGTGTGAGTAATCGTCACATCCGCTCGTGTTCGCTAATGAGACGTCAATTACGGATGGACGCGGCAAATTATTTTGCGACTGCAAGCTACTATCACTGACGATCAACGACAGTTCTATACATTGAAAAAAATCTGAGGATAAAATGGAAAACAAAAAGCAAGAGGAAGCAATAGATGTGAACTGTAATTAGTTCACCAATAGAGTAGATGATAAAAAAGACTCAAATTTTGCAGCTCTAATGAGGGAGTGTTTGAAAGTTATAGGAAATCTTAGGAGTAGGTAAGAACAATTGAGATTATTTTTCTTCTTGTGTTCTTTTACTCCTCTAAAGTTCTTACCTGTGTGTATACGCTAGAGTAACTACTTCTAGTATCTTTATAACTTACTGACAATGGTACCTACTTATTAACAGTCATTATTACGAATTATATTTTCAGTGCGTGCTGCTGAATTGGAAATTGAAATAGAAGCGCTTTATCATGGCATTCTGTATGAAATAGCTACAAGCAGCACCGAAACAGAATAGATGTTTGTTAGAGTAGTAAAGTTGATTATAGCAAGTGATCTCTAGTATTAGTGAGTCTTTGTTTTCTAGGTTTTCGAATTCAATAATAAAACATAAGCAAATAAAAGAAAAAATGTTTTTGTTCTAAAAGTAGGTACACACCTCAAGCTATAAATTTCCAGTATAAGCTGAACTCGCATTGTGCACTAAATTAAGGTGTACGGATTGCAGTACAGTTCAGTGGAACAGAGTGAGTGTTCGGATCTCGATATTTAGTGCGTAGTTCATATATATCGATAAGGAGAACTCTTCATTTAATAAAGTCTAGTCTTCTTCTTTTTAGCGTATCAAGAGTTCTACGTTTCTATTCATAGTAAGTTGGACAGGTGTATAACCACAACAATGGCATCAGGCGAGGCGGCCATTAGGTCCTCCATCGTGCAGGTGTTCGGGCATAAAGGGCCCATTAGCAAGTCTAGTCTATGGTTGCCACAGGTTTTACGATCGATGCATGGCAAGGCCAGAAAAATAAAAACGTTTTCAAATTCTAATTCAAATTCGTTTATTACTTCAGAAATAACATAACAGTTTACAAAAACCAAAGCGTTATTACTAGTACATAAAACAATATTATACAATATAATAATAATAATTAAAGTTAAAAGCACACAACAGAAAAAACAAGTAAGTTTTATAAAAAAATAACTAAGTACATACTAAATAATGATAACAGAGCATGACAATGGAATAATGGTTTAGAATAATTAGTCCTAATTTAATCCCTCGCAGTATTCTAGGCATATTTGCGCCAACTTCGGTATAAGATCCGCAAATACATCGGCTTCAGGATACAACTTGAGCAGTGTGTTAAGTTGGCGCTGCGCACGGCAGATAGGCGAGTTTTGACGTGACACAGTGTGCGCAGGGCTCGGCTCGAACAGCAGGACTCTCCCGGGACGAAATCTAGAGCGTTGCTCAGGCACGCACAGCCAACTTGCCTCGCTAACCAAATCAGGGCAGTCAACCACACCACGCAATAGATGACACACGGTCATAATTTGGTCATTTAGTCTACGCGTTTCAAGAGAGTTGAAACCTAGTGTACCCTGTAGATATTTCATAGGATACATGAATGGATAATAATTATAACTTTTCTTAATCATAAAGCGAAGGAACCGCTTTTGAACCTTCTCAAGCATAAGAGAATATGTAGATTCGTGTGGATTCCAAACGCACGAACCTTATTCAATCTTTGTTCTCACTAATATATCAGTTTTATTGCACCCTAATTATTAAACTCCCGACTATTACGAGTAACGAACCCCAACCGTTTGAAACAATCAGCCGTGAGCTTTCGCATATGCTCATGGAAGTAAAACTTATGGTCATATATAACTCCAAGGTCCTTTACCGCCAGGCGTCTAGCCAGTAGTTGGCCATTCATTGTGTACTGCGCGGTAATTTCTCGAGTTGTTCTAGTGAAGCTCATAACCTGACATTTATTAATGTTTAAGTAAAGCTGATTCTTTTCGCTCCATTGGAGTATAGCATTAAGGGCTTCTTGGATTTTAGTACACTCCTCTAATGACTGCACACCTCTAAATATTTTTAGGTCATCGGCATAGAACAAACAATTACTGTAATGAAGACATTCCGGTAGATCATTAACCATAATAGTAAATAACAGTGGTCCTAGCGACGATCCCTGGCTGACCCCTGAGCGTGTGTGATATGGTTCAGAATCGTAGCAACCAAGTCTAACAAACTGGCTACGGTCTCGCATATAGTCAGAGAACAATTTAGTCAGTTTAGGTTAGGCCCTATCGTCTTAAGTTTCTCGAGAAGCACATCATTGTTAACTTGGTCAAAAGCTTTCATGAAGTCGAGATATCTAACGTCTGCTTGGATGTATTCTTCAAGTTTTAGGGAGATATTGTCAACCAGAGAAAGTAGATTCGTGTTAATAGAACGCTTCCGTTTGTATGCATGTTGATTATTACTAAGATATGGTTCCACCTGTGTATATATTTTTGAATGGATAATGCTTTCAAATACCTTTCCGAAACAAGATAAACAGCTATAATTGGTCTATAAAACTTTTTAGTCTGTGTTGTTTGCTTGCTGGTGTCGAGCAAGGGAGAGCGTTGCTTGCTAAACAGGTTTCTTTGAAATGTTATGTTTTTTCTCCCTTTGCTGGTGTGGGTGGTGGGTGGGAGGGTTCTGTGTTGTCTGTGCTGTGTTGTGTTGAAAACTTGAGAAAATAGTGTAAACTGATTGATAGCTTGCGTTTTGTTATTTGCGACTGGCGAAATTCGAATATATGACTCATTTCGATTAGGTAGTCCAAGTGAATATTCAATAATGTCTAGAAATATTGTTTTTGAAGGATGGCTAACAAAATCGCCACCAACAAAGCGTATCTGGCGCACAGTAAGTACTTTACTTTCGGAGTTTTGTATTGTCTTTGTTGATAAGATTTGTGAATGTATCACCCAGTCCACGTTATCTGAGTCCAAATTCACGGTCTAATAAAGAGATTGATGATAATTCTATTGCTGGCCATAAAGTTTAAAAGTGTGTGCAAACGTGGTTTTATCTTTGCTCATTAGAAATGGCGGAGAAGGTGGTTTGCCTTGCGGCAGTCGGGCGACTTTCCTGGACAATATTTCTTAGACTACTACGCGGACCGGAACTGCAGGCGGCTCAAGGGCACTATCAATTTGGATTTATGTGAACAAGTAAGTAACAGCTGTATTCAAATCACATTTTCTAGACTTGAAGTGTGCTACATTGATTAATGTTTTGGTAGCCAAGTTTGCAGTATTCGATGTGATTGAGATGCAAGATTTGAGAAGAGTTGCATGATTAATCTTAAAAAAATTACTCATAATATTACTAAACTCAAGTGGACCCTGAGCTATGCCACCCTTGCACTCCAGGATTGGTTTACTATTACTTAAACCAGTTGTTGCTTGTATTTTTTCTTGCCTGTTATTGGTAAGTAGTTATCTAAACACTTTGTGATCTGTTCTGTGTTTCTTTGTGTGTGTCAAATAAATATATTCTATTCTATTCTACACTAAACTAAACCGTTCTAAGAGGCCCGATTTGACGTTGTCAAAATATAGAGAGTGGAGATGGAAACTAGAGTAGAAAAAAAATCATTTGCTAGGAAAACTGATTCTTGAGACATTTTGATTAGGTAATTGTATTTTGTAATTAGTTAGTAGTGCTATCGTTTCGTTTAACGTAGGTTAAATTCATATTGAACTAGTTTGGCTATATATACATAATTTGTATTGTTTTTCATTCAAGAAAATATTGAAGATAAGTAGATTAGATTAGAAAATTCTTTATTGCACTTATAAAATAATGATGAAAACCCCTCATTGTGTGTGCATCAATCAACATCTATAATCAATTCTTTTGTATAAAACCTTATATAAATAAAAATACGGTTCTGTTTTATAAATCTAAAGTTTACTAAATGTTGCGAATTTTTGTAATAATCGATTTTGTTTGGTTCTGACGTGGTTCAATTCAGTTCAGTTCTTGTTTGTGGCTTCTGTGACTACGGAGTGCCACAATTCCGCCAATGTCATAATATTTTCATAAACTTACTAGGAGATAGTGTACCGTATTTTGAATTTAGAAAAACCCTTGATGATGAAACAAAAGGGACAACACAACAAATAAAACAGCACAATGTTAGTTGTTAGTACTATTATAGATAATGGGTTAGTGAGCTAGTAAGTAATGTATGCATTTACAACATAATGTTGTTATTATTTCTAAATTTACAGAAAACATAATGGTTGATACACATTTAAAGGAGGTAGGACGAGGGATTTCCGGAGGAAGGATTTCATAGAGGGAATGCCGCAATTTGCAGACAGCTTTTAGAATTAGAAAATATAATAGAGGTGTTCAATTGATGGGATTTATAGGAGCGGATAGCTTCTAGAAGCGCAAAAGCTTCATCAGAAAACACTGATGAGGAGGAGGGACATTTAAAACTAAAGGAGATTTTGGTGAATGTAATCCACGTAGCTGCTCCCAAGACACTGTCTGTAGATAGTTTTGAAGCATAAGTGAAGGTGGAGTGCCATCCATTAGCTTAAGCATCCAGGTTTTCATAAAATTTTTCACGAGTACTGGATAATTCCTTAACTCCTCTACCAAAGGGCAGGAAGATAAAGTAGATGAGTTGGGAACTGAATTACTGAGTTCGGAAGTTAGAAAAATTGTTTGAAACCACAGTGAAGACAGGGGATTTTATAAGGATTGCAATCATCAAATAAGTTGAGTAGGCGGGACAATTTTGGAAGATGTGGGTGATTACAGTTTTGTGCTAATTTGAAAAAGAACCTATCAGATAGGCACTGTCTACGCAAATACAATGGAGGCTCACCACACTCAACCTGCATAGCATTGATGGGGGATGGCTTCATAGTTCCAAGAAGTATATGCAAACATTTTGAATGAATTTTGTTTAACTTGTCTAAACCAGATTAATTACAAAGATTCAAAAGGAATGTTCCATAATCAAACTGACTCCAAATTATGGTGTTGTATTGAGTTTTTGAGAATAGGGAACCAACATACATACATACATACAACGCTGATTTGCTCAAGTTGATTTAGAGATCTCGCTTCGCTTGATCAATAATGTGGGACGCCTGTCATTTTTTAGTCCAATGTAACACCTAAAAATTCGGCACTATTCGCATGCATATTGACACATACTCGCGCACACAAACACACACATACACACACAAATCACACAACCAACATATTCCCACACTCACACATACATTCACTGATCATTCCATTATGAAGCATAGTCCGGAGGGAGGTATAGGTATGCCATCATACAGGTAAATCCTAGTTTGGGTACCTATGTTGTTGAATAAATAATTTATTATTTATTTCACTATTGGTTGAATGGCCTCTGTGGCTAGTTGGTGCCACAATTATGCCAATGTCAAGTCGACAGGTATAAAACGGTAAAACGATGGAGTTCCGAGTATTGAAATGGTTGGCCAGTGTTTACAGAGGGAGACTCAACCTGAATTTTGACTGCAAGGTGATTTATTATACCTAAAAGCAAACAACACAATTGACATACACAACACAAATCAAATATATACACAACACAAATACAGCACATAAAAACATAGAATTAGTAGGTCTACATATTTACAATTTAATTTTATTTACATTAATATATTTACATAGAAGCGCAATGAAAGGGGAGAACACTAGGGATAATATAGTTTTGGAAGAGAAAGGACGAGGGATTTCAGGAGGAAAGACATCATACAGAGATGGCCGCAGCCTAGAGCATGAGAAAAGTATATGCTCTACATTACCTTCATCCAAATTATTTATTTATTATTATTATTATTGTACTGAGGGATAACCTCCTGGTCAATGAATAATTGAATAGATGGGGAAATTCTTTTTCTAGAAAATATTACAATGCTACATTTGGGAGCAGAAATAGATAAGCAATGGAAGTGGTTAAAAACGATCGTAACAATCTTAAGTTTACTAAATGTTTACATTTTTTGTATTAATCGATTTTATTTGCATCCCAAGTTGTTAAAACGATCGCAACTCTAAGGCATTAAACCCAATGATACAACATTTGAAAGCGTGTGATATCATAATTTTTTATTGAATTTTTGAATTGAATTTGACTGCCTCCGTGGCGCAGTGCCGGCTGAGACGCAGGAGGTAGCGGGTCGATTCCCGTCGCGGAACAAATGTTTGCATGATCTACAGATATTTGTGCTGGTGTGTCTGGGTGTTTTTCTATGTATTATAAGTATGTATTTACAAAAAATAGTATATAAGTATTCTATCAGTTATCTGGTTCCCATAGTATAAGCTCTGCTTAGTTTGGGGCTAGATAGCGCTGTGTGAAATGTTCAGCGATATATTTTTTTTAATTTATTTTATAATAATTTTGGCATTACTTATGGTTTTATCAACCATAAGTAATGCCAAAATTATTTCGATATATTCGATTTCTTGTGTAGACGTTTGTTCAAAGTTATCACGACGAGAAAAATGATAGACGTCAAATCGGGCTTGTAATAACGGCGCAAGTTTAGATTGTTGAACTGTCAACTGCCTTATTGCCGACTTTAACTTTTTTTTAGTAGCAATATTATTGTAGACTTTCCTGTTCATTCGTAGTTTTCCTGTCTTCTCGCACTAATGTGTGACACAGTTTATTATTATTTTTCCTTCTGTTAAATATTTTAAAGTATTCTTTGTATATAATTTACAATACATATTTAAATGTTATACATTGAAAGCCAATCAACTTGGCATGTATTTGTAAAAATAAAGTTTTTAATACTTGTGTACTGTGGCAAGGTGGATGCAGGTCTCCATATGGAACGCAGTGGCAACGGATCTTTAGATCCAAAGCTGCGTGGCTCAGTTTTTACTATCCAGACTCAGTCGAGGACTTATCACCTGGAAGCTGACTGTGAGGCAGAAATGGCGAAATGGGTAGATGCCATCTGCCGAGTTTGTGGACTGCGAGCCACAGATGAATCAGCCAATGAAATAGGTAAGTAAATTAAATTAGAAAATAATTTCAACCAAAATTCATAACAGAGACTGATTTTATCATGTTAATTTATCCAGGTGATCAATATTTGTCCTGAAAAAGTGTCAAACTTTTGGCACGTTTTTAAGGAGATACAAGTTTTAAATCCACTTTTAAATATTTTATTAAAGGCCCAAAATTACTATTCAGAATTATCAAATGGATCAGTGCTCAAGAGAATAAAGATTCAGTCAGCATAATAATATGGGACTGTGCTGGACACGTGTACTGTATGTCAGAGAAATTTAGGGAGGACTGCTGCCGTGTGTTTGGCCGAACTTGACGCCTTTTCGGAATTCTTGCCGGCAGAATCTCAAGCACGTGTAGAATTAGGAAGGGAGTCCTTTGCCCTTCAGTGGGATCAGATAGCCTAGTTCGATTAGATTAGTACTAGTAGAGTTCTTTGTAAGAGGGCACAACTGGGGAAGCGCCACCATACCTATTTCTGCCACCAAGCAACATTGCTGTGATTCGGTAAGTGTAGGAAAAGTATGGGTGCCAGTGAAACTAAAGGCACATGAGACTTTACACCTATATGCCTCAAGTTGATGGATGCAGGGCTATGCATCGTAGGGCATGCAATTGAACCCACAAGCTCCAACATCTCAGCTCGCTATTTGTACACTGCACAACGGAGGTGTTCAAAATCTAAAAAATAGTAACAAGAATTTAAAAAATGTGCAGATGCCTTTGCAAATTGAAGATTTTATCATGGATGATTTTATCATGGACGAGAACTACAACGGTGAGCTTCCGTGCCGGGGTACCTGACGCTGCATCGGTAATTAGATCACCCGAGGCCTCAGTTTCAAAAGAGAATTCGCGCCGTGGAGCGCATAACAACATGACGGTGTCATCTTTCGAGTAAGCGATATTCGAAGCGTCACCTAGCCTCTGTGATGCACCGCGTTCCGCTCAATCGCCTTGCCTTGCCGCCCGTGGAGCTGACCCGTGCCCTCCCCTCCCCCCCCCAACATTAGTTTCGCCTTAGTATTACTTTAATAGCGCATTAATTAATATATCTAATCATTATTAATGTGTTTTTTTGTTTAATTATTACATCATTAAATTATTTTCAGACACATATCAGAACACCCTGTCTGCAACATATCAGAATAGATCAGCAATGGCTTCGTTGAACGAGCATTATGGGAGTGTGGATGGCACGGGCCCATACATACCTATCTCAGAATGCATTACTGGGGTTAGAGCTCAGGTACTACCATTATATTACATGTATCATCATATCAACTAAAGAACGTCCACAACATAGGTCTCCCCCAAAGATTTCCAGAGCAACCGATCTTGTGAGGCTTGCACGCAATGACTCCCAGCAATCTTTATCAGGACTTCCTTCCATCTAGTGGGAGGCCGTCCTACGCTGCGCTTTGCAGTGAGTGGTCTCCGCTAGAGAACCTTTCTACCCCATATTTCATAACGCTAATATTATAAATTCGAAAGTTTGGATGTTTGTTTGTCACGTCGTAACGGCTTAACCGATTTCGATGACATTTGATATGTACTTAGATTATAACTAGGATTAACACATATGCCACTTTTTTGTTGACAAACAACGCGTGCGAAGCCGCTGGCGGAAGCTAGTGTATTATAAATTCGAAAGTGAGTTTGTTTGGTTATTTGTTTGTTATGCTTTTACGATGATCTGGATTGAGACATAGGCTACTTTTTATCAACAAACTATATAAGCGCGTGAAGCCGCTGGCGGCAGCTACTATGCATACATATATATATATATATATGTATACACTAACAAGCTTAAAAAGTAGACTATATCGCAATCTAGGTCGTAATCTAGGTCGTAATCTAGGTCGTAATCTATTTTTAAAACTAATTTAATTAAAATTGGTCCAGCTGTTTGGTCGTGAATTGTAACCAACAGACAGAGAGACATAGTTACTTTTGAATTTATAATATCATGAAATGCAATTATTGGCCTAAGAATTGGCTGAGATACTCTTTTCCCTCAAGTTCCGAGCCTCAGTTCATCTATAGTCCCAGAGTTATGTATTGCCAAATAATGTATGGCTTCGAGCAATAGCTACGAGCCCAGATGCAAATCGATGCAGTTCACTGCACTATCCAAACCAATTCTTACTCCATAATCCAAGGTACGTTGTTTTTTGTTGCCTTAATTAACGTCCTTATTTATAAACTTTCTTGCCACTGCCATACCACATATATGCTGATAATCTATCTGATATATACATAATTAAATATAAAAGTTTATAATACTATCAATGATCAAAACGACTCTACGTTTCTCCAATCCAATCTAATCATTGTTCAGGAATAGTGTAAAGACATATGTTTCTGAACGTTACCAAGTAAACAAATAAATAAACATGGTTGGACATTTCACACAGAGCTATCCAGCCCCAAACTAAGCAGAGCTAATATATATATAATAATATAAGTATTATATCAGTTATCTAATTCCCATAGTACAAGTTCAGCTTAGTTTGGGGCTAGTTAGCGCTGCGTGAAATGTCCACCTATATTTATTTATTATTAAATCCTACAGGACGAACAGCGGGCATTCACATTTGACCCAAAAAACATAGTGCGGAGCACCAGGACGCCATTTGACAGAGTAACCGACAGCAGAGCTCATCAGATGTATTTGAGTCAACCTCACATAAGGCTGAATAACGCTGATTTTTCTGAGAATGAGTCTAATCTAAGCGACGAAGAATGCAAATCGCTGAATACTAGTCAATCAAACATTAGTAAGTATAAATATTAAATAACACTGACCAATCACATACTAGATAGAGTATGACGTCACAATAAGATTCTTCGAGTCCCAAAGCTGCCAACTGATAAGTACAATGTATATGTTTGTTATTTCTTACCAGATAACGTCTTAATAGCTTCACCGAATGGCTTAAGAGGAAACGCAGGTAGCAAGAAATTTGTAAATAGGTTTTTAATAGATCTAATGCTGTCGCGCAAATCTATTGCTTCCTGAATAGAAAGCGATAGAGACAACTGCAGCACGGACTGATTATACCTATTTAAAAGAGACGAAATCACTATTTCGTATTTCCCTGTTTTCTCCACCAAAACAAAATAATTTTAATATTTTTTTCAAGTATAAAAATAAGAAAAGCTTTGGCTATGCCTCTATGTTTTCCTTTTATTTTTTATTATTATTTTTTATTTACCAAATTTGTTTGCTGGACGTCTGATAAGGGCTGTAAGACTGAGCAATTTTTGTGGTTTTAGAAGGTTACTAGTTCTTATAATTATTATATGAAGAAAAACAAAACATAGCATGACAGTGGTATTTATAGATTGTATGGTAAAAAAATATTTACTCTAGTGCCACTATCCAGGGGGGAAACAGGGGAGTACGTTTCTATGGAATTAACGCAGCCCGCTTAGCCTCTTATGTAATATTTTAATGAAGATTTGTATAATTTTTCAGGAGATTGGTCCGTTGCGAAATCGTTCACAAAGTTGGCAGTTATTGATCAAAAAAGAAATGGCGTTCCTGGAGATGGTATGTACTGAACTACTGAGACTGCAAGATCCACTGAAGTGGCAGGTGGGCGGGGCACATTGCTCGAAGAACTAATGGCCATTGGGGCAGAAAGGTTCTCGAGTGGAGACCACGCATTGGAATGCGCAGCGTAGGACGCTTTCCGGCTAAACGGCTAAACGGATCGTAAAGCAATTTTGCAAGGAGATAGATTATATCCTGGGAAACGACATAGGCTACTTTTTAGCCTTTTGCACAAAATGAGGGTAACGATTTATTGAAAAACCTCCAGTCGAAGCCGCGAGTGGGTCAGCCAGCACCAGTATATAAAACTAATGTTTGTATACAAGTTGCGGTATACAAACATTATATCATCTAATAATAATTAATTTAAAATGTCACTTTATATGTATAAACAATAATAATACAAAATAATAACATAGTTCTGTTAATTGCTATGTACTGCTTGTGAAATAAAATGTTCAATTTTTTTATCAACAGGGCCCCCAGTTCCCCCCAGACCTCCGAAAACATTTGCTATTGGCAAAGAAACAGTACAAAAAGAATTATATCAAGGTCCAAAAATACAAGAACCATTGGAAACACAAGAAAACGTCTCTGTAAGTATTTTTTTATACTTTTATTTAAAAATCTGCTATGTTTATATCTGTTATGTTTATAAATTATGAATTTTATCGATTTGCAAGTCATTTTGGTAGTATAATTATTTTTCATCACTACACATGCACATGCTATGAAAGTTGGTTATTGCTAACTCGAAATCTGCTGCGTAAATTTGTTTACGGCCCTAAGTAAATTTGAAATAGAACGAGGCTAATTGCCATAATAAATCATAATAAGCTACAATGAAATAGAATCTCAATGACAAATACTTATTTCTATTTCAATTTTTTTATACTACATGGAGATGGAACAAGCTTTTGCCCACCTGATGTTAAGTGGTAACCATCGCCTATAACAGATAATTATCTCGTATGCCATGCACGTTAGAAATGTGCCCTATGCACTGCCCTGCATCCATCAACTTAAAAATGAAAGAGACCATAGTTTAGTAGTAAAAAAAAGGGAACCCGGGAACACAAATTTTCTTTTCAGCAACAAACAGTTTTAAAAATATTTTATTAATTACCTCTCATTCGTAAGCGATCAATAGCAACCTCGATTAGTACTCGCTCGCTACATAGTATTTTTTATTGATACAGTGAAGAGATCTCCAAATCAATTTGGCCAAATCGGCGTTGTAAGTATGTATGTATGTTTGTTTGCCCGAGGATAACTTTCGAAGCGTTGATATGATCATCGTGAAATTTGATACGTAAGTAGGTAGTGTCTGGAATGTAAGGAGGTTGTTGAAATATTGGGCTTCAAGAGTCGTAAAAAAATGAGACTATTAGGTCAAATGGGACGTCTAATGAAAGGTCTTCATTAGTACATTTCTATCCCATTTTTATTTTTAGTTTAATCCTTATAGTTTTTGAGTTATTAGCCACAGTCAAAACATAAATTTGATGAAATTCGCAGGGTACTCTAGTGACCCCACAATGCTGGAATTTGGTATTTGTGTAGTTTTAATGACACAAATATAGGGAAAATTCCGAAATCCTGAATAACTGCAATTTAATCCGCTTAAGAGTAAGCAATTAACATGAAGTTACTGTTATTTGAAAGAAACTGTAGGTGAAGTTTTTAGTTGTGCATTTCGTGGCACTATTGTATTAGGTTTTATATAATATTTTGTTTTGGTTTTTGGGGTATTTGCGAGATCCCAGTTCGGGGCGAACAAGTCTATGGACGTTTTCATGTTTGCAGCCTCAATCTTTGCCGTGGATGCGTGTGCCACGGCGCATGTCGCACGGCGCGCCGGTGTCGCCAGGCCGCGCGCTGCTCACTCCGGCTGCCATGCGCTACACCGATGATGAAGAGGAATACTCACCTGGACACCAGGTATCTACACATTATACAACCTGTTTTGTTTATTTACTGAATACTTTCACACAAAACAGAATAATGCTAGGAGGACTAAATGTTAATAGCATTATCTACCAGTCATCCTGGTTGTGCTAAAAGAAGGTAAGGCGTGACACAGGAAAAAAGGTTTCAAAGCTAATTATAAAAACAAACTCTAAATGACTAATTATGAACATAATAGTAGTTTTATAGATTTTTTATAGAATTTAAAAATAACAAATACGACACTAATTTTAAACAAACAACTGGAATCGAATTAACTTATTTTAGTGGTGGGTTTAATACCGGTAGCTTGAATATTTATCCAGTAATCGATACATATTCAATTAACAATTTGTAACGTAAATCGGCGGCGCATTTGAGACGATGCCGCTTAATCAGTTTAACAGGCACATACTTACATGATAAATGAATATTATTTGTTTGCCTATTTTGTACAGACAATTTTATTTATATTTTAAGACTTGATATTAAGGTTGTTCGCAAATTTAAAATTTTCTATGGTAATAAATTTAAAAAAATATATATTTTTTATAACAATACTAGGCATATGCCCTACCCGTGTTTTCATTTAATGTATGTAAGTAATTCTTCGTCCGGCGGTCACATACTGTCGGAATTTCAAAGGCAGCAAATCCATACAAAAGATTAGCAAGCTGAAGTGGCAGTGGGTGGGGCACATAGCTCGAAAAATGACGGCCGTTGGGGCACAAAGGTTCTCGAGTGGAAACCACGCACTGGAAAGCGCAGCGTAGGACAGCCCCACACGAGGTGGAATGAATGCAAGTTGCACACGATCGCTAGGGAAAACTATGGGGGAGGCATATGCTCAGCAGTGGAAGTCCTTTGGCTGATATCATGATATCCATAAAAGCCCAAGGAATTCCTTCCGATTTTCATTACGAACTGACCATTTTGCTTGTCACTGCATAGTAACACGGCTCAGGGGCCAATCTCAATCTCTCAAGCATTATTAAAATAATATTACACTGACATGTTGTACCATGACTCTCTATTAGTAAGATTACTTTATTATTGTAAAGGCGAAGCGGTTTTGGTGACGTCTCTCACCATGAATCGTTCACTTAAAACATTATAGCTCAAATATAGAGTAAAATTATACTAAAAAGTAAGTAAATCGTGTTTATTTTCGCAATGTTTTATACTGAACGTGGTGTAATCACTAGAAAGCACTAAATATACAACATTACTAGGATTATAACGGTAATGTTTAAAAGTTTTGTGATTCAAATCGAAACTAATGTTGCTAGAAGCTTGAAACAAGTTCACAATATGATGCTTTTCTAAAAGATTGTGGTCGGTGCCCTGGCCTTCCTTTGGAAACTGTGTGGCTCCATAGTACCAACTATAGTTTTTTTTAAACCACCAGGAGATGGAACAAGCCTATGGTCCACCTGATCTTAAGTGAAAACCATCGCCTATAACAATATTTTGCACCTTAGAAACGTGCCCTACACACTGCCCTGCGTCCATCAACTTGAGAGATACAGTGTCTGTAATTTCACGGGCAACCATTCCCTTAAAACTGAAATACAGCAATGCTGCTTGGCGACAGAAATAAGTCATACTCATTTATTTAAACAGGGACACAATAGAACACTTGGTTACGTCAATAATTACATAGGCTTTATCTACCTAGTAGCTCATTGCACCATCATTCTGGAGGTGCTAGGAACAGATAAGCATTTCTTAATAGATATCTAAATACTGATCAATAAGTACTTAAGATTATAGCTGCTGTAAATAGGCATTGTCAAATTGGGCGATGCCGCCGAGGGAGGCCTAAAAAGCGCTGGAGCGACGACTCTTACAAAGTGACTGGCAGAATCTGGCTCTGGACCGTGATATGTGGAAGGAAGAGGGGGAGGCCTTTGCCCAGCAGTGGGACAGTACTGGGTGGTAAAAAAACTAATTTATATTCTAAATTGTAAGTATGGTGGTAGTACTTCCCCGGGCGAGTTTATCACAAGTAACTTACTGTTAATAATTATTTTATGATTCCGTTTTCAGTCAATGCAATACTCCAATCTACCCTCGCTGCCGCCGGCGGTGGACCGAGCCCTTAAGCCGCGCCATTCCAGCCACAGTATAGGACACTTAAACCACCTCATTGGACTGGTAAATTCACATACAATTTTTATTTGTTTACCCCTTTCGGCTGGCTGAAGTCTATTGACATTTGTCAAACCAATTTATTTTCTTTTAATGCCGTCTTGTCTGGCGTAGGATATTTTTTCTTCCGATTACGTTTTTTAATTATTCTTTCGTTTAGAACAGGGATTCCCAAAGTGATCGATATCGACTCCTCAGGGTCGAAATCGGTTTCCTAGGCGTCGGCATATTATTTTTTTATCTTTAGTTTGCGATTAGTATTTTTATGTAATTTGTATTAATAATTATTAATTACACTTGATATTTACTGAATTTTATGTCTATTTACTTTGTTAAATTTTGATGAGGGAATTATGTCAAGTTTACTCACTTTTAAATTGGTATTTTGTATCAATAGGAAAAAATGAGAAATAGGATTTTTAAAGTAATTTGGTCATACGGGTCTGATGTATGAGTTCATTTTGGAAAAGGGGTATCTTGTCCAAAATAGTTTGGGAATCCCTGATTTAGAATATGTTCATGATTAATATGTTCAAGGTCCATTTTAATTGTCATTTGTTATCACTTGATTATATTTATGTATATCGCTGATAAACAGTGTTTTTTTAATAATTTAGTCTTTCTATATAGAAATAGTTTTGGTATAGTTAATTTTTTGGTCAAGTTTTCCATGAGAATTAATAAAGTTCCTAATTTTTTCGATTTTTTTGCGATTCGGCTTTCGTGTTAGTATTATTTTATTGTATTGGAGTAAAACAAAATTTGGACAGCAGAAGTTGAATATGCTTTATGAAATTGTGAACTTTATTAATTTCCATGGCCTAGTTTCAGAGAATAAGTGATGAAAAATAATAATATCTGTTCACAGTCTGGTTTACATATACACGGTGATATGAAAGCGGACGCCCTTCAGTATTTAGACCTAGACCTTCACACATCAAAGCCTGTTCAGAAAACGGTGAGTTACTTTATTTAGTACTAGCTTTTTCCCGCGACTTCTTACGCGTTACACTACTAAATGTGTAGCTGCGACTTGACACTGCATTTTTATCCCTTGGCACCTGATTTATGGGATAAAAAGTAGCCTATATGTTAATCTACGTACCTACATATTACATTTCATCGAAATCGGTTCAGCGGTTACGACGGGATTGACTAACAAACAAACAAATAAATAAATAAACAAACATTCAAACACTCGCATTTATAATATTAGTGTAATTTAATTTATTTGTTTACGAGCTTCCGCCAGTGGCTTCGCACGCGTTGTTTGTCAACAAAAAGTGGCATATGTGTTAATCCAGGTTATAATCTACGTATATACCAAATTTCATAGAAATCGGTTCAGCCATTACGACGTCATTGAGTAACAAACAAGCAAACATCCAAACTTTCACATTTATATTAGTGTGATAAACAAGCAGCATTATTGCTGTTTAACTGTCTTGCACGGGCTTTGCACAAATTTTTATCAAAATAAAAAATGGTCAGGGATCAGGGCGATCAGGTATCCCTCAGGGATAATGTAGCTACCTATTAGTGAAATAATTTTCAGAATCAGATCAGTAGTTCCGGAGATTACCCCCTACATACAAACAAACAAATTTTATCTCGTTATGATATTGTCTTTAATAGGAGGAGTGTGAGACTTGGCATAGTTAAAGTTGATATAAAGAAGGAAAGGCGAATGAATGAATGAATGAAAATACTTTATTGTACATCACAAAAGAAACAAACATAAAAATACACAAAGCAACAAGTACAATGGGTGGTTTTATCACTTAGAAGCAATTTCTTCCAGACAACCTTTGGATGGAAAGGATTTTTGTAATATTACAATAATGGAGGGGGTGTAAACAATATACATAAGTAAATATACCTATATTGACAATAATAACATAACAAATACTTAAAAAAAATAAAACAAATATATCCGGTACATACATATCATACGATGACATATGAATGCTAAATTTAAGCTAAAAAAAGAATTACTGTCTATTTTCGACCACTGTGCACTGGCAAATAGTTAGTATAGATACGTCATAGATTTCAACAGCGACCGATCTTGTGCGGCCTACCCACAACGGCTCCCAGCAATCTTTATCAGGTCGTCTTTACATCTAGCTGGGGGCCGTCGTCCGCTGCGCTTTCCAGTGCTTGGTCTCCACGCAAACACTTTCACTGTATACCAACTTATATATTTTCAGTCGCTCGAAGTACCTCGTAAGATGGATATCGCTCACGGCAAGTCGCTATCCGCGGCAGAAGCGGACTCTGCCTACAAAACTGTAGACTTCCTGAAGACTGAGGCATTTAAAATCACGCGCAAGGATGCAGAAGCTTCCCGAAGCAATCATCATTAACACATTGACTGCTGGAAACACAGGTCTGTGTTTTTAAATGCAACGCCAATGCGGCATTACCCCCCTAGCGTGTAAG
This sequence comes from Philereme transversata, assembly GCA_963924445.1. Lineage (NCBI taxonomy): Eukaryota > Metazoa > Arthropoda > Insecta > Lepidoptera > Geometridae > Philereme > Philereme transversata. The sequence continues at coordinate 20,457,847 of OZ004348.1, read as the reverse complement.
GCCGCGCGTAAGGATTACGCGTGTCGAGTGTGCGAATTCTTACGTGACGAACGAAAACAGGATTTTTATAAGTGCAACGCGAGTCCGGCGACACAAGGCAAGCGTGCTCCATCTTCGATCACACCATAACTTACCTTCAGGTAAAACAAACCTTGTGTGCGATTTTGCACCGCGGAACCGTTGGTTAAATAAGAAAAAAACGTTCGCAGTCAAAGTGTTAACCAAGAAGTACATAATGCTAACTATAGTAAGTTCTACCCTATATTCTATGTAGCTTTGCTTTTGATTTAGCGATAAGCAACTGTCCGCAAAAGTTATGCGGACTGCAGAATTTATAACATTTTGAATTAAATAAACAACATAAAATACTATTTCAAGTAATTATGTGATTCTGGTAGGTGGTAAAAGTACTGCTTTAGCCCATCACAGACGTAGCTATAATATATAGCAATATAGATAGATAGATACATAGATAGATAGATATAGACATTTATTTCGACACAAGTAACAAACACACAGAAACTACGTACAGTGGATAAGTGAAGACAGACAATTAAATAAACACAATAAAATACAGACAATTTAAAAAACATTACTTAAGCAAAAAATAATAAATAGTACTAAAAATACGTATCCAGTCACTATTAGCCCTGTGCCGAAAAAGGGGAATGGCTCAGCATTATACTGAACAATAAACCTATTGCTCAGCGCTGGTTTACAGCCATTAAACCTGCATTGGCGCCACGGACGTCAGTCAAAAGTTAAAACTTAGCAGTGCCCTATTTGAAAAAGATAAGAAAATAAAAAAATAAAAGAATATTAGTAAAAGAATAATTACAAGTTGCCTGCCCACCCAATTGTACCTACCTATCTAAGATGTCGAGTAAAACACAGCTAATAATAAAGTTAATCATAAAAATAATACAAAAATAAAAAACAAGTAACAAGTACTCATAGGGTTCATGTTTGAAACGGAACATTTAAGACCTATGAAAAACAACATGTACGCAATAAATGCTTCACTTTGATTTGACCTTATACCGTGCTATACTGTGCTATAATGTATTCTAGCGTATTTCGCCTAAAATTTATTAATAAAAACAACAAAAAAACGAACTGAAAGCATTATTCTAATCTCAAAATTACATTTAACAGAAAATCAACCTGATATTTAAACAAACACAAAAGTAACAATGAAAAATGACAGGCTGACAAACGGACAGACAGATGATTCCTCGAGGAAAGTTGGAAGCAGAAAGAGAGCGGCGATTTTTTTTTTTTTTTTTCGAGTGGACTAATCTCGCTGTTGGCCTCTGAGGCCGTGACAGCTTAACCGAACTTTTGGCGAGCGCAGATGGCGCTCAGCCCAGTAAGTTTTTTAGGCAACTAGCGCAAGGGCACCACTTAGGTACGAACCTCGGCTTGGGCTGTTGCCGGGGTGGGGATAGGAGAGAAACGCCCGGGTACATGTCTGTACCTCGTATAGGCGGCGACTGAAGGGACTCGTCGACCTCGCTGGCGAGGTCGGTGTGTCTGTGAAGTGTTTGCTCTGTCTGAAATAGATGACTCACCTTCCGCATTAGCGGAGGTGATTTCGTCATCCGGGTCTCCGAGAACGTGTCTCGGACGACGGAGGATTAAAAGAGAGCGGCGACTGGTGCGCGCTGCTATTTATGCAATCCAGCGCCATGCGGGGAAGTGCTGCCTACAGTATATTATAGCAAGCTGAAACGATGTAATAATATATAGTTTGCCTTCACGATGGTCGGCCTAGTTTCTATGCTATGCAATTATATAAATTACAGTATAGCTTGGTGACGTCATAGAAATATAAATTATAGCTGCGTGTGTGGTCATTCGAAAATTGGTACAGAAGATATATCGCGCTATGCCTTGCTGTGATTCATATTGCTATATATTATAGCTACGTCTGTGATGGGCTTTACTGCTGGTAAAGCAAAAGCAGCGGCAGATAAAATATAGGCCTCGGCCGTAAATGGCCGCAAATGTATCTTGTAGTATTATAGCTGAATATATACGTTTAGGAAATATAAATCACAACGGATTAGCCTCATATTTTATTTGTAAGACTAGTGCGATACTATTATTAAACAAATTGCATTTTAGACGCTGGATTGGAAGGGATATAACTATCTTTCTGCGAACGATAGACAAGGGGTTTGCCTAATACCGCTACTTATAGTGACTTAAAAAACGAAGCGCTGGCGCACCGAAACTCAGTACCCCTATTTGTTTAGCGTTTTCGTGTCATTGTTTCCATTTGTCTAGATGTTTGTCGCAGAAACTAACATCAGTTTTATCTATTTTTTTTAACACCCCCGCGGCTTCGCTCACGTGGTTTGTTAATAATAAGTAGCCTATGTCTCAATCGTGGTCATAATCTAACCAAATTTAATCGAAATCAGTCCAGCCAGACATGAAAACGTAACAAACTGACAGAGACAGAGTTACTTTCGAATTAAGAATATTGTATTAGATGTATTACTTATTAATTTACACTTTTCCGCTCACTATAAATAATAATTTTTCAAACTTTCGCGGTCACTGTACATAATTACTGATTAAAACGGTTATTTATCGCCTATGTTCCTTTTTTATTTGTTGCAACACATTCGAAACGTCGGGATAACAAATAAAAATAAAAAACACGGACAGACGGACATGAGAGTGATCTTATAAGGGTTCCTTTTTTTACCTTTTGAGGTACGGAACCCTAAAAAGGTACATACGCGGGGGTATTTATCGGGTATTTGCGTAGTCCAAATGCCGGGCTTACAAATAAAAAGTAATACGCGGTAAATACCCATTTAATAACAATTAAATTGATTCGTCACTAAGCATTGAAATAATAAACCCATTTTAGAAATCACTCGTTCACTAATTCATTTCCCAATTAGCATTTGACTTGATAGTAATTGTGGGCACTTGATAAGACTCGTCAAACGTTGGTTATATCACTCGTTGTCCAATTCATTTTCCAATTCTTTATAGCATTTGAAGGGATTGTAATTTTAAGCACTTAATAAGACACGTCAAACGTTGGCTACTTGGTAATCTTCAAGGTACATAATAGGGAACAAAATGCATTTTTTACCATAATGCTGATCCTTGAACTCCACGTTCACAAATAATATTGTTCTAGCTGTTTCCTAAAAGCCGTAGGCTAATATGAAATGTATATTTTGGAAATATATTTAATATATTATTTCATTGTTTATGGTCCTGACATTTATTAAATAAATAACATAATTAATAATACTATTGAAGGAGAATGTAAAAAAAATCATTATTATTTCATAGATCACTTAGCTATCATCCACAGCCCGACTTCACCCACTGCTGGGTAAAGTCCTCCCCAAGTTTGTTCCATCCGCCACGATCCTGCGCTAGTCTCACCCATTGACGGCCCGCGACTCTAATGTCGTCCACCCATCTCGCTGCCGGACGTCCTACCCTCCACCTGTCATCACCACGTCTTACCAAGTGTCCCTCCCAATACCATTTGAGCTCCATAACTCTATATCCTTAGCTATCATTAATTACATACTATACTGTGTTCCTTGAATTTATTAAAACAGTAGATAAAAATGGAAAAGTGAAGAAATATTTATCCCCATGTATTCCAGTAGGGATAGTCTAGTGGGACAGGTGGAACACGGGAGTTTTAGTACATTCCTAATTCATAAAATAATCATTACAAGTTTTCCGTAAAAGACCATTCATATTTGTTAGTAAAAAGTAATTTTAAGTTGTGAACATACATATGTAACAGGAAATAAAAAGAACACTGCCATTGAAAATTAAACGCTAGCCAGATGTCCTATTTCCAAAACTTTAATGATTACATTAATATCTAAGATATATGCACACTAAGTTAATTGATATCTAAGAAAAGCTTTACTAAAAATCATTAAATTGCAAAATAAATTAAAATATTATAGAACTTTGTCATTTTTCTGAAAAAACGATAAAATTTATAATAGAGCAAACAATAAATGTTCAATGGGCGGGCTTATAGCTAAAAAGCGATCTATTTCTCACAACCTTGGAGGAAGAGAGATTTCGTACCTTAAAATATTTCTAGTTTAACCAGAAATTACTGGAGGTACCGCTGTGTGAGCGAATTAAAATGTATAATTATCATGGGCAATCAATGCAAGCATAGCAATAAATGTAAGCAGAATTCAAATCATTTAAAACTGCATTTGAGTTAATCAATAAAATGTGTTAGTATTGTTGAATAGTATTCAAGTATATTCATTGTCTTTCAATTTCTTTTTGAATTGTCTTTGCAAATCAGGTATATGCAAAGACAATTCAAAAAGAAATTCCAACATACTATGAATAGAAACGTAGAACTCTTGACACGCTAAGAAGAAGTATATTCATTTTAAATATCTGTTAAAAATTCTAGTATAAATTATTTGTATTCCCCAAATGTATCCATGATTGTTTTTTGCTACATTCAAACAATATTATAACTCTTTTTAATATTAGTTTTATTGACTGTACATAACTTTAGTTTGAATAAAATTATGGTAGTTCTTTATAAAATTGACTATCTACATATATGTTATTTTGTTACTTTATATCATTTAGTTACCATTAAGATAATGACAAGTTCTATTCAGTATTCTGAAACTTCAGTTGGCGTTAGTCAATTTTATATTAATTTTGCTACACCTTAAAATACTAATTGCAATTAGCATGTTACTAGATCAACTTAAAGTATTACGATTTAACACATGTTAATTATAATATTTTAGGAAGAATTTGGTATGAAGTCGTAAGATATAAGTGTTTAAATAATTGTAGGCGTCTAGTGCCACATTAAACGCACAACTAAATTCTAATAACGGACTGAAGTACACCAATTTATCTGGCCTCAAACTCATAGCTCAAACAGCGTAACAGGTTCAAAACTGAAGCTAAATTGCTAATAAATAAAAGCTGATTAGACAAGCGACGTCAGATAAGTTGTTCTTACTTATGTCTTATATAATATAATATGATATAATATAAAAATATATATAAAGTCGACATTACAATATATCTAATAGTACAATATTAAAATCATAAGGAGAACTTAGGCTATCATTTACGAGACCAATTTATCTGTGAAACTATGTTTGTCGAAATATTTACAATGTTACTACACAGGGTGTTTGATAATATACTGACGATATTCAAGTGACGGTATCTCAAAACATAAAAAAAAGACTTCTCGAATAAAAATACTACTATGTAGTTATATTATCAATTTTAAACAAAATCGACTAAGTTTAGGTGATTAATTCGATATCAAACTTACAGCCTACTCTTGCAATCGACATCCAAAAATAAAGGCCGATCTCTTTCGGAAAAGGCTGCGGGTTTTGGGTTAGAAAGGGACAACAACAAATATCTCGATACGTCATCAATACAGTATCTGTGGTTAGATGGCAAGCATTTATGCAATATCACAACATAAGTTTGATAAAGTGATTGTTTGCCAAAATAAATTTTACATTTCTATGGTAAACATTTCAGAAATTTATTTATTTTGCTCATCAAAATAACCCTTTTCATTTTCGTGCGCATATTATCAAACACCCTATTTTTTATTCTTGGAACACCGTGTTTTGTCATTTTGATCGTATTTGAAAGTTATAGACAACTTACGGTGTAACTATTCCAATGATAATGTTAACTATATAATATTTTATTAGTACCAGCTTCCTTACAACTTAAGACAGCTATATCAGGGTTTGAAGTTATTATGACAAAAGATACACAGATATTTTGGTGTCAAGATACACGGTATCCCTTAAGTCGATATTTTATTGTCGTGCAGGACACGTATTTCTGCCGCAAGCAGCATTGCTGTGTTTCGGTTTGAAGAGTTGTCGGTGAAATTACAGGCACATGAGGCTTTACACCTGTATGCCTCAAGTTGATGGATAAAGGGCAGTGCATTTCTAAAGTGCATGACCTACGAGGCAATTCTCTGTTATAGGCGATGGTTACCACTTAACATCTGGTGGGCCATATACTTGTTTCATCTCTATGTAGCTAAAAAAATAACGAACAATGACCCATTTATATCAATCTAAACATTTTAAATTGATAATTGGATTTTTACAAGATTTGAGCAAGAGTAATTATTTTTGTATTCGGTTTTCAGATGTCTTGCAAGGAAAGTTTATCATCTTTCTGATGACTTTTCTCTCTTCCCTTTCATTGTACATATAACGTTACCGCATACTTCTATATTCTATGGTAAAACACCCAGTTTGCGGCCCGTAACCAATAGCGACACTAGCCTTATTAGTCCTAGCATGTACATACATGCTTTTATTAGCTAACCCCAAAAATGATTTCTTGTGCAATTTCTTCCAAATTGTTATATTGTAAAAATAATCTATGAGCTGACAATTGTAAGGGCGGCAGAAATTTAACAGCCTTGGGAAATTTGTACTCTTGGAGGCTCGCTTCCAGAGATTTGCAATCTATACTAAAAATGCTAAGGTAGAAACACGGAGATTAAAAATGATTTACCAGATATGAAAATGTAAAAGTAGTTCGTCAGTAGAAAGATGGCGCTGTGTTCAACTGTATTCGCTGTATTAGCGTACTAGTGAATTTCTCTTAAAGTTATGGCTTGCGTTATAGTAGCTCTGAACGTTTTCTAGTAACTACCTTTGTGTTCATCTTAGCTTTCCACCCCGTATAAACAAGCTTTCATGTTCTGTCGTTTCCAATAATGATACTAATAATGTTGAAGACACGAGAAAAACCAATCCCTGAGAGGAACCTTTATGTATATATTTTAGTCGCCTGAATTTGTTGGTTTAATTTTAATAATCTCTTTATCAGAATTACTAATTATGCTTGTATTTTACTTTTAGGAAAGTTATAAGAACGCGCGGTTGCGAGTGAAACTACTAACCGCGCGGTACAAGATCAAACTAAACTACCGTAGCGCGCGGTAATGTAGACGATAAACACTATTTAGTTTGATCTTGTACCGCGCGGTTAGTAGTTCCGCGCGGTACCGCGCGTTCATATGAACTTAGCATTACTTGGCTTAACCTGTACCTATTGTTTACAAAAAAATATCGTACAAATATTTCAGTCTTTAAAAGTAGTTATTGTGTTTATATAATAATAGTAATTCATATGCATAGGGCCGTTTTTAATCTATGCCACTTTATTGCTTATTACGGTTGACGAAGATTAAAAAAACATTGATTTTGGCAGTAAAAATTATGGTCTAAAATAATTGGTTTTGGGGTCCCTGGGCCCGACCTTATAACGCGCATAAAAACTGCCCTATGTATTAAATTACTTATCACCTGTGCGTGTACCTTCAATATACAATGTTAGATTAAGTTAGAATTAAGATCACTACATTTTTGCATGTTTAAAAATTGATAATATTGACCAGAAATGTGTACATTTCTTTTTCTATAGACATATTATAGCGTATTATGCAAATAATATACATACACGCATACACAGGTATTATTATGTTATGTTAGGGAATAATTTTAAGTAGAAAGTATTTGCTTTTCATACAAAGAGCAGAGTTGCAAATATTGTGTATAAAGTACGTGAATTATTCACTTTAAAATAAATGTATTCGGAATCTTACTTTTGTTTTTTATTTACTAGCTTCCGCCAGCAGCTTCGCACGCATGCTTGTAAAAAAAAAGTTGCCTATATATATGCCTATACAGGTTATAATCTACGTACATACCAAATATCATTGAAATCGGTTCAGCCGTTACGACGTGAAAGAGTAACAAACATCCATACAAACTTTCGCATTCGACGACCTCTGTGGCGCAGTGGGCGAATAACTGGCTGAGACGCAGGAGGTTGCGGATTCGATTCCCACCGTGGAACAAATGTTTGAATGATCTACAGATATTGTTCCGGGACTGGATGTTTTTCTATATATTATAAGTATTTATTTACAAAACAAAGAGTATATAAGTATTATATCAGTTATCTGGTACCCTTAATACAAGCTCTGCTTAGTTTGGGGTTAAATAGCGCTGTGTGAAATGTCCACCAATATTTATTATAATTTATTTCGCATTTATAATATTAGTGGGCTATTAATACAATTACATCATCTCCATGATCTTTTATAGTAAAAATGTAATGAAAGTTAATTAATTTTGCCTTTTCTAGGATTCCGGACTAAAATGGTAAAAACTCTCACAGTTGATTATCAGCCGTTACTGAAGCTTTCGACTTGAAATTGTAAGTTATAAATAATACCTACTTATTAAAAAAGCCAATATGATGGTGGTCAAAATTTCAAAGGGAAGTTCAAATGAGGTACCATACCTTTGTCCAATAAGGCCGTCCAAATCTCTTCCTATTTTCAAAGTCAAGGTATACAACCTTTCGTTGTCTTGTAACTGCTAGTTAGTGTTTATGTTATTTATCCTCCATATGTAGTGTAGTTTATTTATATATTATTTTTATGTATTTAAGTTTATGTTTATAATCAATAGGTATATTTTATTTTATGGGTTCTGTTTATGTATGTTAAAGGTACTTTTACACCACTGTCTTTTGATTTTTGTTTATCCTGTCCATCCAAAGGTTGTCTGGATGAGATCGCTTTTAACGATAAGACCGTCCATTTTACCGTTATGTATTGTTTATTTCCTTTGTTACTGTATTTTTGTTTGGTGTGCAATAAGGAGTATTTCATTCATTCATATAAAATAGTTTAATTTTCAAATTGTATAACTACAGTTTTTATGTAGTATAGTTTTGGAATTATGATGAACAAGGCCAAGTACTCGCGCACCGAGGGTTACCTATATTTATGATTATTTAGCAGCGCCATCTAGTTATGTTACGCAGAAACTAAGTAAACCCATAAGCACAGGAGCCAACAAGAAAACTAGGTGTTTTTAGGTACGTATCCTAGGAAAAATACAGCAAGTGGAGCTTTGAAAGTAATAATCCTGTAACACACATCTTCAATAAGTAAGTAAAGTAATGTGTCGGTTCCAAATGCTTGCTGACATCTATAGTTAGTACTCAGAACTTTATTGAAATACCAAGCAGATCTTGCTTTTAGCGATAAGACCATCCATTGTACTTACCTTTATTTTTGTGTATTTCTTTGTATGTTTAATTTTGTCAGTTTTCTCTCAGTATTCTATCAGTTATCTGGTTCCCATAATACCTTCCACCACCGTACAAGCAGCCGTACCGAAAAGTACCACACATACCTGGTCGACATACCACTTTGCCGTACCAAACGATTTGCTTCAATTTTTCTTGTTAGCACAAGTAAGGAGTGGATCTCACTTCCGGCGTATGTTTTTCCGAACTGCCACTTCTTCACTAATCTAGTAGTCTTAATTCCAGAGTGAATAGGTTCTTTCTAGGCATGCGTGCTCCATCTTCGATCACACCTTCACTTACCATGAGGTGAGGTAGTGGTCAAGTGCTTGGCTTTCATCAATAAAAAAAAGCGTTGCTTAGTTTGGGGCTATACATAACGTGACCATTTATTTTTTATTAGAGCGGGACGCTTGCGGAATAAAATAAATAAAATAATTTTTTATTAGGTATTTATTAAAAAGAAAATGATATGAAAACAATATATTATGTATATTAATCTGAAATTAAAACATTATATTGCAGTTGAAGCCGTATCTGTTTTTTATTTGTCGGTAGAGCAAATTAGGCTTTTTAATTAGTTAATAGTTAAAAATTGGTTTTTAAGTAGGAATTGAGCTTATGACATGATTTGTCAATGTTAGTCTTTGTAATTTAACTGGCTTTCAGAACTCACTTGGTCCCTTTGTAAAAGCGGGACATTTTTGCTCTGGTTGGGGACAACGGGACAGACAGCCTGAAAGCGGGACAAATGGTCACGTTACCTATACATTGCATAGGTGCCTTTGTAAATCTACCGATTCCTCCATGTTGATTCGGAGATCGATCCGCTCGATCCATTCACAGGTGTAAATCTTTGGCCTTTAATTTAGTCAATATAGCTCAGGGGAAAGAAAATGCCCAACCCACTTCGATCAGTTCAGGTGCTAAATTATCGATAGTCACGAAAGTTGACTTTAGGGCGCGGACTTACCTATACAGTTAGCTGGCTGTAGAATGTAGGCTGTCAGACTTCGGCTTCGCCACCCGGAAACTGGGTACCTGCTGTAGGCACGCGGCCCATCTATACTGAAGCGGCTATTATATTTTATGTTAAGGTGGTTTGATTTCTATAAGTACAAATAATTTATCTAGATAATTGAACAGTAGAAATTTCTAAACTTATGCGTATCGAATTAGTTAGGTTAGGGGTAAGTAAAGGGGAACGGCTGCCTTAATTTTCACGAAGTTTATCTAAAAACCCTCTCGCAAAATCAACTCTTAAATAAATAATAAATAAATAAATAAATATTACTGAACATTTCACACAACGCTATCTAGCCCCAAACTAAGCAGAGCTTATACTATGGGAACCATGCAGACAACTGATAGAATACTTATATACATTTTTTTTGTAAATACATACTTATATAGAGAAACAACCAGACTCGGAACAAATATCTGTAGATCATGCAAACATTTGTTCCGCGGCGGGAATCGAACCCGCTACCTCCTGCGTCTCAGCCGGCTATTCGCCCACTGCGCCACGGAGGTCGTCTATTTCACGGAGGTTAAATTTTCATATGAATGTCGATTCTGTAAATCTTTCTACGTCACCGTAACACACTATATGTCACCTACAGTGCCACCAAGTTATATAATCGGGTGATAACATTTGAACAGGTCTAGAGAAATTGGTTCAGAAGACACTAGTGAGCGATGCTGTCAACTACAGAGATAAGTTGGTCACAGAGAGTCACGATTAGTGGCACTTTTGTATCGAAGGCGCTTAGAAGTTCTTTTGTCTTACTGGCAGAGCAACCGAATTTACCAATCGTTACTTCTTTACGTACTTTTAGTTGGTATTCTTTGAAGAAACCATGCTCAAACGAAAACATAATATTATAATTTATAATTTTATTGTAAGACTATGATAGGTATGGTATCGAGATGAGCATATGGACGTTTGTTACAACAAAGTTATCACTCGCTTCTGCTACGATTTCGAGCTTAGTTATACGATCTGTTAGTTTATCGGTCGATAAGTTCGTTAAGTTAGCCGTACTTGTAGAGCTCAGAGGGCTTAGCCAAGTGACATTCGATTAGCGATGGCGCTAGTCGATAAGTCCGAAAATGTATGGGATTGCTATACACATGCTATGGAAATATCACGTGATCTATCGGTAACAAACCTATGTAGAAATCGAATGGATTCGAAGTGAATATAACTTGGCTAAGCCCTCAGATAAGTTGCCAAGTTGGGCGCTTTACAGGGTGCTTAAAAATATTTATCGTAACCAGAAAGGCGTTAATTCAACTATACTTAAGGAAATCTAATACGTACCCAAAGGGATCACCCGGGCTTAGCCTCGCTACTGCGTACGGTGCGCGAGAGCAGCAACACCATCCTGAACGTCACTGCCAATAAACTCGACTGTCCTCTGATGTGGAAGCTCACGCAGAGAACTAAATTAGTGATTAAGTACTAACTCCCCTAGATTTAATCTTTTTACTAATAAAATAGATCCATTGTTGTCTGATTAAATAAATAAATAATAATAACTAGTGGTTCGCCCCGAACTGAGATCTCGCGATTCTACCATAGAAACAAAAAAAAAAAAATTATTCGTAATCTTTGACTATCGAAATAGTGCCACGAAATAAAAACCAACTAACTTGACATATAGTTTTATTTTATTTTATTTATTTATTAATACTTAGATTCACAGTTACATTACCGTATATTATAAACCAATTAACATAGTGCTGGACTTAAACCAAATTGAATCTACATTATGTAATACTAAACTTATAAAGACGCGGCAAAATATAGTTTCATTCAAATTACAGGTAACGGGAGTTACTCTTTATTGGGGTACAAATTGCAGTTATTCTAGATTTCAGACTTTTGCCTATATTTGTGATACATAAGATACACGCATACCAAAATACAGCACTGTGGGGTCACTGGTGTACCCTGTGAATTTTGTCAAAGTTTAGTTTTTATTATGGCTAATAACTCAAAACTACAAAAACTTTACTGAAAGTAAAAATGGGGTCGAAATGTACTAATGAAGACCTAATAGTCTCATTTTCATTTTTTTTACCCCTCTCGAACCCCAATATCTCAACAACCCCCCCCCCAATTTTTAGCTCATTGAGTCACACCAAAATTGTGCCATCATTACCTACCTATATACCAAATTTCACGATGATCGGATAAACGCTTCGAAAGTTATCCTCGGACAAACAAACATACATACATACGTACAACGCCGATTTGCCCAAGTTGATTTGGAGATCTCGCTTCGCTCGATCAATAATAGTGAGAAATTTCATTTGTGTAGTCGATCACGTGAAAATAGCTCATTTTCTGCACCATGAAAAATATCTGCCACAAGTCCCTACCAGAGTTGAACATGGCAACCCTATTTTTATTTTATAAGAAGAGGCCATCTTTAGCATTATATAGCAAAACGCACTTCCAGAATCGTATTTATAGATTTAAGAGGTGGGTCTAATACCGGCTTGAATATTCATCCAGTAATCGATACATTTCCAATAAACAAATTTTAACACTTAAACATCAAGTCGGTGGCGCCTTTGCGACGATGCCGCTTAGTCAGTTTAACAGGTACCCTACTTACATGATGAATGAATATGATTTGTCTACTTATTTTATACAGGCTGTTTCATCGATATTTTTTTGGCCCTACTTATAGCTAATTATTGTTTATTTTTATGTCCTAAAGTAAATTCCTTTTAAGAAATTTGTTACTCTCGACCTTGAGAAATACATATTAAGAAGTTGAAACAAAATGTAGGTACTCGTACCTACCTAGTTCAATAAAAAAAAATACCTACAGCGCTTTCTCGGACAGCGGAATCTATAGATTGTTAGGTACACGTGTTACCTACGTGTGTGTTGTCTTGCAAACTAACAGACAAGTACTTTTTAAAACAGAGTTCGCGGTCTGCAATAAAGTGTCTTGTAAGATAAAGAATTCTTTTTTGGTAAATAATTTAGTGCAAAGGACGGTACCAAATAATTATAATTACTATCTTAATATTTGTTAATTAATTGAAACTTACGCGGATGAAACCGCGGGGCGCAGCTACACAATATTTAATAAGTCAACTTTTTCCAATTTACTTAAGATGAGTGTAATAATTCAGCTACAAAACGCAAATTCACGTCACATTTAAAATTACATTTAGATCCCTATTAATTCATTTATTATTATTAGAATTTTTTTAATTAAGAAACCAAGTGGAATATCCACATTGTACTAGTACCTAGTAGATTTTTTTTTTAATTATTATTTATCTTCTTAGGCAAAAACAACAATTGTATTCCTAGCTCAAGTTTTTCTATCATCCACGCCCTGTACTACCACAAGTTAGCAACTCAACCATTACATCATACATACTTAAAACTTAGCCACCAATAAAAATGACACCAATTTTATTATGGCGCTGTAATAGGTAGTACGGAACGAAAATATTACAGAATGGTCGGTGATGATGATGATGAGAATGGGTAAAAAAAATATACGCGGACGAAGTTGCTGACGGTCATCTAGTCATTCATAAAATATTGTGTTTGATGAATTACACAGAATTAAAGGGTAGCAGTTATATTCATTAATTCCCAATAAGTACAAGTCGCGGAAGTTTAGTAAAACATTAAGAAGTTTGCGACGGTTACCTAAATGTGGTGTTTTTTACATATTGTTCATTTTAAATGTTAGTTTGGGGCAGATAGCGTTGTGTGAAATGTCCAGCATTATTTATTATTACTATTTATGTCCTGCAATGAATCCATTCCTAGTACACATACCATCAAAGTTTGTGGGATACATAGTTTCTGTTTAAATCAAACACTTCGTTTAAGTAATAAACATTAACTGGGTTATTTATTATGCAAATCGTCATTTACAGTATGATAAGCTCCAACGTATAGGCAACCTACAATATCTCTCTTCATCTAATATGGAAATAAAAATAAAATAATAAATAAGTACACGCAAGTAGGTTTTAAATAACTACAAAATCTTATAAACAATATAAGATACTGTAGCAAGCGAAAAGTGCGGGAATGCGATATGCTGTCTCATATTGCTATCTCGCTTACACTACAGCAACTTCCATTACTCATGCTGATTATTTTATATTTCTAATAACTTGAAAAATATAATTACAATTTTAAAATTGATACGTCTGACATGAAGTTTACAATATTTAAAATAGATGCAATAAAAAGTAATCAGCTAATTTTGATTGATAAAGCCAAAACAATTGTTTAAAATTCAAATTCTGAATCGCGCAAACGAAGTGTTTTGGACAGTTAGCATATATACAAGTTCTTAACAGAGTATCTTGAGGAGTCCGTAGCTACTGCGGGAACCGGTAGTGATGGGTAGCCGGCGTAAATACTTACCCATCAATTGACTGATCATTACAAAATATGTATGATCTACATATGATTCAGGCTTTAAAATGACTATACCTGAGCCTCTTCGGTCTCAACCCCACGCAGTAGCTAATTTGGCTCTTCTTTTGGTGTTTTTTATGAATCTTTTAACACCAAGAGGTTTCTATCACATTCTTTAATAATTAACATGAAGGGCCAACGTTTTATTTTTTATAGAAATGTTAGAATTACCATCGGTAGAAATATAAAAAGTTTTAAGTTTTGCAAAGTAATTATAAGTTGTGATAAAATTAAATACAATAATATTGTTTATTTGCTACCTTGTTCATTCCTCTAGTTACTAGATAATGTTATAAAACCGGCCAAGTGCGAGTCGGATTTGTGCGCGATGGGTTCCCTTGCATTATCTATAAAAACGGCAAAAAAATCATCTCTGTTGTATGGGAGCCCCACTTAAATATTTATTTTATTCAATAGCACAATTTTATTTATTTGCCTTATTTGAGGTTGGTGCACATATTAATTATTTATTAAGCATTATTAAGCTTTATTGAAAATTGACAATATTCTATAGTAAAGAATTACAGCAAGTAAAAAAAAAGCAATAGAATGGTTTCATGCGTGTATTTTCTAACCGTGAAGAATACTAGAATGTAGGTGAACTTAATGCTAATTGCCATTTTCTGCCAGCTAACCTTAATATGTTGTTCATCGAGCGAAGTGAGATCTCCAAATCAACTTGGGCAAATCGGCGTTGTATGTATGTATCTATGTTTGTTTGTCCGAGGATAACTTACGAAGTGTTCACCCGATCATCATGAAATTTGGTATATAGTGATGGCACAATTTTGGTGTGACTCAATGAGCTAAAAATGTGTGGGGGTTGTAGAGATAGGGTTCAAGAGGGGTACAAAAAAACAAAATGGGACTGTCTGGTCAAGTGGCACGTCTAATAAAAGGTCTTTGTGAGTGCATTTTGACCCCGTTTTTATTTTTAGTTTAAACTTTGTAGTTTTTAAGTTATTAGCCATAATAAAACTGAACTTTGACAAAATTCACAGAGTACACCAGTGACCCCACAGTGCTGAAATTTGGTATGCGTGTAGCTTTAGTGACACAAATATAGGCAAAAGTCAAAATCCAGAATAACTACAATTTCTACCCCAAAAACGAGTGACCAATTTACATGAACTCCTGTTACCTGTAATTTGAATGAAACTGTAGGACAAGTAAAGTGGTTATAAATTTCGTGGCACTATTTGATAGGCAAAGATTACGAGTAATTTTTTTTTGTATATATTTATTTATTTTTACATAAATAAATAAATATTGCTGGACATTTCACACAGCGCTATCTAGCCCCAAACTAAGCAGAGCTTGTACTATGGGAACCAGATAACTGATAGAATACTTATATACTTTTTATATACATATATGATTCCCTTGTGCTAGGTATGTAGGGAACATATCATTATGCCAAATTTCAGCTTCACAGCACTATTAGTCTACGAATAAAGCGGCTGTAATTGATCGGATAGACAGACAGACGGGCAGACTGACACTATAAAAGTTCCTAGATCGAATACGGAACCCTAAAAATGGGCACAAAACAAAAACTTGAAGCACAAAACGTCCTCTTACATTGGGATTAGATGTCATCACCTGAGTGTACTCGCTTAGCCGCCGCGATCAATAATGCTGTGTTTGTGCCGGGAAAGTCAGACAAAAACACATTGAAGTACCACGAACGACACTCTAGTCTCGCCCATCCGCCGCTACAGAAGTAGAGAGGCCAGAATCGCCTAGTGAGAATAATCTTTTAATCTCTCTTTTTTTTAGTACAGAACTTCCGTTTCAAAAAAATAGTGACACTACCCTCTTTTAGATCTGCCCGTAAGGGTACTTTATCCAGGTGTTAGACTGAGGCAGAAGACTGAGTACTTTTTAAAACAATATATTTTACTTAACAAAACTGCCATATAAATTTCCAATATACATATGGAAGAACAGCTCTTTTCTGCACTCACAGTGGTGGTTTTACAGCAGAAGTTGTAGATTGACAGCGAGCATAGCGAAGAAGAAATCCGAATCAAGTTGAACAATTCCTCATTTTATAGATAGATAGAATAGATAGAAAACTCTTTATTGTACACCACACTAAAATTAAATAATATTTAAATCATGTAACACACGTGGTATGTAGTGTTGGTCTTCTTATTCTAGGGTGAAGGGAATAAAAGATCTGCACTGACATCCCGCATTGGGGTGTATTGTGCATTACCCCCTTCTAACCTGACCCCAGCCATCCTAACTCCTTGAAGTATCTAACGGAGGACCTTGGGTTGGTGGCAGCAGCTTTCCAGGGTCCCCGTGGATGTTGTTAATGTAGTAGCGGTGTTGGTGGAGGATGAGGATTCGATGACCCTTTGCAGACCCGTTCTCAGTCTGGCGTCGTTTGTGGCAGTGCAGTGAAGTATCACGTGCTCCACAGTCTCTTCCTCCCGAAGGCATCTGCGACAAAGTCCGCTGTCCGTGGCTCCAGTTTTCAGGAGCTGATGGTTAAGTTCGCAGTGTCCCGTGATGATTTCCACCATCATCTTTAGATCTTCGCGTTTCATCTTTAACAAGGTATTTGTTTTTCTGTTTTTTTTTGCCGAAGGCATTGTCTTTGTCTGCTTGCAGTCGGCTCTATGTTCCCAGTCTTTCTGGTGCTCCTTTTCGGAATTCGTCCTCAGTCTGTTTTTGATTTCCGCAGTTGGCGGATTGGAGATATTAATATCATTTGTGTTTGGTGTTAAATTGGCTTTTCTTGCTAGGGAGTCTGCCTTGTTGTTCTCTGGACAGGAACCGTGAGCTTTAGTCTATTTGATGGTTACACTGTTTTTCAGCCAATTTCTGTAGAGCAGCACTCCGCGACAGATTTGGATCGAGTGTCGGGTCGTCTGAGAGCATTAATAAGTGGTGTTGATCTTATTGCATAAGACTATATCTGCCACTGGCACGGATTACACGAAAACGTTATACGACGGTAGCTTTTAAAAGTGTTTGTCCGTTTTAGTATAACTTTAAAGGGCTGACCCAATTTGAACAGACAGCCAGCATCCGCCAAGTTGCTCGACCATAGTGAACACATCACGACTCGTCTCTGAAGAAGGCGGAAAACGTTCCCTAGATGGCGCTGCGTATTGGCCTCGTTATATTCAGAGCTTTTTGCAGACATTTACGGTTTGCCGGCTGCTGACTTTTGAAAAGAGACAACCTAGATATAGATAGATAGATAGTGAGTATGATGACTTATGAAAGTGGTATGGGGAATTAAATAAGTACGATAAAACCTACAAAATACAACGGAAAACGTAATCATCCGTTTTGCAAGCAAGGATAAAGAGAGAGATAAGGTACCTAAATGTTTGAATTAATTAAATTGGACAAAAATTTGCGCTATCAGAACTCTGTTTCGCAGGTTTTGTGTAATCAAGGAATCAAGGGACGGGATAAAAACAAAAATAGTAGTTTAGTGACGGTCGCCAGCGCCATCCTGTCTACTAGATAACTCAAATCTCCACCAACCCCCCCAACTGCGCTAGCAAATGGGGTCTAATGGCAATCTTCTTTGTGCCGATAATGGTTCTTTCTCAATATATAAACCCGCCATTAGACAGACTAGAGAGAGCACACGCGTGTAGCACACTAATTTTATTCTATTTTTGACATTTATCGGGTCGTTTGGAAGAAAAATAAATAGTGACGTGAAAAATGAACAGTGTTTTCTGTTTTTTTTTAATATTTTTATTTGAGCCTCAAATACAAAAACGTCAATAGTTTTTATGAGCTCGCCTATAGACATTGCAAAGAAAATGCTCACGAAAACTATTCGCGTTTGCCTATTTGACAACTCCTACTAAAGTCAATGACTCATTGGCTCAGTGAGTTGATGACGGTGAAAGTACTGAGAGTTTGACTTAATTTAAAGAAAATTGAACTGTAATTGAGGTGAATTGAATCACTCCTTTTTTTAATCTGTGTTGTACCAACATTAGCGGTTGGCGCTTGTCAATTACGCATCTTGACTGTTCATGAACGTGAAAAATATGAATTGAATTATATGTCGGAATATAGTTCTGTTTTTGAGAATTAATTGAGTCTCAAGTGAAGATTACTTGATAGTGTCGATTTAGTTATTTGAGCTTCGTCTCGTTTTGTCAAATCGATATTCAGATATCCACATTTGCTAGCGTAATTCAGGGTCAGTTCGTGGCTTGCGCGAACTATGCAGTGATCTGTGTGGGATGACCTTTCAGTGCATTTTTTCACTTATAGGTGTAAACTGAAATATATAGGCCCGGTTTTATATATGAAATCGTATTCCATCATATACTGAATTACCATCAGGCAAGATTAAGGAACGTGAGTCTATTATTTCGAAATAAGTTAGTTATTTGATTATTTTAAATCATTATCATTTTCAATAAAATGTTAAACTGGCGGCTTTTATAATTGTCTATCGGTTTAGGCTTTTCTTCACTGACCCATCTCAATAACACAGCCTGTATATGATCAAAGCACAGTATAAAGATAACCTTCAAAGTTGATTTCAAGTATAAAAAATAAGCAATTCAGCTGCTAGGTCGGCGTGTTTTTGACCTAGCAGAGGTCAAATCTACTCGTTACTTCGGAAAATGCCGAAAGGGCAAACATGAAAATGATATTTTCGTATAAATAATTGAATAAACAAATCACTTCATTACCAGCTCTGTTGGGCTTTAAATAAATACATTTATCTCTGTCGGCCTCCGACCAAAGCAAGTCCAGTAAGTTCCTGCCAGAAAAGACCGAAGTAGTAGACGGAGAACAAGAACGCCGGTAGGACTATAACTTGAAATTTTGAATATACCTGAGCTCTCTAATCTGACAGGCAGGGAAGCCTGGATCAAGCCCTGTTATCCAAGTCAATATTCTAAACTGACAGGCGTTCTTAATTATGTGACCCAAGCCTCCCACCAGCTCGCTGTGTTTCTCAGTTGACAGTTCTGTATAACCTATATTCTGGCAATAAATGATTATGATAAAAGTATAATGTAAATTATATAAATAAATAAGCGTTTATTTGAGATAAAAATTCGTGATTAATATAGGATCTTTACGTTTAAAATTTTATTAACTTTGGGTTGGTTGACGCCTATAACAACTGACCGAAAATAGCTGATAATCACATCGAATTTCGAATTATCTTACAATCTTTCTTATAGTAGATATATACCATTCATATATTCTTTTCTTATATTTATACCATACATTGCTCCCCTAAGTGAGGGCAATATCTTGCGGGTGAACTTATTCCGAATCAGACTGGATTTTCAGTGGTCGAATTGACGATGAAACACCTTGTCCATGGTGCGCGTAGCACTTCGTAGCATCTCGTAGAGGTCAGACGCGAGATTGTTTTCGATTTTGGTTTCGACGTGGCGTGATCTCGCTAAGTTTGTTATCTGGATTTTCAGTGGTCGAATTGACGATGAATCACCTTGTCCATGGTGCGCGTAGCACTTCGTAGCATCTCGTAGAGGTCAGACGCGAGATTGTTTTCGATTTTGGTTTTGACGTGGCGTGATCTCGCTAAGTTTGTGATCTGTATACTACGGAGATATATGTATATATATATATGTATATATATATATACATATTTTAATATATTATAGGCTTGCGTTTGACCTCTATCTCGCCTGATGGTAAGCGATGATGCAGTCTATGATGGTACACGCTTGCCTAGAAGAAACCTACTCACTCGCGACTTAAAGATACCCAGGTTGTATCAGAAAACACAGACTCTGGCAACGCGTTTCACTCTTTGGCGGTGCGCATAATAAATGTCGAAGACAACCGCTTTGTGCGAATGGGAGGTGTTTCATTATGTACTTTCAAAGTTTATTTTGAGTTTATTACTACCCAATAGTATAAAGATTATGAGGAGATATTCTTAAAAAATACACACTTTATAAAATAATAGCGTTCATACCAAAAAATCTAAAGTGGAATAATCTGTTAGGTTGCGGAAGTTATAAAAATAAAAATATAAATAAAATTAACATATTAAAAAATATAAATACTTTTATTATCTTACTATACGTAAAAGCGTCGTTTTTATATACGTACAACAAATATACTAGATTGTCAGACATATATAAATTGATACTATATTTTCTAGCTTTTTACATCGTACATCCTCTTACACTGATGCATCAGGCAAGCTGTGCTGCTCGCGAAACGCCATTGTACCATAACGTTTATTGTGACCCTAAAAACGCTCGCGTATCTCTCAAAATGTATTAAAAAATTTAGTTTAGGTCTGCAATTGAATCGCTATATGACGATGACGTCTGATGAATTCAACTGTCACCTGGTCGGTCAGTAATACACCAGGTGACAATGAAGGGCCGTGGCTAGTCTCACTTCTTTACGTAAAAATAGTTAACATTCTTTCTTATTATTATCTGTTTTTATGATTCTCCTGCAGTAGTAATAAATGTGCTTGCTAATTTGTTACTGCTTGCCGATCTTAAAAGAAGTGGTGATAAGAAAGGGCCGTAAAGAAACGCGTAACTACCGTATTTGTGAGTAATTAGGTAATCCCAGACTCGGGAGGCAGGATCGCGAGCATCGATGACTACGCGCCTCAAGACGCTCCATGTCTTGACGCGCATGCGAAGGGTTTTACATAACGAGCCCAATCCAAACGGAACAATCCATGGAAGTCCGTTAGGAAACTTTGCTCATTCATCTTTTCCCCAAAAGCGGGGCGAGGGGCAGGTTGGCGCTGCGCCACCCCGCGGTTACGTAACCGAACCGAGCGCCGCTGACTTGGAGTCGGGTCGCCCTCGCGAGCGCTCTACCCTGCCGCTCCGCCGCGTGCCATTCCCGTTCGCACTCTCCCGCGACCGCTAGTGACGAACACCCGCGACTACCCGCAAAACTTTCCCACCAACTTCAAGCATCACTACCAGCCGAAGCGGTAAGTTGATAATTCGCTACTTAATGAATTTTTTGTTCACCATTATGACAAATATTTTTAAGCTCTTTAATAAATCATTTTGGTTTTTATTTAATTTATAGGTGATGCTGTGCGCACTTATCGCGACGGTGAAAAAATCTTTTTTCTAATAATTTCATAAAACAAAGTTTGAAAACAGTTAAATCTAAAAAATCTCGTATTTGTCCTGCCCTTTTTAATGTCCTTTTTTAAGGTTTTTTTGTACGAACAAATCTGTTTACGTATAATTTATAAAAACGTTAAAAAAACCGTGTGAAATTACTAATAACACTGATTTAAATTTCAAATTCACGGCATGGTAATAAAACTTTAAATGCTTTCATTATTGGAATTGTTACGTCTAAAGTCGCGTAAAACACTTGGCAGCCTCTAGGCGTTACGTTTACGAGTTTCAAACACGAAACCTTGGCAGTTCTGTCTTGAAGTTTATTAAAATTAGTGGGAACAACTAGAATCAGTCGAGGCGTTTTCTTTAATGTAAATATCTAAGTTGAACAGTGTATGAGCGTTTAGCGTGCGGAGAATGACGGTGGCTTACGCGTTTTCGTAACGCGTAGCGACGCGTAGCATTTCGTAGCGCTGCGCTGCTATAAAGTGCCGTTAAACTGCGGAGGCGTCCCCGCCAAAATTCGGGTTCATGATTAATGTTTTTTGGGACTTGGTCTTCGCAGCTATTATATTACTATACATTTATATGCTTATGTTTTAATCAGCACCCTATAGTTCCGCTTTACTGAGCTGAAAAGTTCAGCGAAAAGAAAATGAGAGGCATATTGTATGTACGAGTATTAACAACAGAACGGAAATCAAACTATTTAATATTATTATTATTTTAGCCTTCTGTGCCCCACTGCTTGGAAAAGGCCTCCATATATTATTTCCAGTCACTTCTTTCCAGCGCCAAGATGGTCCCATCTGCTCGGAAAATATGAAAAACAATATAAGCGTAATGCTTAGTTGGAATTTAATTGTGATTTTGAAAAGTAACTTGATTCTAAAACTGTATTACAAAGTATCAGCTTGAGGATATAACTATTTCACTATTTTTTTTTTGCATTCATCTATTATTTTATTATTTTAAATTAAAAAATATTTAAAAATATTTTATTTCAGACTACATAATTCCATACATTGTTAGTTAATTTTTTAAATACTAGATTAGTATGGACACAAGTGGAAAAAAAATACAATACACAAACAAAAAGTAAAGGACAAAAGGTATTCGCGCTTAGAGTGACCAACCTAGGTCGAGAGGTAACTCTGTCCAATATAGTTTTCAGCATGCTGTTTTGACTGCCCCGCACTCTGCAAATCAGGGTTTTTTTGCAAATGCAGTTTTTTTGCGTAGGATGGCTTCGACACCATCACCATCAACATCATCTTGAATATATAAATATACTCATTGGATTGATTTTGCCATAATGATTGCCTGATTTGTGTTTTAGGGGAATTGCATTCAGAGGTTTTCTTATGTACCCACTGCCACAAAGTTTATATCAAATATAATGCATGTTCTCCAAAGCTGCTGGCCAGGTGGTTGGTGCCGGAGGCATGCCCCGGGCACTGCTCACTGTTGCCGTTCTGAGTTGAGTCATTAAGTCTTTAGAGAAAAACGAAACAGAGCTATTGTGCCGCCGGCAAACTTTTTCCGGCTTGCAACGTTCTGAAGTCGGCTATCCCGGCGACTTTAGTGTGTAGAGGCCATTAGCGTTATTCAATAGTGAAGATCACAATATTGGATGGTTTTGGTATATAACGGATTAAGATTTCGTACTTCTAATGTTGTGTAATTCTCTTAATATTTATGGGCTAAGGAATGCAGGTATAGGATTGATTTTGGAATTCTTCTCAATAATTTTACTTACTATAAAAAATTTGTCTTTAAAATTTATAAATATTTTTATCACTAAAACACTTTTTATTACATGGTTTCCTCTTTTAAATAAATGTAGGGACTATCACTAATTACCACTGTTTTTCGTTTTGATATCTGAAGCTCATCATGAAAACTAGCCCAATCGCGTGGACAGATCCACAGAAATATTGGAGTTCTAGTAATAAGTGAATACAAATTATTGATTAAACAGTTTGTTTAATAAAAATAATACTTTACTCGTAAACAATTTTTTGGTAGAAGAGTTGGTTAGGTTTTTGTAGGTATAATGCTATAAAAACTAAACCAAAAGATGATGCGCAGCGTAAAAGGCAGTGGTAACTTACATCGTAATTATTTCAACGAATACTTTCGTTCATTTCACTACCATTTAACTAATAAATAAAATAAAATAAAAACATTAAATTTCAGACAATAATACAGTCCATATCAGCACTAAAAAAAAACACAGAAAATAAAAGAAGAACAATTATTTAAACAAGAATAAAATAGGGACTGGGTGAAAATAGAATCTGCCATTTTGTGCCAAGCGATTGAGGAAATTACTTTCTTCATTAATCACCCTTCGCACAAGGCACCTCTAGAGCGGATATTTGCAGCACTCAGCCACCGTCCTCAGGATGCTGTTGCGATTGTCCGGAACTCTGTTCATCAGCGATGCCGTTTTTTTCCCATGATGGCGTGAAAGCCATCTGTGTGATAGTGGGCAAACATACCCATTTAGCTAGAACTATTGACTTAGTCCTGTTGGATAGTTTTTATTGTTGACCTCATCCAAAGGATAAAGCGTGAACTAAATAAATACCGAGAACTTGTAATTTTTGAAACAGTCTCTGCCTTGTGAGAAACCTCGAGTTTATTACCATTGTTAGAAATTGTGCAGTAAGAATATGTTTATGTTTTCCGAGCTATTAACTAGGGATTGGATTAACACAAGATAGTGCCTACTTGGCCATTTATGTAATTGAGCGGATCCATCAGAATCCAATATAATCTCTCTTGTTTACCGTGTAGGACAGTCAACGACCAAATTTATTTAACATTTGATTTATTTATTTGCCTCTTATTTGAATTTATTGTAGACGAGTAACTTTTTAGCAAAACCGTCTTAAGGAAACAAAATCGGAACCAGATATTTTGGTTCAAAAACAAAATCACTTAATCGATATTGTTGAAATTTATATGGGACCAATTTGAAAATTATATATATGAATTGGTTGATAAATGAAGGAGTCCCTAGATAACAAACATGAAAAAAAAAACAAAAAAAACAACCGAATTGAGAACCTGCTCCTTTTTTTGAAATCTGTTATAAAAGTAGCTTAACATTGTGAAATCTTATCAATCGTGCGAGATACTTTAAGGTTTGTCTCTAATATCTATATTGTTAATTGATTTGGTCGCAGACTGTACTAGTTATTTAGACAAATGGAGGGCTGTTTTACGATTCAAGGTCTCCTTCCACTAAACCAAGGCGTGTTATTAACGCAAGTGGAACGATAGGCGTCTTATCTGCTGATTTATGAGAGTTGTTCAATTATTTTCACAAGTCCATGTCGGATGGCCTTCATTGTAGCTGGCAGATACCTGAGTTGTTTAGATTCTAGTTTCCTCGTTCACAATGCAATTTGAATAGGTTATTGTGTGGTATGTAATCACAGTTGATAGTTATTGTCCAAATCTTTTTTGTAAAGTTTTAGAGCAGGTATTCCCAAACTATTTTGGGCAAGAGACCCTTTTTTTCCAAAATGAACTGATACCACAGACCCCTATAGCCAAATTACTTTAAAAATCCTATCTCTAGTTTTTTCCTATTGATACAAAATACTTACCAATTAAAAAAAATTGCGGTCGGTTAAGTGAGTATACTTGACATCATTTCCTCATCAAAATCTAACAAAATAACTAGACATAAAATTCAGTAAATATCAAGTGAAATTAATAATTATTAATACAAATTACTGAAAAATACTATTAATATAGTAGTTATTTCTTGAAAAAAACATTATATTGCAAAGTAAAGATAAAAAAATAATATATTGACCCGAAAACGGGAAATCGATTTTGACCCCAATGGGTCGATATCGACGACTTTGGGAATCTCTGCTTTAAATAAAACTATAATGATTTTTTACTTTGAACAACTCGGTAGATAAAGAGGCCCTTAAAGATTTTCTAGGTTTTATTTACTTTTTAAATTGCATTGTGCTTGTATTTGATTCTGCTGATTATGCATCTACCAAATAGCGTACCTTCCTTCGTGTATTTCAATTACATTACATACTCATACTCATTTACTCAAACCGTAGGGACACAATAGAACACTTGGTTAAGTCAATGATACTTAAATAACGGACAACCAGACGCTTCGCGGTGCGCCACCGCTATATGGTAGACATATCTCCCATACGCACAAAGCGGTACTCTTCCACCTTTATTATGCGCACCGCCAAGGAGTGGAACGCCTTGCCTGAGTCTGTGTTTCCTGATAACTACAACCTAGGGGTCTTCAAGTCGCGAGCGAATAGGTTTCGTCTAGGCAAGCGTGTATCAAAGGCTATTTATTTTATAATTTACAAAAAATAAAATAAAAACATAGATTTTATCTAGTTACTTAGTAGCTCATTGCACCATAATTTTGGAGGTGCTAGAAACAGACAAGTATTTCACTCGTTATTATAAATACGGGATTTATCACGTACCGTTTTATCGGTGTTTCGACCGACAATGTTTCGGTTCAATTCGCATTTCAATTAAGTAAAGTATTTCACTGTAGACATATATATAATACAAATTACATTGTTGTCTAAACCTTATTGGACATATTCCACCGTGTTTCCCGAATTTCTCATTATCATTGTTGACAGTGGCGAGGGGGTATTGAGAACCAATTATAATGAACAAATTTCATTAGTTTTTGCGGTCGGGATGTTTCGACAGCATAGCCCGTTATTTTAGGATTCCTCTAGTCACAACAGTACGGCCGTATAGCGGAGGGGCCTGCTTTTGTCACTCTGAATTTGACACGAGCTCCAAATCGGGTAAAATTAAAGAACGCTAGTTGGAAAGATTTTTTTTTAATTCATATATATACCAAAGCGGTCAGAACTATATACGTTTGTATAAAAAAATAAACGTACCGTTGTTCTGTGTTATTACAATAAAAACCGGAAAAGTACGAGTCTGATTTACGGTCTGAGGTTTACGTATTTTTTTTTACTAATTAATCACTGAATTTGTCACTTAAGCGAAAACTCATCGACATATGTATCTTACCTATCCTAACCTACGGTGCTTAGACTTGGTCATTGACGAACTTACAAAAGTTCAAACTCGGGGTATGCCAAAGAGCGATGGAGAGTAGCATTTTAGGTATTAAGCGAACCGATTGAATCCGCAACACTACTCTACGCTCAATGACTGGAATCATCTATGTGGGATACAAGGCTGCAAGACTCAAATGGGAGTGAGCGGGTCATGTAACAAACAACCTTTCTTTCCTGGCTTGGCCGCGAAGGAACAGGCAGTAAAATTGACGTTTCAAAGTGATCCTTGTGATTTTAATGAATAAAAATATTTGACTTTGACTTTGTCACTCGAATACACCCTGAAAGGTGGACTAAGATCTCCACCGACTGGCAACCTACAGGACGACGGCAACGAGGCAGACCGCGAAAACGTTGGCGCGACGATCTGGATGGGTTCCACTCTGACTGGCAGGAGATTTCTGGAGAACGCAAGGAATGGAAGGAAATGAGGGAGACCTTAGCCCAGCAGTGGGACAGTATAGGCTTGAAAAAAAAATTTTTTTTGGTTTTTACCTTTACTTGTGTTGTGAGACCTTGCTTCTTGCCAAATTTCATGGTTCTAAGTTAACGGGAAGTACCCTATAGGTTCCAGCTTCAAGGGATCGTAGACCTACGTATTTGATATTCATTTCAACTTGATACCAACTTGATATCAATATCAATACCTCCAGGCGTTCCTGAGACAAAGGGTGCAAAGACAGACAGAGAGACGGACAACAAAGTGATCCTATAAGGGTTCCTTTTTTCCTTTTGAGGTATGGCACCCTAAAAATGATTGCAAATACGGGAATAAAACTGAAAAATCATGACTTTTGAATTGGCCCGAAAAAAGTTATTGGACACAACACCTTTCCCCCATTAATTTGACCGATGACAGATGACCTTTTGTTCTATTTCCCAAAAGGTTCAGATTTTTAGCTTAAATATACACTAGCTGACCCGCCCGGAATCTAAATATAATATAGCCTATAATACTCAAGTGTAGCTTTCTATCAATGAAAGTACGGAACTACTGTACGAATTAATGATAATTTTTTGGTGTCAATAGTCCGGTTGGTACAAGGCATCGAACTACTGAAACTTTTTGGTGTCAATAGTCCGGTTGATACAAGGCGTCAAACTACTGAAACTTTTTGATGTCAATAGTCCGGTTGATACAAGGCGTCAAACTACTGAAACTTTTTGATGTCAATAGTCCGGTTGATACAAGGCGTCAAACTACTGAAACTTTTTGGTGTCAATAGTCCGGTTTATACAAGGCATCGAACTACTGAAACTTTTTGGTGTCAATAGTCCGGTTGATACAAGGCGTCAAACTACTGAAACTTTTTGATGTCAATAGTCCGGTTGATACAAGGCGACAAATTACTGAAACTTTTTGGTGTCAATAGTCCGGTTGATACAAGGCATCGAACTACTGAAACTTTTTGGTGTCAATAGTCCGGTTGATACAAGGCGTCAAACTACTGAAACTTTTTGATGTCAATAGTCCGGTTGATACAAGGCGTCAAACTACTGAAACTTTTTGGTGTCAATAGTCCGGTTGATACAACGTGTCTGAGATATATATCTAAGAATCCATATATAATCCACTTCTATTTGTAATTTATCTTTATGATACAATGATAATTATTTTATGATGGAACTGGAAGGCTATTAGTAAAACGACCGAGTTTGGGCTTATTAGATTATCAGAATACTGATTATTTTTTTATTTAATTATATTGTTATATGATAGGTCTTAAGGCCCATCGTCCATCGTGAAGGAAATATTATGGTTCGTGGTTCGGCATACGGTTCGCGGATAAGTCCGGTGCTCCGAGCGCCGCGCCGCACTTAGCGCTAGTGTAGTATGTCGCCCACACACTACACGAGCTTTATCCACTGATTTGTAGTGTATTTTACTCTACATGCCTACATTTTTCGTTGTGAGAACTCGTGTCAGAAGTGGTACGTTGAAACGTAACGTGTTTGGTTTGGATTTCACGTTGGTTTGACTGATGTGACGCGAGTCAGCGCGATACGAAATGTGCATAACGCAACGTTTTTGTTTTGTTTTTACTTTGGTAGTATCGTCCAAAATTAGGGCGATTGCCCGGAGAAGTGTCAATATTACCGTGACAGAAATACAAATTGTTGATGGGTAGAAAATGAAAGGCTTCTAGGGTTCAGTATTCTGAATAGGAACTCTTAGGCTCGGACTATATGGCATCCGGGCTTGTAAAGAGCCGTTTTTAACGGCCCCTGACCAATCCGTCGCACAACCAAACTTTTGGATTTTTCCTGCATCGACTGCACACGATTCGAGGCCATCCGACTCCGATTTTTACCTGAAAGCAACCAGGATACATATGGCCCAGATTCGCAGGATCGGACAGACCCGGGTGTCATATAGTCCAAGCCTTACACTTGTTGTTCTCTTTGTCCGTCTGTATATCCGAAGTTATAGACATTACTCGTAAGTGCCGTAAAGCTATTTAGCTTAATGATACATTTCAGTGGCGCCGTTTAAGAAATAAAAACAAAAAAGTACTTATTTTTAGTGTAAGTTGTGTGTGATTTTTTTTACTGGCGCACCCAGTCTTATCGTGAAATCCATCTATCGTTGAATAGCTTTTTTAAAAACACTAAGGGGTGGTAAAATATATACGGAAAAACACTTGCGTGGACATTTTTTTTTATTATCTCTTAGAAGGCTGGTCCGGTGATTACTTCCTACTTGACGTTTATCAACACTTTTTCGATAAGTACATGAGTCCGTTTACAAAATCTTAAGCTTCAAAGCTTGTACCAGTCCTTCTGTCAGTTTAAAAAGAGATATTGATACAGGGTGAGTCATTAGGTGTAGTGTATAATTATTAACTGGAAAATAAATAAATATTGCTGGACTTTTACATTGGCAAGGTCATTCAACTACTTCACAATTGATTTGTTCCCTATAGATTTATACTTGACTTATGATGTAGATACCTAGATAGATACAGACATTTATTTCGACACAAGTAACAAACACACAGAAACTACATACAGTGGATAAGTAAAGATAGACAATTAAATAAACACAATAAAATACAGACAATTAAAAAAACCTTACTTAAACAAAAAATTATAAATAATACTAAAAATACGTACCCAGTCACTATGAGCCCTGTGCCGAAAAAGGGGAATATATATTAGGAATTATATGTTCTATGTTACTGTTGGGCACATACAACCCTAGGCAAGATTATGCGAAGTATCTATTTATTCATATGTATTCACGCAACTTATTTTTATAATATAATAAGTATAGGTACTCACTCACACACATCGTTTAATAATGGTATGGCTCCATAATAGTTTTTCTTATAAATTAGCAGAATTGGGCCCCAGTACAGGCTTCTGGTGTTTGTGACGACACCATCATCATTTGGAGTCAGCAGAATACCAGCGTTAAGTAGGTACGGTTTTAAGCTACCTACTTAGCACATGCTAAGCGGGCGTAATTTTGGCGAGACTATTTTAAATTTGGTAGTTGAAAGTTGCGTGCGATGTTCCTGTTATCTTAGCATTTACATTATTTGAATTTCTTGACTTCTGGCATTTTTGTCTTATTCATCGAGCGAAGCACAAGATATCTAAATCAACTTAGGCAAATCGGCGTTGTATGTATGTATGTTTGTTTGTCCGAGTATAATTTTTGAAGCGTTTATCCGATCATTGTGAAATTTGGTATATAGGTAGGTAGTGATAGCACAATTGTGGTGTGACTCAATGAGCGTAAAATATTTTGGGGTTATTGAGATATTGAGGTTCAAGAAGGGTAAAAAATGAAAATGAGACTATTACGTCAAACGAGACGTCAAATAAAAGGTATTTGCGAGTAAATTTTGACCCCGTTTTTATTATTAGTTTAAACGTTGTAGTTTTAAAGTTATTAGCCATAATAAAAACTGAACTTTGACAAAATTCACAGGGTACACTCAGTGACCCCACAGTACTGGAATTTGGTATGCATGTAGCTTTAGTGACACAAATGTCTGAAATCCATAATAACTGCAGTTTCTACCCCAATAATACGTAACCAATTACATGAACTCCCATTACCTGTAATTTCAATGAAACTGTAGGTCAAGTCAGTTGGTTAATTTTCGTGGCACTATTTTATTGATCAAAGATTAAGGCCGGCTTGCACAACGATCTCTAAACGTATTTAGCGACTAAACATATTTCAATTTTACGTATTTGTATGATTTGATACCTCCTTAAGTCATATTTAGCCACTAAATACGTTTAGGCGTCGTTGCGCGAGTCGCCCTAAGTACCTATATATTTTTTTGTGTTTTGGGAGACTCGCGAGATCTTAGTTCGGGGCGAACCACTAGTTTTATATACAAATTAACGTAATTAGCCAGAAGTCAAGGTATCCCACCATCTGTTACTTTGTTTCTTGTGTATGTCATGTCTAGCCCCAAACTAAGCAGAGCTTGTACTATGGGAACCAGATAACTGATAGAATATTAATTTACTTTTTTTTTGTAAATATATACTTATCATATTAGAAAAACATCCAGACCCGGAACAAATGTCTGCAGATCATGCAAACATTATTTCGCAGCGGGATTCGAACCCGTAAAAACAAATAACTTGCGCTAAATACCATTAGGTCACATCTGATTTGATTTACTTACTACCTCAGTAGCAAAACGAATTAGCTAATCAACTTAATTACATATGTGCGTTCATACAATGTAGGTACGCTACACAATTATAATCAGTTAATCAGATTTGATGATTTACCAGTACCTGCTGTATGGCATACGGATTACGGCATTTGTATTATCGCTATGTTCAAAGGTTTGCTGGAAGAAAACTCTTATTAGGGTTAAGCTCGCCTTCGTACATAGAATAGAATAGAATACTCTTTATTGCACACCAACAAAATTAAAAATACAATAAAAATACACAAAAATTATGGTAAGTACAATGGGCGGTGTTATCGCTAAAAGCGATCTCTTCCAGACAACCTTTGGATGGACAGGACAAAACAAAATCAAAAAGACGGCGGTGTAAATACGAGTATATTCATAAACTTACATAAACTACCTATACTTACTAATAAACTAAATATATATACTTACAGATATAATAATATATACTTATATATAAACTACAATAAAGGAGATAAACAAGCAGTGCGTAGACAAAGAAAGGAAATGGTTGTATACCTTAGCTTTGAAGATAGGAAGAGATTTAGATGATCTAATAGAGAAAGGTAAAGCGTTCCACAGCCCGCACAGCTTGAACTGTAAAGGAGTCACTATAAAACTGAGAACTGTGGACAGGAGTTTGGAGACTTAGAGCTTCAGATGAGCGTAGGTTTCGATCATGCGCCTGGTGCAAGAACACAAAACGCTCCTTTAGATAAGTACATGTCCATTTTGTAAGCTGTTTTTGTCTGTAAATCTATTTATGTACAATAAATGAAATATTTGTTCGGCACGGTATCTCGAACATAAGAACCTCGTCCTATCATCAGATTGGTCATGGTTTGAGTGTATGTAGGTACTTAACCGCTATTTTATGGGTAATTTATTCGATAAAATCCTATCCTAATTTGGTAAACGCGAAAGTTTATGAGGATGTTTCTCAATAATTCAGTCACAGCTAAGCCGGTAGCTATAGTTAGTTCTTAACATAAAAGTTTTTATTAGTAGTGCAAACAAAATAACACTTATCATTTACTAGCTGAGCGCCCGCGACTTCGTCTACGTGTCTACTTTCCAAATTGGTGGGTTTAAATTATAAAAGAGTATTCTGTGTTCGTTCTGTTCATAATCTTTCCACTCTTGCATCAAACCTTCTTGGTCACGTAGAAGAAGTATACTAATAGATTTCGAATACGACGTTTCATTATTATCCATTGTAGAACTCAATTTAACCAATAGAAAAAAACAATAAATGGGCACACGATGACCCCCACTAAAACTGGCATCACTGGTAGTGGTTAAAATAAATAAGGGACGTAATTGGTTTTTACACAACCTCCCCCAGTAGTGATACCTAGTTATCTATAGTAAAGGACATCAAAAAAATATGATTCCCAAAGACCTCCACTAAAACTGGCACCACTGGTGTTCGTTTAGACAAAATCATATTTTTAGTCATATAGACCACCACTGGACTTGTTCTAAGATAAACAACTGAAAAAAGGTATTCTGTAGGAGTCCTCAAAAACATAATGACTTATTGCCATCCAGTGTGGTAGTGATGGAACGCAAACAGAAGTTATCACCAGTACAGCATTCTAAGAGATGATTTAAAAAAAAAATTGCACCTCGTAGGTGTTTTTCCATATATATTTTACCATCTCTTTTCACACTCTTAAGGGATGATTTTCATTTTCATTTTCATTTTTGGAAAAGTCGTTATTAGTGACGCCTACGTACTAAAACAAACATACATGCCAAACTTCAAACTCGTACTCCTTGTAGTTTCGGAGAAATCGTGATGAGTGAGTGTGTCAATGGACTTTTCTTTTATTCTCCAAATCAACTTGGGCAAATTGGCGCTGTATGTGTGTATGTAAGTATGTATTTATGTTTGTTTGTCCGAGGATAACTTTCGAAGCTTAGATCCGATCATCGTGAAATTTGATACATAGGTATGTGATACATAGGTAGTGATGGCACATGTTTGGTGTGACTAAATGAGCTAAAAATGTTTGGGGGTTGTTGAGATATTGGGGGTTCAAAAGGCATAAAAAAATGAGATTATTAGGTCCAATGTGACGTCAAATAAAAGGTTATTATTAGTAAATTTCAACACTGTTTTTATTTTTAGT
Source organism: Philereme transversata (assembly GCA_963924445.1). NCBI lineage: Eukaryota > Metazoa > Arthropoda > Insecta > Lepidoptera > Geometridae > Philereme > Philereme transversata. The sequence goes on along the minus strand of OZ004348.1, from coordinate 20,424,208 downwards.
TTAATCTTTCTAGTTTTTGAGTTTTATATAACAAAACTTTGACAAAATTCACAGGGTACACCAGTGACCCCACAGTACTGAAATTTGGTATGCGTGTAGCTTTAGTGACACAAATATAGGCAAAAGCCTGAAATCCAGATCAACTGCATTTTGTACCCCAAAAAAGGGAACCAATTAACATAAACTCCCGTTACCTGTAATTTGAATGAAACTGTAGGTCAAGTAATGTGGTTTATTATTTCGTGTCACTATAAAAGTTTACGAATAATATATTTTTGTTTTTATGGGAGACCCGTGGGATCTCAGCTCGGGGTGAACCACTACAATGCACTACAATGCAAAACAAATAGACTACAAATAAAAAATAAAGCAAAATGAGTGGTACATAAACTAAGTACCTACCAATACTTTGGTAAATAATTATGTTTGTCATTTGTGTCTTCACCTTGATCTTATATACGCTACTTATAGAGGTGAACCACCGTCTGATTTTGTTACTCCGCTGGAACACCTCCCTCATAATCGTCATGATCTGCCTTGGCCAGTCTGGAAGTTAACGAACAGACTCCGGACCTAAATTAGCCGCTGTAGACAAAGCCTGTGTAAATGGGGTATACGAGACCCCTCCCTGCTTGCGACTGCGGGGCACTCATTCAGTCCATATCTCATCTGCTCTCCTGTCCCTTGTGCCCTACCACCTGCACAAGGGATGACCTCAACAAAGCCACGCCCAACGCTATTGAAGTGGCAAAGTGCTACTCTAAAAATAGTTTGACCTACTAGTCACACGAAAGAAGAAGAAGGTACGGGTGAAACTAGATCATCAAGAGGGGTGACCTATAGCTCTACCTATATATATAAAATAATACGATTTTTTATCTTTTTATTACGGGGTAAAATGCCTTAAATAACTACGTTTTTATCAAGTGTTTCTACTACCTATCTCGTTATAAAATAAAAATATATCACAAATGCTTCTAAAAGTCAATTTTTGTTTTCATCATCATCATCAATACCCACAGTTCGACTTCACCCACTGCTGGGTATAGGCCTCCCCAAGTTTGTGCCATCCGCAACGATTCTGCGCTAGTCTGACCCATTGACGGCCCGCGACTCTAACGATGTCATCCACCCATCTCGCTGCCGGAGGTCCTACCCACAGCTATTCCTCGGCCACCATTTAGTTGCCACCTTGCTCCAGCTGTGATCACCACGTCTTGCCAAGTGTCCCGCCCAAGACCATTTGAGCTGCTACTCGATTCCCAACGTCATGAACCTTCGCTCTTGTACGGATCTCGACGTTTGGAACACGAGATTGAACTTTGGTTTACTTGTCTTCCATTTTTATTAGTCTATTTTTAGAATGATCGTTGAGAAAGTTACGCTTTATAAACCATTTGATTAACAAGCTTTATTGTAACAGATCTTGCCAACATAACAACCCCTTAGCGATGTGTGAACATCTATCGATCCTCACAAGTGGATTCACTTGAAAGGATCGGCTCGCTTTTACAGGATAGAAGGGGACTAACAATATTCTAATAATACCGAGATGGTACTAGATAAGGTTTAATAATCATTTATTCTCAAAAAGGTAACAATTATCACTTACATGATAATCGGTCCACATAGAAAAGATATTGTAATTCGTTCGAGTTATGATACTCAATTAACGCATTCAGGTAGATCGTTCGTTAGTTATATAATTACTTTACTGATCGAGCAAAGCGAGCTCTCTAGATCAACTTGGGAAAATCGGCGTTGTATGTATGTATGTTTGTTTGTCCGGGGATAATTTTCGAAGCGTTGATCCGATCATCGTGAAATTTTATACATAAGTAGGCAGTGATGGCACAATTTTGGTGTGACTAAATGAGCTAAAAATGTTGTGGGGTTGTTGAAATATTTAGGTTCAAGAGGGGTAAAAAAAAAATGAAAATGAGACTATTACGTCAAGTGAGACGTCAAATAAAAGATCTTCATTAGTACATTTCGACCCCGTTTTTATTGTCAGAAATGTTTTAGTAGTTTTTGAGTTATTAGCCATGATAATAACTAAACTTTGACCAAATTCACAGGGTACACCAGTGACCCCACAATCCTGTAATTTGGTATGCGTGTAGCCAGTCTGAAATCCAGATTAACTGCAATTTGTACCCCAAAAAAGATTAACCATATAACATGAACTCCCGTTACATGTAATTTGAATGAAACTGTAGGGCAAGTAAGTTGGTTATTTATTTCGTGGCATTATTTTGATAGTCAAAGATTATGAATAATATATTTTTGTTTTATGGGAGACTCGCGAGATCTCAGTTCGGGGCGAACCACTAGTATAGTAAACATTAGTTAAATGTTCAGCGAGTTTAGTTTTAAATGCGTTATATGAGCTTACATTTTTTATATCAGAGGGTAATTTATTAGAAAGCTGTGCGTCTTCGTGAACTATTGTTTGTTTGCCATAGTTCGTACGGCTTTTAGGTAAGACAAGAAATCTAGCACGACGCGTACTTCGCTTTCAATTCCTTACTAAGATAATTAATACCTACTCTTCCATCAGGTTATTTGTTTTTTGACAGATCGAACTAGTAATTAACAACGTAACATTATGGTTATCGATATCGACTCCTCTTGAACCCCAATACCTAAACCACCCCCTATTTTTAGCCCATTATATCAAACCTGATTGTGCCTTCCCTTTCTACCTATATACTAAATACTATAGCAAATTTTACGACGATCGGATCAACGCTTCAAAAGTTATCCTTGGAGATTTCGATTCGCTCATCAAATTCTTGTATAGTTAATATTTGACTTAGCTATGAAGAATAGCTATTACTTTTACTTTTTTTTTTTAATTGGATAGAACTGCGTTTGACCACAATCTCACCTGATGGTAAGTGATGATGTGGTCTAGGATGAAGCACGAAGATCTAGAAGAAACCTATTTACTCTTACCTTAAAGAGGCCCGGATTGTATTCTTTAGGAAAAACAGACGACGGCAAAGTGTTTCATACCTTAGCTGTACGCATCAAGAACGTAGAACCAAAACGGTGTGTGCCTTACTTGTACCTTACTTTTAATACAATACTCTCAATTAGCGATGAGTTTGAGTCACATTTTTCCCATTGAGGGAGGCATCTTGTTATTCACATAAATAAAACTTCATTCTACGCGAACTCACTGTAACTAACATATTAGGTATTTACCTATGAAATTGCCGTTTTGTATGGAATAAGTGAAAGTAGGTACTTATTTTTTAAACTTTTTTGTTTCTGTTATTCAAAGTAATCACCTATGCAATCGACGCATCTTTGCCAACGCATTGGCAGTTTATTGATGCCCTTCTTGTAAAAATCAGCTGGACGGGAGACAACAAACTCTTCAAAGGCATTTTGTACTGCCTCTCGGGAATTGAATTTTTTACCTACTAAAAAGTTGTCTAAATTTTGGAAAAGTAATAGTCGGTAGGTGCAAGGTCTGGTGAGTATGGCGGATGAGGGAGAGCTTCCAACCCCAGCTCTTGCAGCTTGGAGACTGTGTGTAGTGCAGTATGGGGTCGCGCGTTGTCATGAAGGAGCAGTGGGGACGACCGATTGACCAAAGCTGGTTGCCGATGTGCAAGTTTCTCCATCATTGTCTCCAGTTCTTCACAGTACACATTTGCAGTAATGCTCATGCCGTTTTGTAAAAAGCTGTGGTGAATCACACCCGCACTAGACCACCAAACAGTGACCATCACCTTTTTAGGGGTCATTTTTGGTTTAGGGCATTGCTTTGGTACTGAACCAGGATCTAACTAACTTGCTGAGCGCTTTCGATTGTCGAACAGAATCCCTTTTTTATCGCACGTAACAATTCGGTTCAAAATTCCTTCATTTCTTTGCCTATTGAGCAGCGCGAGGCAGGTCTCGACGCGTACGTTGCGCTGGCGATCGTTAAGTTCGTGGGGCACCCATCTATCAAATTTTTTTACCTTGCCTATTTGTCGCAAATGGATCAAAATTGTTATGATGCATCAAAAGCTGCTGCTAGCTCAGCTGTAGATTGAGTTTCGTCAGCTTCCACAATCGCCTTTATTTCATCATTGTTGACCAAAGTCTCCGGACGACCACGAGCTTCATTTTTCAAGTCAAAATTTCCAGAACGGAACCGGGACAACCAATTACGGATTGTGCGTTCGTTTGAACAGTTCTCTCTGTAAACGTTTTCGATGTTACGTGCCGTTTGTGTCGCGTTGGTGCCACGACGGAACTCATATTCCATAATTACACGAATTTTTAAAGTATCCATTAGGACGAAAATGTTCAAATGTAGTGAAAATACAACGCTAATCAATAAACAAAAGACTGAGTTTGTAAAAAGAATGTCATGTTTTTAAAACAAAATTAATTTGAAGTTAGAATACAAAGCCATTCCAAACTTTTTTCCTATTTGATATTACCAGTACTGAAGAACGGCAATTTCATAGGTAAAGACCTATTATATCCGCTCGTGGAACTCTCTTTAGAAATCCATAGGGAATCAATAAATCGTGCTATTATTTATTTTATCACTCTTCAAAATAGTCAACAAAATTGAGCACTTGTATTTCATTTATGTACAGACAGACAGCGCTAACTGGTCACACAAGTTTTTATTTCAATCTTTGACCATGCACCAGTTGAGGGTTGCACCAGTTAGCACCAGTTAGCGACGGTGTCTAAACGTGTAGGTATTATTATTAATAAAAGCGATTAAAAAATGGGGGGTGGGGGTAGGAGGGTGAAAAATACTTTATGACTTATTCTCGTACCTACCAAAAATATAAAAAAAACATTAAAATTGTCTACCTGTTTCGGAGGAGTGCGACCACAAACACCGTGTCACGAGAATTTTATATATTAGATTGTTTATAAAAAACTACTAAAATTGAGATTAAAAAATACTCCCAGTAGAAGGTTGAAAAATACTTACCGACCTATTCTCATATACATAAAAAAAATCATTAAAATCTGTTTTCCCGTTTCGGAGGAGTGGGACCAGAGACACCGTGACACTAGATTTTTATTTATTAGACTCTGGTTTGTATGTTTCTAAATTTATTTTCTAGAAAGCGCTACTGCTCAAGCTATCCAAACTACACAAAGATTAGCGGGACGAAAATGCTTTAAGGTCGCCTATGTATTATTTTCTTAGAGCAATAAAAAAAATTCTGTCTTTAAATAAACAGCTAAGGTAAAATTATACAGGCTGTTTGGTAATATACTGACGATATTCAAGTGACGGTTACTCAGAAATAAAAAAAGACTACACGAAAAAAAAATTACTAGTTATATTATCAAATTTTAAAGAAAATCTACTAAGTTTCGGAGATTAAATCGATGTAAAACTTACTGCCTACTCTTGCAATCGACATCCAAAAATAAAGGCTGATTTGATATCTCTTTCGCAAATGTATGCGGGTTTTGGGTTAGAAAGGGACAACAATAGATATCTCGAGACATCATCAATACAGTGTCTGTGGTTAGATGGCAAACATTATGCAATAGCACAACATAAGTTTAATAAAGTGTTTGTTTTACATGCCAAACTAAATTTTACATTTCTATGGTAAACATTTAATAAATTTATTTATTATGCTCATCAAATGAGATAGAGCGAAGTGGAGAAGAACGACTAGGAAAGCTGACCCCACCACCATGTGGGATACATAGCTGGGAAGAGCGAGAGAGAGATTATGCTTATCAAAATAACCCATTTCATTTTTCTGCGTATATTACCAAACACCTTATATAGCTCAAAGAAAAGTGTGCGACTTTGTTCGTCTGTCTGTCACTGAAAACCTATCTATACATTATGTTAGAAATATCTACCTACTGAATGTTCTTGAACACACAATTTATGTAACGATCTAGCCATAAAAGAAAGAAGGAAAACTTTGTTTTTCCTTAGGCAAGCCATAAATAAATAGCATTATTTACGTCACGCACTGAACACACAAACTGTTGCCTAAGCTTGTAAAACTACTGGACCAAATAAAACGATTGTCTACAAAAATATATCTATTTTACTCGATTTTCTATATTTACGCACTGGAAAGCGCAGCGTAAGACGGCCCCCCACTAGATGAAAATACCTGAGGTTGCTGGGAGCCGTTAGGTTCAGGCCGCACAAGATCGGCCGCTCTGGAAATGGGGGAGGCGATAATCACATGTTTCATAATATTGGTACGTCAAAAATATATTACAAATGTCAGTTAACAATAGAAATAAATTAAAATAAACTAATTAAAATAAACAACTAACTAAATAATATAATAATAATTAATATAACTAACTAAAGACAATAACCTAAGCAGAACATGAAAAATGTTCAGCAGTGGACGTTCCTATGCTGATATGATGATAGTGATGAATGCTGCGACCATTCTGTCTGCTCTTTACCTAATAATTATTATAAAATAAATCTCTTATCTGTATAGCTCGAGTTGTTTGCAAGTGTACCTATATTTGTTATGAGAAATAAAAAACTTTTTACTCTACTTATGTATCTCTTTTATAACCCCAGCATGACCGCCCTAGAAAACTTTATATCTTAATATACAAAACAAAGTCGGGTTTGTTCGAACACTTATAACTCGAGAATGGCAGGACCGATTTTGATGATTTTTATTTGTTGTATTTGTCTCCATACCCAATAGCAAAATATTTATATTAAACAAAACTATTTAAAAAATCGGAAAAAATCACGCAAAAAGATGTTACGAAGAAACGTAATTTTCTCATAAATTGATGCAGATAATGATGGCCGACGTATATTGACAGCCCACGTCATATGCATGTCAAGGCGGTACTAAGTTCGCCGGGTCAACTAGTCTATATATAGGTATAAAACAAAGTCGGGTTAGTTACACTATTTATAATTCAAGACGACTGGACCTATTTGGATGATCTATTATTTGTTAGATTTATCTCCGTCCCGAATAGCAGAACAACTATTAATATATCAGAAATTTCACGCAAAAAGAAATTATAAAGAAAATTAATTTAATGCAGCTAATGATGGCCTATTGACAACTCTACCGTACATTGGCAGCCCGCGTCATATGCATGTCAAGGCGGTACGAAGTTCTTCTTTTCATGTTAATCCGACTAAATTACCTATTAACCCCGCAAATTACATTTTTAGAGTTCCGTACCTCAAAAGGAAAAGAGGAACCATAATAGGATCACTTTGTTGTCCGTCTGTATGTCCGTCTATCAAAACTCTTTCTCTCGGTAACGCGTGGAGTTATCAAGTTGAAATTAATATCAAATACATAGGTCCACAGTAACTTGGAACTGTAATAAGGTGTTTATATCTGCAGCATTGCCAATATTAAGTACATGGATTGTTTTTAAAGTTCAAACGCCGTATTCACCTATACTGATGCGGTCTCCAAACACCATAAATTGAATAAGTAAACTCTCATAACATAAGTGGTATATTCTATATTTACGTAGCATGGCGGGAGGCATGTTGGGATGAGGTTTGTAAGGGAGGGTTACGAAAACAAACATACCTACTTGCATACAAATCACCGCATCTTAGCATTGAACGGCGCCCCCAGCCAGCGGTTCGGCCTAAGGGGAAAATGCGTAATTTTGCCAAACGCAGCACTGAAAAGGCAAGTCACGATCCTAGGCTATCTTTGTTAAATAATGAGTAAATGAATCAAAACTCAGCTTACTCATAATCATACAAAATCCAAATATAATTTTACATGACTGCAATTAGATTAGATTGATAGACATATTCTGCACACCAAACAAAATTACTATGACAATGACAAATACACTACAATAAAAGCTATTATCGCTAAAAGCGATCTCTTCCAGACAACCTTTAGATGGATTAAATAAATAAATATTACTGGACATTTTACACAGCGCTATCTATAGTATTTTTCAAACATATATAGTATTTTTTTATAGTCTGCCCGCGATTACGGCTGTTGCAACAGAGTCGATACCTCGGGATGACAAATAAAAAAGAAATACCCGTTTAAATTAGTAATTATGTTTAGCGCTATCTAGCCCCAGACTAAGCAGAGCTTGTACTATGGGTGTTATGTGGTACCTACCTGTTCTGTTATTTATTATTTGATTTACGCCGCCGTCCTCATTTGTTCACATAGATCCTGTCCATCCAAAGGTTGCCTGGAAGAGATCGCTTTTAGCGATAACGCCGTCCATTGTACCTTTGATTTAATCGTGTATACTCTTTTTTGTTTGTTTAATTGTTAATGGTGTGCAATAAAGAAATTATCTATCTATCTGTATATCTATCTATGGGAACCAGATAACTAATAGAATACTTATTTACTTTTTTTTGGAAATCGATAGTTATAATATTTATATAACAACAGCCACATCCGGAACAAATAACTGTAGATATGCAAAAATTTATTCCACGGTGGGAATCGAACCCGCTACCTCCTGCGTCTCAGCCGGCTATTCGCCCACTGCGCCACGGAGGTCGTCAATCCAAAGTATTCGCAAATTATCGCATTTCTCCGCTTATTTTATTTTCCAACGTTGTTTTATTACGAGCGGTCTAGCGTAACAATGATGTCAAAAACAACGCACAGTATTATTAGAATCTATTGTTAAATCACAAGCCTCTTTGACTGAGAACGTATGGAGCAGCTAAAAGGCCTGAATTGTAATTATTCTGACGTTAATCAAAGGTTAGATCGTTTAACGGGTAAAGCCGAGTTGGGTCGCCTGTCCTGATTGCCCTGATCTCGAGGCGAAGGTATAATTAAGTTGTCCACCATTCTTTTGTCTATTTTTCTTTGTTTTAGCTTCCGGTCTGCTTTCCGTAAGCGGCTTTCAGTGTTTAGGGTTCCGCAGTCAAACTAGGAACCATGCACATCTGTCTGTCTGCCTGTCCGACCGGTCTCAGCCATTTTATTCGTAGACTATAAGTAAATAAAGTCTAAATTAGGCATGATGATACATTTTAGTGATGCCTATTAAGTTGTGAAATAAAAACGAAAGAAAATGTTTTTTAAGATACATCCCTATAGGTTTGGGTGATTCTTTTACTCACGCACCCCTTTGTTGGCCATTTTCTTAACAGATGTATGTCCTCCCCCCGCTGCTACCTGCCAAACTGATATTCTTGGAAACCTAAGAAGGGCCCACAATAATATGCCAACTTATGATCAAAAACAACCTCAAAATTAACATTGTGTATTGAAATGACTAAGATAAAGTACGTACTGACTACAGAACCTATTACTGTGCGTGGTTCGCCACGCACTTGACCAATTATTTAAAAAAAAGTTTTTTGAATAAGCTTTTTTGTACTTTTCTTTTTTCTTTTGTCTTATCTTATGTATATCTATTGTATGTGTGGCATTTTCTTCACAGAATGATCAGGGAGCGCGTCTATTGTATGTTATTTTAATTTTAGACTGTATTTTTCATTGGTAAATGAATCTTTTCTTTTGCAATACCATTAACTCTGTACTTTTCTGTGTTGAAGAAGCGCACTTTATTGGGTTAATATTAATAATTACCTGAAAATAAAAGTCAAGTTGAGGACTGTAAACCTAAATTAAAAAAAAAATCAATTGCCTTCTCTACTTGAAATTGGCACAATTTATATTATTAAGTTAGACCTACTGGTAACATTAAATATACCCATGTAACAGCTATAGATTAACTTACTCGGGTATGTCGGGTATCTTACCATAAATCATCACGGCTTAGACAAGTTAAACATTATTATGCCATACGGAGTACTAAGGTGCCGCGGAATTAACTTAATGTTTAGATTCAACGATGACCCGAGGAAACGATGGCTGAGCTGAGATAAAGATTTATGTGTTCAGACATAGGGGGTTTGCTTTGCTCTTAACGGGGTTTGCTCTTAAAACTCATTCAGGGTGTTCACAAGAGGTTGTCACGCTCATGATATGTCAAGTAACTGTTTAACAAAAATTTAACTGACTTCAGAAAACAAATAATCGAAACCAGTTATTTTGGTTTAAAAACCAAACTACAGAACCCATTTTTATGAAATTTCTATGGGATTAATCTGGAAGTATAAACTTTCGAATAAAAAAAAAATTCTAAATCGGTTTGATAAGTTCAGAGGTAACAAACAAAAAAAATCACCTCCTATGTTTAAAATGCATGAATTCTACCTTACGGAGCAATGACGCATGTTAAGATACATTTTCAAATATGTATAATCAACACAAAGCAACACACTCTTCGTGAAATATAGCACGTAAATATGGACAACCCTATGAAGAGTACACATATGTAAAATACAAATATGATGCCCTTTCTAGGTTGAATATTTCATTTGTTCAGGCTTTAGGTAATCTGAGAATTTAATGTTATTTGATAAAACCGGGCTCACTTTTAATTAAACAACAGCAGAACAACCGTAAAAACAATATCGGAATTTAAAAGTAGGGTAGGCGGCAGATGGTGAGAGGTCGTACTCGTATAGGCACTCCCTAATTACACGGGCCATGAGCGAAAGCGATGCGGCTTCCAAGATATCTCCTACACCGTCATTATAATAGATTGCAGAACCTTTGTTAAGAGATTTCGTCTCGATCAATATCGTATTTACGTCCACCCGAATCCTGAACATCTCCACGGACTATTTGATTTAACAATAGTAGGGATTAATTCCAAAAAATAAAAACCTATCTCAAAAGTAATTATGGAAAGTGATGGTTCGAGTGGTAGTTAATCGCTTTACCTTTTAATTCGTTTTAAAAAACTAGGATGGTCGTAAAATGCAACCTAACATTGACTCTTTAGAGATGCTTTATGGGTAAGAAGGAGAATACACTACGGTTGAGACTTTTACTGCTCATTTAGCGAAACGCCCTGGGCCACGTATTGGGGATACATTTTTATTTACGCAGTTAGCGAATGTGACATATTTCGCCGAATGTAACATCGTTATATTTTGGATTCTTTTAATCAAAAAGAAAAAGCCTGGCCGGATACTTTTTCTGCCCGTATTCAAAATACCATTTCCAAGAGCGTACAATCAAGCATAATTGAGCTGGTAATGGTAGAGTTAGTCCCATACTCCTCCTTAGGCACTCCCCTCAAGTGGGATTGCAAAAATATAAAGTGGAACAAGAGGTTGAGTGTTTGTATACAAAATTATTGTGATTAAATAGCAAAGATATAATGTTGTTACATTCTCAGCTTGTTTTAGTGGACCAATTTTAATTGATCGAGCGAAGCGACATCTCCAAATCAACTTGGGCAAATCAACGCTGTATGTATGTTTGTTTGTCCGAGGATAACTTTGAACCGTATATCCGATCATCGTGAAATTTTGTACGTAGGTAGGTTGATAGTACAATTTTGGTGTGACTAAAAGAGCTAAAAATGTTTTGGGGTTGTTGAGATATAAAAGGGTTGTTGTTTTGTTGTTCAAGAGGTGTAAAAAAAAAACAAGAATGAGAATATTCGGTCAAGTGTCACGTCTAATAAAAGGTCTTTATAATTACATTTCGATCCAATTTTTATTTTTAGTTTAAACCTTGTAGTTTTTAAGTCATTAGCCATAATAAAAACGGAACTTTGACAAAATTCACCAGTGACCCCACAGTGCTGAAATTTGGTATGAGTGTAACTTTAGTGACACAAATATAGGGAAACGTCTGAAATCCAGAATTACTGCAATTTCTACCCCAAAAAAGCTATGCTTATGACATTATCAGCTGATTTAGAATCTATGGAAAGAACAAAGACGATCACGAATTTATATTGGCATGCCCATTAACCGTTAGTCTTTTGTGAGTACCTAACTGAATCGGCGCAAAAGGGTCGGAAAGTATTTATTTTAGTATATTTTTGGACTATCAGCTTTTATGGTTTTGTATAGAGCTTAGGTCGTAATTAGCTGTTGCTTGGGCTTATAAACGTACTCGATATTTGACTTCAAGTTATGTACCAAAAACTATTTATCAGATTTTATACCAAGCCGCTCTGCTTTGTTAAATACTTTTTGAAAAATCGTAATAAAAGCATTGTACACCTAAATAATATTGTATGTAATATTTATATATATTCCATAGTATATATACAGGTTGTATTTGTATATTAGGTGAAGTAAATATTAACCAAAGCTTAAGGAGCGCATTTTCTTCTCAAGGCTGAGTTACGCTGGGAATGGGTAAATCATCGCCGCAAGCGTCAAATGCGGTGTCGTAGATGGCCTAGAATGTCCTAGAATGCTGGAATATTCCTAGTAGAATGCTAGTAACATTACTTATCAACCTTTCGGTATAGAAAGTAGCAAGTTATTTCATGGTAAACAAATATTTCACACAGCGCTATCTAACCTTAAACTAAGCAAAGCTTGTACTATGAAAGCAGATAACTGAGAATATTTATAGGCATACTTTTTTTTTAAAATAAATACCTACTCAATATCTATCTAGAAACACCCAGACCCGGAAAAAATATTTATTTCGCGGCGGGAATCAAACCCGCGACCTCCTGCGTCTCTGTCGGTCAATCAATTACAAATTCAAGAGTTTTTTATCTGCGTAAGAAAATATTATTTTAATATTGTGGGATCACCATTACAATTTACTTTTATTCAAGTCATCAATGGGTTTTTTGTTTAAAGAAATCCTTTACATTCGTGTCTGAAACTTTTATTACTCTTACGAGCACTTAGTTAAAGTTGAATGTATCGTGCTTTGGTTTCCTCGATACATGTTATGCATAGTAAGGAAACACCGATATATATAATATATATATACTTACCTAGATTAATATTATCGTTTTCAAAATTCTTTCTAGGCGTCTGGTCGAAGCGACTGTGATCCGAGAGCTGGCGCTTATCTGGGTCAACGCATAAGCATTGCAATTCAGCCAGGCGGAAGTGTCTTAGGGACACTTCCGCCTGGTAGTGATCTGGAGCAGTTGAGCTATCTATAGATCGTTTGCAACAGTATTTATATGATTCAACTGTTTTGTCTGTATTCTTATTGTAAATAATTGTATATTCTTTCTGATATTTTCTGCAAAATTCATGTATCTTATACCTAGGTCGTAAAATTTTAAACCTTATAATTTGTTTTGATACTTTGTTTTTTGGTGTAATTTTTATTTTCGTTTCATTCAAATGAGGTAATAAAATCAATCTGGATTCTTGGACTTAAATATAAATATTTTGGAGGTTATGATAAGAACGAGGGACTACCGGCGTCTGAGGGCTGACCCACCTCTGTTGGGTCTAAACTTCTGGCAACTGATTTATTTGCTCTCAGTTTTGCATGTTGCCAAGTGCTTGTTTACTGACCTTAGTATTTTTCAAACCATCATCATACCGTTACATGACATCCACTGCTGAACATACTAGGGGTGATCCAAAAGTAGTGATAATCAGTTATTTCTAGTGCACACAAAAATACAAAAACATATCAGTCACTTGCTCAGTTACCCACTAGTTCAGGAAAAAAAATCATATAAATAAGCCACGATTCCCGGGAGCTACATTCATTTGAATACGGACTGTCAAGGAGTGAACATAAAAATGGAAAAACACGAAATCAGAGCTGTCATTAAATACCTCTGCTTGAAAAAAATGTGTACCAAAGACATACACAGCGACTTGGTGGAAACATTAAGGGACTTTTCTCCTCCATATTCCACAGTTGCACGCTGGGCTAAGGAGTTTAAGCTGGGAAGAACATCGACAGAAGACGAACACCGCGAAGGACGCCCATCGACGTCCCTTACTGAAGAAAATGTGAAAAAAGTTGAAGAAGTTGTATTGGAAGATCGAAGAGTGACCATCAGGCATGTAGCTGAGGTCACAGGGATCTCATATGGCAGCATTCAAAGAATCCTTGCGAACGAATTGCATATGAGAAAGGTCTCCGCGCGTTGGGTACCGAAAATGTTAAACGACGAGCAAAAGAAGAAACGAGTCGACATGTCAAGAGCAAATCTCGAAAAGTTTCAGGCAGACAAAGATAATTTTTTGTCACGTTTTGTGACCATGGACGAGACCTGGATCCACCATTTTGATCCTGAAACAAAACAACAATCGATGACATGGAAACGATCCGATGAACCGACGCCGAAGAAATTCAAAGTGTCAAGCTCAGCAGGGAAGATTATGGCGTCTGTTTTTTGGGACGCTAAAGGAATAATCATGGTGGACTACTTGGAAAAGGGGGCCACTATTACAGGCTCCTACTATGCAGAACAAATAAGAAGATTGCGGGAGGCTATTAAGAAGAAAAGGCGAGGCAAACTGCGGGCTGGAGTGCTGTTCCATCAAGACAACGCACCGGTTCACAAAGCTGCAATTGCCATGGCTGCCATTCAGGAAGCGGGCTTCGAGCTGGTGGAACACCCCACCCTATTCACCAGATCTAGCCCCCAGTGACTTTTATCTCTTTCCACGACTCAAGGAACACCTCCGAGGCAAGAAATTTGACGATGATAGCGACGTGATGGCCGCGGTTGAGGACTTTTTTGAGAGTCAAGATAAAGATTTTTTTTCGAAGGGAATTTTAGGTTTAGAAAAGAGATGGACTAAATGTATAGACTTGCTAGGAGACTATGTTGAGAAATAAATTTATTTTTTATTTTATTCATTGTGTTTATTATTGATTATCATTACTTTTGGATCACCCCTCGTAGGTCTCCCCCATCGATTTCCAGAGCGATCGATCTTACGCGGCCTGCATTCAACGGCTCCCAGCAATCTTCATCAGGACGTCTTTCCATCTAGTGAGGGGGTATCCCACGCTGCGCTTTCCAGTGCGCGGTCTCCACACTAGAACCTTTCTGCTCCAATAGCCGTCAGTTCTTCAGGCTATGGGCCCCGCCCACTGCTACTTCATCTGGCTAATCCGTCCAGCCATGTCTGTTTGGTATTAAGTAGGCGCAAGTTGTCTTCGAGGTTTAAAATTTAGATTCTCATTGTAAATAAAGATAGGTATGACTTTGCACCATATAGCGAAACAAATTGATTTCTATTTGACCGATTCTTTTAGTTGTAAATGTGCTTGCATAAATTGTTTCGCGGGTTGCTTCTCCCAAACTGTCCTACATAATAATGAAACCAAAACACCAAATCTTCGGCTTATTTGGTCAAAATCCGGGCCAAGACTGCGTGGGCACTTCATACATTTACAACAGTAATTTAGATAAGTGCTCTCACAACAACCCGTATTCGAGAAAGGTGTTTAACATTTGAAGTGGATAAATCGATATTAACACTTAATTGAAACTTTGCTTGCTTAGCACTATTTTTAACCTATTTATTATACTGAGCTAAGGAATGTTATATTTGTTTGACGACCTCCGTGGTGCAGTGGGCGAATAGCCGGCTGAGACGCAGGAAGTAGCGGGTTCGATTCCCGCCCCGGAACAAATGTTTGCATGTTCTACAGATATTTGTTTCGGGTGTGGTTGTTTCTCTATATATGATAAGTATGTATTTACAGAGGTGAATGGCGACAACAAAGAGAGGCCTATGCCCAGCAGTGGGATGAGAAAGGCTGACAATGATGATGATGATGATGATGTATTTACAAAAACAAAGTATATAAGTATTCTATCAGTTATCTGGTTCCCATAGTACTTAGTTAGTAGCTTAGTTTGGGGCTAGATAGCGCTGTGTGAAATGTCCAGCAATATTTATTATTTATTTATTCCGTTTCGCACTTATAAATTTATAAATCGAAGATATATAATACTTTTTTTACAGCACAGTACGTACGCTGAGCCCGTTCGTACCAATACTACTAAAGCGCTTGTTTTCAAGTGTTTTCACGTTTCGTTGAGATTTGTTTGGTAAATTATTTAAAACTGCTTTGATTTGCCAGCCTGCGCCGAAAACAAAACACGAACAATTACCTACGTTGGCTGTGATGAAACGAGGTTGAGAATCAAAGTAACGTTTGGACACGTTTTACCCAGCTGGCAGCATTCAGCTGGCTTTGGCAGTGTTTGGATAGCATTCGAAGCTAAGCTTTCAGACGGAAATTAGAAAGATTACTAGTTAGAGATATGTACAAGGGAATGCTGCGATGTTTGGTTTGTGGCATGATATTTATTTCTATGATTTGGTTCTGCGTTTTCTTATATATTATGTATTTTAGAGTTGGCACCATGGTTGGTTTAGTGGTTACTAGGTAGCCGCATTCGCCCCTCTTTCTCCGTACAAACTTTAACTATGCCAAGGCTCAAACTCTTCCTCGCAATTAGAAATACAAAGTTTTCTCTTCTCGTATTTATAAACATATAGATAATGACTCATTAGAGTAACAACCTAATACACGAAAATAACAACCAACAAGCATCAATGCTATGTTTCGGTTTGAAGGGTATGGTTGCCGGTGAGATTACAGGCACATTAGGCAATCAACTTGTATGAGCACGTACACTAACCTACATAATTTGTGCCATCTTGCACTTTACGCCAGCCATCAAAATCTTCAGTTCTTCAGTTCACGTTTCGTCATCAATCAAACCACACGTCTCATTATCATATCATTTAATTATCAATCAATATATCAGTTAAAATGTATCTCTAGTTTTTCTGATATTACTATCATCTCTTAGTTAATGGGCGCATCGTAGGGCAGGTTTCTAATGTGCGTGACCTACGAGCAATACTTTGTTATAAGCTATGGTTACACTTAAAAGCAGTAAGGCCATAAGCTTGTGGCTGATGTAGCAGGTAGAATATTGTGTGTAGATCTGCAACAGGCGTAAATCTGTATTGTAATTCTGACGTTTCACAGCAACGATCGTGAGATTAGGCATTTTAAATTGTTTTACTAGTCTATGCTGTTCTAAGTCTAGGCAAAAGCCTACCCCTCATCCCCCACTTATCTCGCATTTAAATTAGAGGGACAAAATAAATTTGGAGATTATGTAAAATTTACCGCGGCAGTAAGCAAATATTGCACCCGTCTACTCGCTCACAGCACCACAGAAATGATCTGGAGTGAAGTGGTCTGGAGAAGTAGAGCTATCTATAGATCGTTTGCAACGGTCTTTAGATGATTCAACTGTTTCTTCTGTATTTTATTGTAAATAATTGTATATTCTTTCTTGTATTAAAGAAGTTCTATTTTTTAAGACCTTTTATAGTATTTTTATTCAACATGACATGTTGAGAACATGACCTTTGTTTAGCAGTGGGATGACACATTGTGTCATCCCACTGCTAAACAAAGGTAAATCTCTCCCAGTATCTTCAAAGATTTTAGCTCACCTGCCAAATCCCACCAATCTGTCTCGAAGGCATCGAAATCATCACGCCAGCGTCTAGACCTTCCTCGGCGCCGTCGCCTGCATTTTTTCGTATAATTCTATAAAATCCTCCCCCGTAGTAGCCAAGTTTAGTATCTTCGGCTATAGTCGAACTATATACCCGATCCCCAAGTATACTATAAAAAATACATTTTGATTGATATCATAAAACGAAAGCACTTGAAAAATATAACTCTTGAGTGATATAATAAACCTTGTGAGTTTATGGTCTGAATGCCAAGAAATGTTAAATTGGTGAAGTTCATGCATATGCTTTGCATGCTGGAATGTATTTATCAATTTAGTTCAAAAATACAAGGAGAATTGAAGTTTATTCAACTCATAAAGTACATGACATGTAATACCCATGAAACAGCTAATAAACTAAATTTATAACTGGCCCACTATTTACTGTAGATATCTAATAAATGTAGCGTCACGGTATAATAGCTAAATGAAGGGTTGTAGCCTCTAAAACTTAAATTTGGTGAGGACATTAATACGTGCATTATAGATCCATGTGGGTACTTATGTAATTACTAGTATTATACTGCCTCCGTGGCGCAGTGGGCGTATAGCCGGCTGAGACGCAGGAGGCAGCGGGTTCTATTCCCGCCACGGAACAAATGTTTGCGTGATCTACAGATATTTGTTCCGGGTCTGGTTGTTTTTCTATATATTATATGTATGTATTTACAAAAAAAAAGTATATAAGTATTCTATCAGTTATCATGTTCCCTTAACTCCTAAGCTCTGCTTAGTTTGGGGCTAGATAGCGCTGTGTGAAATGTCCAGCAATATTTATTTATATATTTATTACTTTACATCATCACAACCTGGATTCATGACTTGTGAAACATGCCCACATGTCTCGGCGCCTTAAACTAATCAATAGGTCCTCACTTTAAATTGCTGAAAAAAAAAAGGTATTTGCGATCAATTTTCTACATCTAAATTCAACCTGATTATCATGCGCCTTTTGTAAATGATTTTATTGTTTCTGTTCAAAAATGATTTAGAGTTTCCTCGCGAGAATCAAAATACATTTTCGTTCAGAATTTACACTAGCGAGCACGTTACATAAATATTTTGCGATGTTGAATACGTAGGCGACGCCTTTCCTCTACTATGTTCAACATAACTTACAATGAGTGGTGATTGTACAACTCTGAAAATGAGATTTCTTTAGACTTTTTGATAGCTTACACAATGAATAAGATATTAATATTTATCAAACTATTGCGATCACTATACATAAATACTGACTAAACGAGTAATTAACCGCGTAGGTATGTACCTTTTTTGTATAATAGGTTGGGGAAAAAGTCTTTTCGCATTTTAATATGTATGAACTTGTAATAAAATCTCTGTGGCTATACTATTTGTATCTGGCTGGTTTTGGTATCATTCAAAGTTTAAATTTTAAAGAAGATAATTCCAAATTCATATTAGGAATATGTGTGATTTTTATTTGTTTTTCGTACTGTAAAGATGAGTGAATCTAATGAAGAAATTCGATACATTTTAAAATTTTACTACAAAAAGGTAAAAATGCAACGCAAGCCGCGAAAAAAATTTGCGATGTTTATGGACCTAGTGCAGTATCTGTGAGAGTAGCACAAATTTGGTTTAAGCGTTTTCAGTCCGGAAATTTTGATGTCAAAGATGCACGTCGCTCTGGTCGCCCTATTACGGATAAAATTGATGCCATTTTTGAAAAAGTGGAGCAAGATCGGCATATCAGTAGTTACGACGTAGCTGAAGAACTGGGAATTGACCACGAAACAGTTTTGGCGCATTTGAAAAAAACTGGATACATAAAAAAGCTCGATATTTGGGTACCCCACGAGCTCACTGAAAGAAACCTAATGAACCGTGTACTCATTTGTGATTCTTTATTACGACGTAATGAAACCGAACCATTTTTGAAGAAGCTGATAACTGGTGATAAAAAGTGGATCACGTACGACAAGAACGTGTGAAAAAGGTCTGGTCAAAGGCCGGTCAGGCTTCACAGACTGTGGCGAAACCCGGGTTAACTCGCAACAAGGTGATGCTGTGTGTGTGGTGGGATTGGAAGGGCATTATTCATTATGAACTGTTACCACCAGGCAGGACCATCGATTCTGAACTCTACTGCGAACAAGCGATGAGAATAAAGCAAGAAGTTGTGAGAAAGTGACCGGAATTAATCAACAGAAGGGATGTGGTTTTGCATCATGATAACGCTAGACCTCACACATCTTTAGCCACTCAGCAAAAATTAAGAGAGTTTGGCTGGGAGGTGTTAATGCATCCGCCGTATAGTCCTGACCTTGCACCTTCAGATTTCCACCTGTTTCGGTCTCTTCAGAATTTTTTAGGCAGTGTCAGGTTAACATCACGGTATTTTGATCAGAAGCCCCAAAATTTCTATAGCAATGGGATCATGCCCCTACCTACAAGATGGCAAAAAGTTATCAAACAAAATGGTACCTACATACTTTAGTTAAATGTAAATAAACTATATTAAAAGATGTTTTGAATTTTCTTAAAAAATGCGAAGAAACTTTTTCCCCAACCTAATATTATACCGACGTTTCGACTACGTTGCAATAGCTGTGGTCGCGGGTTGACTATAATTAACTAAATAATGACGAATGAGACATTGTTTTTGAGAACTTGTCGTAGAAAGACGTCGCCTACGTATACACCTTTCATGTTTATTGGATATAAAGGTCAAAAAACGTACTTTAAAAAAATATATTCTTATATTCTTACATAAGGTTTAAAATAAGCATACAAAGACATAGAAGAAATTGACGACCTCCGTGGTGCAGGGGGCTAATAGCCGGCTGAGACGCAGGAGGTAGCGGGTTCGATTCCCGCCGCGGAACAAATGTTTGCGTGATCTACAGATACTTGTTTCGGGTCTGGATGTTTTTCTATATATTATAAGTATGTATTTACAAAAAAAAAGTATATAAGTATTCTATCAGTTATCTGGTTCACATAGTACAAGCTCTGCTTAGTTTGGGGCTAGATAGCGCTGTGTGAAATGTCCAGCAATATTTATTTATTTATTTATTATTTAAAGCAAATTACGATTTAGGAATGCATTTTTTTCCTTACTACGACTGACGTTTGAAACGGTAACCCATAAATAGCCTTCCTTTGCCGTGGTACCATTAGTCAGTCCCATTGATGGTACCATAATAATTTTTTTTATCATTGCGTCGATGGCAAATGTATTTTTTGGTATCCGCTCCATTCAGGAAATTAATGATAGGTACAAGAAACAAAAACCGATTCTAAAACTTTATTTTTAAAATCGATGTAAAAACAAATGAATGGCGTAATATAAAAGCAAAAAAACCGAAACACCTACTACCATCTACCACTGACACTCTGGATGGAACGATGCCAAAAAAATGTTCTGTTGTATCATTAATAAACGGTAAAAAAATTGCCACCGTACCATCAATAGAACTGACTAATGGTACCACGGCAATGGAAGGTTATACGTATACACAAGTGAGTCAATGAGGATCTTATTTACACACGTCCACAGTTTTCCATGGCTTAACCCAATTTGTTCAAGAAACAAAATAATATTTCAGAAGTTTTTCTATCACTGAATTCGTGCCAATCCCTATTTGCAGATCCCCAAAGAATACAACCCTGAAGAAACATACCTACATGATATAGGTATACGGAGTACGAACGAACAAGATAGATTACACGAATAATTTATAGGTCTTGCATTTTGCCGGTAGCTCAATTTTGGGACCGTTGTGCAAGCCGGCCAATTAACGTCAAGTTACACGCTTGAAAAACACCTTTCTTCATTTAACTACCGGTTTGCCCCGAACTGAGATCTCGCGAGTCTCCCAAAACAACAAAAATATTCTTAGGACGACTCGCACAACTATTCCTAAACGTATTTAGTGGCTACATATCATTTAAGAAGTTGTCAAATCATACAAATACGTAAAATTTCAACATATTTAGTAGCTAAATAATGTTTAGGGATCGTCGTGCAAGCTGGTCTTAATCTGTGACTAATAAAATAGCGCCACGAAATGCGGAACCAATTAACTTGATCTACAGTTTTATTCAAATTACAGGTAACGGAAGTTCATGGAAATTGGTTACTCTTTTTTGGGGTACAAATTGCAGTTATTCTGGATTTCAGGCTTTTCCCTATATTTGTGTTACTAAAGCTACACGTATACCAAATTTCAGCAATGTGGGGTCACATTTATACCAAATTTCACATTTTTAGCTCATTTAATCACAGCAAAATTGTGCCATCACTACCTACCTATAAACCAAATTTCACGAATATCGGATAAACGCTTCGAAAGTTATCCTCGGACATACAAACATACATACATACAACGCCGCTTTGCCCAAGTTGATTCAAAGATCTTCGCTCGATCAATTATTTGGTAACAGTAATATTAGAACCAGGAGAGACAGAGATATTCGTAGTGACATAAAAGTCAATTTATAAATCTAAATTTCGATTATTGGATAAAGAGTACAAAGGAGAAAAAAGAAAGCGATGCTTTTTATATTGCAGGCACCAATTAGACTCAATCGTTAAACCAGCTTGTAGTGCAAAACAATCCTCTCAATCTTAATGGCTTGCTTGATCGATAAAACTATCGTAATATTCTTCAATATTTTTTAAAGAGAAATCTGGAGAAGTCCGCTTACAGTCATCCCAATCAGTACAAGTTGCACGAGCTTATAATTTGGCAGAACAGTAGGAACAGATTATATCAACATCAACCTCTAAAAGAAAGAAAAGGGGTTGTGCAGTTCTAATCTAATTTTAAGAACCTGCTAGAATTAATCCCGGTATAAGGCTTCTGACGACTAGTTAGCACTGTACGCGTTAAGTTCGTCCAGCCGCGTTGTACATTGGGGAAAATATTAGTCCCGTTAATTAAATTAGCATAAAAAGGTTCTTTTAAGGTAATGAGACATAGAATTAATGGTTTCTGTCAACTCTAAAGGGGCGGTAACAAGGGATATTAATGTTTCCAATGAAAAATCATAATAGCTATTGTAGTCATAACAATATACAATCATAATACGAGTAATATTAAGTGCTTGAAAGACAACGAACGTAAAAAGTGTTCACTTTACACTTTAATATTTTTAATTAACAGAATGTAACCCTATGTGGTTACATTCTGTTAATTAAAAATATTTACGATGTCATGGCAACTATTTATTAATAAATTGATTTGGTTGCGGCAAAGATATATCATCACCATCATCCACAGCCCGACTTCACCCAATGCTACGTATAGGACTCCCCAAGTTTGTGCCATCCGCGACGATCCTGCGCTGGTGTCACCCATTGACAAGATACGAGTATATCGCTTTCAAATAAATCTGAGCTTAAGTAAAAGTCAAAAATTTTTATTCATTAAAATCCCAAGGATCACTTTGAAACGTCAATTTTACTGCCTGTTCCTTCGCGACCAAGCCAGGAAAGAAAGGCAAGAAACAAGGCTGGTTGCTTTTTTAATGGTCCTTTTAGAATACATATCAATACAGAAAACAAATTACGTCTAAATTGTAACAATTTGAATGAGTTGGAGCAATTTAAATCCCAAGCTATCATCTAAATAATCCGATATTTTATAGTAAGATTTTTTTATAAAGATTTTGTTTAATTACGTTTTTAAATTTGTTTATTAACAATTATTGTACATCACTTGGGAGTTTGTTATAAACGCGTACACCTTGCCCTTTAAACGATTTACTAACTTTATGGAGTCTACAAGTGGCAACAGCGAGTTTATCTTTATTTCTAGTATTAAAATTATGATTATCGCTATTTTTCTTAAACAAATTAATATTCTTGTGAACATACATCAGATTTTCATGGATGTATTGACAAGGGAATGTCATAACATTTATTTCTTTAAACTTATTGCGTAATGATTCTCTGGGGCCCATATTATAAATTGCACAAACAGCCCTTTTCTGCAGCACGAAGACGGTGTTTATATCCGCAGCACTCCCCCACAGCAGTATATCATATGACATAATGCTGAATGAACGATAAACGAATGAGCGCACCTGTCGTGGTCAGAACCACGGCATTCAGTTAGATTGTTATCACTGGGTCTGTGGTTGGGTCATAATAATTATGTACCTATAGATTTAGGTATTGTGCCAGGTCTGTATAAGACTGTAGAAGATCATAACTTACTGAAAAAATAGCGTTTCGTCAAACAGCATGATAGTCAATAATTCTTCTTTGTAATAGAAAATCACTGTGGGCATTCATATAATTTCAGAAATATTTAATCTACTTACGAACCTACCTTTCACAATTGTAAAGAGTTGTAAAGAGATTTTAACAATTCATTCATCAAAATGAATCCTGTCACAACAACAACGTAATTCACAAATACGAATTTGTTAATATTTATTTATTATTGATAATTTGTTTATGTAAATTTTCAGCGCAATTTACTTTTTAAATTCTAATATGTGCATCAGCCTGCATGCCTCCAATAAAGGTTTAAGTGGTTTACAAAAGGCGCGAACAAAAGTCCAATCGGCAGGATAACGGATAAGTGAACTTGAATAGAACTCGTTCCATTTTTCAATTACGACGCAATCATTTCAAACTATCCAGGAACATGTGATATGGATTCAGCATGCTCTCGCATCCATCCCATGTAAAGCCAGCCAGTAATGTGTGTAATATAACGGAGTACTTCACCGGGTTATGTTGGGTATGGTACGACTGCCGGAATTGAAAAAAGTTTCCTTCTCTTGAAATATTTAGATATTATATGCGAATGTTACAAATTATAGAAACAGTGTATGTAATTAGTACGACAAAAAATCTATGATAATCGTAAGCATTAGCAATATTTATAGACCATACCTAACTTAAATGAACCTGCTGAAATAACGTCTGAAAAACATGTTCCGTGGACGTAAATGTTTATTTCAGTTTACGTTTCAGGGCTTTGTTCTTTGGTATTTGAACTTGCATTCCAAAAGCGCCAACAAAATCGTCGTGATTATTTCTATGAATAGGAGTTAAGGAGTGGAATTTTGTGGATAATACCGGGAGGTATTAAGCTAGTGCTTTTAAACTGAGGCAGCGGGCGCACAATGGCCTGGCGTCGGCCGTTATGATCACGTGCATACGTGAGTGTAGAATAGACAGTACCGGTGGAATGTGCGAGAAACTTTTATGTGGACCAAACGTAATCACTCTAAGGAAAAAATAAGAAACTACTAATATGCACATCTATGAAAATCTAATGTATGTATGTTTACAAAAATATTAATTTGTTTAAGAAAAATAGCGATAATCATAATTTTAATACTAGAAATAAAGATAAACTCGCTGTTGCTACTTGTAGACTCTATAAAGTTAGTAAATCGTTTAAAGGGCAAGGTGTACGCTTTTATAACAAACTCCCAAGGGATGTACAAAAAATGACAATTAATAAATTTAAAAACGTAATTAAACAAGATCTTTATAAAAGAGCCTACTATAAAATATTGGATTATTTAGATGATAGAGAAGCTTGGGATTGAAATTGCTTCAACTCGTTCAAAATATTACAATTTAGACGTAATTTATTTTCTGTATTATGTATTGTAAAAGGATCATTAAAAAAACAACCAGCCTTATTTCTTGCCTTTCTTTCCAGGCTTGTTCGCGAAGGAACAGGCAGTAAAATTGACGTTTCAAAGTGATACTTGTGATTTTAATGAATAAAAATATTTGACTTTGACTTTGATCCGTGGTCCACTCAAAGATGCTCTAACGGAAAACCAGTGCTGGGTAGCCAGTGCAACCCAACACACGCTGAGTTAGAGCCTTTTTGTGACACATGCAGTGAGTACAATGAGACACACACACACTGCAATATTTTGTATTTATATTTAATGTCTATTATTTTAGCTATGGCTTCTTTGTTATTTTTGTCACAAATAAATGTTTTTGGTTTGATTTGATCCAAAACTAAAGGAAAGTAAGTAAAACAATGTAACTACACGAAATGGTAACATTTTAAAGTAAGTTTATGTTACAAATACTAACATAACTAGTGGTTCGCCCCGAACTGAGATCTCGCGAGTCTCCCATAAAAACAAAAACATATTATTCGTAATCTTTGACTATCAAAATAGTGCCACGAAATATACAACCACCGTACTTGACCAACAGTTTCATTCAAATTACAGGTAACGGGAGTTCTTATACAGTGGTTAACCTTTTTTGGGGCACAAAATGCAGTTATTCTGGATTTCAGAGTTTTGCCTATATTTGTGTCACTAAAGATACACGAATACCAAATTTCAGCACTGTGGGATCACTGGTGTACCCAGTGAATTTTATCAAAGTTTTTGTTTTTATTATGGCTACAAACTCAAAAACTACAAAATTAAACTAAAAATAAAAACAGGGTTGAAATTTACTAATAAAGATCTTTAATTTGACGTCCCACTTGACTTAATAGTCTCATTATAATTTTTTTTACCCCTCTTGAACCCTCTCTATCTCTACAACCTCCCCCACATTTTTAGCTCATTTAGTCACACCAAAATTGTGCCATCATTACCTACCTATGCACCAAATTTCACAATGATCGGATCGACGCTTCGAAAGATATCCTCGGACAAACAAACATACATACATACATACTTACATACAACGCCGATTTGCTCAAGTTGATTTGGAGATCTCGCTTTGCTCGTTTAAAAAATCAATAATCAATCTAATTATAAACTAATTTCTAATATAATAATAACAATATTTTATAATTAATGAAATGAGTCTGTTTAGTCCTGAAAAAACAACAAACAAATAGACAGAGTTACTTTCGAAGTTATAATAGTAGTATGAATACGAATGAATTACAAACTAACTTAAGTTTTTTAAAGTATCGCATAAACGACAACCACTATTTATTTTGTGTGCTCTATACTTTGCAACGGCTCCTAACGAGGGAACGATTACCATCTACCATCATATTTTATGCCACCGCGTGTTTAAGCGATATTGCTACTAAACTCCAAAATGCACCACCCTGTTTAGCTAGATTAATGTATAAAAATGTAAAATATATGTACGATGAAGTGAGAATTGAAAGTCCTAAACAATAGTCGACGTAAAACGTAAAAATACGTAGACTACTCGTATCTCGTGTACCTTTCAGCCGAAACAAAAACATTAACTTGATAATAGCCCCGGAGCGGAACTTCCCAACCCTACCTTGATTTGGGGAGCAGGTGGCGGTTCATTGCGTTAAAAGCCAAAGGTTGAAAAGAGAAAGAAAGATGCGTCTCCGTAACGCGTACCTTCCAAAGCTGCGTCATCTTCGCCAAATCGATGCTGGAGTTTTTCGTGTTCACTCTAATGTCAGCAAAATTCGGTTTGAAAAACCTCGCCTTTTGAAGGTTATATTGTAACCTGTATGACCTTTATGTTTTGTACATTGTACAAGGTTAAATAACGCAACACGAATTAAATAAAAATAAATATGGCTGGACATTTCACACAGCGCTATCTAGCCCCAAACTAAACAGAGCTTGTACTATGGGAACTAAATAACTGATATACTTATATACTTTTTTTGTGAATACTTCCTTATAATATATAGAAAAACATCCAGACCCGGAACAAATGTCTGTACATCGTGCAAACATTTGTTCCGCAGCGGGAACCCGCTACCGTCTCAGCCGGCTATTCGCCCACTGTACCACGAAGATCAAAAGTGAAAAAAGTTTAATAAATATTAAAAATATTGCCCACGACTATATAGATCCCCATGATAGACATACACAGATCTCTTAATCAATACCCAAACGCAGATCTGAAGATATCCCATAAAGGGGTACTCAGAAACAAGTTCAAACATTGATAAAACTCACTTTATGGATAGCAGGTAAGCTTCGGTACAGTAAGTACATGATAGGTTGCAAAAGCCAATCGACGTATATAAGAATTCTTACGATGGCATATGCCTTCGATCTTTTTGTTATCGGACATGCAAGTTTGAAATTGTATCGTCCCAATAAAAGTAGCAAAAAAAGTACACAATCTAATAGAGACAATCAATCTATCTCTCTCTCTCAGTCTTATTATCAACCTTAAGAATTCTCCTCTTAGTATTTTGAATCTTTCAGTCTCAATTTCCACCTTGAAGCTGAAAATCATTGTGGATGGGGATTTTGATAGCTTCCCCTAGATAGCTTCATAAGAGTCTATATTTTTATCAGTTATTATTATATTACTGATCATTTACTTGTTGTTAATAAGTCCTTCTCGCACTGCGCGTATTTTAGCAGGGAGTGATAGAGATAGATGCACGAGGTAGTACCTATAGGCTCATAAGTGAAGTGAATTTTCAATAGTCAATATACATTTATTCATTAAAATTGCAAGGATCACTTTGAAATACAAATTTTACCGCCTGTTTCTTCGCGACCAAGCCAGGAAAGAGTCAGGCAAGAAAAAAGTCTGGTTATTCCTTTTAATTTTTCTTTACACAATTTAACAATAGTAATAATACAAAAATATTTATAAAAATCAAATAAATAAATAAAATAAATAAATATTGCTGGACATTCCACACAGCGCTATCTAGCCTTGGGGCTAGACTAAGCAGAGCTTGTACTATGGCAACCAGATAACTGATAGAATACTTATATACTTTTTTTTTCTGTAAATACAGTATATATAATATATAAAAAAACAACCAGATCCGAAACAAATATACGTAGATCATGCAAACATTTGTTCCGCGGCGGGAATTGAACCCGCTACCTCCTGCGTCTCAGCCGGCTATTAGCCCACTGCACCACGGAGGTCGTCAAATGTAAATGTGTCTAACAAAAGAAAATGTGTACTAATATTGCATAATTGAGATAATATCAGCTGGCAGAGGTCGAGCGACATCGGGCTACGGGATTTTCTCATCAATATAGTCAGCGATAGTGTAATAAGCATTATTTATAAGATTGCTTTTTATATATGATTTAAATATACGAATTGGAAGCATAGAAGCGCTTACCGGGAGTTTCTTATAAAATCGCACAGAATTTCCCCATAACCTTGACATTATTTTGTTACAGGCGACGATGGTTATCACTTAGCCCAGGTGGGCTATATACTAGTTTAATCTACAGTCATGCTCCAGTCACATAAAAAAAATTACTTATTTACTTTTTCTAATCGAAACTTGGGGATGTGCTGTTTATTTTTATTTCTAGTAGTACGTACGTACTCTTCTAGTACTTGCTTCTAGATGACGCATATTTTTAAGCTACTGCATCTTTAGCGGCAGTGAAATCGATCCCGACATACCTTTGCAACGGCCTGAACCAGAGCCAACTAGTGAAATGCATTGAAACTGTATTTACAGCACTTCCTTTGTCCCAGTTTGTCAATTTCCATTCAAATGTTGGTTGAATCGTGCAATCTCTCAGTTTCGAGCTTTAGGCATCTTGAATATCATGTTTGTTAACTATCGAATCTGGCTGGTGAATAGTTTTGAACCACTGAAGCAAAAAGGGCGTGTTATAAGTTAGAAGCCTACGTCTATTTGTTGTTGGCATTGTAGTTCTCAAGCAAATGAACCGATTCGATCGCATTTTTTTAAATATAAAACTTGTTTATCTGTGGTTGTTTTTAACTATGTCAGTTTTCAACTCCACAGTGTCTGAATACCCACTTATTTGACCAATGTGTTCTGCCCACCATGATCTACGGTGCTGAGATATGAACGCTTCGCAGGAGGCTGTGTACAGGTTTAGAGTTGCACAGAGAGCCATGGAGCATACCATGTTCGGCATTAGAATCTCGGCTGTTAGAATGAGTTCCAAACGTCGAGATCTGTAGACGAACGAAGGTTCATGACGTTGGGATTCGAGTTACGGAGCTCAAATGGTCTTGGGCGGGACATTTGGCTAGACATGGTGATGATAGATGGAGCAGTGCAGTGACTGAATGGTGGCCGAAAAGTGGGAATAGAAGGGTAGGACGTCCGGCAGCGAGATGGGTGAACGACATCGTAAAGGTTGAGGGTGTTTTCATGATACACACTGTACCAGATAGAGAAAACAATAAACTTAAAAATATTGGTGGTCTCTAATATACAAATAAATGCTACGCCGTTATTAAACGGCCGCTACGTCATAAGTTTAGTAACTAGTGATAAGAGATTAAATAGCTGTAGCTTCATTATGCTACGTCGTAGCTCCTTCTACGCCGTAGTTACGACAGAATTTTCCCATTCACATGACTTTTTGATCTTTATGAATTACGAATTCTGTGGCGTGAACTAACAAAAAGTGGCCATGTGGTTAAATTCAACGAGTCAAATGTTGGCATGACCTCCACATATTTGTTTTTTTTTTTAATGTTATTTGTGGGGAAACAGGCTTATGGCCTACCTGATGGTAATCGGTGAGCGTCGCCTATTGAGACCTGTACGGATTTTATAGTACACGTTTCTGATATCCTTAAGGTATCACAGTGTTGCGTTAAGGATACGTATGTTACTATTCGTTGTTATTTCTTTCTTAGATCTGAATGTCTGGTACACATTTAAGCGAGTGACGAGACGAATAGCGACCGTGCAGATGTAAACAGTATTAGTTGGGAACTCTAATCTCAAGGTTATTGACGTGTACGTGACTCTTTTGACCTTGGACAAAATAGTCTAGTTCGAACAAATCAAAACAAAGTATTTTTATTCCATAAAGATACATAGATAGATAATTCTTTATTGTTACACCAAATTACAATAATTTAACCTAGAAAACTTCAAAACTTATACAAGGTGGTACAATGGGCGGCCTTATAGCTCAAAGCGATATACATTTAAGATACATTTTACGTACACGTGGAAAGGTCATAAGTTTTACAGAATATAATCATACATAATTGACCTCCGTGGCGCAGTGGGCGAACCTCCCGCCCGAAATTTTAATTTTATATTTATAGATTACTAGCTGACCTGCCTCCGGCTTTGCACGCATGGTTTGTCAATAAAAACATTACCCTCCTTCTGCACAGTCGGGTAAAAGTAGCCTATGTCCCAATCGCGGTCACAATCTATCTATATACCAATGGTACATAGGGAGTACATCTAAGGAATACCTCATAATTGTAACCCTTACTTTATCTCCCCCCACCCTTTCCCGTCCATGTAGGGATGATTTAGCAAAAAGTTGAAACACTTATTTCATACCAAAAGCCTAAATATGAATTTTCAGATCCCTAACTTGAGGAATTATCGATTGCCCATACAAACTTTCAACCCCTATTTCACCCCTCAAGATTATTTTTTGAGACAATAGAGGATATAATCTATCTCCTTGCCAAGTTTCATTACAATCTGTTTAGCCGTTTAGTCATGAAAAGGTAACAAACAAACAAATAAACAGAGTTACTTTCGCATTTATAATATAAGTATGGATGATATATGATATATGTATGAGCAAGCTGAGCAAGCTTTAGCCTTCACGACACAATGAGTTTGAATACAACACTGACCTATTTTGACCATAATAAATCAAAAACTTTATGTACAGTGACAGTTTTCCGACTTGCCTAAAACCGTTATCAACCCATGTCTATTTTTCTATTCGTAGAAAATGCAAACTAGGAAAATGATTACGTTTTTATACGCATTTCGTACGATCAACTTTTATAAGCTTACTAGCTGTTGCCCACGACTTCGTACGCGTTACACTACTTAATGTGTAGGTAACCTAGAAATAAAGCTCAACTCGCTGTTGCAACTTGACTTGACACCCCATTTTTATCCCATGGAACCTGATTTATGGGATAAAACGTACCATACTAAATTTTATCGAAATCGTTACGCTATCGTTTATCGCCGTTACGACGTGACTGTGTAACAAACAAACAAATAAATATATAAACAAATATCCAAACATTCGCATTTATAATACTAGTGTGATACAAAAGGTAATTTCTTGCTTTATTACCGTATTTTATAGGTTTGTAAACAGACGATTGTATCCTGCTGTTTATATAGAGTAAATGGCTCAGCATTGTGAACAACCCTAATCTAAGTCAGAGTATCTTATTGATATTTTTTATGGCCATTTCCTACAACTATAACTAAATAATTCCATTTAACTTTATTGTCTGTCTTGACACTGATACTTCTAAGGCGTATGATGGCCCTTAAAAGGATCTCATGTCTAACAGAACCAGTTTGATGATAGGATCGACATAATACATATTGTGGCCTTTATACATTTAACATTTTGATGATGTAGTTTTAAACTTTTGCGATCACAGTACATAATTACTAATATTAAATGAGTATTTATCACGTATTTACTCCGACGTTTCGACCGTGTTGCAATAGCCGTGGTCGCGGGCAGACTGGAGTACTTGGAGCTACCGTCGAAAAGTGATGGCAGCTGCAGTGACTATCCTCACTTGGTCTTCAGAATTAAAAAATCCACTACACTAACTATAACTACGCCCTGAGATAACAATCACGATGCACACATCTAAAAAACACCAGATTGCAGGAAGCTGAGAGTCCATAGCCATCTTCACGATTGAAATTTGGAATTTCTTAATTTCAATCGCTTCACGAACCATTCTCTTGTGATAATGGCGTTCACTAGATATATAACGTTGGGATAATAAATAAAAAAGTAAATACGCGATAAATACCCGTTTATTTGTATGTAATTATGAATGAGTATTTCTAAAACAAGTTTTTTATACTAACTAGTATAAATTCGTAAGTAACTAGCCCAAGGGTCGAAGACTTAAGGTTATCTAAGACTTTTATAGGAATGACATATATCTTAGCGTGTTCCTAGTTAGTTTCATCAATTGAGATTTTTTTATCACCGTCAGCCCATCTCGTCCCACTGCTGGGCATCTCTTCATTGTTGCCATTTGACTCTGTGCTACCAGCTCTGTGCTATTGCATGCCAAAGAAAAATACAATAACAAAGGAAATAAACAATAAATAACGGTACAATCGGTCTTAACGCTAAAAGCAATCTCTTCCAGACAACCTTCGGACGGACAGGGTAAACAAAAATCAAAAGACGGTCGTGTAACATACATAAACAGAACCTATAAAATAAAATATACCTATTGATTATACTAATAAACATAAACTTAAATACATACATAGAAACAAATAATATATAAATAAACTACACTACATATGAAGGATAAATAACACAATCACTAACCAGCAATTACGAGACAACGAAAGGAAATGTTTACATGCCTTGACTTTGAAAATAGAAGAGCTTTGGACAACCTTATATTAGACGTTGGTAAGGCGTTCCACAGTCGCACAGATTTTACTGTGAAGGAGTCACCATAAAATTGTGAAATATGGACGGGAGTACGAAGCTGTAGAGCTTCGGAAGAACGAAGATTTCTAGAGTGTGCCTGATACAGAAACTCGAAACGCTCTTTTAGATAAAAAGGATAAGTATAGTTCCATTTTTTAATATCTTGCTAAATAGAATACAAAACAGCAATTCAATCATGATAGACACGTTATTGCAATTTCACTGCAATGGCGACCAATAACAGTTTTACTGCGGACCGCTCTTGGGGGACACCTTCGTACGAGCGCGTGGAAATTATATGCGGGCTGAGTTACGACAGTCGTTTTTACGGCTATTTATTTTATGAGTTCTGTATACACACTTCTAGTAACATTGTATGTCTGACTCCTTGAGAAGTTGGGACTGGTTTAGCATACGGTTCTGAAGGCCGGGGCCACGGACTGTGGGCTTCGTCTCGGATGTCCTCAAAAGAATAAAACAATGTAGCACGTAATACTTCAGCACAGCCCAAACGAAGCTGGATTGAGAAAGGATCTGTTCCCTGCAGATCATCAAGTCGTCTTCCAATACAATATGGGGATCCTGGAAAACAACTGCCTTAACCCAAAGTCCCGCTCCGTTATT
Organism: Philereme transversata; assembly: GCA_963924445.1. Taxonomy (NCBI): domain Eukaryota; kingdom Metazoa; phylum Arthropoda; class Insecta; order Lepidoptera; family Geometridae; genus Philereme; species Philereme transversata. The sequence continues at coordinate 20,390,941 of OZ004348.1, read as the reverse complement.
TCAAGGAATTTTGATTGCTGGGGTCAAGTTAGAAAGGGGCAAAATACACAATCTATTCTTTCACAATAGGTTCTTTTTAAGCAAGCGTATTCCATCTTCGATCACACCATCTCTTACCATCAGGTGAGGTAGTGATCAAGCGTTTGATTTAAATTTCATCAATAAAAAATATATAAAACGTCAGTATAGATATCCTCGATTTTAGAAATAATCAACTAATATATTTTAGACTTTTAAAACTGAATAGTAACATTTGTTAGTGTAATGAAAGCCTAATAGGTATTTTAAAATCGTACACTACATTTTGGGTAATCAAAGAATAATGCTTATTTTTTTGTATTGTGGTAGTAGATTAAATGAAAAACGCTTTACAGTAGTCGCATATGAAAATCATTGCCCACATAACTATTATTATGCAGATCATCCTCGCTTCACTCTTTAAACTGTGTCAACAAGTTTTTACCACTATTGGAAGAGATTTGGCTAACTATACTCTATCCAAGCTTTGTTTAAGTGACTCTGAGTTATCAATAAATGCAAAACAAACAGTTGCTCCGGTTAATTCTATGATGTTATTACCAACTGCCCCATCTGAGGTTATAATATTAATAACTAAATTAAAAAATAGTAATTCAGTTGGTTCAGACAACATCTCCACCAATTTCATAAAAAAAATTCCGAAAGTCGGGTCGGTTGGAGAATAAGAGTAGATTATTCTCCAACCGACCCGACTTTCGGGTCGGTTGGGTCTTTTCTTTCAAAACTGGGAAGACCAAATATGTATGTTTTTACAAGTCCGCTGCATCTAGTCTCTCTAATTTCAATGTGACAATACACATCCATGCAACCCGCTTGGGGAGCATATAATTCCATGTAACTGTGATGAGCTGGTGCGGGTTACATCTATTAAATATCTTGGAGTTATTATGGATCAGAAACTAACATGGCAAGAACATTTGACTGTCACTGCGAAAAGAATAAGATCTCTTATTTACATATTTAAAAATCTCAGAGTTGTAGGTGATGATAATCTCTTAATTAAAACATATAAAACACTAGGGCAATGTGTCATAAATTATTGCATTACTTCATGGGGAGTTGCTCCTAAAACATACATGTTGGAAGTTGAAAGAGCCCAAAGAGCCCTTCTTAAAGTAATGATAAGATAAGATAAGATAAGATAACTCTTTATTGTACACCAAAGTAAAATACAGAACATAATTTTTACTAACAAATATAATATAATGTAATATAACTAATAAATATATATAATGTAATGATGTACATGCCATACAGATATACTACAAATCTCTTGTATAAAAAACTTAGTCCTTAGTGTTCGTAAATTATATTTATTTCTGTGCATTCGCAGATATCACCGCTTCACGGTTCCAACTTTAAATTTACCCGAAAGAAGAATTAAACGTTACCCTATTCCCAATTTGATTTGTTCTCTGGCTCGTAGACAATATAACTATAACGCACCTCGATTATATTCAAAGCTTGATTCTAAACTTAATTTATTTAAATATAGTAATCACCAATTAAATGGCATATTAACGCAATGCTTAGATACGTTTGATTACGTCGGTAAATAAGACTTACTCAAATAAACTTGAACATACGCACACACATACACACACACACATAGACACAAACAAACCCACCCTCACAAAAAACACGCACGCAAACAATTTGGAACAAATGTTTACATGATCTACGAATATTTGCTCCGGGTCTGGTTGTTTTTCTATATCGATCGAGCGATCAATCGAGCGATCGATCAATCGAGCGAAGCGAGATCTCTAAATCAACTTGGGTAAATCGGCATTGTATGTGTGTATGTATGTTTGTTTGATTGAGCATAACTTTCGAAGCGTTTATCCGATCATCGTGAAATTTGATAATAGATAGGTAGGGATAGCACAGTTTTGGTGTGACTAAATTAGCTAAAAATGTGAGAGGGTTGTTAAAATATTGGGGTCAAGAGGAGTACAAAAAAACAAAATGGGACTATCCGGTCAAATGGCACGTGTTGTAAAAGGTATTTGTAAGTACATTTTGACCCCTTTTTACTTTAAGCTTAAACCTTGTAATTTTTAAGTTATTAGCAATAGTAAAAACGGACTTTGACAAAATTCACAGGGTACACCAGCGACCCCACAGTGCTGAAATTTGGTATGCGTGTAGCGTTAGTGACACAAATATTGGCAAGTCTGAAATCCAGAATAACTGCAATTTGTACTTCAAAAAAGTGTAACCAATTAACATGAACTCCCATTACCTGTAATTTGAATGAAACTGTAGGTCAAGTAAGATGTTGTTTTATTTCGTGGCACTATTTTTATAGTCAATGATTACGAATAATATATTTTTGTTTTTATGAGATTCGCGAGATCTCAGTTCGGCGCGACCCACTAGTATAAGAATGTATTAAAACAAAAGTATTTTAAATATATTATTCATAAATTATAAGTATAATTAATTGAATTAAGCAGATTAAATGAATATGAACTCTCTTTACTCAAATCTGAAATACTGATACTCTGAAATCAGTTAGTGTAATTATAGTCTTATGACTTATATTATAAAACTGATTTCATAGTTCTAAAGCTCTAGGGGATCCTCAGCTCCTGGAATACCAAGGACTGGGGATCAATGGCAATGTTGAGTAGGTACATCACTCACCTTCAATTTGGCAAAGATAATATCGAAGTCATGTCAGAATCGCTGGAAGACGCTCGATGATCTCGACCGGAGTGGGCGCCACATGGACATTCGAAATGATTTTCGTCTTGTCCATGTTAATTTTAGGTATATTGTATATATAATAGTGGTTCGCCCACCACCAACTCCACCGAGAACACGGACCCTTAAAATGAACATGGATCATGTTGTAGTTAGACTATCTATTGTACCTATTTACAATAGACTAGTGGTTCGCCCCGAACTGTGATTTCGCGAGTCTACCATAAAAACAAAAAAAAATATTATTTTTGATCGTTGACTATCAAAATAGTCCTACGAAATGCATAACCAACACACTTGACCTACAGTTCCATTCAAATTACAGGTAACGGAGTTCATGTAAAATGGTTTAACTTTTTTGGGGTTGAAATTGCAGTTATTTTGAATTTAAGACTTTTGCCTATATTTGGGTCACTAACGCTAATAACTTAAAAATTACCAAGATTAAAATAAAAATAAAAACGGGGTCGAAATGTACTCTTAAAGGCTTTTCATTAGACTTAGTTTTTAGTTTTTTATTAGTCCCATTTTGTCTATTTTTTACCCCTCTTGAACCCCAATATCTCAATAACCCCAAAATATTTTACGCTCATTTAGTCGCACCAAAATTGTGCCAACATTACCTATCTATATACTAAATTTCAGAATGATCGCATCAACGCTTCGAAAGTTATACTCGGACAAACAAACATACATATAACTCCGATTTTCCCAAGATGATTTGGAGATCCCGCTTCGCTCTATCGATAGGTTTGTATGTGATATGTATATGTATGTGATATGTAGGATAACTTATCCTCGGACAAACAAACATAAAAACATACATACATACAACGCCGATTTGCCCTAAGGTAAAGCCAAAAGGAAGGGTTATGTTTTTAGCAGTCTATGGATGGGTCGGGTATGTTCCAACATAGTGCCTGAAGTAGGTAGGTACTTATCTTATCTAGTTGTGATGAATGAGGTGTCAATCGATTTTTTATTATGGGCCGGGTGACATAAGCTACCATCGACATAGGTATTACGTAGTCGGGGTTCAGTTTTTAAAAAGCTATTCAAAATAAATCAAATTATGGGGTGCGTGAGCCTAAAAAAATAAGTTATTGGCCGAGCGAGCGAAGCGAGCGAACCGTCTTAGTTTCGAGATTGGCCAAAAATGCTTTTGTCCGTCTGTCAGTCTGACTATCTGTTCTCGGCTTCAGATCGCATTTTTCAATTTCTTCTTTTTTCTTGCACACAAGATCCTTGATTTATTTAAATTTTTTAGACAATCGCGATTTTTGATTAGGGGAAAAAAGTGGGGAAGTTTGCTGTAGCGTTATTTATCGACGGATTTCAATCTTTGAGAGGCACACTAAAGACTTCATTCTACACAAGATGATGCTAAAAAATTACAAAAGGCGGGAGTGGAGGGGCAGGGGGGGAGTGTAAGGGGGAGGAGTGTAGGGGGGGAGGAAGTTTGTAACGTTATATATGGTCGGATTTCAGTTTTTGAAAGTCTTCTCTCCACTTCTTTCCAGCCTGTATATCTCGGTTCGGACAGATGTACTTAATAATATTAAAATGGATGAAATGAGATTTTTTTTTGTTTACTTAAAGATACACCAACAGTACACATATTTTATCAGTTTATAGCTATATACCAGTTTTAATAAATTATTAACACATTTCTGATACGTGCACTAATTACAGATTTATTAACAGAAGGATTAGGATTTTTTTATTTTTTATTATTGTATTATTAAACGAGGGGATAAAGCAGCGTCTTGCATCACGGGCGCTATATTGAATCCCGAACGTAACGAAGGATTCTAACGTTAAGCCACGAGCGGAGCGAGGGAGTTACTACAATCCTGACTGTAGAGAGGGATATAAGCACGCCCAAGATGCAGACAGCTTTATCCTCGAGGAGAATACTCTACTTTTTACACTTTCAGCGAGACAATAAAAACCAAATTCTGTGTAAATTGGTGCATTCTGTGCTTAGGTTATTCGATTTACGAATAAGTTAATTGTTCCAAATAAAGATGATTATTATTAAAAAAAAAAAGTTCTTATGTCTCTTTGGTTCAAATTTTAATACAGATGAGGTTCCAAATTCAAATCACATTATGCCCGCGAGGGCATAGCAAAATTCAGTATAACTTTAATCTCGGCTTAGCCGTAGGGATTTAATCACCTGCTTTCGGCGAGGTTTACATGACATTTGACTTTGTCGAGCAGGTGCTATAAAAAATTATTTACTAAATATTTACTACTAAATACATAAGAAACAGTTAACTCATTAAAAAACCATTACAAACGAATTCAAACGATCTATAGATAGCTCAACTGCTCCGGATAACTACCAAGCGGCAGTGTCTTCAAGACAAATGAATGAAAATAAAATAAAACTCGTTTTGTATGTTTAATTTTGTTTAGTGTGCAGTAAAGAGTATATCTATCTATCTAGAACTCGAGCATGCAGTGAGCTTACTCCCAAATAGCGTAACTTTATTTAGTTAACTAACCGAGTTTACGAATTAAATAAGGTTTAACACAGGCCAGTGAGCTTTATGCTCTCAAACGAGATGTTTATTTACTAGTTGAATGTTCGTAACTTATTCCGCCAATTTTCTGGATCTCGACAACAACGCTACCACCGGGCCCAACTATTAAGCACAATCCAGGTGACCGCTTAAAATTAAAAAAATATCATCAAAAGCGGTCAAGTCGTTTATGAGGAGAAGAATTATGAATGTTATACAGTCTGTCACCACATTCACGACATTAATTTAAAACACATATGCAGAATCATATCAACTAACTTTGGAGATTGGTTTAATACCAGTAGCTTGAATATTTATCCAGTAATCGATATATTTCCAATAAACAATTTTTAACGTACATCGGCGGCGCTTTTGCGCTGATGCCGCTTGGTCAGTTTAACAGGTATCTACTTACATTGTGAATGAATATGATTTGTTTACCTATTTTATGCAGGCTGTTGCATTGATATTTTAGGACATTAAATTAAGGTAAATTGAAAATTAAAAAATTCATGATAACGAATTTGAAAAAAAAACTATTTTACTACAATATATTTTATTTAAGAGCCATCAGCTCTAACCGTGATTTAAATTAATATCATAAATGCGGTGACACGCAGTATATGAAGATGTGTACTAGTTACCATTGCAAAGTGGTCCAAATTAGAACATAATTAATTTTTTAATCTTAAATTTTCCAATCGTCCTTCCTTTTAATATCTATGCCATATATAATTTATCTATGCCAAATTTCATATTAATCTGTGAAATTCGTGCGCACAACAAGCTTTAGATAAAAAGGGTTTACAGTTTTCCTTCACGAAAGAGTAAAAAGTAAAACTTCTCATATTTGTAACGTTTTCACGACTAATCGGTTGGACCGATTTCGATGTTTGGTTTTAGCATAGATAGTACATAATGGAGACATAATTAGGCTACTTTTCTATTTACAAACCGCGCGTCAAGCTGCGTCAGGAAGCTTGTATAGTATTATATTACGCAGGTTTATCTCGAAATCCCCACCTCTAAGTTAATTTCGACGACCTCCATGGTACAGTGAGCGAATAGCCGGATGAGACGCAGAAGGTAGCGGGTTCGATTTCCGCCGCGGAATGATCTACAGATGTTTGTTCCGGGTCTGGATTTTTTTTTATATATTATAAGTTTGTATGTATTTACAAAAAAATATATATATAAGTATACTATCAGTTATCTGGTTCCTATAGTTGAAGCTCTGCTTAGTTTGGGGCTGCATAGCGTTGTGTGAAATGTCCAGCGATATTTATTTATTTGGGAGCGACGATGCCACAGACAGAAGTACACACAGACATACATAGGCGTCAACCTTATGACACCCCTTTTTGCGTCGGGGGCTAAAACTTAACAATGTGGGCAAATATTCGCTCAAATTTATAAATCCTCATAAATATTCAGTATTTGTATTTCAACATCCCTTTTGCGTAGTATACAATTTTTGACGAGTGAGTATTTCAATAAAATTAGTCATGAGTCGTTATGAAACTCTCCGGTAACCATCATTAAAACAGATGAATACGAGACTGCTCGTGAAAGTTCAATATATTTTATAAAACCGCAAAAATTTTCGTAGACGAGTTTATCTCAATTTATCCGCTTTAGTACCAATAATTTTATATAAGCTGATCAATGAGCTCAGCGCGTGGGCAATTTGATAGACGGGCGGCTGGCTGAGATAAGCAGGGCGTATTTTCATATAAAATTTTAATAGTAGATTATGAAACGAGGGGTAACTCAGTGGCTTGCGTCACAGGCGCTATATTGAATCCCGAACGTAACGAAGGATTCTAGAGGTAACTCACGAGCGGAGCGAAGGAGTTACTAGAATCCTGAGTGCAGAGAGGGATATAAGCACGCCCAAGACGCAGACAGCTTTATCTACGAGGAAAATACTCTACTTTTCACATTTTCTTGCAAATCTAAGTTGGTGCATTCTATGCAGAGGTTTTTCGATTTACGAATTTTATTGTGTTCTCTTTGACTCAAATTATAATACAGTTGAGGTTCCAAATTCAAATCACATTATGCCCGCGAGAGCAAATTCAGTGCAACTTTACTCCCGGCACAGCCGTAGGTATTTATTCACCTGGTTTCGGTTTACATGACATATAATTTGATATTGTCGAGCAGGTGGTGTGAAAAGTAAATTGTTTAGACACCGAATTAAAAAATAAACAATAATTTATTTAATTATTTTAATTTTAAATTCTCGTAAATTTAAGTTCGATTGCATGGCATCACTTTTCATTTACAGTCTTTCAGTTATCATTGCATTGAGACACATCAATAATAGAAACTAGAGCTTGACTCTATTTACTTACTCGCCATTATGAGTATCAGAATTTCCAAAATAAAAATATAGATTACAAAATATACGTAAAATATAAATTAAAAAATACAAAAGAAACAGTTGAATACTAAGTAAAAACGAATATTAGCTATTATTTATTGATTTTAGTCCGCTTTGCACAACGATTCAAGCGTTTTTGCGACTATACATGTTTAAATTTGACGTATTTGTATGATTTGACAACTCTCTAAATCATATTTAGCCACTAAATACGTTTAGGCATCGTTGCGCTAGTCGCCCAATATTCGAAATCGAATCAAAATGCTCACATAACGTCTAGCATACATGTCTATTTATTTATTTTTTATAATTAATTAATGTATAAAGGGTGTTTGATAATATACGCACAAAAATGAAAGGGGTTATTTTGATGAGCTTAATAAATAAATTTGTGAAATGTTTACCATAGAAATGTGATATTTATTTTGCCATGTAAAAACAAACAGTTTACTAAACTTATGTTGTGCTATTGCATAATGCTTGCCATTTAACCACAGATACGGTATTGGTGACGTCTCGAGATATCTCTTGTTGTCCCTTTTTAACCGAAAACCCGCAGCCATTTCCGAAAGAGATATCAAATCGGCCTTTATTTTTGGATATCGATTGCAAGAATAGGCAGTAAGTTTTATATCGAATTGATCACCTAAACTCAGTCGATTTTCTTTAAAATTGTATAATGTAACTAGTATTTTTTTTTTCGTGCAGTCTTTTTTTATTTCTGAAAAACCGTCACTTGAATATCGTCAGTATATTACCAAACAACCTGTATATTATAACATAACTTAACATTATATAACATAAACATTACCCTATAACAATATCTTTTTTTTTCTGCGTTCGTGAGGCTAACCCGAAATATTGAGAGCAATAAAATCGCACATCCGCACATTTTTACTTAAAAGTTAATTTTTTTTTTATTTGGAGCTTACAGCAAATTAAAATCAAATTAAATTAAAGTGCATAATCTAAGCATTCGCAGAACTGATAAAGGGTTGACATTTACCTTTAAAAACAACTCATTAGCAACAAAACAATAGACCCCCTTATGTCGCTCGATCCAGGTAAGGCCGGCGGCGGGATTTATCGCAGGTATAAAAGAGTGCATATTGAGGGAATGGTCATCATTTTTTCTCTCCTATCCCCATCCCGGCAACAGCCCAAGCCGAGGTTCGTACCTAAGTGGTGCCCTTGCGCTAGTTGCCTAAAAAACTTACTGGGCTGAGCGCCATCTGCGCTCGCCAAAAGTTCGGTTAAGCTGTCACGGCCTCAGAGGCCAACAGCGAGATTAGTCCATTCGAAAAAAAAAAAAAAAATGGTCATCATTTGCATACCAACGTACAGTGTGAAAGGTTCTCTATTGATATTGGCTTCAAACGGAACACGAAAATGGATACTACACCAGAAGTAGCCGCTCAAGTGGTTGCCCTTGTTGAATCGGGGCTTAAGCAAAGTCAAGTGGCTCGACAATTGAGTTTGAGCCGATTTACCGTTCGGCGTGTATACCAGAGGTATCAAAAGACTGGTGGCTACCAACGGCGACAAGGATCGGGCCGTCCCCGTGCTACAACAGAGCGTGATAACCGCTTTCTTATAACGACATCTTTAAGAAATCGTCGTTTGAACGCAGTTCAACTGGGCCAACGACTTCAAGAAGTTCGTGAAGTAGAAGTTAGCCGGTGGACAGTCAGAAGACGATTGAGAGAAGGTGGCCTGACTGCACACAGGCCAGCAAACGGGCCGAAATTGACCCCAGCCCACCGAGAAGCCCGCCTTCTGTTCGCTCGAGACCATTTGAATTGGACCGAAGAGCAGTGGAGTGCAGTCCTGTTCTCTGATGAGTGCAGGATGTGCTTGCATGGCAACGACGGACGGGGGAAGGTGTATAGAAGATCGGGAGAGCGATTTGCCCAATGCTGCATAACAGAACGTGTCGCCTATGGCGGTGGATCAATCATGTTTTGGGGAGGCATGTCTATGGAAGCAAAAACCGAGCTTGCCTTCATCACCGGGCCGAATACTGGTCGCCAATCAAGAGGATTGACTTCCATACGATACATTGAGGAAGTACTCGAGAGCCACGTCGTACCTTTTGCTGGGTTTATCGGCGAAAACTTTCTGTTTATGCAAGATAATGCAAGACCGCATACTGCTGGCATAGTGATCGAGTACCTTCAAGAGGTGGATGTGACCGTTATGGAGTGGCCAGCTCGAAGCCCAGACCTCAATCCCATCGAACATCTATGGGACGAGCTGAAAAGAAGAGTTCGAGGCCGAGATGCTCCTCCATCGACTCTACAGGAGCTGCAACAGGCGATCGCAGAGGAATGGGAGGCTATTCCTCAAGACTTTATCAAAAGTCTAGTAACATCAATGAAAACACGGATGGAGTCAGTGATTCAGGCTAGGGGAGGGAACACTCGGTATTAATAACAAACTTTAAATTAATTTTATCTTTTAATTTCATAACTTTGACACCAATACTTGAATAAAGAATTTTTTACTAAACATGCATTTTTGTTATTGATCCACAAAAGCATTTTTATGTAATGATTGAAAGACAAATCAGATACCAATGGATAGGTATTAAAATAGACTATGAATCTGCATTACAGAAACATAATATTTTTTGTTTTTTTTTTAGTTATGTCAAAAAATCATGAATGTGCGATTTTTTTGCTCTCAAGTTTATAATGAATATGATAATAGGTCCCGTCTAAAAACCAGCGCAGTTTACTATCCTCGGTAAGCGATACGCTGAGACGAGGCTCTGTTTGTCTCACACAGAACGGAAGACTATTCTTGCTACTCGCCTACCTATTACTTTTTTATTTCTTTTCTTGTGTTACTTGTGTTTTTCTGATATAAATGTACTTTGTCTTTCCTGTGAGCGTAGTAAATGTATTTTTTTTATCACACTGATGCACCATTATCTAGAGCTTTAGAGCCAATGCAATTTGCGGATAAGCGCTTGTTATTTTTTGATAGTTTTAGTTTAGAGTGATTTTAAAACTTTGTTGGTAGCCTATGGATTATCACTCAATTAAGTTTATGAATGTTGTGAAGTTTGAGCGCTTAATTTGCTAAGTACACAGTTCTTGTAAACTTTAGGTAATTGATATTTTACAGCAGCTTCATCAGAACTTCCAAATCTCGGAGAGTAAAATAATTACTTGGTTATTGCGTATTAGGTATGCATCTAAGAAATAATTAATGGATAATGGATTAGTACTTACACAATCCACATATGAAGGAGTAAGGGGAACGGGTTAAATCCATTATATTGTAATCACGCAATTTTTAAAATGACGCCACAATGTGAAAACAATTGACAATCAGATGAAACAAATTTTATTCTACGGCTAAAGAGTTCCACTTTCAAATATAGTAATAACTTTTTAAATATTGTTTATGTAAGAAGTCAATTCCGGAAACTTGTGTGACTTATGTATAACTTAATTATTTTGTCTACTTCGTTAACATGTTGACTTTTCTCAATTATCAGTTAGATTTACTTAGATTCGAATATACCAAAAATGTTGTGTTGTAATAACCTGTTCTAGTGGTTGGTTTAACCTATTAATTTTTTACAATTTTATTTTTGTAGAAATAAATGTGTAATAGTTGTTTAAACACAATATTAAGTTAACGCAACATAAATGAAATCAAGATTATGTAGTTCAACCTATTTGGGTTTTCAGTATATCGAATCAGAGGATTAAGATAGGGTTTTGAAGTAGTCTGCAGTAGGTAGCAATATAACAGTTTATAATACAAGCATAATATACTGCGATGTTTAAAATGTTTTGGCTGATAAACAATTTGCAATTCAATAGATCGCCCATTTGGCACGTGGGAAAAACAAACGACATAATCACCGAACTGCTAGTTGAATAATTGTTCCATAAAGTTTGCCATTTTGGGGCAATCTATATGTTCGTGCAGATAACGATGGAATGTGAGCCGGCGCACGGCTGGTTATTGAACTAGTCGAAAAACATTTTAGTTTATCTTCAAATCAGCTGTTTTTCCCCCATTTTACCGGATTACCGAACTTACCGGTCACCCAAAATAGCTGATAAACTGTTTTTTTCTAAAATAAATCAATATAGTTATTTTATGCTAATTATCCCACATGGTGGTGGGGTCAGCCTTCCTGCAGTTTTTCCTCCACTTCGCTCTATCCTCGACATCTTCTTCGGAAACATTGCATGCCATCATTGCTCAGCGCAACACTTCTGTCCACGTGGTCTTGGGGCTACCTCTAAATCTTTTACCAGAGATGAACAGTTCCAGTGTCCTCATATGTTTACATATTTTTATCTTTACATAAAAACCAAAAATGTTGTTATATGTAGGTACATTCAATGTAATTTTTTTCTTCTAAACGTTCGTAATTGACAATAAAAACAATATCACAAAATGATACAAAATTTACAATGGGTACAGTCAGCGACATAAGTTGAGTAACAATTTGAGATTTGAAAATATTTCTTTCAGAAAAAATGAGAGCTCATTAGTATTTTTTGTAGTCTAGTCTTTAAACGGATATAAAGTAGGTACAGTTACACATGCTCATAAAAAGTCATACTTATTAACATACGAGCAACGAGCGTGCTCTTCAAACTGACACATTTTCTTTTGTTTATTATGTATTTTAAATAAGCGTGCTCAAAGCAAACAGTTGAACACACATGCTGTTTATGCGCGGGCTTCAGCTTCGGTATTCAGTGTTCCTGTGCAGGTAGTGAAAAACGGAAAACCAAGTAGCCCTCTCCACAGAGCTGAATAAAATCATCATTTTGGTTGCAATGTCATGTGCCCAAAAATTTTGTCAAGAAAGAAAAAGAGAAGGAATAAGACGATTTGGGTTCGTGATTGGCTAATTAGAAGAGAAAAACTTGTATGATAGTAGAAATGCGAGAAGAAGATAGAATAGAATAGAATAGAATACTCTTTATTGCACACCAACATAATTAAAATACAATAAAAATACACAAAAATTAAGGTAAGTACAATGGGCGGTCTTATCGCTAAAAGCGATCTCTTCCAGACAACCTTTGGATGGACAGGACAAAACAAAATCAAAAAGACGGCGGTGTAAATACCTACGAGTATATTCATAAACTTACATAAACTACCTATACTTACTAATAAACTAAATATATATACTTACAAATATAATAATATATACTTATATATATAAACTACAATAAAGGAGATAAACATAACGATAAACTAGCAGTGCGTAGACAAAGAAAGGAAATGGTTGTATACCTTAGCTTTGAAGATAGGAAGAGATTTAGATGATCTAATAGAGAAAGGTAAAGCGTTCCACAGCCGCACAGCTTGAACTGTAAAGGAGTCACCATAAAATTGAGAACTGTGGACAGGGGTTTGGAGACTTAGAGCTTCAGATGAGCGTAGATTTCGATCATGCGCCTGGTGCAAGAACACAAAACGCTCCTTTAGATAGGATGGTGAAGAAGGATTGAAAAGAATGTTAAAAAGAAGGGACAGAATATGTGCATTCCGGCGAAGACGGATAGGGAGCCACTTGAGTTTTGCGCGAAATTCTGAAACATGGTCATATTTGCGCAAGCCAAATACGAACCGAATACAAAGATTTTGAAGGCGCTCAAGTTTGCTCAATTGGACTTCAGAAAGGTCGAGATAGCTGACGTCGGCGTAATCTAAAATAGGGAGTAGAAGGGATTGTGCAAGCGTAATTTTGGTGGCGGTTGGTAAAAAGTTAGATATTAGTAAGATATTGATGGTTACAAAAACTGATCGATACTAACACGCTCAATAAGCAAACCTGTTCAGATGCGTTAAAAGGACGCCCCCTTCCACCCGCGCTGCAGGTAGCATGCCCAAAAATCGCACGACTTGGCGATTTTTGAGCAAACTCTAAATGAGCATGCTCATTATTAGCAATGTTTCGACACACATGCTACTAAGTAGCAACTGATCAATAGTGGCATGCTTTCACTATTAACTGTACCTTAAGATAGGCACTAATCATTTTTTAGCTAGTTAACTATCGCGTCAAGCGGTCCACCATATTATTTATGACTAGCTGACCAATCAGCAGCTTCGCACGCGTAATTTTTCAATAAAAACATTAACCTCCTTCTGCGCAGTTAGGTAAAAAGTAACCTATGTTACTCCGGGCTAATGTAGCATTCTAATAGTGAAATAATTTTTGAAATCGGACCCTTAGTTTTTGAATTTATTCATTACAAACATACAAAATTACAAATCTTTCCTCTTTATAACATTAGTACCTATAGACTAGCTTTGTAGTATTTCTGATACAGTGAAGGTATGACCGTATGTTAATAATGAGAGTATTTTAAGAGTAATAGTTTCTTGTGGAAGGGCTCGTCCAGGGAAGTACTACCACCATACTTATTTCTGCCGCCAAGCAGCATTGCTGTTTCGATTCGAAGGGTATAGTTGCCAATGAAATAACAGGCACATGAGATTTTACACCTGTACGCCTCAAGTTGATGAATGCATCGTAGGGCACGTTTCTAAGGTTCGTGACCTACGAGGCAATACTTTGTTATAGGCGATGGTAACCACTTAACATCAAGTGGGAAATAGGCTTGTTCCATCTCCAGGTAGTAAAAAATAGTTTTCACTTACGCCTTTGTCGCAGCTGTGTACACTTGATTTGGTGTAAAAAAAACTAACTAACAATTCCCACTAAACTATTTGAATTTGAATTTAGATTTAACTTGTTCTCCTTAGTCAAACAAGTGCATGATAGATAGATAGATATAAAATGGTAAATTGTAAATCACACTTTAATTATAAAACAATATAAAAAACAAATAACAATACACGCAGAATTACAAGTGGCGGTCTTATCGCTAAAAGACAACCTTTGAATGCACTTGATTTAACGAGAAGTGCATTAAACTGCTACTTTGAGAAGATCTTCTGCTGCGGTTTGCTTGTACCCGAAAGCTGTTTAATCTGACGCGATTGTGGCATCGCTTACAGTACTTAAATACTAGTGAACTAAGCCAAGTATTAACTGAAGGTTTAACACTAACAAAGCATAATTAATCACGTCACAACAGTCTTCTGAATTATCGCATTATGCGGGAACACAGACAGAAACGGAATTGTGAATTAACTTGGTCCTTGTCGTTATTATAACCTCTCTCTTACAGAAACGTTATTTGGCAAATATAATAGAACCATCAGGCGAGATCATGGTAAAACGCAAGCCAATATCGTACATAAAAAAACTAAGTTTACTAGCTCGAAGAACTGACGGTCGTTGGGGCAGAAAGGTTCTAGACCACGCACTGGAAAACGCAGCGTAGGAAGACCCCAGACTAGATGGAAAGACGACCTGGTTCGGGCAGCAGTTAGATGCAGGCCGCATGTGATCAGTCGATCTGAAAATCTATGGCCCAATGTTCAGTAGTGGACACCCTGTCACTGATATGATGATAATGATATGGTAGAACAGCTCGAGTGAATTTTATGAAATTATGACCAGGGCAAAAAACGAATTGCAAGAACTTGCGCAAAATAAAAGTAACATCAAGCCATTACCTATATAATACCAAGTAACTTTTTAACAAAAATAGAACCGACTTGAACAAACTACTGAATTGATTTTGATGATATTTCTATAAGGCCAATATGAAAGTATATTCTTTCAAATAAAAAAAGAATTTTCCAAATCGGTTGATAAATGACGGACTTCTGAGATATACAATTTGAGGATTGCCCTCGATTTTTTTGGGACCCCATCATCAGATCCTGACTTGCATTTTAAACAAAAAAAAAAAATTCTCGAATCGGTCAAGGTATTTGAGTATTTGAGTATTTTGAGTACAAAATAACAATTGAGAACCTCCATCTTTTTTGATGTCAGTTAAAAAGAATCTACAATTCGTATGTACCTACTCGTATTTATATGAAGTGAGTACTTGAGTGAGAGTAAAAACATGAAACCATTTTCGTAGGGAGAATCTTTGGAGCAATCTAAAAGCAATTTCCTAGGAGACATCTTAACACGTTCAACGCAGATTCGATTTCTGTATGTTTTTCTGGTGCGTTGGTAGGTTGAAAAAGCCTCGTGGTTATCAAAACTTCACTGCGGAGCTAGGTCTTTTTTTTATTAGAATTTTATTTTTTCGAAAAAGACATGGGCTACTAAAGCATTTTGAGCCTTAGCGTTTTAGATTCAATCCTTTATATTATTCTGATTTCACCTAGAGCTATGACATAAACAACTCTAAAAAATTACATTACATGTTACAGGTCTTTTATACCTCCAGTCACATTGCACTGAATTACATGAGCATTTATATGGGGGAGACGTTTATAATTATGTAGGTTAACAGAAATTCAATCTTTATTATGCTATTACTTAATAAATTACTCGTGCTTCACCCCGAACTGAGATCTCGTGAGTCTCACATAAAAAGAATAAATATATTATGTGTAATCTTTGACTACCGAAATAGTGCCACGAACGAGTTCAGGCTTTTTCTTATATTTGTGTCACTAAAGTCACACCAAATTTCAGCAATGTTGGGTCTTTGGTGCTCCCTGTGAATTTCTTCAAAGTTCAGTTTTTATTATAGCTAACAACTTAAAAACTACAAAGTTTAAACTAAAAATAAAAACGGGGCAAAATGTACTGATGAAGACCTTTTATTAGACTTGCCATTTGATCGGATAGTCTCATTTTGTTTTTTTTTATCCCTCTTGAACCCTAATATACAACCCCCTCATATATTTAACTCATATATTTAACCCATATACAAAATTTCATGATTATCAGATCACTGCTTTGAAAGTTATCCTCGGACAAACAAACACATATACATAAATACAACGCCTATTTGCCCAAGTTCATTTGGAGATCTCGCTTCGCTCGACCAATAATTAATTTACCTTAAAATTATAAATAAAAAAGCTTTTTAATAATGACGTTTTTATTGAGCCGGCTAACGAGTGACGTCAGCCGGCTTACACAACAAATAAATTTAATAAATTTCTCGTGCGTAAGGAAAATGAAGCGCTGCACAGCCGGGTGGCACGTCATTAAGCGCTCGTACAAACGCACACGCAGTGCGACTGGGAGGTACAGGGGGTGGGAAGTTATTTCTATATCTTTTCGCAGTGAAATTAATTAATTAATTCAGTGCGAGAGATATTGCGCACCTACTGATAAGTTACATAATATTGTGTTATTATTCAAGATCCAACCAAAATATAATTTTTCTCTGGCGTACTCGTAAAATCACCTGAGGTCTTCTCAATGAATGAAATGACATCATCAACAGGGAGCGGGGTCTTTTCCGCCACCTAACACAGTGAGCGTGTTAAGTTTACATTACTCTATCTACCCCGAAATAGTGCAGGCAAATATTTAAATGGAATCTCCAAGAGTAACATTAATGAAATACTGGGAAATACTGCATCTGGGTTACGAATGCACGATATGCCACCCTCTACGGCGATGTTCGCCACTTTCGGTCTTTATATCGGTGAACCACAGATATTTTTGTGGAAACTTATTACTACATATTTTGTTTATACACGCTATTAAGGATTCGACTCTTGCGTGTAAACAAATAACAAAAAAATATGATTAATAATCTTTGACTCACAAATGATATAACATTGTTTTTTATTCAGATCCATGTGTAGAAATGTAGGGCTCGCCCGGGGAAGTACTACCATTATACCTATTTCTGCCGCTAAGCAGCATTGCTGTGTTTCGGTATGAAGGGTATGGTTGCCGGTTTACAAGCACATGAGGCTTTAAACCTGTTTGCTTCAAATTGATGGACGCAGGGCAGTGAATCGTAGGGCACGTTTCTAAGGTGCGTGACCTACGAGGCAGTTCTCGGTTATAGGCCGTAAACATCAGGTGGGCCATAAGCTTGTTCCATCTCCATGAATATTCCTTCCGGCTACAAGTTGCAGTGGCCAATTTGGAAGTCCCTAAACCGGTTGCGCACTCGAGTTGGCCGCTGTCAAGACAATCTAGCTAAGTGGGGCTACATCGACCCATTTCGGAGCCAGTGTCACTGCGGGGCTTATAAACAATGGTCCACCTGCTCTGATGTCCTCTATGTCCAACCTCCTGCACATGAGAAGACTTGTACTAGGCAACAGAGAGGGGTGTGGAAGTTGCTCTCTATTGGGCTAATAAAATTTAGAAGTCAAACAGCGATTGCCACGAAAGAAGAAGATCTCCATGAAGCATAAAAATTAAGCTTTTTTTAAATATTCGCATAGCAAAATTTTGTTCGTTGTCAAATAATTTCCAGCTACTAAGCTACTAAACGTGAACAGTAGACGAAGTTTTTGACAAACTTGTAAAAATTGCTGCATATGCCGTGTGACTCTCATTATTTTAAACATCGAAAGTACACGTTGTCATAGAGTGTAGTCAAAGAACGCAAACAGAAATCGATAGTGGATAGTAGAAAGGTCGTTTCTACTTACGTACGTCTTCAGACCCTGGTAGTCAATGACATCGTTAAACATCTGGTAAAAACAATTTAAGAGAACCCAAATACGATCCTTCTCATGTTTTCCATTAAGGAGTTCTCCTGTTTTGTTGAGTTTAAACTGTCCTGGCTTCACTATCAGGCCCTAGTGGTCATACCACGACAAAATGTTTCATTATTTACCTTGAAAAGTATGCAAAGTTATCACACTAATATTATAAATGCGGATGTTTGTTTATTTGTTTGTTTGTTTGTTACTCAATCACGTCGAATTTTGGTATGTACGTAGATTATAACCTGGATTACCACATATACTACTTTTTATCCCATATCCCATGGGATAAAAATGGGATGTCAAAGTTTATATACGTATTTGGCACCCCAGAACAACGCCCCAGAACAGGTAATTCCCGTTTACCTAGAATCACGAAATTTGGCAAAAAGGAAGGTCTTACGGCACAAATAAAGGACACATTCTAAAAAATAAAAAAAGTTGTAAATTAAAGGTTGTCCTCTGAGTTGTATGGGCGCTCATACACTAGCTTAATCGGTACCAACCTCAAATAAGGTAAATAAATAAAATAGTGAATAAAATAAGTATTTAAGTGGGGCTCCCATACAAC
The DNA here is from genome assembly GCA_963924445.1 of Philereme transversata. NCBI lineage: Eukaryota > Metazoa > Arthropoda > Insecta > Lepidoptera > Geometridae > Philereme > Philereme transversata. Next base: position 20,372,160 of record OZ004348.1, on the reverse strand, counting down.
AGACATGATTTTTATGCCGTTTTTATGGATAATGCTACGGAACCCTTTGAGCGCGAGTCCGACTCGCACTTGGCCGGTTTTTTAACATTATCTAGTAACTAGAGGAATGAACAAGGTAGCAAATAAATAATATTATTGTATTTAATTTTATCACAACTTATAATTACTTTGCAAAACTTAAAACTATTTATATTTCTACCGATGGTAATTCTAACATTTCTATAAAAAATAAAACGTTGGCCCTTCATGTTAATTATTAAAGAATGTGATAGAAACCTCTTGGTGTTAAAAGATTCATAAAAAACACCAAAAGAAGAGCCAAATTAGCTACTGCGTGGGGTTGAGACCGAAGAGGCTCAGGTATAGTCATTTTAAAGCCTGAATCAAATGTAGATCATACATATTTTGTAATGATCAGTCAATTGATGGGTAAGTATTTACGCCGGCTACCCATCACTACCGGTTCCCGCAGTAGCTACGGACTCCTCAAGATACTCTGTTAAGAACTTGTATATATGCTAACTGTCCAAAACACTTCGTTTGCGCGATTCAGAATTTGAATTTTAAACGTTCGATTTGGCTATTCTCAATCATAATTAGTTGATTACTTTTTATTGCATCTATTTTAAATATTGTAAACTTCATGTCAGACGTATCAATTTTAAAATTGTAATTATATTTTTCAAGTTATTAGAAATATAAAATAATCAGCATGAGTAATGGAAATTGCTGTAGTGTAAGCGAGATAGCAATATGAGACAGCATATCGCATTCCCGCACTTTTCGCTTGCTACAATATCTTTTGTTTATAAGATTTTGTAGTTATTTAAAACTTACTTGTGTGTACTTATTTCTTAATTATTTTCATATTAGATGAAGAGAGATATTGTAGGTTGCATATACGTTGGAGCTTATCATACTGTAAATGACGATTTGCATAAACCTAGGAAACAAAGTGTTTGATTTATTAAACAGAAACTATGTGTCCAACAAAATTTGATGGTCTGTGTACTAGGGATGGATTCGCTGCAGAACTTTATAATTAGCTGATTACTTTTTATTGCATCTATTTTAATTATTATAAACTTCATGTCAGACGTATCAATTTTAAAATAGTAATTATATTTTTCAAGTTATTTGAAAAATAAATTAATCAGTATGAGTAATGGGAATTGCTGTAGTGTAAACGAGAAAGCAATATGAGACAGCATATCGCATTCCCGCTCTTTTCGCTTGCTACAAAATCTTATATATTTTCTTATTTCTTTTTTATTTCCGTATTAGATGAAAAGAGATATTGTAGGTTGCATATACGTTGGAGCTTATCATACTGTAAATGCCGATTTGCATAATAAATAACCCAGTAAGTTAGTATTACTTGAACGAAGTGTTTGATTTATTAAATCTAGTGGGTAGGTAGTTACACAAACTATGTGTTGGATTCGCTGCAGAACATAAATAGTAATAATAAATAATGCTGGACATTTCACACAACGCTATCTGCCCCAAACTGACATTTACAATGAACAATATGTAAAAAATACTAACCGTCACCAACTTCTTAATGTTTTACTAAACTTCCGCGACTTATTAGGAATTAATGAATGTAGCAGCTACCCTTTCCTGTGTGTAATTCATCTAACACAATATTTTATGAATGACTAGATGAACGTCAGCAACTTCGTTCGCGTATAATTTTTTTACCCATTCTCATCATCATCATCACCGACCATTCTGTAATATTTTAGAAACTGTCTTTGTTTTGATAAGTTTAAAAAACACAAGCAGCTCATAGTTTACGTTTCGAGAGATATGACAGTGATGGGCAAAATTCAAAATTAATTTCTCGTAATTCGTTCATCATCTGAACCCATATCTTCTAAAATCCCCCGGCCTTTCCCGATGACATGCAATAACAGTGCACACTTTTAATTGTAAACTGTGCTATACTTCCCTGTCGCAATTAAATTATACTTAATCAAACGCCAACTTCCAATCTCGGCAATTGGTAGCTTAGCCATGTTTCATTTCTCATGGGTCCTGATGGCTCATGGTCATGGGTCATGGCGGCCGGTCGTTGTAGTGCCGTGTAATTGTTTTTCGCCTCAAGTTGAGTTGGTTCTGACTTCACCGATATGTTTTTCACTAAAAACTTTGTTACTGAAGTTACTGTTTAACTAAAACTGTTATAATTCACACTTGATACCATGTTCAAAGTTTATTTAAATAAAATAAAATAATTAAATAAATATTACTGGACATTTCACACAGCGCTATCTATCCCTAAACTAAGCAGAGCTTGTACTACGAAAACCAAATAACTGATAGAATACATACATACTTTTTTTTGTAAATAGTACATACTTATGATGAAAAACATCCAGACCCGGAACAAATATTTGTAGATCATGCAAACATTTGTTTCGCAACGGGAATCGAACCCGCTACCTCCTGCGTCTCAGCCGGCTATTTGCCCACTGAGCCAATGAGGTCGTCATATAATGAAACACTCCGTTAACGTAGTATTATACTACTGACTTTATTATATGCATTAAGTATGGTATGCATAATTAAACATTACTAGAATAGTTTAACCCTCGGCAAAACAAAAATACCGGGTTTCATAGGGGTACATACGTTCCATGTAGAGAATGCAATCCAGTAAAACTTTTACAATCCAGGAATTTCGGGTTTATTACCCTCAATACCGGGGTTTAGAAAAATGCACCAAATCCATTTTTTAACGAGTGAAGCGAGATCTCTAAATCAACTTGGGCAAATCGGCGTTATATGTATGTATATTTGTTTGTCCAAGGATAACTTTCGAAGCGTTTATCCGATCATCGTGAACTTTGGTATATAGGTAGGTAGTGATGAAACAATTTTGGTGTGATTAAATGAGCTAAAAATGTGTGTGTGTGGGGTGGGGGGGGGGGGGGGAGGGGGGGGGGAATAAGGGGGGGGGTGTTGAGATATTGGGGTTCAGGAGGGTAAAAAAAGGAGACAATTAGGTCAAGTGGGACGTCAAATGAAAGGGCTTCATTAGTACCTACATGTAGACTCCGTTTTTAGGGTTCCGTACCCAAAGGATAAAACGGGACCCTATTACTAAGACTCCGCTGTCTGTCTGTCCGTCTGTCTGTCTGTCTGTCTGTCACCAATATTTAACGAATAGTAGTGAAGTTTTAAGTGTCTTATGTACCTAAAGATGTGTTAAGTCAGGATGTATGTGTCACCAGATAGTTTATCCATTAGTGAATAAAATAGTGGCACATTAACCAACTTACTTGACCTACAGTTTCATTCAAATTACAAGTAACAGGAGTTCATGTAAATTGGTTATTTTTGTAGTCCCAACCCATGTAACCCACAGTTCATTTTTGAATTTATGATTTTTTTTTGTAGTGGTAGTAATTGCGGTTATTCTGGATTTCAGACTTTGTGTCATTAAAGCTACACGAATATCAAATTTCAGCACTGTTGTGTCACTAGTGTGAATTTCGTCTAAGTTCAGTTTTTATTATGGCTAGTAACTCAAAAAACTACAAGAATTAAACTAAAAACAAAAACGGGATCGAAATGTACTAGTGAAGACCTTTCGTTAGACGTCCCATTTGATTTAACAGTTTAAGTTTCAAATTTCACGATGATTGGATCAAACGATTCGAAAGTTATCCTCGGACAAACAAACATACATAAATTCATACGTTCACATATACATACATACAATGCCGATTTGCCCAAGTTGATATGCCGATCCCGCTTCGCTTGATCAAAAAAGATTACCGACATATCGATATCGATAACATATCGGATTATTTAGATGATAAGAGAAGGTTGGGATTGAAATTGCTCCAACTCATATACGTAATACGTACTTTATTTTATTTATAAAGGATCATTAAAAAGATTAACCAGCCTTGTTTCTTGTCTTTCTTTCCTGGCTTGGTCGCGAAGGAACAGGCAGTAATATTGACGTTGCAAAGCGATCCTTGTAATTAAATGAATAAAAACATTTTGAATTTTCGATTTTTTATTGTCTCAAGCGTAGCGCTTAAAAACAAGTTAATTAAAAATATCCCCGGTCCGATTTTTGCTGTGGGGGTTAAAAATTGGCATAGCTAAGAACCATGCCAGTTAAACTAGCTTTCTATTAAAATAACCGCATCCAAATCGATCCATACGGGATGCTACCAATGCTACAGAGACACACAAATTAGCTGAGGCAGGACCTGTTTGGCCATGCGTGGCACGGAGCGGGACTAGTTAGTAAACCTACCTACTGGCTGGGTAGGTACTTGTGTTCTACCCGTGTTATGATATCTCATTCTACTGTATTATTCCTATCCGTCTACTATTTTGTTTGTGATCCGTTCTGTGTTTCTTTGTGTGTGTCAAATAAATATATTCTATTCTATTCTATTCTATTCTATTCTAAATTGGTAACAGACGTCAATTTTTGCGTTGGGAGTCAAGAAACATGACCTAACAACCCAACCCACATGCGCAGACCTGAGTCCACGCCTGGGATTTCATATCGCGGGTGGAATTACGAGGATTGACGCAATGTTTTTTGGAAATGTAACTACAAATAAACTTATTTTAGTGTCATTGGCTACCGTATCAAAAATCATATGTGCCTAGCTATAGCTATATAATATAGTTAGTTAGCTAGAAACCGATTTCAGAAAAGGTCAGAAAAATTGTCTTATATATGCAACGTTACCTACAAAATGATGAACCGAATGCGCTATTCATATTGAAAACCCCTCCAGTCACAAAGTGGAGCATCCAGCTCAGGTGCACACATTTGCAACGTCACAACGTCAGATTCGCGATATTTTCGCCATTTCTTTACGAGATCGCAAAATAAAGAGTTTTTTTTCGTATCTTACTGATTTGAGCCATATCTTTCTTACAAGCTTTTGGTAATTTGTGAGTTTTTGAGTGAAATAAAATATGCTTTAGAAATAGTTTGATGCCAGTAGAGTTATTCACACTTTGGAGATGTGTTATCCGTCACTCCTCCAGGGTTTTTGTAAGGATAACTTACCCTAAAAAAAATTAAATAATACAATCCCATCAAAAACATAAATGTGAAATGAGATCAGAGTTCAATATTATGATATAGGTATGCCTTGGTTGTTGACTTCAACGACAAAAGAAGTGACATCTAAATGGGTGCCAAGTTCAATGGTCAGTCCTGAAATTTATTTATAACAACATAAAATATTTTATAACAACTTAAAATATAATTTCTTCTTATAACTTAGGATAATATATAAGCCTAAGGTCTGACTTGGCTAGTTCGCATATACGAATTATATTATCTGGATGCCAAATTTGAACTTTCTAGGTCATCTGGAACTGGATTAGAGTTTTGATTGGTTACTGATAAAAATGACGATTTTTGGACGTTAATATCTAAGTAACTGTTTGAGATGTGTTTATGAAATTTGGAGACTTATGTATTTTGCAGGTTTCAATATATGAGCCGAATTTGGCATGTTTATGTGAAATAGTTTTTGAGTTATGAGGCTCCAAAAGTGACCCCAAATGGTTCGTGTAATATTAGGTCTTTACCTATGAAATTGCCGTTTTGTATGGAATAAGTGAAAGTACTTATTTTTTTAAACTTTTTTATTTCTGTTATTCAAAGTAATCACCCATGCAATCGACGCATCTTTGCCAACGCATTGGCAGTTTATTGATGCCCTTCTTGTAAAAATCAGCTGGACGGGAGACAACAAACTCTTCAAAGGCATTTTGTACTGCCTCTCGGGAATTGAATTTTTTACCCACTAAAAAGTTGTCTAAATTTTGGAAAAAATAAAAGTCGGTAGGTGCAAGGTCTGGTGAGTATGGCGGATGAGGGAGAGCTTCCAACCCCAGCTCTTGCAGCTTGGAGACTGTCTGTTGTGCAGTATGGGGTCGCGCGTTGTCGTGAAGGAGCATTGGGGACGACTGATTGACCAAAGCTGGTTGCCAATGTGCAAGCTTCTCCATCATTGTCTCCAGTTCTTCACAATATACATCTGCAGTAATGCTCATGCCGTTTTGTAAAAAGCTGTGGTGAATCACAACCGCACTAGATCACCAAACAGTGACCATCACCAGTATACGGGTCTTTTTTGGTTTAGGGCATTGCTGTGGTGCTGAACCAGGATCTAACCAACTTGCTGAGCGCTTTCGATTGTCAAACAGAATCCATTTTTCATCGCACGTAACAATTCGGTTCAAATTTCTTTCATTTCTTTACCTATTGAGCAGCGCGAGGCAGGTCTCGACGCGTACGTTGCGCTGGCGATCGTTAAGTTCGTGGGGCACCCATCTATCAAGTTTTTTTACCTTGCCTATTTGTCGCAAATGGGTCAAAATTGTTTTGATGCTAACATCAAAAGCTGCTGCTAGCTTAGATGTAGATTGAGTTTCGTCAGCTTCCACAATCGCCTTTAATTCATCATTGTTGACCAAAGTCTCCGGACGACCACGAGCTTCATTTTTCAAGTCAAAATTTCCAGAACGGAACCGGGAAAACCAATAACGGGTTGTGCGTTCGTTTGTACAGTTCTCTCCGCTAACGTTTTTGATATTACGTGCCGTTTCTGTCGCGTTGGCGCCACGACGGAACTCTTATTCCATAATTACACAATTTTTAAAGTATCCATTATGACGAAATATGTTCAAATGTAATGAAAATACAACGCTAATCAATAAACAAAAGACTGAGTTTGTAAAAAGAATGTCATGTTTTTGAAACAAAATTAATTTGAATTTAGAATACAAAGCCATTCAAAACTTTTTTCTACTTGAAATGACCAGTACTGAAGAACGGCAATTTCATAGGTAAAGACCTATTATTATAAACGGTGCTGCTCGCCAGCTCTGTTAGCTTGAACTTGGCTTAACACGCTACCACGTGTCTAGATAATGATAAATCGTATCTACTCTAATTATATTGGACGCATGTCATCACGGCGCAACGGCATACGAGTCAGTCTTAACCCAAAGGAACGCTAAGATGATTCACATCAATAAGACAATAATGTATAATATTATTATGGATAAGTAGGTACTTTAGTCGACGAGAGCTAGTCCTTGATAAAATCATATGTGGTTTTCCCCAATGTATTTATTTTTAAATCTATTCTTATCGAGATCATGTTATGAATGAAAATAGTGTTTGGCTTTTATCGATGCGACACTCCAATAGCTTTTATGTATCGTGTATACATTTTAAATGAAATGGTCTGAACGATGCGTGTTGTAAACAGTTTTAAGTGAGTCATATGTAAGTATATTTAAGCGGGACTTTACCGTCGTCTGTCAGTTGAGTCCACCTAGGTGGACCATTGGCAAATATTTTTTTTCCAGACCACCTGGTTGGTCGTAGATGATCGATAAAAATGTTTACGTGCTTCCGTTGTCCAACTTTTGCATAAAGTTCTCACAAACGGTTAAGTATTACACGCCATAGTAACTTAAAAGAAAAATATATATTACTGTCGAATTTTGACCACTTTGTCAGTGCAAATATAGTAGAGTGTAGCTTTATTATAACTAGTTGACAGTTCATCATCTTCATCCACAGCCTGACTTCATCTACTGCTGGGTATAGGCCTCCCCAAGTTTGTGCCATCCGCCACGATCCTGCGCTAGTCTCACCCATTAACGGCCCGCGACTCTAACGATGTCGTCCACCCATCTCGCTGCCGGACGTCCTACCCTTCTACAGCCATTCCTTGGCCACCATTCAGTCGCTACCCTGCTCCATGCTCCACTTGTCATCACCACGTCATATCAAGTGTCCTGCCTAAGACCATTTAAGGTCTATAGCTCGATTTCTTCGTTCGTTTACGGATCTCGACTTTGACAGTTTAATTAGTAATCAATTAGCTACATCTTAACATTTATATAGGTATTGGCACGAAGGTACATGTTTTTCATGTTCCCTCACCAACCTCTATCTTCCTAGCTATCATTTCTCTCCCTTGACTCAAAGGTTAGTTGGAAAAACCCCTGTTCAGTCTTTTTTATGTATTTTCATATGTGTACATATGCATAATAACGAATGAAGAATCGCTAGATTTTGGAGACAATACCTATTTCGCTGCATTCAAATTCATTCCATGGATTTAACAATCCCAAAATATCTAGAAAAAAAACCAACGCCAACAATAATCTCTCGTATCAAGATAAATATATACTTTACAAGCACTTCTGAAGACACATTTGCTTTTTTCGCACGGTTAAATCGCAACGTTTCCTACTTCATATCGCGAGAATATTACTAGAGTAAATACTCTGCTTATCAGACTATCACGTAAGTTTGAAGTATTTAAAGTTTGAGTAGAACTTTTTAGCAGCAAAATGACGACGGAAGCGTTACAAATTTTGTTGGATCAATATTATACGGCGATAATAAAAAGGTCCGGTAAAATAATGTAATGGTGGCAGGTGTCGCTCAGCAGCACCCTTGGTATGAATAATTATTGTGATTTTTCTATAAGAAAATTGGCGAACCCCTAAGAAAATATTTAATACTAGCTGCCACGTCTAAGTGTTCTTTCATGGAGAAGGTCTTAATGTGTTTTTTAACAAACAACGCATGTGAAGTCCCTCACGAAAGCTGGTGCATAATAATGATCTTGAACTCTTTTTAATATTGCTTGGGTCCATCCAGTCACGCAAATCTTTTGTTACTTCAACGAAAGCAACAATTAGTTACTTTAATGAAAGTTGTATTGTACGCGAATACAATACAACTTTCACTGCTAACACCCCATTCTTTAGGAAACACGCAACGAATCTTTATGCGTAGTAAACTTTTTTACAATAACTCGAAGAAGGGGAAAACTTTGTTAAATTCAGAACAACACAAATTATAATTAAAATAAGCCCGCGAGATGTAGAAATAAGACTGTGTCAATTTTCATTATACGATTAGACAATTTTCACAAAAAAGATAATAGTGAATAAATGTGGTGTCCGGCCAGGCAAGTGAGACAGCGTGCTGAACAATTTCGTCAATTATGCGACATTTCACATAGCGCTATTTACTACTGGAATCGTATTAATTGTACTATGGGAATCAGATAACTGACAATAGACAATGTATGTCGGCGCCGGCGTCGGCATGTCGTCCGCAGCAAGTCTCTGCTGGTGTCGGTCCTGCACCCATATTTATAAGTGTACACACGCAATTTTCTATTTGGGCGTGCGGGTGGCGTGATTTAGTGACCCCGCCTGTGCCCCCGCGGTATCATTAATAAATAATCAAAAGTGGCTTTCCTCATACTGAAATGGGTAGTAAAAAACATATCCGGGTGCCCAAATCTGCTAATTTATAAGAAAAAAACGATTATGAAGCCATACGATTATTTAACGATTATGATTGTTGTTCCTGTCATAAGGTGCCAAATTGTGTTAATAGAATACCAAAAAGTATCTATAGTGGCCATTTTGCGACGATACCATTGTCATAGTGAAGCGATTGGTTGAGTAGAATTGGGCCCCGGGTCTCCGGTTAGTAGTCATAGATTGTAATGCACGTCACCTAAATATACACTTTTTGATCGAGCGAAGCGAGATCTCCAAATCAACTTGGGCAAATCGGCGTTGTATGTATGAATGTATGTTTGTCCAAAGATAACTTTCGAAGCGTTTATCCGATCAACATAAAATTTGGTATATAAATAAATAATAATAAATAAATATCGCTGGACATTTCACACACTGATATCTACGGATCTCTCAATCTATCTGCGCCACCGAGGTCGACAATTATTATTAATGTTGTATCATTATTAAAATGTTTCGGTTCAATTCGTGAACCTTCATCATTCATGACGGTTCGCGAATTCAAACTAAACATTGACCGTAACATTGACTGAACGGTAAGTGATAAAGTTCGCAATTGTAATAATGATTTAATAAATCACGTAAGTTTTCAAAGTAAATAAAAACTTAAGATTATTATTACCTTAACATAAAACATAAAAAATACCTTGTTACCATAGTGAAACAACTATTGAACCCGTGCTTAGTAAAATCCTTACCAACTTTCGTATAGGAATTTTTTAAACACGCACTAAACAGTGTTTAATTTTTTTTGTGGTCACTAAAGTTTTAATCGGTATCATTCATTAAATTTAACTAAACGGTCTGTTTTATAAAATAGGATTTCTTTTGTACTCAAATACGAATGAAAGAACATTAAATGCACAAGAGGTGATATAATGTCGTAAAGATTATACGGGCTATCCACTTACCTTGTTAGAATTGTAAAAAGATAAAACCAAAAGGGGAACAAGCTCACCGATGCGTTCCTTTCGTGACCTACTTACGTGGTCTTGGTCTTGTATACATAATATATATATATAAGTATATGATACATAATGCTATAAACAAACACTTCGACCCCTGAGCCGTTATATAATACCTAAGCTTATAATTTTATAATCCTACACTCAAAACAGAGTTTTTACGCAATGCTTAATAATATAGCTCTGAACATTAAGAATAAGAATAATTTATTGAGTTCATAAAATTGTTTGAGACTAGTACATACATGAACCAATATAAAACTAGTGGTTCGCCCCGAACTGAGATCTCCCGAGTCTTCCAAAACACAAAAAAAATATTCTTATGGCGACTCTCGCAACGATGCCTAAACGTATTTAGTGGCTAAATATGTTTTAAGGAGTTGTAAAATCATACAAATACGTAAAATTTAAACATGTGTAGTCGTTAAATACGTTTAGGGATCGTTTTGCAAGCCGGTCTTAATCTTGGACTACAAAAATAGTGCCACGAAATGCCTAACCAACTAACTTGACGTACAGTTTCATTCAAATTACAGGTAACGGGAGTTCAGTTTCATTGGTTATTTTTAGAATAGAAATTGCAGTTATTCAGGATTTCAGACTTTTCCCTATATTTGTGTCACTAACGCTACACGCATACCAAATTTCAGCACTGTGGGGTCACTGGTGTACCCTGTGAATTTTGTCAAAGTTCAGTTTTTATTATGGCTAGTAACTTAAAAACTACAAAGTTTAAACTAAAAATCAAAACGGGGTCAAAATATACTCACAAAAACCTTTTATTAAACATGCCATTTGACCGAATAGTCTCATTTTGTTTTTATTTTACCCCTCTTGAACTCCAATATCTCAAGAACTCCCTCATAATTGTAGCTCATTTAGTCACACTAGGACATCACTACCTATATACCAAATTTCACGATGATCGAATCAACGCTTCGAAAGTTATCCTCGGACAAACAAACGTACATACATACATATAACGCCAATTTGCCCGAGTTGATTTAGAGATCTTGCTTCGCTCGGTTTATATTCTACCGGTTTTAAGGTTCCATACCTCCTACCTAAAAAGGAACCCTTAAGAAAGAAAGAAGGCAGTTATTCACATAAACTGTGCATAAGAAAAAGACGCGAACACTTAAAAGAACATAAAGAAAAAAACATTATAGGCAGCAGGAAAATAATACATACGAGTATTAGCACAGTTTTTTTTTCTTTATTTTTAATGAGGAGTTTTGTCACACAGTGACTATGTCACCCCCGTACAAAAAAGATACATTTATAGCAAAAAAAATAAATCCGACACCAGAATGAACATGTTTCGCTTTTTAGATGCTAGTCAAACTATATATGTAGGCAGTGCAGATACAGTTTGACCAGCATCTCTGCTTCATTAGCACAGTTAAAGTGTATGTAATCACTTCGTTTTCCGTCTTCCTGTCTGTTTGTCTGTCGAAACCCTTTTCTCAGGAACGCGTGGAGGTCAAGCGCAAACCTATAATTTATAAAAAAAAAGTACACTCTGGGAGTGCCCACAGAAGTGAAAACTTGAACAATTACGAGATACTTATATACAGAGGTGTCGGTAACGGTAACACTGTCGCGAGTTCAATGGTTATTTCCCATCTCAAAAAATGGCCAACGCACCTTAAAAAGTTTGACTTCAAAAGGTATATTAACATCAAATACTTAGGTCTACGGTCCCTTAGAGTAGTTAAAACATACAGTTTCTGAATCAATGCAATCAAACAATACGGCCATTTATGCCGCATATTTTGACATTCGCAAATAAAAAAGGTAGGTTCTTCCCACAGCACAAGTAAAGAAAAAGATCCGAAATTGTTAAATTGTAGTTATATCAAATAAAAAAATAGTTTTACGATAACCTTAGAGCGCGAGTCCAACTCGCACTTGTTCGGTTTTTTGTTTTTGTGACACCATAAAAAAGGGCGCGTCTGGCAACTCCCTCGTTGGAACTAACTTCTACGATGTAAATAATAGGCCCGGTCGATAGCAATAATGAATAAATTTAGCCTAATTCGGGAGCCCGGGGGTGGTTACTGGTTAGCTTAGATATAACTAGATATGGTAAATTAATGTTTAGGGGCGGAAAACCCCGGCTAATAAACAATGACCGACATGCGGGCGCCAATGCCTTATTTGTCGTAATGAAAAACTGAGGTATTATTACAATCATTATTACAAATACGGGATTTATCATTTACCGTTTTATCGGTGTTTCGAACGACATTATTAATTATAAACCGGTTATTTCAGGCAACAATGTGTACATACGAAAATGTAATAACACGTCCCATACCTTAAAAACTAACATACATATAACATTATACTTAAAACTGTATTAGGCCGGCTTACACAACGATCCCTAAACGTATTTAGCGATTAAAGGTCTCAGCTCACTACATCAACCCGGCACCCGACCCGCACCGCCTCGCCACTCGGCGTTCACTCGTTGACAGCGGGTGGGCCACGAGTGGACGCCTCGTTATTACCAGTGAATCCGCATAGTCAACCAGTGGACCTCGCGCAGTCAACGGGTGGACACCGACACTTTAGAAAGAAAAGCTGGAAATGACGGCTAGGCGGAGAACGAAGCATCGTCGCCGCATTGTGCTTGCGTGAATCACTCGCAGGCCGCGCGCGGTCAACGCGAGGGCCGCGCGGGGTCACCGAGTGTGCAATTCGTCCTCCGCGCGTGAACGGCATACGCCCGAGGCGATCCGGAGGTGATGTAGTGAGCTCTTGTTCATACAATTTCATACAAAGAATACTAACCACTCGAGGCGAGGCGGAGGGTGCCGGGTTGATGTAGTGAGCTGTGACAAACATATTTACTTTGACGTAAATGTGATCTCTAAATATGATTTAGAGGAATGATACCCGAAGTGGTCTATCTCTACCCCCAGGGGGCAACTAAGATCTGCAAAAGGTCCATTCCATCGAACAAAAATATTGGGTGTCCATGTAAATGGGAGCCACGATAACGGATCTCATTTAAGCAACTTATCTTTCTATGAACAGAAACATCCGCATCCTGCAGTAAAAGTCCCTATCTATACTTTTTAAGTTTTTCATACTACAGTTAAAATTCTAATCTTCAAAAACACATTTGAAGATCATGAATTAGCAAACAATTTTTAAGATAGGTAAATAAGGGTTTTGCCCAAAACCGAAAAATATTGCAAGTGGTCTACGAGAGCAAAAGTTTGGGGACACAAATACGTCAAATTTAAACATATTTAGGGATCGTTGTGTAAGCCGGGCTTAGCTAATACTTTATTGATTGAGGGATTTTGCTTCGTAGCCGGTTCCCTGAAGCGCCTGTATGCGATGCCGGCTATAATGTTTCGGTTCAATTCGTGAACATCAGACCTTCAACACCAACGCACGCACAGTGCTGCGGGGCGTAGTGCAAGGTGAGTCGCAGTGCGGACCGGATCGCACTCAACCTGATAAGGGTTCACGTTCGCGCAAGCTCGCAATTTTAATGCTTAAAATACAATTTCACTATTCAAACAAATAACTCTCTTTTGATAAATGTCTCTTATAAAGCCCTAATGAAACCACAAATGATTGTTTTGTACATCTAACATCAAAGAGTTTTATTACACATTTGAACCAATTGTGCTGGACTGATTCTTGTCTAGAAATTCACATTTTGGTCTAAAAAGTGTATTGTCTTATCCGCAGGGCAGCCTCTATGGGAATCTTCAAATCCAAACTTTTTAAACACTTCACCTCTCTTCAAGATACCCAACAAAATTAAGCACTTTATTTATTATTTTATGTATTTCGTTTATATAAGTGCATTATTATTAATTTTTGTAAGTTTATTGTATGAAACCTAAGCTAAAGTTTTTTTATTTATTTTTACCTCTCTATTTTCTGGCACTACCACTTTCTCCGCACTACACAAAGGTTAGCTGGAAGATAATGCTAATTAGCATTAAGTTCGCCTATGTATTTTTTTTATAGTGCAATAAAGAATTTTCTAATCTACTACGAGACGTGTTTCCGATCGCGGCTTTGAGCACGTGTTTGAAAATTTTTGTATTTGTTGATATTTTGTTGTATTCGTGGACATATTTTTATCCATTGACATTTTTTATTTATGAATTCAATAATCATGTTTTATAATTTACATATTGCATGCTCATAAGCTAATTATGGAGGATCTAAATTTTATGTGTATTTATCATTTGTCCCTATGTAACTGTACCTGCTTTCACAATGAACAAATTATATGATTTGTTTTGTCAATAAAAAGTAGGCTATCTCTCAAACCAGGTAATTTATCAACTATATACCAAATTTTATAGGAATCGGTCCAGCCATCGTGAAAACTTAACAAATAGACAGACAGTCAGAGAGACAGAGTTACTTTCACATTTATAATATTAGCTAGTTGACCTGGCGAACTTCGTACCGCCTTGATATGCCAATCGGCCATCATCTGATACATCTATGTATGAGAAATTTAATTTTATTCTTAATTTTTTTTGCGTGAATTTTTCAAATATATTAATAGTTATTCTGCTATTCGGGACGCAGACAAATCCAACAAATCAAAGATCATCAAAATCGGTCAAGCGGTTCTTGAGTTATAAATGGTGTAACTGACTCGACTTTGTTTTATATATACCTATATAGATAGATAGATAGATCTGGATACATTACATAGATGTATGGACGATATAAAAATACTATATGGCCCGCCCCAGCTTCGAGAGAATTTCTAAATAAAATATAGGTTTTGAGTTCATACAAAAAAATCCATTGAAAAAAGCGCTTTCATTGTTTTCAGAATTTTCAAATTTCCCGGGCAACTTTAAGTTAAAATCCTACTTACCTTGCCCTGAAAATTACGAAGACAACAAACCAAAATCAAATCGGTAAAGTGATTTTCGAGCGTTTACGAGACTAATTGTATGTTATATTCCTATATCTTTATAGCCTTATATTCACGGTTTGCGTGTAGATTTGTACTAATTCACAAAAAATACGCATTAATGATGGTATACGAAGCTGTTTCTTTGTGTCCACTTGAGTAATGGGGCAATGAACTTGATTGATAGCCACATTTTGTTATATTTTCCGCTTTTGTTTGGTCAACAGCCATAAACCTCCTGTATTTTTAGAATGAACTCAAAACAAGTGTTTAAGATGATTTCAAAGGGAACAATTTGTAAGGAATTGAGTAATGGAAACTCTACTTAACCATAAATGCATATTTTGAAACTCGATCATAATTCATTAGTTTTTTTAAACTTTTGCCCTTCTTTCTCATATAAACGTTAACTATGCCAAATCTCACACTCCGTCATGCGTGCAATTAGCTCTAAAAAGGGTTTAAATTCAATCTTCTATCTCTATATATTATTTCGTCTTTCTATATATTCTTCTTCTATATATATATTCTCACACCACACACCCTCTCTCACACACTCACACCACACACCCTTTCATACACAAACACTCACCACACATCCTCGAACACACACTCACGCATACACACTCACACACACACACACACAAACACAAAAATCACACAACCAAGATACTCCCACCCTCATATATTCTCTGATCATTCCATTATGAAGCATAGTCCGGAGGGAGGTATAGGTATGACATCATACAGGTCAATCCTAGTTTGGGTACTTATGTTTTCCATCCTGAATTATTATAGCTAGTAAACCATTGTAATTTTTAAATTGTTAAATATTGGAGTTTGTTGTTGAATAAATAAATAAAATTTGTATATGTATTTATAGGTATATATAAATAAAAATCAATAATCATAAATCAAAATGCCGCGGAGATAGAGATTCATTCGACGATGCATGGTTTTGATTTTTATTGGTTTTGGTATTAATGGTTTTGGTTTTGATATTGATTTTTTAGTTGTTATTTGATTATTGATGCTGTTCGTTAGTCTTGCTAAAACTCAAAAACGGCTTGACGAAGTCGCGGGCATACAACTAATTTATAATATAAATTAAATTATTTGTGTAACAGTAAATTCAAAAATAACACGATAATATTTTATTTATCATCGCCGCCAGTCACCCCTTTTAATCCCCGACTTTAGAAAGTTCCTTAGAATACCACATTTAGCTGGTTTCTAAACTTTCAAGTGTTCTTGTTTCGAGACACCATAAATTATAAGATTTGTCCTTTGGCTTATTTGTCAGTAAATTTCAAAACCATGCATCGTCTAATCTCTATCTCCGCGGCATTTTGATTTTAGATTATTTTTACTTGTTTCACACAGGGCTTGTAGGCGTAAATAGGACATTATCGTTCTAAACTTATAATCGCCTTTGTACTAGTTTTATAAGTGCAATAAAGTATTTTCAATCAATCAATCAATAATCGATCTGCTAGGAAATCTATGGAAACCAAATATTCGCAAACTTTTAGCATTTATTCTGTTGACGTTAAATCAAACATGCCATTTGATGGTATTATCGTGCCCGCTGCATTTCCTGCATACATTTTATAGAAAATGCCTGTTCTTCCACTAATACACTTATAATAACACGAAAGTGAAAGGTTCCTGTTTTGTAGGTAATTTTGACTATTGCATTTGTTAAATAACGGTTTGGCATCCGTACTATTCAAAGTAATCAAAAACGGATACGAATGTAGGGAAAGGTAAATTAGACCCGTACAGTGAAGGATTAAACACAAGGGCTAAAAAATCCCGGCCAAGTGCGAGTCAGACTCGCGCACGAAGGGTTCCGTACCATTATCTATAAAAACGGCAAAAAAATGTTTGTTGCATGGGAGCACCCTTAAATATTGATTTTATTCTGTTTTTAGTATTTGTTGTTACAGCGGCAACAGAAATACATCATCTATGAAAATTTCAACTGTCTAAGGTTCATGAGATACAGCCTGGTGACAGATGAACAGACAGACAGCGGAGTTTTAGTATTAGGGTCCCGTTTTACCCTTTGAGTACGGAACCCGAATAATAGCTTCCGTATCGCGCTGATAACGCGTTTACAGCGCCATAGATGCCCAAAAAATATAGGTAATAATTTATGAAACGCGTTTGAAGCGCGCTTCATGTGCTCACATCGGTCGCTCATTGATATTAAGTGACTGAGTGAGTCCCCATGCCTGCAACACTCGATAAGAACACGAGTCCTGTAAACGACCGCCGCTCAGTCAATGTACGCTACACGCAAATTTCTTCGCTCATTTTTCTAAACGTAACACGTCTTTTTCTTGAAATGCGAAACTGTGTTTGTTATACCGACGAATGTTCGCGTTATTTACATAAGTTTCTTTTTTCTAAACATTTAATACTTGCAATTTATTGCATTATGTTCAATACGTAATTAACCGTAGCGTTATAGTTAAACCAACCCGGAACAATGCAAAATACAGGTTGGAGAAACGTAAATCGATGGACGCAATAAAGCGGTGAGTGTGTTTAGCATATGATGACCTCCGCTATTTTAAGAACCCTTTGTATCCGTTGCCACAACGCCTCGAAGTTAATAATATATGAATTCAACAAAATTTGGGCTTTATTCGGTTGAAACTTTCTTTCATTTCAATTTGATGATTTCTTATGATTGCAAAATGTCGAAATTCTCAAAATGTCGAGGTTCTCCCTTGTGTTTTTGTTTATGTTCTACGTTTATAAGTACTATTTAATTGTTTCTTTTTTTGTATTTTCTCTGTTTTAAAATGTAACTGTATATTGTGTGCTAATGTAGTGAATAAATGATTGTCTATGTCTAAATTCACAAAAAAGATTTTACGAATTCAATAAGCTAAAGATTTTGTTATAGTTAATAAAGATTAGATTGGATTAGTTAGACGACCTCCGTGGCGCAGTGGACGAATAGTCGGCTGAGACGCAGGAGGTAGCAGGTTCGATTCCCGCCGCGGAACAAATGTTTGCACGATCTACAGATATTTGTTTCGGGTCTGGTTGTTTCTCTATATATTACAAGTATGTATTTACAAAAAAAAGTATTTAAGTATTCTATCAGTTATCTGGTTCCCATAGTACAAGCTTTGCTTAATTTGGGGCTAGATAGCGCTGTGTGAAATGTCCAGCATTATTTATTTATAAAGATAAACTCACTTTTGCCACTTATAGACTCCATAAAGATAGCAAATCGTTTAAAGGGCCCTGTTTTAACAAATTTCTAAGTTCA
The DNA here is from genome assembly GCA_963924445.1 of Philereme transversata. Taxonomy (NCBI): domain Eukaryota; kingdom Metazoa; phylum Arthropoda; class Insecta; order Lepidoptera; family Geometridae; genus Philereme; species Philereme transversata. The sequence goes on along the minus strand of OZ004348.1, from coordinate 20,353,637 downwards.
AATTTAAAAACGAAATCTAACAAAATTAAACAATTTTAACAAAAATTAAACAAAATTTTAAAATTAACAAATTTGAAAACGTAATTTTATAAAGGAAGACTTATACAAAAAGTGTAAATGCTTACTATACATATCAGATTAAAATAAATAAATATTGCTGGACATTTTACACACCGCTATCTAGCCCCAAACTAAGCACTAAGTACTATGGGAACTATACCACCATTTGGAACACCATTTTTTTTTGTAAATACATACTTAAAATATATAGAAAAACATCCAGACTCGGAACAAATATCTGTAGATCATGCAAACATTTGTTCTGCGGCGGGAATCGAACTACCTCCTGCGTCTCAGCCAGCTATTCGCCCACTGCGCCACGGATGTCGTCATATTATATATACATATATAGATATTTATATTTATATATAGATTATTTAGATAATAAAGAATCTTAGGGTTGAAATTGCTCAAACTCAATAAAAAATGACACGAATTAGACGTAATTAATTTTCTGTATTGTTATATATTTTAAAAGGTTCAAAAGAATACCCAGCCTTGTTTCTTGCATTTATTTTTTGTTGAGGTAGTTAAATTGTCGTTTCACAGTGAAATTTGGTATACAGGTAAATATGTAAGGAGGGGTGAGGGGGGGGGGGGTGATATTGGGCTTCAACAGAGGTAGAGAGACACAAAATGAGACAATCAGGTCAAATAGGACATCTAATGAAAGGTTTTCGTCGGTACATTTCTACCCCGTTATTCTTGTAGTGTTTTAGTTATAATAAAAACTGGATATTAAAGAAATTCGCAGGGTACGAGAGTGACCCCACAGTTCTGAAATTTGGTATGCGTGTAGCTTTAGTGGCACAAATATAGGTAAAAGTCTGAAATCCAAAATAACTGTCATTTCTACCGCTAAAAAGACTATCCAATTCAGATGAACCCCCGTTACTTAAATACTTGTAATTTGAATGAAACTATGGGTCAAGTTGTTTGGTCAATCATTTCATGGTCAGTTTATACGTAAAAGTTTATGCAACATTATTCTTATTAAATTATTTAAAACAATTTACCCGTATTAAAGAATGTATGTGTGTAGTAATTGTCCACTTATAAGTTACATACCGTTGGTGATTTATATCTATTATTGATTTATATATATTTAAGAGTATACCCTAGTTTAATAGTCAAAGATTATAAAAATATTTTTTTTAAGTGAATACTTCTTATGTAAGTATCTCGCAATTGTTCAAGTTTTCACTGAACAATTCTGTCGGCACTCCCGCAATGCCACTTTGTTAATTGTTTTTATGGGAGACTCGCAATATCTCAGTTCGGGGCGAGCCACTAGTTATGTTAAATATTTGTTAAGAGGTATATTCGTTATTTTCCATTAGGTAGGTTTGTCTGACGTCATTTAATCGCTAGGGACACCACTCTCTGCTACTCAGCACGTTGACACTTAAAAGTTTTTACTTTATGACTACTCGCCAAATTGCTGAGTTCACTGCGAACTTTAAATTATACATTTACGGTGAAGCTGTGGCATTAAATATATACTTTGTCTGAAAGTATGTTTTTGTAGCATTAGCATCATCATTACAGCCATAGTACGTCTACAAGGGTCCATAGGTTTTCGTTCGACACCATTTTTGTATCTAACCACATAACAAATTATAAAATACTATCTTTCTCACGCGGCTTTGCACGCATGGTTCATAAATAATAAGTAGCCTACGTCTCAATATATGTCAAAATCTATCTATATACATGAATCTATATGCTTGTATCTATATGCATTGAAATAGATTTATAGTAGTCGTAAATGTGCACCTCCGCCATATCTAATTCTAATTCTAGGGAGGGGGGGGGGGGGGGGGGGGAATAAGATCTGCACTGACGTCCCGCACAGGGCGTCCAGCGCGGGGGCGCCAGAGTGGTGACTCTTACCGGCTAAAACCACCACGGTGAGGAATCAATCCGCCGAGGTAGCGCAAGGTACTAACATTCCCCATCCTGCCTCGGCGGTTGACCCAGTTTCGATTAACCAGGCCCCGGCATGGAGGGGGCGGCCTTTCTAATAAAGACCCCCCCCCCCCCTCAAGATGACGTGCGAGGTCCTGCAAGTTGGCTGAGAGTCGGGGGACTCAGTGACTCCGCCTATGAAGGAGGAGTGAGGAGGCGAGCAAACTGCCTCCTCCTTCCTCCCGTTCGTCTACGCTGGAGCGGGTTCAAACCCTCGAACCTGACCCAGCCATCTCTTACCACTTAAGGACCAACACCTTAAAGTAGCGGAGTAGGACTTTGGGTTGGTGGCAGCAGTTTTCCAGAGTCCTCGAGGTCGTTGCTGACGAGCTCATGCAGTCCCGTCTTCAGTCTGGCTTTGTGAGTGGCCGTACAGTGCAGCAGCACGTGCTCTACTGTCTCTTCATTCTGTAGGCATCCCTGACATAGGCCACTATCCGTGGCCCCTGTCTTCAGGAGACGGTGATTTACGAGTAGTTCGCAGTGTCCTGTGATGATCCATCATCCGCAAATCCTCGCGTTTCATCTTTAGCAGTGTGTTGGTTATCTTCCGGTCCTTTATCTTTAATTTCATGGTCTGATTGCAGTCAGTTCTGCGTTCCCGGATTTTCTGATGCTCCTTCTCGGAGTTTTTGTTTCAACCTGTTCCTGATTTCCGCAGCCGGGTTGAGTTTGGCTCCGCCATATCTTTGGCATAACAAAATCTTCTCCATCTACTGTATCTGGAAAAATTTCTTCAAAGCGATGAGACCACCCATTATTACTATTTGCTTTCTGTTTTCTGTTTTGTTTGTAATTTTTGTTTTTATGTTGTAAAGTCAATAAATTGTTTTTTATTCATTCATACTTCCAATCGAACTGAGTGACCATTCCTGAATAATGGAAAATAATAATAACATGTCTGTCGTCAAAAACTGTAAACATCAATTTCCTTATAACTGTATTACTGAAAGATACATCAAGATAGGAGCCGATGCAGAGTAGCTGGCACGTTCAAAATGTGTTGTTCCACCAGCAGGTGAATTAAAATTTGTATTTATTATAAAATTTCAAATCTCTCACAGCGCATCTTCGGTGGAAATGGTTTGTATTAGCGAGGATGCGCGAGGATGTGCGAGATGAGAATTGAAATATTTGCTGTTGTAATATTGAACAGTATTGAGTATACATAGTGTGTATTATACATAGAGTGTATAATTAACTCTGCAAGGGAAACACAATTTTTACGATTGCTCTCGGGACGGGCGTGATCGCGCTCGCGGTGCCTACCAATATGAATCGCGAGATTGTGGGGATTTAAAAAAACGTTTTGGGATTTAAAAAAACTCGCAGCAATTTATTTGGAAATGTCGTCTCGTCTCGCCTCAACCGGTGAAAAAGCACCATTAGGCATTTTTCTTGTAGCCCCTAAGTCACGCATGGCGTCCTTCGCAAATACATGTTGATATAGTTGGTTTCCATATTATCAATTTCTGTTGTGTTCGTAATTTTCAGGGCAAGGTTTGTATTGTCCAGGATTTAAGGAGTTCTGGAAAAACAAAAATTGCATATTTCTATGGATCTTTGTATGAACTCAAGACCATTTTATTATATTTTATTTTATTTTGAAGTTCGTGCGAAGCCAGGGCGGATCAACTAGTTTATTGATAAAAGCTTGTCAGTTGTACAGACATAAATGATCCTTTATTATACCTTACTAGCTGTTGCCCGCGACTTCGTACGCGTTACACTTCTAAATGTGTAGGTATAACCTAGAAATAAAACTAAACCTGCTGTTGCAATTTGACACTCCATTTTTATCCCATGGGAAATGATTTATGGGATAAAAAGTAGCTTATGTGGTAATCCAGGTTATATAGGTATACCAAATTTTATCGAAATCGGTTCCGCCGTTACGACGTGATTGAGTAACAAACAAACAAATTAACAAAATAAAAGTATACACTTTTATCCATTTAAAAATCGATTATCCAGTAAAATTCTTCGCTTGTTCACTATCGCGTTTTTGTTGGGAATGCTCAATAAATTAGAATGAAAGTCAGAATCGACCTGATTGTCGCCCTGTGAACACAAAAGGTTCCAACAAATTAAACTGGAATGTTCTAATCGGACTATCTCCTAAATTATGTAGCTGCATGGCTTTTACTTAATAAAATAAATAAGCCTGTTTATTCCTTAACTTAGATTCTAATTTCAATGCAATTTCAATTCTAGAGGATTGATTTCTGATTGACTTGATAATTTTATAAAATTAAGAAATTAAATTCAGTTTAATTAAATTCAATTATTATAATTACATTTTTATTTTGGTATTAGACGCACTCTGTTCTTATATAGTTAAGTCATAAATGTACACCTCCGACCATTATGTTTGTTATAACATAATCCTCTCCATCCAAAGGTTGCCTGGAACAGATTGCTTCTGAGCTGACCGCCCATTGTACTGTTTGATTTGTGTTTTCTATTTTATTAAGTTTTTTTGTCGACATTGTGTACAATAAAGTATTTTAATTCGTTCATTCATTCATCATATTGTATATTGATTGCTTGTAAATATTTTTTTTTATTTTATTTTTCAGTTAGGAACCCTCTCGGGTAAAGGCCTCTTTAAGTCCTTTCTAGTGGTCTCGGTCGAGTGCTACTTTAGTCCAGTTTTCTGTATTTATGTATTTCTCTAATTCGTCGGTCCATCTAGCTAGTGGCCTGTCATCCTTCTCTTTCCTTTTGGTCCTTTGCAGGTGGTAATTGCAGTGGCCCATCTGTCCTTGTGCATTCTGGCTACGTGTCTCGCCCATTGCCACTTCATTTTAAGCGCATGCTCAAGAGCGTCTACAAATTTAGTTTTTGCTCTTGTTTCCTCGTGGAGTATTTTATCGATTAGTCTTATTTTTACAATATTTGTTTCTATGGCTCCTTGGCATTTAGATGTTTTATTTTTGACTTCTCTTGTGTACGTCCATGTCTGGCTGCTGTACGTAAGTGTGGGATGAAGACATGAGTCTACTACTTTTTTCTTTAGTCTTGAGGCAGTGGACCTTTTAACACTTCTTTCATGCACCAGAATTTCCTTTTTTGTGTCTTACTACTCGTAGTAATTTCTACTTGAATTAATAGTTCTAATAAAACTAATTTAAACTAGTTCGTGGAATTGTAATCAGTTATGAAGTTGTTACTATTTTAATTACATCTACAATTATCATTTAAACTAGTGGTTCGCCCCGAACTGAGATCTCGCGAGTCTCCCATAAAAACAAAAATATATTATTTGTAATCTTTGACGAACAACAATTAAATGATACAACATTGTAATATCGTCCTTTCGAAATATTGATTCAGGATTATCCAGGTGATTCTGAGTGTAATTTTCAATATAAAGTGAAACTTTGGTGCTCATTAATTAAACTCATTGTTTTCGTATGTACATATAACATAATAATATTTTTTGGTTGATTTTTCAATTTCGTGTATAACGTTCGTACAAAGTTATCACGCCATGCAAAATTATAGACGTCAAATCGGACCTCTTAGATTTCCTGTAGTGCAACGTAAATATTTGTGCTAAGGCCCTGACGTAAAACAACAAGATAAAATTATTTCGAAAAGCAATCCATTACTTTTTTGTAAACAAGTTCAAAGGTCACATATTGATTAACGAGCGAAGCCAGGAGTACGCAATGCGTGACGATTCCTCATGTTGCCATAACTCAATAGGGGACCTCTTTTATTTTTATCCGGTTTCCTCTTCTAAATAGGAAACATTACATTTTGCTTGTCACTGAAATAATAAAACGATTGGAATTAACATAGAAAGTGACGTGGTAACATCGACGGATATTAATAAACTGGTACGCTGTAGCGGCTTGTTTTATTTTTTCTAACTGCGCGAAAGGTTATGTTTTTAGAGTTTATCAATGTATGTTTGTTCAGTTAGAGCAGGGATTCCCAAAAGACCGCTATAGCCAAATTACTTTAAAAATCCTGTCTCTAGTTTTTTTCCTATTGATACAAGATACTTACCAATTTAAAAACTTTGCGGTTGGTTAAGTGACTAAACTTGACATCATTTGCCCATTAAAATTTAACAAAATAAATACACATAAAACTCAGTAAATACCAAGTGTAGTTAATAATTCTTAATATAAATTACGTTAAAATTATAATAGGTAGTAAATAGGTAATTATTTTTTGAAAAAATTAACATTAAAATCGCAAATTAATGATAAAAAAATAATATGTCGACCCCTAAGAAACCGATTTCGACCCCAAGGGGTCGATATCGATCACTTTGGGAATCCCTGATATAGAGCATCCTGTAGTCTTATCGGAGATAGTAAAGGTCAAACCAAATTGCAGTGCTCTTGTAGTGCAAATGTCCATCCAAACTGTGGGATTCATTATCAAATCATAATAACGAAATGAAGTGCTAATGAATTTGGCACTCTCGCAAGATCTCAAAAATCTTGTTTTTATAGATCACTGGCTGGCCTGCCTCCGGCTTCGCTTTATTGGTTTGTCAATCAAAACATAACCGTCCTTCTGCACAGTCGGGTAAAAAGTAGCCTATGTTAATCAGGGATAATGTAGCATTCTATTGGTGAAAGAATTTTTGAAATCGGACCAGTAGTTTTTGAGTTTATTCGTTACAAACATACAAAAATACAAATCTTTCCTCTTTTTAATATTGGTATAGATTATGATCAAATCATGATAAAATACAATGTGTTTTGTTACGTGCGACATTAATTTAAAACACACATGGGTTTAATGCTGGTAGCTTGAATATTTATCCAGTAATCGATACATTTCCAATAAAAAAAAAACGTAAATCGACAGCGTCTTTTTGACGACGAGTCAGTTAAACAGTACATACTTACATGATGAATGATTTATTTACCTATTTGATACAGGCTGTTTCATTAATATTTTAGGATTTGATGTTCAGGTTCTTTAATTTTTTTTTATTTTCTGTGGTAATGGATTTGAAAAAACCTATTTTTCAACAATACTAGCCATAAGCCCTACCCATGCTTTCATTTAATATCTTACATAACAAAACACGTTGTATGGTATTTTTCATAATAGTTTGTTGCTATAAAAATTGCGTTCTCGGTGTGAATTGTTTTTTTTTTATAAACGAACTGTGGCCCGTTCTATTATTAAAGAGAAATAAGGATTTGTCACAGAAATTGTTATTACAGCATAACATTAATGTAATTATCCTCTTTCTATTTTCAAATTTACAATCGGCCCTACGGCCGGAAATTATATTTTCAGATCAGTTTTCGAGTAAGCCCCACTTTCAGAGACATTCTCATCCTCTCTTTTTTATTCAATCATTTCATTCGACATGGGCATAGACGCCCATGCCCATGTTCATGCCGATGCCGATGCTCGTGATGTATACACAATTTTATCATAACTCTAGAGAAAAATTTTATAGCAAAGCACTTAGAAGAATAATCGGGAGTCGCAAAAGTCGTAGCATAATTTCCGTCGGTCGGTACGAGCAAAACTGAGATAATTATTAGTCGTAAATATTACGTTTAAGTGCTGGGGCGTAGGCTCGATTCTGATAAATTCTTACTGCATAGGGAGTCATTAGATAAGATACCGAGGGGGAAGAGATTCAACAAACGCGTACTTTCTATACAAGTGCCTGTCAGAAGTTCCGTTGTGCGGTAATCTTGCATCCCATGAGAACACGTTTTGTTTCTATAAAATACGCTCGTGATTTGATTGAAACTTTTATTACACAATATTGCTCATGAAAAGATAAATATTAACAATTACACTTTACAGCTGAGATAAAGGCCGATAGATTCTAACATTTAAGACTTTTAAGAGCAGGACTTACAATGCATGGAAACTCTCAATTCAAAAGCGGTCACTATCTATCGACCGTGCGGAACGACGACCTAGCTGATGTTTCAGAAAGCTAAAACTAAGTAAGCTGTAAAATAAGGGCTTCTTAGAGGTCTGTAAAAACAAATCAGACAATTAACCAACATCAGTTCGTCGTGTTTTACGACTATTTTAAGTAGTTTAATAGAGTATTCACACCATCTGCTTGACAATTTCAAATTATATGTCATGTAAACCTCACCGAAAGCAGGTGTTTAAAGCGAAGGCTGAGCCGGTAGTACACTTGTACTAAATTTCATTATGCCCTCGTGGACATTATATGATTTGAATTTGGAACCTTATCTGTATTAAAATTGGTTCAACCAAAGAGACCCACACAATAAGAACTTATTCGTAAACTGAACTTACCTCTGCACAGAACGCACCAACCTAGATTTGGTTTTTATTGTCTCGCAGAAAGTGTGAAAAGTAGAGTATTCTCCTCGTGGATAAATCTGTCTACATCTTGGGCGTGCTTATATCCCTCGCCGGATTCTAGTAACTCCCTCGATACGCTCGTAAGTTAACCCTAGAATATGTACAACGTTACTTTCGGGATTCAATATAGCGCCCGTGAAGCAAGGCACTGCTTTATCCCCTCGTTTAATAATCTACTAATATAGCTACAAAAACTGATAAGACCCGCGCATCCCAGAGCTAACATTTCCTTGGGTTTGAATAACAAAGTTTAGAATATTTCCTCGCTTGTCCATAACAGGAAATTAAAACAATATTCTTTATCTTGGTAGCCGAGATAGATATGAAAGTACACCTCTCTCCTCGTACTAATCTGATCATTCCGATGAATTCGTACAAAGAATAAAAAAATGTATTTATTGCTACATAAACAACTTAATAGGTTAGTTGCTTATTCCTTAAACATTACGAAAACTGATTTATGGAGATATAGTTATTAGATTGAACTAACGATCCCTGCACTAGTCAAAACCTGTATCGCGGGGAGTTGAGTACGATTAACAAATTCAAATGTATATAAACTCAGTCGATGATTAAATAAAATATAATGATTAAAAACTAGAAAAAATAATACTTTATCTAATAATATAGTTTACAATTTTTACTCCAGTTACTGCTCGGTTTCACTGTATGTGAGATATCATCGTATATCTCTATCTCTCTCATTGAAACAGCGATTGGACAATATTTTACAAGTTCAGCCAGCGATTAAGTACGTTTATAGCATTTGACGACATTCAACACAATATTTTAAAACTATTTCAGATACTGCTTGGTATAAAGGTACCTTAGTTTTTATTTTAGCATCCGACACAAAAATAAAAAAAAATATCACGTATAAATTAACGTAGTAACAAAGGCAAACACCTGTCGACCTCCGTGGCGCAGTGGGCGAATAGCTGGCTGAGATGCTGGAGGTAGCGGGTTCGATTCCCGCCGCGGAACAAATGTTTGCATGATCTACAGATATTTGTTCCGGGTTTGGATGTGGTTCTATATATTATAAGTATATATTTACAAAAAAAAGTATGTAAATATTATATCAGTTATTTGGTTCCCATAGTACAAGCTCTGCTTAGTTTGGGGCTAGATAGCGCTGTGTGAAATGTCCAACAATATTTATTTATTTATTATTTATTTTAAACTCTTTGTGCTCTAAAAAAGAGCCTGCTTTTCGCTGAGCTTCTAAAAGTCTAAATATTTGCGGCTCGCTCCTTTCTGCAATAACTTTCGTTCCCTTTTAGTAGCTCTTCGCTTCTTTAAACACTGAAGTTTATTCCCCTCCAGGCTACAAGCTGGATGCACCAATCAGCAAGAACTATCGTACAACCACCGTATTTCACATTAATCACTTTTAGTTAGAGTAGCTTTCATGACACAATAATCTTTACATAGTATAAAATGAAGTCGCTTCTGCTGTCTGTTCGCTTAGATCTTTTAAACTACTCAACAGATTTTAATGCAGTTTTCAGCAATAGATAGAGTGATTCAAGAGAAAGGTTTATTTGTATAATAAATACAAAACTCTGTTTGCTTGTTAGTTTGTTTGTTACCTTTACACGACTAAACGGCTGAACGGATCGTAATGAAATTTTACAAGGAGATAGATTATAGCCAACTATGCAAAATGAGGATTATGTTTTATTGAACAACCACCCGTGCGAAGCCGCGGATGGGTCAGATAAAATATAATTATATTGTTCATTCACGATGAATGAAATCTTCGCTACCAGTGGACTTATTTAGGTATCATTTTTGAGAACCTCTGTGATTTCTTTGGGCGAATCAAGTTGAACTATGCATTCACATATTCTGCTAACAATTTGCAAAATGATCTTAATTTTATCCAATTTTCCAGTTGCAAAAGTAAGGCTTTATTAAACGCAAAGCAACGAGCTTAAAAGCAATTTGGTTGCCCGCGTAAAGAGCACGGTACGGAAAAAGTCTATGTGGTAATTAGCGTCCTTTTCACATGTGCGTACAAAATTCACTGGTACGAGTATTACCCTATTGTTTCATATTTGCATTACTTCTGGTAAAGGAGTGTTCCATACCGGTTTGTAAAAACAATTGTTTCTACTCTCTATTAATTATTTTTTAAATAATTATTGCTCACAAATAGATTACAGACAAAAACAGCTTACAAAATGGGCATGTACAAAGGCGACCCTAACCCTAATAAGAGATATTAAAGATATCAACACTCGAAAAGAGCTTGTTAAAAATAAATAATACAAATAATACTGGACATTTCACACAGCTATCTAGCCCCAAACTAAGCAAAGTTTGCACTATGGGAACCAGATAACAGATAGAATACTTATTATATATTATCATTGAGAGCCTACTATAAAATATCGGATTATTTAGATGATAGAGAAGCTTGGGATTGAAATTGCTTCAACTCGTTCAAAATTTTACAATTTAGACGTAATTTATTTTCTGTATTATGTATTGTAAAAGGATCATTAAAAAAAACAACCAGCCTTGTTTCTTGCCTTTCTTTCCTGGCTTGGTCGCGAAGGAACAGGCAGTAAAATTGACGTTTCAAAGTGATCCTTGTGATTTTAATAAATAATCATATTTGACTATTGTTAATAGCGCTTCTTGAGTGTAAGCTTTACCTATGTAATAAATGTGGTGGAGTGGTGCGCAATTTTAGCTTGCAATAATCCTAAGTCCGGCCCTTTACACTGTTGTACGTGTGAAAAGGCACGTGTTAAGTGTCAGCGCCAGTGTCGAAACCAGTCAGTTTTTAAAAACATGCTTTTATAATTTTACTTAGAAAACTTTAGTGATTTATTTTAATATTTATTATTATTATACTACCTACCTGTTTTGTATTGTAAAATAACCTATTTTAAAACAATATTCTCGATTAGCCCTACCCGTCTTTTCATTTAATGTCGTACATAACAAAACAGGCTGTATATACCACCACTACGCCCGTCTACTCGCGCGCAGAAGGCTGCGGTGCGTAGTGCGAGGCGAGACGCAGTTCGGAGTGGATCGCACTCACCCTGATGAAGGTTCACTAATTGAACCGAAACATTGTCGGTCGAAATAGAACCTGATAAATCCCGTACATACCTTTATATTTGAAAAATTGTGCTGAAAATACCACTTTTGCGGTTAGTGGAGGAAGTTTACGCGTTGTTTATTTTGTCTAGCCTCGTATGACTCATAAAATATGTACGTAAATAGCGGTTGCTATAATAACATGGCTTGACATTTTAATCATTAGGTATCAAAAATAGTTTGTAATCCTTTTGGTTTTTAATAAGGGTGTTTTACATTCTATTTACATTCAACAAATATTTCTCTGTGTGTCTAAAACGAATTCACAAACAGACTGACGTCCATTACAACAAATTTGACAAGTAAATGAAAGAAAGACAAAAAAAAAATAGTGGCACTCCGGCAGTGGTGACAGAATTGAATACTGGAACAGACTACACTACAGATATTTATACATATACAGAGGTGTCGGTTACGGTTACAGTGTCGCGAGTTAAATGGGTTTTTCCCATCTCGAGAAATACCCAACGCGCTTAGAGAAGTTTTCACTTCAAAAATGATTTGTGTAACGGCAAATCAGGACAACAAATCAGAACATTGGAAAACATAAAAGGTACATAGATAAAGTATATATTATATGTATGTGAAGAGAATTTTTTTTGCCCTTTTTGAGCTTATTGCGCAGGAGTGTGGGGTTTCGCATAATTAAAGTCTACATGGAAAAGGAGGGACGAAAGCTAAAATTAAGATATAAAGAAAAAAACAAGGAATTACGGTCGAATTTAAGCCACTGTGCAACTAGTAAGCATAAACACATATAATAAAAAAACCGGACATGTGAGAGTTGGACTCCCGCACGAAGGGTTCCGTATCATTATCTATAAAAACGGCAAAAAAATCACGTTTGTTGTATGGGAGCCCCCCTTAAATAAGTGTTTTATTTTAATTTAATTATTTATTTCTAAAGGGAATACATACCAAAATATTCTGTGAATATTTCAAGCGTCTACCTGTTGCCGTTATCAATATCGAGCAAAAACGAGCAAATAAATCACGTTTGTTGTATGGGAGCCCCCTTAAATATTTATTTTATTCTGTGTTTTGTATTTGTTGTTGCAGCGGCAACAGAAATACATCATCTGTGAAAATTTCATTTGTCTATCTCGGTTCATGAGATACAGCCTGGTGACAGACGGACATACAGACAGACAGACGGACAGACAGACAACGGAGTGTTAGTAATAGGGTCCCGTTTTACCCTTTGGGTACGGAACCCTAAAAACTATCCAAACATTCTACAGAGCGTCTCTGCGTGCCATCCACGTGATAGATACTTGCTTTGAGACTTGTATGCTAGATTCCTGACCAACCATTAGTACATACAAAACCTCTAAGCTGGGAATAGCTAATGGGTAAAGGTGTGATGCTAAAAGCTTGGCGTGCAAGTAATGGGACAACAGACCCCATTAATTTTACTCCGGTTGTGCCAAAATTATTGCATGTTTCTCGTATACGTGTCGATTGCCGACGATCGAGCGATCAGTTGAATAATTACTAATTTTTCCCAGAAATTAATCTTTGTTGTTAGGTACATATGTATCTGATTTTTTCTTACCTTACATGGTTTTTAGGGCCTTACCTCAAAACATTTAAACACCCGTTGAACACCTGTGTAAAAGATTCCTAAACAAATATTACTAAGAAATTTATTAAACGGGTGTTCAACGGGTTTTTAACCATGTTTTAGCATAATCTTATTTCAAGCTTGGTCTGTGACGGCCTTTCAAAGCTTTTTTATAGACTTTTAACCTAAATAAAAAAACAAACCCAAATGAATAAACTGCATAAACAACCGTACACAGGGTGATTCATTATATCCGGATCCAACGAAGCAAGGCGGTATTAATTCCCATTCTATGATGAATGATCTTATATAGTGGCTCCTTTTCGTCTAGGGCAAAAACCCAGTAAAGATATAGACACCTCGTAACTCACAAACTTATTTATATAACGTACCTACTCAGGTACAGTCAATGATATAAGTTAATTAACAATTCTTAGTGTATAAAACCTTATAAATCTGAATCTATCAGATCATATATATGTATGAAATATCAGCAAAAGTTCGCTCGATTGTAAGATACATTTGGCTCGCTACTTGTTACAAAGTATCCGAAACTCTAATATTTCTGAGCCATAATAATTTCATAAATAACGGCTTTAGGAAAACGAGCTCTGAAAATGTTTATTATATTTTTAGTAAACTCTTTACGATCAAATATAAACCTTGAGAAGAAACAGGTAACCAAGGCGTCGAATATAAAATAAAAAAAAATGTTTTCCTTATTGCTCTTCTTCTTCTTCTTCCTGCCTTTTTTCCACACTACGAGGGGTCAGTACCACATGTATTCCTCCTCCATATATCTCTATCAGCCGTCATCTACGTTGTCACTACCTACCCATATCATTCTTCACACAGTCCATCCATCTCTTCTTCGACCTTCCTCTACTTCTATATCCATCCACATTCATTTCTAACATTACTTTAGTCACATGATTTTCTTCCCTACGCATGACATGCCCACACCACGCTTGCCTCTTACTCCTCAAATTTTCTATCACTGATTTTTTTTTAATTTGGTTAGATCTTCGTTTGATCACAATCTCACCTGATGGTAAGTGATGATGTGGTCTAAGATGAAGCACGAAGATCTAGAAGAAACCTATTTACTCTTACCTTAAAGAGGCCCGTATTATATTCTTAAAAAAAACAGACGACGGCAAAGTGTTCCATACCTCAGCTGTACGCATCAAGAACGTAGAACCAAAACGGTGTGTGCGAATGGGTGGTATATTGACTAGGTATGGATGGTACTAATCCGTGCGCCTGCTTGTCCTTTGATGGAAGGGAGACGGCGGGATCAGATCGTATAGTTCCTGGGCACATTCCCCAAAATGTATTCTGTAAACGATCGATAGGCTTGCAACTTTACGGCGGTGTTCGAGACTTTGGGTCTTAGTCTCCGCCATATATTGCTTACCTATAAGCCTAGAAGCCCTACGTTCTATGGACTAAGGTAGTGAGCTAGTATTTGGCCGAACCATCCCAAAGGTGGCAGCAGTACTCCATACCAGACCGGACTTGAGCTTTGTAAAGACTAAGAAGCTAATTCCTTTATTGCTTTTATCACTTAAAGAATTGTTTTATTTGAGAAAGAGCGAAGTTATTATTGATTAATTGCATGTCGACCCCACAAACGAACCCAATTGCTTTAATTAAGGCTCTCCGCACAGGTGCGATATACCGGTTAAGATACATACCGATAATACAGCCACTAATATTGACGGGTTGTTTCTAAAACAGGTGCGTTATACTGGCCGGAATTCTGGTCGGAATTACAGCAACGCGTTGTTCTGGTTGACAATACCTTTATGTTAAAAGGCCAACGTAACGCAATATTGTAGGGGATCGGCTGGTATTTCGATGTTTGAGGTAAACAACTCACTTTTTTGTATGTACATGCACGGCAAAGGCACTCTATTTTTGAGACTGACAGCTGACTAAGAACCAGGCTCCGCCGACTGATGGTGAAATAGTTTTTGAAATCGGACCAGTAGTTTTTCAGTTTATCCGTTACAAACATACAAATCTTTCTTCTTTATAATATTAGCGTAAATTTGTGAATTGGTTATGGACGTCATAATAATTATCCTCCAGGAAAAGCACGTCGCAATAACGCATATGTTACGCGTATGCGGTAATACCAGACAATATTAAGGCACCCGGGAGAGCCTTTAGTTTACATATAATATGTCTTGGCGTAGAGAATGTTCAATTGAGTCTGTTAGTGGTTTCAAATAGGTAACACAGTGACCACTACAAATATTATTAAATTTTAATGATTTCAAATCGTACGGAACTAAAAAAAACCTCACTGGTGGTTTTCCTGCCTCGCAAATCAGATGGTCTAGCTAGACAAGGCTAGGACTAAGCAATCTATTACACAATAAAACTTATTTTAGACACCTAAACCTAGGTAGTATGTAAGACATAGACAGACATTTATTTGCTACTATAGCACACACAAATTCACACAATACATTCAAAAGGTAGAACATCAAAGAGAAAGCACAAGTAGTAGAAAACAGAAAATTACATACAACAAATATAGGAGCAATAGAATGAAATAATAAATATACAATGTAATCAGGGAAAAACTAAAAAGAGGTAAATAGGTATGTATGTGCTACTGCAGCAAATGGGTTTCAGCTCAGCATTATGCCTCTCTACCGATCGGCAGCTCGGCGCTGTTATTCTGCCGAAACCTTTAGTAGGCAAGTCATTAGAACTCGTAAGAACGAATAGGCACTAATTGGTGTTTGCATACAGTTATGATAGATAGAAGTAATAAATATATTATGTAAGGAATAATAATAATGATGAGAAGTGTTAGAAAACAAATTATAATAATACGAATAAATATAAATATACTAGAAACCTTTGCATCATCAAGTGAATGGCGCACTGTAACAACTTGTACCAGACAACCCAGTTTTTGTTTTTTAATTAAATGCTTCATATAATGTTTTTTAAATGTAAATTTAGGTTTTAGTAGCCGAATAGGAGGTGGTTTAGATATAGTTTATACATTGAAGTTACCTGACATTTTGATTATTATTATTTTTCCACTTGAAATTATTATTATTACCCGTTAGCTTGACATACATTTGTTCTTCTACTATTATTTAACAGATGACGCAAAAACTATTTTAATATAATTGATTTGACATGTTTAATTCTATATTTAATTGCTGTATTTTTTGAAAAGGCGCAAACCCAGTTTGCAGTGCCCTTACAGGGTATATTTACTTACTCCTAAGCTACCTACGATCTAAGCTAAAAAATGTATATGTAAGCAGAATAAATATGAATATTTGTGATAATAGGGGATATTTATCCAAATTAAATTTAAGTTTTTATGCATTTAAATTATTGCCATCCTTTTTTATTTCATAAGATAGTTTGAAAGTCAAAGTTAGACTTCATTCAATCATTAAAATCACTAGGATACCCAGTTTACTAGACTGATAAATACGGATAATCCCCTTCCACCGTTCCTCAGTGCCCTCCGCCATTCCTATATCTAGCTAAAGCTTGAAAATTCATTTGAACTTTGTCTATTTTAAGATTCTGTTTTCTATAGCCTAGAACTGGGCTTATGAGATCTCTAGTGTACCTACTTGCATGCGGCTTTATTCAGAAATATGAAAGATATTGAGGCAGCATTATGGATTACGGTCTCTTTTATGCTTTTGAGAGTATATTATGTTAATATCGAACCATCGGCTGATTGTGCTTCAAAACTTTTGTAAACGACACAAAATATCTTGAAAATAGTTGATTACGAGTACAACTTGGCGGTCTTCAGGGGAGTGATTAGAGTTGCCTACCAATGCCTTATTTCTAGTGTCAATTATGCATCTTCGTTTGGCTAAATGAAACATGCCTCAACATGAAACATCAGAATTCAACTCCAATATTCAGTTCAATAAATCTCATGCTCTCTGATAGGATTTATGAGAAGTATACGGCAATTATTCGTGGAGCGACGTAGAATTGAAATGAACTCTCAACCGTCTACCGTTATTTTAATTAACTGATATTAGATTGATAAAAAAAGAATTTACGATAAATTGAAAGGGAAATAATAATTAATTTTGAACTTAAAAAACTTTCGTGATTTATTTCAATCATTATAAATACGGGATTTCGGATTCATTACGAACGAGGCGAGACGTTATTCGGAGCGGATCGCACTCACCCTGATGAAGGTTCACGAATTGAACCGAAATACGGTTGAAACACCGATAAGACGGTACGTGATAAATCCCGTATTTATAATAATAATTTTGAACTATCAAAAATATGGACACAGTATTTTAAATTTTATTTTATTAAATTTTTATGCTGTCGGTGGGTGGATTTCACCTTTATCTTAAAGGAAGAGTGTAAGCCTCTATTCAAAATAACATAATGTGTATTAATCTTCTACCCCGCCTTAACACAGTTTTTAACTAGAACGGTACGTATGTTCCGAAACATTAAAGCTTCAATTGTTTACATTGCTTTTACCATAATTAGTCGTTGATCATTTGCGATACAATGCAATATGTATTCCTAAAACGAACTTATCTTACTCTTATATCCTTGGAGCAAACCGAATAACAAATATATCAGCAGAGAATTTGCCATTTCCAAAATTAAATTAGAAGTGATTATTTAGGGGTGGCACTACCACTTCAGAAGACCGTTATCAGGATAATGAGACTTCTCTAAGTCTATTACTACTAATTATGTCTAAAAACTAAGGTTTCCAGGCGTACTGATCTCCAGATTAGAAAATATCCTTAAAAGTTGCACAACTGAAACATGTACGTTGCTCATAAAAAAAGTTTATATCACACTAAAATTATAAATCAAAAAGTTTGGATGTTTGTTTATTTATTTGTTTGTTACTCAATCACGTCCCAACGGCTGAACCAATTTCGATGAAATTTGGTATATGAAACCTGGATTACCACATAGGCTACCTTTTTATCCCATTAATCAGTTCCCATGGGATAAACATGGGGTGTCAAGTCAAGTTGCAAAAGCGAGTTTAGCTTTATTTCTAGGTACACACATTAAAGTTACACATTTAGTATTCTAACACGTACCTACGAAGACGCAGGCAACAGCTAGTGATTAATAATTTTGTAGTCATGACCTTGCCCGACTAGTCTGATGTTTCCAAATAGTCTATGATTAGCACATATTGATTAAATTTCCATCGTCATCTCACCTAATAATTAATCACCACTTATAAGCGAATTAGGTTTAGAACCTTAAAATTAAATACCAATTTGTTTGCTCTGACCTGAGAGCAATGGTGATTTTTTTTACTTCCACATACTTTTCCGTTATTTATCCATAGCATAACCTCGAATTGCCCTTAAACTTAAGGGGAAAATTTACAAGACGATCATAAGATTTGTCGTTATGAACGGTTCTAAGTGTTGGGCCACGAAAGGGATGGATGAAAGAAGAGTGCACGCGGCGGAAATGCGAATATTGAGATGGATGTGTGGGGTAACGAGAATGGATGAGATAAGGAATGAGTACATTAGAGGAAGTTTAAAAGTAGCGCCAGTGATAGAAAATAGGATTGAAGAGGCAAGCGTGGTGAGGGCATGTCATGCGTAGGGAAGAAAATCATGTGACTAAAAGAGTGTTATAGATGCGTGTGGATGGATATAAAAGTAGATAAAGACCGAAGAAGAGATGGATGGACTGTGTGAAGAATGATATGGGAAGGAAGGAAGTGACAACGGATATGACGGCTGATAGAGAGATGTGGAGAAGGATGTTGTGCCGACTCCGCGTAATGTGGGAAAAGGGCAGGAAGAAGAAGAGCCTTGAATTGCCAATATTCATGTACATATTAATTTATTTGTTGCCGACATACATGGTCATAACAGCTTTTAAGGTCTAGCTTAAGGGCTCTTGTACTCGTACACGCTAAGAAGTTTCACCATGTCTGCTGCAGATAGGACCAATATATCATGTACAGGACTAGAATTTAGTCAGAACTAGACATGAAAATTTATCGTGTCTGCTCCAGACATGATAAATAGGAACAAGTAAACGATGAGATTGCTTTCGGGCAGTCGTACGTAGAGCATGTAGGGTGCACTAGTCAAGTTTGAAAACACAACACATTACTACACCTCACCTACTCCGCCCCTCCCTTCACCACAACAACACAGAGCACATCGTGTTTAGCGCACACAATATTTTTTTCTTAATCAGCGCCGGAGCAATGTACACAGTTCGTGTGTAGAAACGATATGAATTCTTGCGTAGACCCAGTGACTTTTCTTAGCTTTACTAGGTAGGTAGATGCACGATCCTGCTATGTTAAAGGTTATAAAGACAATCGTGTTTATATTATACCGCCGAAGAACTATATGACCAAACGGAAGCCTCCCAAGATTATTTTGTTGATTTAATAAAATAGATCGTCATTTTTGCAACATCTTCACTAATCCCTATTTACCAAAGCAATTTTTCGTTTCTTCAAAGGGTTCTAAATAAATACTTTATTAGTTGAAGGGTACTCACCAAAGACCTAAATTCAAAAGTCTCATAAGCACCAAACCACATAGTATATTATGGTAGTGCTAGACCTCGTGATCTTGATACGTTGTAATATCGTAGTAAGGCACCACCGACGACGTTGCGTCGATTTTTTCCTTGCGATGCCGTAGATATATTATAGATGCGCCCAATATTATCTGTTCTTGTGTCTCTTCACACGTATCTATACTAATATTATAAAGAGGAAAGATTTGATTGTTTGTTTGTTTATTTGTTTGCATTGAATAGGCTCCGAAACTACTGGACCGATTTAAAAAATACTTGCGCCGTTGAGAAGCTACACTACCCCGGATGACAAAGGCTACTTTTTACCCAACTGCGCAGAAAAAGAGTAATGTTTTTATTGAAAAACTACGCGTGTGAATCTGCGGTTGGTCAGCTAGTATCTTAAAATCGGCGGATCGCACTCGCCCTGACGAAGGTTCACGAATGAAATATTACCGGTCGTAATACCGATAAAACGGTACGTGATAAAACCCGTATTTGATCGACCAAAGCGAGATCTCTAAATCAACTAGGACAAATCGGCGTTGTATGTATGTATGTTTGTTTGTTTGTCCGAGGATAACTTTCGAAGCGTTGATCCGATCATCGTGAAATTTGATACATAGGTAAGTAGTGATGGCACAATTTTGGTGTGAGTAAATGAGCTAAAAATGTTGGGGGGTTGTTGAGATATTGGGGTTCAAGGGGGGTAAAAAAATGAAAATGAGATTATTAGGTCAAATAGGACGTTAAATGAAAGGTCTTCGAAAGATTAGTACATTTCGATTCCGTTTTTATTTTTAGTAAATTTCTTTTAGTTTTTGAGTTGTTAGCCATGATAAAAACTGGACTTTGACGAAAACCACAGGGTACACCAGTGACCCCACAGTGCTGTAATTTGGTGTGCGTGTAGCTTAAGTGACATAAATATAGGCAAAGTCTGAAATCCAGAATAACTGCAATTTGTACCCCAAAAAATGGTACCACAATACATGAACTCCCGTTACCTGTAATTTGACTGAAACTGTAGGTCAAGTTATATGGTTATTCATTTCGTGGCACTATTTTGATAGTCAAAGATTAGGTACAAATAATATTTTTTTTGTTTTAATAGGAGACTCGCGAAATCTCAGTTCGGGACGAACCACTATAACGATGAAAGGAGAAAATACGTCTTGTCTTGCCCATAATCTCACGGTAAATGTCATTCCAACATTTTAGGATACCGAATGCCAGCCTAGATTTTTATCGCGGAGTCTCATTGTTATATTGTTTTTGTCCTTATCTCTTTTGGGAAAGTTATTATAAATACAATTCTTACGTCAAACCTTGGTGGTACGTGATAGGTCACTCCACGCTGCTTCAAATTGCGCCTTTGTTTTGTTGTAGGGAGAATGAGTTAATTTGTAGGCACTTCTACGAATTTATCGAGACCCTCCCCTGCAATGCTTGAATTTACATCTGTATTTTATTGTTAAATCATGCAAAGTTGCGCGGAAAAAATGTTTTTTGAATAAACATTTTCGTTTCTGTCTTATCAGTGGGCTTAGCTAGAAAGCATTTGCTTCGAATGGATACGTTTCTACATAAGTTCGTTGTCGATAGATCTCGTGATTTTTCCATTACATGTGTAATCCCATACATTTTCGGACTTATCGACTAGAGTCATCGCTAATCGAATGTAACTTGGCTAAGCTCTCAGGTTGACTAGGTTATGCAAAGATTTGTATATTTATTGATCGAGCGAAATGAGATCTCCAAATCAACTTGGGCACATCGGCGTTGTATGTATGTATGTATGTACGTATGTTTGTTTGTTTGTCCGAGGATAACTTTCGTAACGTTTATCCGATCATCATGAAATTTGGTATATAGGTAGATAGTGATGGCACAATTTTGGTGTGACTCAATAAGCTTAAAATATTGGGGGTTGTTGAGATATTGGGGTACAAGAGTGGTAAAAAAAAATGAAAACTAAACTTTTAGGTCAAGTGGGACGTCAAATGAAAGGTCTTCATTAGTACATTTGAACCCCGTTTTTATTTTTAGTTTAATTTTTGTAGTTTTTGTGTTATTAGCCATAGTAAAAACTAAACTGTGACAAAATGCACAGGGTACACCAGTGACCCCACAAGGCTGAAATTTGGTATTCGTGTAGCTTTAGTGACACAAATGTAGGCAAAAGTCTGAAATCTAGAATAACTGCAATTTGTACCCCAAAAACGAGTAACCAATTAACATGAACCCCCGTTACATGTATATTGAATGAAAATGTATGTCAAGTAGGTTGGTTACTCATTTCGTGTCACCAATTTATTAGTCAAAGATTAAAGCCGGTATGCACAAAGATCACTAAACGTATTTAGCGACTAAACATGTTTAAATTTGAAGTATTTGTATGATTTGACAACTCCTTAAATCATATTTAGCCACTAAATACGTTTAGGCATCTTTGTGCAAGTCGTCCTAAGAATAATATTTGTTTTGGGAGATTCGCGAGATTTCAGTTCGGGGCGAACCACTAGTTATATTAGAGGTGTGTGACAACTGAGTTTTATCTATATCTATTTATCTTCTTTATCGTCTTTATCTATTTATTTGTTTTAACTATCACTGATCTTTTTCAACAATTGTTACTATATTATGTCAAATTATATTTTCATATTTTCATTATATTTTCATGTTATATTTTCAATATTCTCAAAATTTTCAATGAAAATATAACATGTATTCCTTCTTTTTCTTGTTTTATAAGTTACAGGCTAGCGTTTGACCTCATCTCGCCTGATGGTAATATGGTTTCCATATTACTGTCTTACTTGCACTCGCACGAACACGTTTTTCGCTCTGGCAGACTGTTGGTGATGGAATTTCGTTCTGGCATTGTATATTATTAATTGTTTATGTATTTTATTTATTCTGTTAAAATTTGAAGACTGATGAAATGACAAAAATGGATTTTTTTTTATAAATATTTATAGCGTTCTGTCAACAATTAGGAGAGATGTAAATGCTCTGGCAAAAATTCCATGAAGACAAAATACTGTCGAAAGTAATTTCCAAAAATTTTATGACTGATACTTTAACTAAAATAAATCTTATTTCTTACCCTCCTTAAAATTTTAGGGTAGTCTACCCCGGCCACACAGGGCTGCCAGAAGTGGATTTTCATTTTCAGTAGGTATAGAGGATTTACTGGAGAAAGTTTCGTGACTTTTGAAATGACCACCTAAAATTGGTCACTGGCTCTTGGACCATAAGCGTGGAAGCTGTCCTTGCACCACAACCAAAAATCGATTTGTTATATACAATTCTTCGGCTTCTGTTGAACGTTGTCGTATCTTGAAAAGTACTCTTACTTTTGAAGATACGACAATCTTCAAAAGTAAGAGTGAAAGGCGATTATAATGATAACTCATACGCGGTCTTATCACCAAGAGCGATTTCTTACGGACAACTTTGTGAAATATTAAAAATAGAAATCGCACCGTCGCGTCGAGTAAAATTTATTTATATTGAAAATTGTCTCAAAACTGTCACCTATTTCAAGAATAGAA
Source organism: Philereme transversata (assembly GCA_963924445.1). Taxonomy (NCBI): domain Eukaryota; kingdom Metazoa; phylum Arthropoda; class Insecta; order Lepidoptera; family Geometridae; genus Philereme; species Philereme transversata. Next base: position 20,330,474 of record OZ004348.1, on the reverse strand, counting down.
AATTAAGGTTTCTAGGTAATTTGGACATATAAAAAGGCATAACTTATGTACCTACACTAAAACCATGTCGTATAATTTTGGAGTTAAGATTAAACATTTTGAACTACTACATACTGACATAACTTGATGTCAAGCAGGTAGGTAAGGAACCCTCAGCGCGTGAGTCTTTATCGATCTTGTTTAGGCAGAACACATCAACTCTTGTAATTGGTCGAATACGTTGACGGAAGTGTCCATCAATTAACAGCTGACACTATGGATCTCTCTAAACGGCTCTAATTGATCCGCTTTAGCAATTTCCTAGGGCAGCTTCGCCCTCGGTTTAATTTCCGCCTTACTTGTTCTATGATGTTTGCACTATGATGTTTGGTATATTGTCACATTCAGGTCAGTTTATCTGTTATAAAGAGTAGCAGTGTTCCTTGTGAAAGGGTTTGCCCGGAGAAGTACTACCATCATACCTATTTCTGCAACCAAGCAGCATTGCTGTGTTTCGATTTGATGGATATGTTGACATTGAAATTACTGGCACATGAGGCTTCACACGTATGCCTCAAGTTGATGGACGTAGGGCAGTGCATCGTAGGGCATATTCCTAATGTGCGTGACCTACGACCTTCTTTGTTATAGGTGATGGTTACCACTTAACATCAGATGGGCCATATGATTGTTCCAACTCCAGGTTTTGTAAAAAAACTTTCATGCACTTTTTGCCGTTTAGGCCTACATCTAACCCTGTGACCACATTATCGGACTAAGGCGAATGTTAGAAGAACTACACACATAAACAAAGTACACGCGCAAAAAATAGGCGCTTAATTTGGAACCATAAATGACGTCTGCGCTGTTAGTTTTATGAGCCAGATAGTGAGTGCGGCTCTCGGAAAAATAAAAAATATGACGATTTGAACGGCCATAAAGTCCATCCCTTCTTGGTGCGCTTGTGTGCGTGAGCAAACTACATATATCTGAAAGATAGATAGAAAGATAAATATACTCTTTATTGCATGAAGTAGATAAAGAAATTCACAAAAATATAGGTAAGTACGATAGACGGTCTTATCGTTAAAAGCTTTAAATGGACCGGACAAAACAAAATCAAAAAGACAGCGGTGTACCTATGATCATAAACCTACATAAACTACCTATACATACTAATAAAATATAACTAAATACATACAAATATTATAAAAATATATATAAACTACAATAAAGGAGATAAACATAACGATACACCAGTAGCTTTAAAGATTTAGATGATATTATAGAGAAAGGTCAGGCGTTCCACAGCCGCACAGCTTATGTAAGTAAAAATAAAATATAAATGAGTTAATCACTGAGCTTATAATCACAAGTTCAGAGTATCTCTAAAAGCAACAAGATTGTTATCTTATAAGTGACAAAAGCTTAACGCCACTCCGCATAATTAACACTACATTCAAGTACCAAACCCTTGTTAGAGTTAAGATTGGATTCGAGTCTTGGAATAAACAGTTTACATAATAATCATATCAACATAGGACGTCCACTCCTGAATGTAGGCCTCCTCCATAAATTTCCAGAGTGAACGCACCCGACGGCTCCCATAACCCTTTATCAGATCATCTTTCCTTCTAGTGAGGGACCATCCTACGTCTCCACTCGAGAACATTTCTACTCCATTGGCCGTCAGTTCTTTCGAACTATGTGCCCCGCTCACTGCCACATCAACTTACTAATCCACTGGGCTATGTCAGTGACTTTGATTTGTGTAGAAATCATTTCTGTTCGATTTTGTTTATCAGCATAGCCCTCTCCATAGCACGCTGATCGACCTTGAGCCTTCTTATGAGGCCCATAGTGAGGGACCACGTTTTTGAGCTATAAAATATCGGATGATTGAGATGACATAATATCTAGGGACTTCTTTTTTTCTTTCGTGTCGTCGATGTCACAGGACTATAGCCATTTTGACGTTTTGCTCCAATTCTGTCCAAATCAAACTGAAGTAGCAATATATACATTTCTTACAATAATAACAACCCTTTGTGAATGATTTGTTGCCTGAGTTTCCCTGTTATTGGTCGCAAGGCACAGGCGAAAATTGTCTAATTCATAATGTGATCGATATGTATTTTATGTGTCAGCATTGTTTCGGGGTTGAAGCTGTCTTCTGTAATACATTTTTTTTTACTAAAATAGAAGACAGAGGTCTCTCTGTAGCATTGAGTTGAAGACCTACCTAACGGTTTGAAAAGAATGAGGGATTTTAGAATAAGTTATGGTTTAATACAATGACTACATCTATATGATGGTTTAATACGTTAATTATCAACAAACACTTATTGTCCCACTATGGTGTGCACAATTGATAAGTCCCGGAGTCTGCAGGACCGGTATAATGCGCGCTTCCCTTGGTGTTGAGGGCTAGTGAAGTCTCTAGCCAACGTTGACGAGAGGCCGAGAGGACGAAGTAGCTCCACCGTGTTCTGGTTGAAGTAAGATTAAGATGTTAATATAGCAGTAAAAGTGGTGGGTGATTCCAAGGTTAGGCCACCAGATTCCGATCAATGTAACAGGGTAGACCTCCAGGTCTGTATTGAGTTAAGATCTCCGGCCTCGAGGGTCCCAGAGGGAGATGTATGGACTCCAACCTCGAGGGAGTCAGGCTCCCAGGCTCAAGCCAGTAGGGCTTCGCCATCAATAACTTAACGTTACCGGGTTGCGCTGACTGATTGGTAAAATGAGACTGTTTCAACTGTTACTCTCCAAGATCTCTCTCCAACCGTTTCAAAGTGCAGACTCCGTGACTTATCAATTGTGCACACCATAGTGGAATAATAAGTGTTTGTTGATAAGTAACGTATTCATAGTCATTGTATTAAACCATAACTCATAGTAAAATTCCTCTTTCTTTTCAAACCGTTAGGTAGGTCTCAAATTCAACTTAAATTCAGTAAATTATCTATTGAGATTCGCCACTGACCAACACCACATTAACTATAACCGAGCCCTGTACTGCGATCAGTACTTTTTTTTTTGTAAATTATAGGCTTGAGTTTGACCACGACCTCGCCTGATGGTAAGCTTTTACTATAGTTAGCTCAACTTGGCCCCCAAAGATACGTACAAACTATGCTAAAAAATCTCCATCTTTCTAGGTCCTTTATCGCGCGCACTCAAAGAATAGACCTAGATTTACAGAAGTGCTAAGGCACTTGTCTCACCTCCGGCGATGAGCGAGAAGCGAGTAGAGCTAGAAACTAGAAACGAGTCGGCGAGGAGCGATAAAGCGAGTGAGCGAGTGCGGCTGGCGACACTCGCGCCACTCCCTGTGCGCCGTGCGTTCCGTTCCGCTGATTCATCTCACGGCGAGTGTTCTGACCGCCAAGCGAGCATCGCTGAGCGAGTATCGCTGAGCGAGTGTTGTAGTCGCTGCGACAAAATAGAGCGAGTTCGCGCCGGCAGTGTAAACGGCCAGCGATCAACTATGTCTCTTTTACTGACACAGAATCTACACTTGAGAGCAATAAAATCGCACATCCGCACATTTTTACTTAAAAGTTAATTTTTTTTTTATTTGGAGCTTACAGCAAATTAAAATCAAATTAAATTAAAGTGCATAATCTAGGCATTCGCAAAACTTATAAAGGGTTGACATTTACCTTTAAAAACAACTCATTAGCAACAAAACAATAGACCCCCTTATGTCGCTCGATCCAGGTAAGGCCGGCGGCGGGATTTATCGCAGGTATAAAAGAGTGCATATTGAGGGAATGGTCATCATTTGCATACCAACGTACAGTGTGAAAGGTTCTCTATTGATATTGGCTTCAAACGGAACACGAAAATGGATACTACACCAGAAGTAGCCGCTCAAGTGGTTGCCCTTGTTGAATCGGGGCTTAAGCAAAGTCAAGTGGCTCGACAATTGAGTTTGAGCCGATTTACCGTTCGGCGTGTATACCAGAGGTATCAAGAGACTGGTGGCTACCAACGGCGACAAGGATCGGGCCGTCCCCGTGCTACAACAGAGCGTGATAACCGCTTTCTTATAACGACATCTTTAAGAAATCGTCGTTTGAACGCAGTTCAACTGGGCCAACGACTTCAAGAAGTTCGTGAAGTAGAAGTTAGCCGGTGGACAGTCAGAAGACGATTGAGAGAAGGTGGCCTGACTGCACACAGGCCAGCAAACGGGCCGAAATTGACCCCAGCCCACCGAGAAGCCCGCCTTCAGTTCGCTCGAGACCATTTGAATTGGACCGAAGAGCAGTGGAGTGCAGTCCTGTTCTCTGATGAGTGCAGGATGTGCTTGCATGGCAACGACGGACGGGGGAAGGTGCATAGAAGATCGGGAGAGCGATTTGCCCAATGCTGCATAACAGAACGTGTCGCCTATGGCGGTGGATCAATCATGTTTTGGGGAGGCATGTCTATGGAAGCAAAAACCGAGCTTGCCTTCATCACCGGACCGAATACTGGTCGCCAATCAAGAGGATTGACTTCCATACGATACATTGAGGAAGTACTCGAGAGCCACGTCGTACCTTTTGCTGGGTTTATCGGCGAAAACTTTCTGTTTATGCAAGATAATGCAAGACCGCATACTGCTGGCATAGTGATCGAGTACCTTCAAGAGGTGGATGTGACCGTTATGGAGTGGCCAGCTCGAAGCCCAGACCTCAATCCCATCGAACATCTATGGGACGAGCTGAAAAGAAGAGTTCGAGGCCGAGATGCTCCTCCATCGACTCTACAGGAGCTGCAACAGGCGATCGCAGAGGAATGGGAGGCTATTCCTCAAGACTTTATCAAAAGTCTAGTAACATCAATGAAAACACGGATGGAGTCAGTGATTCAGGCTAGGGGAGGGAACACTCGGTATTAATAACAAACTTTAAATTAATTTTATCTTTTAATTTCATAACTTTGACACCAATACTTGAATAAAGAATTTTTTACTAAACATGCATTTTTGTTATTGATCCACAAAAGCATTTTTATGTAATGATTGAAAGACAAATCAGATACCACTGGATAGGTATTAAAATAGACTATGAATCTGCATTACAGAAACATAATATTTTTTGTTTCTTTTTTTGTTTTGTCAAAAAATCATGAATGTGCGATTTTTTTGCTCTCAAGTTTATATCTTTTGTTCGTTTCTTGAGCGAGAAAATACTTGATAGCTAATCGCTTACTCGCCGGCGGTGAGACACGTGCCTTGAATAGGCTGAAAAGTGACATAAAAGCCTGAGATAATCTCACACTGAGAACTCACCTGTCAAATGTGGCCTATTAAAATTTTGGTAAGATTGATTTGACACGGCCTTTTCGCGTTTCGATGCGCAAAAGTAAATTGACCATTCTACGTACCGTAACTATTATATACAAACGAAAACTCGAAATACTGGCTCTGAGGTGATTTACGCGACAGCATACATAATTATCACGGAATTTCATGCAAGAGAAAGCGAGTTTAAACGGCTATTAGCGGTGTTTGAAATGCGGATTGCAATCGCTTCATGAACCGATGTCGCGCCCTTGCGACCTTCAAAGTCGATTTCTGAAAAAAGTGGTTTTCGGAGATAACACGTTCTTGTCGCAAGGGCGCGATATATCTATATATACTTACAGGGTATCCCAGGCTAGTATTTTAAACCTGAACGGGGTGATCCAGACCATGAAAATTAACAATACTTCTAGAAAAAAAATTGATCGAGCGAAGCGAGATCTTCAAATTAACTTGGGCAAATCGGCGTTATATGTATATATGTATGTATGTTTGTTTGTCCGAAGATAACTTTCGTAGCGTTTATCCGATCATCATGAAATTTGGTGTATAGGTAGGTAGTCATAACACAATTTTTGTGTGACTCAATGAGCTAAAAATATTAGGGGATTGTTGAGATATTGGGATTCAAGAGGGGTAAAAATAAATGAAAATGAGGCTATTATGTTAACATAATAGCCTCATTTTCATTTATTTGGGGCGTTAAATAAAAGGTCTTCATTTGTACATTTGAACCCCGTTTTTACTTTTAGTTTAATTTTTGTAGTTTTTGAGTTATTAGCCATAATAAAAACAAAACGTTGACAAAATTCACAGGGTACACCAGTGACCCCACAATGCTGAAATTTGGTATTCGTGTAGCTTTAGTGACACAAAGGTAGGCAAACGTCTGAAATCCAGAATAACTGCTACTTACAAAAAAATATAACCAATTAACAAGAACCCCCGTTACATCTAATTTTAATGAAACTGTAGGTCAAGTAGGTCGGTTATATATTTCGTGGCACCAATTTATTAGTCAAAGATTAAAGCCGGCATGCACAAAGGTCACTAAACGTATTTAGCGATTAAGCATGTTTAAATTTGAAGTATTTGTATGATTTGACAACTCCTTAAATCATATTTAGCTACTAAATACGTTTATGCATCGTTGTACAAGTCGCCCTAAGAATAATATTTATTTTGGGACATTTGCGAGATCTCAGTTCGGGGCGAACCACTAGTTTAAACATAATCTTACAGGAGTTTCTTGAACGTTTTAGTTTAACTACCTAGAATCCACCTTATACAAACGTAATAATGAGCTGTTTAAATCAGCTCATTTTTACCAAGAGATTCTTCAATAAAAATCGTCGAACTCACACCCCTTATATGACCATAACATCCCGCAAGGCCGCCTTAAAAGTCGAAAGAGCTTTCAACGCTTCACAAGGGCAAGGACGAGCGATAACCCGGCTGCTACTAGACGCACTCTGTGGACAAAAAGAAATTCCCCACCGCCTGATTTGACCACCCCACAGGAACAGTTACCACCCGGGCATGATCTGCAGTGGCCAGTCTGGAAGTCCTTAAACAGGCTCCACACCCAGGTTGGCCGCTGCAGACTAAATATGTGCAAATGGGGATTCAGGGACCCTAACTTAACGCAGTGCGACTGCGGTGATCCCACGTAGTCAATGCAGCACTTGCAAATTGCACTTTATGTCCGAACACATGCACGATGTAGGACCTAATGGCCGCCTCGCCTGATGCCGTTACTGTGGCCAAACACCTGTCCAACATACTATGAATGGAAACGTAGAACTCTTGACACGCTAAGAAGAAGAAGTCGAACTCATAAAAGTCGTAGATTTTTTTTTGGTTTCGTAAGTGTTGAGAATCACCCGGGCCCTAATCGCTTCACTATGACAATGGTATCGTCGCAAAATGGCTACTTTAGACACCTTTTGGTATTCTACTAACACAACCAGTTTTCAATGGCTGCTGTTGCTATGACAACCCCATTGAAACTGTGGCAGCTTATGACAGGAGCAACTTGGGAGCAACAATCATAATCGTTGGTTAAAATAATGGTATGGATCGATAATCGGTTTTCTTATAAATTAGCAGAATTGAACAAATGTATTTACATAATTCACTGACTGACTGCGGCAGCATAGCTGCGTCAGCAAACATTTATATTATTAATCTTGGCTGTATAGTGCACGGGCTTCAATGAGCCATCACTTAGGTACGCTTAATTCAGCGCCGCAGGCTGCCTTGCGCGTGAAACCTGAATGCTCTGTTATCGTCGAATTGTTTACTGAGTGATTAATAATGGCTAATAATAAAGACTGGGTTATTGATCGAGCGAAGCGAGATCCCCAAATAAATAAAAAATAAAAAAATAAAAGGGCATTTATTTACACACACACCTCTTATGCTCCCAGAAGTTGGTAGGTACAATAAGTACTAAATAAAGCTAGGTAAGTTTAATAGTAGGCCTAATTCTAAGTAACATTAGTACATTATCGTAGGTAGCACTAGGGTAGAGGGTGGTGGTAAATCAACTTGGACAAATCGGCGTTGCATGTATGTATGTTTGTTTGTACGAGGATAACTTTCGAAGCGTTTATCAGATCATCGTGAAATTTGGTATGTAGGTAGGTAATGATGGCACAATTTTGGTGTGACTCAATGAGCTAAAAGTTTTGGGGGGTTGTTAAGATATTGGAGTTCAAGTGCAGTAAAAAAAATGAGACTATTAGGTCAAGTGAGACGTTAAATTATAGGTCTTCATTAGTACATTTCGACCCCGTTGTTACTATTAGTAAAGTTTTTGTAGTTTTAGAGTTATTAGCCATAATAAAAACTAAACTTTGAGAAAACTCACAGGGTACACCAGTGATCCCACAGTGCTGTAATTTGATATGCGTGTAGCTTATGTATTACAAATATAGGCAAAAGTCTGAAATCTAGAATAACTGCAATTTGTACCCCAAAAATGGTATCCAATTTACATGAACTGGCGTTACCTGTAATTTGAATGAAACTGTAGGTCAAGTTAGTTGGTTATTTATTTCGTGGCACTATTTTGATAGTCAAAGATTACGAATATTTTTTTTTGTTTTTATGGTACACTCGCGTGATCTCAGTTCGGGGCGAACCACAAAATAAATTGACTCAAAATAGCTCTTCTCCTAATAAGCAGATAAAGGACTAAGAATAGAAAAAAGACAAGACCGGTTAAGTGCAAGTAGGATTCGCGCATTGAACTCCATTTAGTTATGTGACTGGTAAACCAAGAAAACTTATAAGACAGATTAACTTTTCTTTGAGACTGCGTTCCTGTAATATTTGTTTTATTATTATATTAAAATTTACTCATTTTTTTGTAGGTACTTATGGCTGATATCTAAAATTTATTCGTTAAAAAATTTATGATCAAGGTAATATATTTTTAAAATGCTCTTCTAAATAGGTACCTCACTCGATAGATTTAGATCAAGTTTAGTTTTGTTAAAATCCAATATGGCTATATGGAAGCCGCCATATTGGATTTCCAGCTTTCCAGACTTCATATAGCCTATGTCACTCTCGCGATTCAGACGATTCTTTCCTTTTGCGCAGTCAGTTAAAATATAAAATTAAAATAGTTTTAATAACGACGAAATAGATTTTGATTTAAAACTCTGTCTGTACCCGTGTTTTTGTTACGATATCAATAAATACATTATACGTGAAGTGTCAGCGTCTTACACAAACAGATAAGTATCTTTTTCTTACTCGTATGTGGGTACTTTTCCCTACAAAGCCTTGTTCTTTTGAAACACCGATAACGGGGAAACTTTTAATGAATGAAGCCGTAACTTAAGGATCAATAAAAAGCAATTCATTGTCTCACAGGCATATTCCAAAACTTTTTACTTATGTAGGTTCACGAGATATTTCGATAATTGTTTGAAGTCATCCACTCTGGTCCTGTCTGAAAACCAGCGCTGCTACACATCCACCATTTGGTTCATTCACGCGGTGACTACGGATAAACCTACATCTATATTCTATATATTCCTGTCTACATATACCTTTCTTTGTATTCATTGTATTTATTTATAGCTTTGTATTTATATTGTGTTGTGTGTTTTATATTGTGTTATATAAGTAATGTTATCTGTAAGAACCTGTGCATGTCACATAAATTATTTTATAAATAAATTAATATCGCTGGACATTTCACACAGCGCTATCAAGCCCCAAACTAAACAGTGCTTGGACCATGGGAACCAGATAACTGATATAGAGAATACTTATATACTTTTTTTTATAAATACGTACTTGTAATATATATATATAAAAACACCCAGACACGGAACAAATATCTGTAGATCATGCAAAAATTTTGTTCCGCGGCGGGAATCGAACCCGCTACCTTCTGCGTCTCAGCTGGTTATACGCTCACTGCGCCACGGAGGCAGTAAAATTTTTCTTTCTTTCTTTGTTTCGATTTTCATTGTAATGATGACGGCCCCCACTAGATAAAACGACCTGATACAGGTTGCTGGGAGCCGTTGAGTGTAAAGTCAAAGTTAAAGTAAAATATTTTTATTAATTAAAATCACAAGGATCACTTTGAAACGTCAATTTTACTGGCTGTTCCTTCGCGACCAAGCCAGGAAAGAAAGGCAAGAAACAAGGCTGGTTGTTTTTTTTAATGATCCTTTTACAATACATAATACAGAAAATAAATTACGTCTAAATTGTAACATTTTGAACGAGTTGGAGCAATTTCAATCCCAAGCTTCTCTATCATCTAAATAATCCGATATTTTATAGTAGGCTCTTTTATAAAGATTTTGATTAATTACGTTTTTAAATTTGTTAATTGTCAATTTTTGTACATCCCTTGGGAGTTTGTTATAAAAGCGTACACCTTGCCCTTTAAACGATTTACTAACTTTATGGAGTCTACAAGTGGCAACAGCGAGTTTATCATTATTTCTAGTATTGAAATTATGATTATCGCTATTTTTCTTAAACAAATTAATATTTTTGTGAACATACATTAGATTTTCATAGATGTATTGACAAGGGAATGTCATAATATTTATTTCTTTAAACTTATTGCGTAATGATTCTCTGGGGCCCATATTATAAATTGCACGAACAGCCCTCTTCTGCAGCACAAAAACGATGTTTATATCTGCAGCACTCCCCACAGCAGTATACCGTATGACATAATGCTGTGGAAGTAACTGAAGTAAACTAGTCTAGCTGTGTCTATGTCTGTAAAAAGACGGATCTTTTTGACTGCGTATGCCACAGAACTAAGTCTCTTCGACAACCCATCAATGTGAGGGCCCCATTGAAGCTTATTATCTAGGGTTATACCTAAGAATACGGCGGTGTCCACAAGAGCCTGCACAATCGATTGGAAGCTCTGGAAATTTATGGGGAAGGCCTATGTTCAGCAGCGGACGTCCGATCATCAGCCGTATATGATGATGATGATGAAAAATAATCTGTATCTGTTACAGAGGATTGGAATGTTTGAGTCTAAAAGATTAAATACAAGCTGATTTATTAATATTGTATGAACTTGTGGTTCGCCTAGAACTGAGATCTCGCGAGTCTCCGATTAAAACAAAACAATATTATTTGTATTCTTTGACTATCAAAATAATGCCACAAAATAATAACCATCCTACTTGACCTACAGTTTCATTCAAATTAGAGGTAACGGGAGTTCATGTAATGTGGTTTTTTTTTTGGGTACAAATTGCAGTTATTCTGGATTTCAGACTTTTGCCTACATTTGTGTTACTAAAGCTACACGAATACCTAATTTCAGCACTGTGGGGTCGCTGGTGTACCCTGTGAATATTGTCAAAGTTCAGTTTTAATTATGGCTAACAACTCAAAAACTATAGGGACGTTACTAAAAATAAAAACAGAGTCTAAATGTACTCATAAAGGCCTTTCATTTGAGATCCCATTTGACCTAATAGTCTCATTTTTATTTTTTTTACCCCTCTTGAACCCCAATATCTCAACAACTCCCCAACATTTTTAGCTCATTTAGTCACACCAAAATTGTGCCAAAGTTATCCTCGGGCAAACAAACATACATACATACAATGCCGATTTGCCCAAGTTCTGCAACTCTCTTCCTGCTGCATATCAACGATCTAATAAAGCCTGGAACCTTTGGGTATGCAGACGACAGCACAGTTGTGGAGAGTTACACATCTACTGCACGAGCCAGTGGGGCGCAGATTCAGTCACTCAGAGAGGCCATGGTTGAGCGCTTAAACTTGTCCTTGAAGGCGATCTCCGACTGGGGCGATGTGAACTTGGTTAAGTTTAATGCAAATAAAACCCAGGCGTGTCTGTTTTCCGCGACACGGAGCCCATTTCATCTGGCTCCTACTTTCCTTAATCTCATTAACACCCACTCTCAATTTCGGCTCCTACATTGAGTCGAAAGCCCAGCTGGCCGCTAAGAAGCTTGGAATACTTGCAAAGGTGAGGCAATACTTCACACCGGGGCAGTTGCTCAACTTGTACCAAGCACAAGTCCAATCATGTCTGGAGTATTGTTCTCACCTCTGGGACGGATCAGCGAAGTACCAGCTAGAGGCTCTAGATTCAATTGAGAGAAGAGCCAAGAAGCTCATTTGCAATGACGAGTTAGCAAATGCAAGGCTCCACAGCCTCGAGCATCGTCGAAAGGATGCAAGCCTCTCGGTTTTTTATCGGATACATTTCGGAGAGTGTGCTGCGGAGCTTTTCAGCACAGCGTCATCGCTTACCGTCAGGCGAGATAGTGGTCAAACGCTAGCCTATAATTTATATATAAAAAAAAGTTGATTTGGAGATCTTGCTTCGCTCGATCAATAAATGGTAGACGTTCGTTCAGGTTAAGTTATTCGGCGCCCAATCATTGCTGGTCAATATCACACTCCTAAAAGTTTCAAGCATAATTTGGATAGAAAGAGGGTAACATTTGAATGTGAAAAGACCTCGAACGCCACCGACATTGCTGAAATGGGGCCGTAATATGCAAAGTCGCAGGCTCTGAGATATTAGCCGCTGGCTCACTTTACTAGCGCGGGTAAAATGAAAGAATTTATTGTTTCTAAATGAAATCCCACGCTGTGTTATATTCAATGGTTTTACATGTTTTATAAAGTCTCGAGCACAGATATCGGGTAGCCAGACTTACAATATATTACAAGATTCATTTCGTTATATTACAAGAGCAAGATCTTCATGACCTAATCCCCCCTTCCCCCGGACGTACAGAAAAGTAACACCTGTACTTCTAACCTTGCCGGATCAAATGATTTCCAGCTCAATAGTCCTGTGTGTATAATAAGTTTTCATAAATATATTGCGAGGTTTCTGTAAGAATATTGTAGGCGACACACGCTGTCATGTAAAATATATATTTTATTTTGTTGCATTCCGATTCATGTCGCGCCATCTGTTGGCGATTTTACGTTTTGTTAAGAGATACAAGTTGCTTGATGAGTGAGCTTGGTAATTTTTTTTCATATAGGTTAGTTGTAGTCGCAAACCTACTGAGAGACACGACGCGGCTCCGTAATATAAACTACTCAAAACAAAATAGGGCCCACCAAATAAAATATGATTTAAATTAAAATAAAAAAAAATACGTACAATTTATTTCAAGTTTACACATTAACTTAAAATTACACGGTTTTCCAAAACAACACGTTGAAGACACTAGCACATTTTTTTTAAACATGTTCTTAGGGTTGCTTCAATGCCTTATGTTTAGTAACGCGTAGGTCCTCCCCTATTGCGCACACACTCTGAGTCGGTTTGGAACACTCTCTGTAAGGTGGATGACGTTTTCATCCGGAATTTGCTCCCAACACACTTTTAAAGCAGTTATCAACTCCTGTCGGCTATGAATTTCAGTGTGGTTGTCTTTAGGGCTTCTTTTCAACTGGTCCCAGATATGCTCGATCGGATTCAGATCCGGACTCATGGCAGGCCAGGGTAGAATTGCGATACCAGCTTCGGAGATTGTACTTTGTGTCACTCTGGCAGTATGAGGGCGAGCGTTGTCTTGCATCAGAATAAAGTTAGGGCCTACTCGCTGTGAATATGGGATCACATGAGGTCGTATGACATGCTGAACATAGCTGGCGGCCATTACATTGCCCTCATCCAAAATCACTAGCTCGGTTTTGCCCATTATGCTAATCCCACCCCATACCATAGTACTGGGTCCACCAAAGCGGTCAGTTTCACGAATACATGGTTCTGTAAAACGTTCTCCAGGTCGTCGCCAAACTCGTACGCGTCCAGTTTTTCAAAATAAATCACATGATTAAATATCTATAACACATAACTTATAATTTATCTTCAAAGTATATCACCTATTAAATATTGTACCCACTGAGGAATATACTAGTACTAAAATTAACTTCAGTTTTAATCGAACTTATGATAGGAAAAGAGAAAAGTCTGGTAGTAATAAAAAACGATTCTATTTGTTTGACGTAGGCATGACGTAGGAAACAATTTATGTACATAATCGTATCGATTGTATGTCACGACGATTTTTTCCAGAATGTCACCTCAATTTGCTTTGCTGTATCGACACAGCCATAATTAGATACATCGGAGTAACGACTATACCGCGCTGCCATAAAAAGCGCCATTCACACGCGCTCCCATCAGGCCCGTAGCTAGAGTTGAAATTAAGGTAGGGCAGCGGTGGGTGGTTACAGGTAGGGTGCACGAAACCGAAGTAAGACCAGCGGCGAGTGGCGCGAGCCACGACAAAAATTGTGTTTTGAACGCTATCTAGAGCACGAAACCAAAGTAAGACTGGGGCAAGCGGCAGGCGCGACCAACAAAAAAATTCGTGTCTTGAACGCTAACGAAAGCACGAAACCGAAGCAAGTCTTAGAAAAATAATTGGAAAGTCCTTTAATTGATAATACTAAAAAATTAATAATTTAATAGGTAAAACTCAGGATGAAATAAGAATATTAAATTTTGGGGGTAATTTTCTAATTGCCGTCTGGTGTATTCTGCTAAAGAGGACCCGGGGCGGGCCGCCCTCATTCAGTTCATTTTAATTCCAAACAGAGCTGTTAGTTTATTCTCATTGGTAGAAAAGAAACTACCCAAAATTTGCCCTGTGATTATTTTTTAGCCAACATTTCCAACAAAAAAATATTTCTTTAATATTTTGCCGGCAGCTATATTATTTTATAACCCAAATTGCGAAAACAAACCCCCAATCTGGGAAGCCTGCCTGCTACCGGGGAATATCATCGAGCGGAGTTCCCTCCCTGTACCATAAATTGCAATTATTGCAGATTAAAGAATTATATGTATTATATAAATGATATGACATTTTTTTTCTCTTATTATACTGTGAACAAACAGTTTACTTAGCATATTATTTTACTTGATGGCATTTTAAGGTAGATCATTGCCCCACAATGCCGACCCTAGCTACGGCCATGGATCTGCCGAATTTGGTGCTGGCAAGATCTCCAGTCTTTATCCGCCGACAAATCAGTCCGCGGACAAATCTGCGTGTGTTCGCCGTTCGGTATACGGCTCGCGGATAAGTCCGGCGCTTGCCGTCTGACAAGACGATCGCCGCGCCACCGCGCGCCTCACATACAAAGCGATGACGAATTTGTCTACTAAATTTGTAAGACGCGACGTACGGCTCGACGCTCGTGTAGTGAATCGCCTTACCAATTTGATTCCGCAAAATATGCTAAAAATGTTTTTTCCGCAATAACATTATTAATTAAGAGTCAAATTGGGTTTTATTCCTCGAGTCTCTACAATTGGGATCGTCTAACTACTAAAGTTTGAAAACGAAGGGATGACAAGAAGATCTTAAGCTATATCTATACCAGTGTGTTTTGATGTTCATCTTGCGTCTTCAACTTTCAGGTCTAAAAGTTGTTAATTGTATTTTGTATCTTTTTTATTATATTCTATTTTATGTACAAATAAATAAATTAAAATTAGACTTGCGTCAAGCGTATGCAATATTGATTGCCATAAGATGCTTGCAGCTTATCGTCTACACCTGTGCTCCTCAAACAGTCGTCATGAAGCCTGTGAATCTATCTATTTAGTGTTAAGTGCCATGAAAAACGCAACAAAAGGATACTCTGGGTGAAAGATTATTTGAAGAAAAAGAACAACAATTATCCGCCATTATGGCCCGTAAATTCAATAGCAGTTTAAACTAAAATTCTAAGCTTAAACCATCACTGACAAAGAAAAGTTTTAGTTTAAGCTTAGAATTTTAGTTTAAACTGCTATTGATCGTACGGGTTTAAGTCTGGTAAAACGCTCGGAATGTTGCACGCCATCCGATCTGTGCCGGATCGGCGTGCGCTAAGGGCATGCGCTTTTGTCGGGCATGCGCTATTGCGCTTCATGTATGCCTCAGAGGAAGGCGCAAGATGAACATGAATACTCGCTGGTGTAGACATAGCATTACTCTACCCTCTTGGCTGAATTATCTTTCTACTCCAACGTTGTTTCAACACAAACTTTAAACGAGGGATAACTTTGGAGATACTTTCAGATAAAACAATGCTACAGAAACATTCTTTCATCGATTTAAGTGATGTAGTGCCAGCGATCATTGATCGAGCTAAGCGAGATCTCCAAATCTACTTGGGCAAATCGCCGTTGTACATATGTATGTTTGTTTGTCCGAGGATAACTTTCGAAGCGTTTATCCGATCATTTGGTGAAATTTGGTATACAGGTAGGTAATAATGGCACAATTTTGATGTGACGCAATGAGCTAAAAATTTGGGGGCGGTTGTTGCGATATTGGGGTTCAAGAGGGGTAAAAAAAAATGAAAATGAGACTATTAGGTCAAGTGAGACGTCAAATGAAAGGTCTTCATTAGTACATTTTGACCCCGTTTTTACTTTTAGTAAAGTTTTTTGTGGTTTTTGAGTGTTTAGCTATAATAAAAACTAGCTTTGACAAAATTCACAGGGCTGTAAGTTGGTATGCGTGTAGCTTATGTATCACAAATATAGGCAAAAGTCTGAAATCTAGAATAACTGCAATTTGTACCGCAAACAAGGTTAACCAATTAACATGAACTCCCGTTACATGTAATTTGAATGAAACTGTAGGTCAAGTTATTTGGTTTTTTTTCGTGGCACTATTTTGATAGTCAAAAATTACGAATAATATTTTTTTTGTTTTTATGGTTGACTCGCGAGATCCCAGTTCGGGGCGAACCACTAGTTTTAATAGAGATTTTATTTTTATAAACGTTTTTCTTTTCTAACGAAGAACGTGTTCGATCAATAAAGTGTTCGACTGCTCATGAGTATTATTACTAGAGTGCGTTTTGATCTAAGATTAAATTTTTTTTTCAGTATGTCATATATATATACGTTTGAATCTTTATATTTAATAAATAGCCTCTTGTATCAAAAAAAAATTGTTGCGATAACTTCATAGTGTTTTTGGAAGACTTATTCAACGATAACCAACAAGAAGGGATGCATCCATCGCACGTTGGCAAACTTTAGTAACATAATTTGGTTATTAAATATGTAAATAATAATAACCGAATTATTTAACCTAACAAAATATTAGACGAAAGGGAATAGTAGTTTTAAACGAATCCCTTATTAAAATTAGGACGCGCAATTTTGAGGAAATTATTTATTAAGGTGTTTGCTAGTTAAGCCTTGCTACGGACATTTAACCGGATAACTTAACAAAAAAACAAGACTTAATGAGCCGTAACAAAATAATCGTCCCTACAAACTTATCCCCGCAGACACTTTGTTACTTCGCGAGGCTTATTTATTTCAGCGTTATTTTTTATATAGAAGGGCATTAAGCCGGAAGGATATTAAAAGCATGGAGCCAGTGAGCCTCAGGGTTGTTCGCAAAGCTCATGAAAAGTTTCAGCTTACTTAAATTCTTGTTAAACAATTTCTTCCAATGAGAATGCTGAAGCGAGTTCACACGATAGAGATCGCGTGGGAACTTTTCCAATCTTTCCTACGAGTGGTTATTTACATAATATATCGCTCGCAGCTCGTAGATAAAACAAACTTATCCAAGTGCAATCCAACTCGCTCATTGATGAAGAAATGTGTTAGAGGTTTCCACGCCTTCACCCAAAACAAAAAATAACTGCAATTAGCCCCATGACTTCGGCACCGGCCTTACTATTCTTTCTATAATTTTATTAGTATTTTCACCTGACCACGGCAAAGTCAAAAGGAAGGGTTATTTTTTAGCAGTCTATGGACGAACATACGACAAACGAACTAACTCGGGACTTCGTGGTCCCATTTGTCGTATGGATGAGTCCTATAATACAAACTTTTCAAATATTGACATATTCGCTTGAACTCCCTATAAATTTAAAAAGATGTTAAGTATCTCACTTATTAGTGCAGATTTAAATTCAGATTTAGACTTGTAACTCTTGTAAGTACCTATCTTAGTAACCTTCACTCTTCGATTTAATATTGTTTATTCTTTTCTTCTTTGAGGGTCTTTGTTTGTTTTTGTTAACACAACCTTAATAATCTATGTTACCCTCTAACAGACCCTCTAGCTGGAACATTTCTTTTTATGAAACGTATTAAACTAGTGGTTCACCCCGAACTGAGATCTGAAATCTTCGATTAAAATAAAAAAATATTATTTGTAATCTTTGGCTATCAAAATAATGCCAGGAAATAAAGAACCAAATAACTTGACCTACAGTTTCATTCAAATTACAGGTAACGGGAGTTAATGTTATCTGGTTACGCTTTTTTGGGGCACAAATTACAGTTATTCTGGATTTCAGACTTTTACCTATATTTGTGTTACTTAAGCTACACGCATACCAAATTACAGCACTGTGGGGTCACTGGTGTACCCTGTGAGTTTTCTCAAAGTTTTGTTTTTATTATGGCTAATAACTCAAAATCTACAAAAATTAAACTAAAAATAAAAACAGGGTTGAAATGTACTAATGAAGACCTTTCATTTGACGTCCCATTTGACCTAAAAGTCTCATTTTCATTTTTTTACTCCTCTTGAACCCCAATATCACAACAATCCCCCAACATTTTTAGCTCATTTAGTCACACCAAAATTGTGCTATCACTACCTACCTATATACCAAATTTCACGATGATCGGATAAACGCTTCGAAAGTTATCCTCGTACAAACAAACATACATACATACAACGCCGATTTGCCCAAGTTGTTTTGGAGATCTCCCTTCGGTCGATCAACTAACCTCTGGATAACGTCGTGGACTACAGTATCAATAGCTCACACATGATATACTATGTACTAACACAGACTGTACCTTACATATATATTGTAATTGTTTGTTATTTCTTAATATTATTATTATTATTTTGGTGTTGTATTTTTTACTCGGTTGTACTATAACCGGATATATACCTGAGCTGCACGGGCCTAAGCCAAGTGCATATCAGTACCTAACATATGATTGATTGGACTTTCACTTGGAAGGTCGCATTTTCGCACAATTCTGCAGGTGTTCAGTATAGTCGCACAATTCTGCAGGTGTTCAGTATAGCCATATTATTATAAGTCTGTTGTGCCCCACTGCAGGGCAAAGGCCTCCCTTCCCTCTTTCCACTCGTCTCTGTTGATTGCAAGTAGGGGCCAATCCTTGAGGTAGGAGTTTAGCTCATCCCGCCACCTTCGCCTGGGCCTTCCACGCGGGCGTCGTCCGTAGTTTGGGAGCCATTCAGTTAATACATAAAATAAAATAAAACGTTCCACCGTAGCGTCTAAACTACTCGTCCGATTTTGATGAATGAGGTGGAAATCGATTCGTTATTATGTCCGGGTGACATAGACTACCACTGACATAGGTGTTACGTACTCGGGTAACTTATATAGCAATCTAACAAATCAGTTGCAAGCGCTAATTGGATTTATTTCAATACCCTTAACAGTACCTATTAGTTGATACGTCGTTTTACATCTTGATGTATCTTATATCTTTAGATTGATTTGCGTATATAATTGGTATTCAATAAATACTTGGTATTGAGTTTCAGATATTTTAGTGCGTAGGTAGGTTTTATGTTTGCAAATGCGAATTGCCATGCGAGATATTTTCTGATTTTATAATGCAATGCAATGATTTTTTAAGCTTCCAACTAACAAGAATTTTCTTTAGATTTTAATGGGATTTATTATTATATTTAATTTAGTGAATATTACATAGAAAAAATTAGGAAGGTGCTTAAACTTAGACAACGCGAAACCTAGTACACCTTAACTCGTTTTTGTTTATCAACAAGACAAAAATATATATGTAATTTATTTTATGCAACTAAACCTATATACAAAGCAAACTATATAATAAAACCCTAATCTAACAAGCCGCTGCCAGTGGGTAGCGTGCCCAGAATGCTGGCCGCATTGCCACGTTGAATGGCAATGCGGCCAGCATTCCAGCATTTTGGTCACGCGTCGCCTCGACCAGGCGTTTTGAAAGGTCATAAATACAGATATGATGTATCTGAGTGTGTTTTAACTCTATGTGACTCTATATAGGGTGTTTGATAATATATGCACGGTTTATCAAGATGCTCGGTCTAAAACGAACGGTACTTTTATAAATCTTAGCAAAGAGTTTTTATGTCAGAAAAGTGGTCAACATTTTAAGAATAAAATTAACTTTGGGAGATAAAATATAAAAAAACATTTAATTCTTTAATTTAATTAATTTTGACAATAAATTACAACCATTTATCTGTAACAAAAACAACGAAATATTAATTTACTTTATTAGTAATACTGGCAGTTTTTGCGCATTTGTCTTTAAAAAAAGCGCTGATGCGCGCGCATCCCTAATTTGTGAACAAAGACAAATTATTCCGCGCGCTTTTTCTTTCTGAGAAAGTGTGAGTTTTATTTATTTCCTCGCAAATATGTTATAAAACGTCGTATGACATGCGTGCGCTTTGATAATTACAGCCTCTGCTTTCGACTCGGGCTAGCAATATCGTCTCGGCTGTAATTTTCAACTTACCGCACTTATATCATAATGTACTATTAATTAGCTGTGGTGACTTTAGATTTATCTATTTAGAGACTCGGCGCTCTGGAAAAATATTTTATGATTAAAATTTTCTCGTTTCCGGCTTCAGTTTTTCCGGACCGGTTGGTTTTTCAATCTCTGTGAAGTGCACAGGTTATTACTAGGCAAGTGTGCTCCATTTTAGACTCACCATCGCTTATCAGGTGGGGTTGACCACTAGTCAATTGCTCGACTATTTTTATTAAGAAAACAAACGATATAAAAGTAGTTACATCGATTATTCTTTCGATTCTAATCAAACTGTTAAAATTTATATAGATTCGAACTAAGTATTATTGACAGTTTACAATCGTACGTTTATTAGCATAATATAATTCATACTAGCTGACCCGCCCGCGGCTTCGAACGCGTGGTTTGTCAATAAAACACTACCCTGTTCCTGTTCCTTCTGCGGAGTCACATAAAAAGTAGTATATGTCCCAATCCCGGTCATAATCTATATACTCATATATACCAAATTTCATCAGTCCAGCAGTTTAGTCGTGAAATCGTAACAAACAGACAGAGAGACAAAGTCACTTTCGAATTTATATAAATAGTATAGAAGTATAGATAGATTACATGCGAAATAATAAAAGCTGTTTTACTGCTTTTTCAAACACAATAATTCGGTAAATTCTTGACACAAATTGCTAGATACGATTTTTCAATTTATGTCATATACTTCACCTGTGGATGCACCTGTACTTCCTCTTTTCAGTTCCCCTGGGATACCATGGAAACAAAGTTGTGCGTTTGTAATATTTAATAAACAGTAAATAATAATTTCCCACAATACCCTATAGTGTTATAAAATACACATACTTGTCTATAATTTGGACTGTATTTTTGTTATATTGAATTGGTTACTGGTTGACCACAAAAACGTATAACTAGTGTCGAAGAAGTAGGAATATTAAATTAAATATGTTGAAGGGAACCACAGAAAAAAAGTTTTCAACGTTGTACTCCTTATTTTTCTTTTTTTTACGTGGAGGAATCCTCATGGATACCGCTCTGAACCCAGGGAGCGGTATGTCGGACTCCTACCGGCTAAACCTCCACGGCGTGTCTCCGCTCGCTGTATGCCGGGGACACGGGAACAGAGAACATTCTTCCGCGAACAACGTTGTACTCCTAGGGGAAGTTAAAACTTTATTCAAATTATAATAAGCATTTATTTATGAAAACCACAAAGATTTTTGTATAGATTAGTTTATTTACTAAAATATTAATATTGTTACTTTAGGAATACATATTTAGTTATAGTATATTTTATATTCTTGTACTCACCTACCTTTAAAAACATGTCTCTCTGTAGCTTCAAAGGTTTGCTGCAAGAAAACTCTTCTTAGGGTGAAGCTCGCCTTGCCACATCCTCTATATCTGTATTTTTTTTTTCTTGTGTTCAATAAAGAATAAAGGATCATTTTGAAATGTTATTTTTCGTGACAAATACACTACGGTCTCGTTAGGGGAATAAAAAGGGGTACTAACTACGCGAAAGTAGATTGCATGCAATCGGCTTATATTGCATTTCTAATTTATAACATGAAAATATAACTGAAATTAGATTACAAAGCCTGTGCCAACTCTTATGCGAATTTGCGAAAAGTTATGTGAATTATAAAATCTTCGTCTTAAAACGAGAATTTTCTCTCGTTTCAGATACCTTCACAAAGACGCTTGTTAAGTTGATAAGTGTGAAACCGTGTAGTGTACAGTGAGTGTAATAGAGGGCTGTGCTCTCTATTCATGGAGGATAGACACAATATTACCACAATAAAAGGTAATAAAAAGTTCCTCGATAGCGATTTTACTGTTTTGTTATAGTTTTACTAACCCTTTAAATATTCTACCTGTTAAAGACGCACCACAGGCATTGATGTGGCCACCTATAACCATTATAAACATAAGCCTAGCCTAGACGGCCACTTCTCAGAACCCAGGCCATTGGATTTGATAAATAAAATGTGGCCGCTTTAGGGTTGAGGCCGATGGTCTTCGTGATTAAATCCCAGTTTCAACTAAACTTCCTGTTCCTAGAAACCTCTAGTCCGACTATCATGAACACCCACTTTAAAATTACTTTATACTGAGAACTAAAGCTAAATTATATTGTAGAAACGTTATTCGGTATTTCTACAGACTTGCGTAATATTGCTTCTAAATTCTACGCTAAAATAAGCTTTTACATGCTAGCTCGGCAGTGTTGGTCTTTTCATACGAACATAGTTTTGACAACTAGACTATTTTGAATACATATTTAGGGCCTATTTTACCAACTCCGAGTTACTTTAATTCACGTATAAAAATCATTCTCTCTTTATCTGTTTTGATGTGAAAACAGAAGACGTATATATTTTTTATCAGTTGGATGGGGTTACTCAGAGGTGGTTAAATAGGATTCCTATTATAAGAAAGGATGTAACAATTAAAATACAACAGGAATAGTTTAACATCAAATGGCTGTTGCAAACGATCTACATATTGCTCAATTATTGTGTTCTGCAAGTTCTGCCTTTTCGTGCCGGTATTTACTTATACTTTTAGATGCTGTTAACTGTGGAAACACAGCGAGCTGGTGGAAGGCTTGGACAATATAATAAACAACCTTATCGTCGGTTTTGAATAAAAATTTGGATAGCGTTTTCATAAATCTTTCTGGGCGCCTGGTCGAAGCGACGTGTGATCTAGCGCTTATCTGGGTCAACGCATAAGCATTGCGATTCAGGTAGGCAATGATGTCAACGTTTCGGGGACGTTTCCGCCTGTAAGAGATCTGGAACACAAAATTAATTACAACTCGTATTAGATCTACATAGTTTATTACATTATTATTATCGACATTTAACTGACATGATGATTCCGCAGTTATAAATTTTGCATCATTGCTGCCGGAGTCAGCATTTCAATATAATTATTAATCCGCTCTTCGATTATAATTATGTTTTATTAGCATCTACCCATGGCTTCACTCGAATATAGCATCCATTATTACAGTTCTAGTAATTTTACTTTCGGTGGCAAAAGTTGTTACTTAAGTACTACGCATTTACTAGATACGGTAGAATTTACTTTCAGTGCCTGTGATCAAGATGATCTTAAACCAAATCGTAACCAAAGACATTGGAAAAACCGTTTTTCTATGTATTATACCTATACTTAAGTTGTAGTAACTTGAATTTTATGGGACAGTCTGAAAAGAATTTCCATAAATAAATTTTAAATACAAAATATTATCTAAATCAGTTTGGCTATAACAGCGTTTTTAAACAACATAATTGTAAACAACTTTCGTGGTAAACCATTGACGTATGTTTATTTATGATATTGAAACTCGAATCTATATTTATAACATTATAATATTCTTAATCGACTCGTTAAAATTGCACTGTCCCTAGACGTACTTTTGTCTAGTCTAATAAATACATCTGAAAGCTGAGGCCGCTAGATATGTATATAACCATCTTATAAATGGCTTGTTTTCGCCGAAAATACGCCAAAATAAGTATTTCGTTTACGTCGCGCCGCCCTTTTCCTACTCCCCCTACAATATTCAGGAGAAGGAAAACAGCCATAAATTTATAGAGAAAGAGATGGATATAGAAGATTAGCAGTATTAGAGAGGGAGAGGTTGAAACGCAGGGGACTATTGACGCAGCTTCGTACAAATTGTAACTCTACGTGATCATAATACCATTGCCTGTAATGATGGCAAAATCGGTCCAATCGAGCGTTATTGTCGAAAATAGTTTGCAAATATTTTGAAGTACTTATATATAAATAACGTTTTGCAGGTGCAGTGACAAGTTGGGGGCTGAATAATATGTAAAGGTCACCGTTTGGCCGTAGAGACGTTATCGTCAAGTAATTGTGAGAAACCGGCGCCTGCGAACTCAAACCAAAGATGGGCAAAAAGAATTCAAAACTAAAACAAGACACCATCGACCGGCTGACGACCGCGACATATTGTAAGTACTTATTATGTATTTTTTTCCTGGCACGAGCTATACATTACATTACCTACAAATATAATATTGATCTGTTTTGTTTCAAATAATGGGTAGCATTGGTTTTATGTATCGACCTCTGCAGAGGCTACTTGCAAACGTATTCGTTATTTTTATAGATTTTCCTCAAATTGATTGATTGATTGAACATACTTTATTGCACTTATAAAACTAGTACAAAGGCGAACTTAATGCTAAAGAGCATTCTCTTCCAGATAACCTTTGTGTATTGTAGACAAAGATGTGTAGGTAGTGCACAGAAAAGGTAAAAAAGAAAATTTGCACAGGACTAATAAATATAGCATAATATAGGTACATACTACATAAATAAACCTACTTAAATACTTTATATGATAGACTAAACTATACCAATATCGAATAAAAATACATACATAACAATAGAAAAAGTGTTATGGAAATATTAAGTTGCTCATTTTTGGTCGGTTTGACCGAGAAGATGCCTATAGATTCTCAATCTGAATGCTTCCACTGAAGTAGCCTCGAAATAGTTTGGTGGCATATTATTCCAGAGACGAGTAGCGGTTATGGTGTAAGAGTCAGAGTAAGTAGCCATGTTATGCTGTGGAGTAATTAGTCAAATGAAATATTATTTCAAGCAGTTATGTAGGTATACAAGATCTCGCTCGATAATTAAAATTCAAATACTAAATCATTTATTTCAGATGTTACATCCATAATTTGTTAGTAAAACATAAAATCTTAAAATTATGTTAGTGCAGTTGGTAATTCATATTAATTAATTACATAAACAATGCAAATAAAATTCAAGTACAGATTAAAAACAATTTAACTAGTGGTTCGCTCTGAACTGAGATCTCGCGAGTCTCCCAAAATACAAAAGCAAATATTCTTATGCCGACACGCGCAACTATGCCTAAACGTATTTAGTGGCTAAGTATGATTTAAAGAGTTGTCAAATCATACAAATACGTAAAATATAACATGTTTAGTCGCTAAATACGTTTAGGGATTGTTGTGCCGGCCTTAACCTTTGACTAATAAAATAGTGCCACAAAACAAATAACCAAAGAACCCACAGCTTCATTCAAATTACAGGTAACGGGAGTTCATGTAAATTGGATGTCTTTTTTGGGATACAAATTGCAGTTTTTCTGTATTTCAGACTTTTGCCTATATTTGTGATACTTAAGCTACACGCATACCAAATAACATCACTGTGGGATCACTGGTGTATCCTGTGAATTTTGTCAAAGTTTAGTTTTTGTTATGGCTAAGTAATAACACAACTACAAAACTTTACTAAAAATAAAAACGGGGTGGAAATGAACTAATGAAGACCTTTCATTTGACGTCTTATTTGACCTAATAGTCTCATTTTCATTTGTTTTATCCCTCTTGAACCCCAATATCTCAACGACCCCCCAACGTTTTTAGCTGATTTAGACACATCAAAATTTTACCATCACTACCTACCTATGTATCATAATTTCACAATGATCGGATCAACGCTTTGAAAGTTATCCTCAGACAAACAAACAAACATACATACATACATACAACACCGATTTGCCCAAGTTGATTTGGAGATCTCACTTCGCTCGATCAAAAATTTAATATTATTAATTTAGAAAAACAAAAATTAAAATAATAAAAACTAATAAAATTTAAAAGATATTACTGCGCTACAAGTTGTTCTTGTGTACCTTCACCCTGTGTCTCATTATATTGGAGCTATTATACATATAATAGTAAATACTATTTGTACTAAAAACGGGATATTTACCATGATTTGTGAGTTCTTGAGTGTTGAGTGTGAGTTGTGAATAATAGTTATTGAGTGTCGAAATATCGGGACACTCAAGAACTCACAAATCATGGTAAATATCCCGTTTTTAGTACAAATAGTGTTAATAACCATGATAGTTTCAAAAGTTATATAATACTAAATAGGCTATATTGGAGCTTGGATAATGACAGTTTCAAATATGTACGTATGGACTGGTATGGATTAAGCAACATCGTTGTGTTTATGCAGCTAGGTCAATATGACTTGTGTGTGTGTATCTAAGCACCTAAACTTTAGGTATGTAATATTCAATGTATTTGACAAGGTAGAAGAAACAATTGATTATGCGCGGTCAATTTTATTTTAACTACCTAGGCGTCACTATAACGTATCATCATGCCAAATTTTTGATTTAGTTACTTAACAGTCTACGAATAAAACGGCTGTAACTTCTGACAGACAGACACGGACATAAATAAATAAATATAAATATTGCTGGACATTTCACACAGCGCTATCTAGCCCCAAACTAAGTAGAGCTTGTACTATGGGAATCAGATAACTGATAGAATACTTATATACATTTTTTTAAATACATACTTATAATTATACAGGGTTTCCCAGAAATGGTGGATAATCCTGCACGTGCGTGTGCGGGGGGGGAGGTGGGGACCCACATCCCAAAAAAAAAAATTCTATTCCCAACAGTCCGCGGTCTACGAATTTTTTTGTAAAATTTAGAAATTTCCCAGTTTTCCTCACATTTGTGGGCATCACGTCCGCTACATGAGGCCTATTTCGGATTTTTTTCTTTTAAAGTATTCCCTAATAATGGTATTCCTAAATTACCTTTAAAAAAACGCAACTACTTAGGATAGTAGTTAACTAGTAGTCCCTAAACATAAATTTTATTTCTGAAATTTATTTTACTGCAAAGTTTGAGCACCTCTGCTGTAAAAAAAATGTATTGGAGTTTTATAGCCAACCACATAAAAAAATTACCTACATCATAAGGATTCTAAAACAGTAGCATAAGTACCTACTTTAATGGTAAAATTACTGAGCTATAGCTACTAATGTGTAAAAGTAGGCGTTTCATTACAAAATAGCAAAATTATTTGCAGATATTTTTTTTTAGTTTTTACCAGTTAAGTAGCGCTGTCGACCCTAAAATTAGACTTTACTACCTGCTCGGCACATTCAGTTGAATTCTAAGCTGTGTGAGCGAGACAAAACTGTGCTTGGGAATATTGCGAGTGAAAGGGTCAACAAATCTCCTTTGTATGGTAGAATTCGTGTTTGGTTATTGTTTTGTCTCCGTAGTTAAAACTATTTTAATTTTAGTGCGTATTTCGACGTTCTCGACATCGCATGTGCTCTTGTTTTTCTGATTCTCGGTGACAAAATTCTACATTTGGCATTCTACTGGACTCGATTTGTGCATTTTGATTGGATTTTGTTTGTTTGGTGATAACTGCGACGACTCGGCATTCTACTGGACATTTGTTCTGTATATCAACAGGACTGTGTGATGTCACGAGAAATTTATACACCCCAAGAGTATTCCAATATGCATTACATTTACGGAGAATGTAGTGGCAACGCAAGTGCTGCCGCAACACTTTATCGGGAGAGATACCCGAACGCGCGTCACCCCGACTATCGAGTTTTTACAAGAGTGCACCAAGCTTACTCAGAGGGCAGAATACCTGGTACTGGCGTTGGTGGCCCTAGGAGCAGAGGACGACCCCACAATCCTGTAACTGAAGATATTGTCCTTGACATGGTGGAAGAAGATCCCAGTATTTCGATGCCAGATATCGAACGCCGTACGGGAATATCAAAATCTACAGCACATCGTATTGTGAAAAAATTTAAACTGCATCCTTATCACGTGACACGTGTACAAACATTGCTACCACGAGACTACCAAGCACGGATTGTTTTCTGCAATGAAATGTTAACAAGAATTCAAGAAGATCAAGATTTTTTCAGAAAAAATTTATGGAGCGATGAGACTACATGTAAAAGGGATGGGTATCTTAACCTTCATAACTTGCACAGTTGGCAATTGACAAATCCACATTTGATGAGAGAAGATAAATCCCAGTATCAATTTAAAATAAATTACTGGACGGGCATATTAAATGGAAAAATTATAGGCCCATATGAATTGCCGGGCAACCTAAATGGCAACAATTATTTACAATTTCTTCGAAACCAGTTGCAAATATTATTAGAAGATGAGCCACTAGCCATCCGGCAAGGAATGTGGCTCCAGAACGACGGTTGTCCGGCACATTATGCTGTGCAAGTAAGAAATTATCTAAATGATGCCTATCCCAACAGATGGATCGGCCGATTGGGGCCAATACTGTGGCCACCACGGTCCCCAGACCTAAATCCTCTGGATTTTTTTTATTGGGGCTGTTTGAAGGAGCAGGTTTACAAGAAACCAATAAACTCATTAGAAGAACTTCGACTTCGCGTCGCCGAAGCAGCCAGAATTATATCATCAAAAAATTATAATAACAGATTACAAAAATCTTTTATAAAAAGGTGTAGAGCTTGCATAAGGGCATCAGGAGCCCAATTTGAACATTTACTTTGATTATTTTTATAATAAATACTTTTTTGGTCATTACTTGTTTTATTTTTTTCTTTTGCAATTTTGTAATGAAACGCCTACTTTTACACATTAGTAGCTATAGCTCAGTAATTTTACCATTAAAGTAGGTACTTATGCTACTGTTTTAGAATCCTTATGATGTAGGTAATTTTTTTATGTGGTTGGCTATAAAACTCCAATACATTTTTTTTACAGCAGAGGTGCTCAAACTTTGCAGTAAAATAAATTTCAGAAATAAAATTTATGTTTAGGGACTACTAGTTAACTACTATCCTAAGTAGTTGCGTTTTTTTTAAGGTAATTTAGGAATACCATTATTAGGGAATACTTTAAAAGAAAAAAATCCGAACTAGGCCTCATGTAGCGGACGTGATGCCCACAAATGTGAGGAAAACTGGGAAATTTCTAAATTTTACAAAAAAATTCGTAGACCGCGGACTGTTGGGAATAGAATTTTTTTTTTTGGGATGTGGGTCCCCACCTCCCCCCCCGCACACGCACGTGCAGGATTATCCACCATTTCTGGGAAACCCTGTATAGAAAAACAGCTTGACCCCCGGAGGTCACCACGGACGTCGTCAAATAAACTCTGTCCTCTTTCCAAGCTCAATATCTTCGGTTTGTAAGGTACCTACTCAAATATTTTGATCTCTTTAGGGAATTAGCTAGATCATCATATATTACACGCAACACTCTTTAAAGTACTTAAGTCTAATATTTTTTTATCAAATTATATTATCTCTAACAAAATAAAAAAAAACAGTTAAATCATCTTAACCGTTGCTACGATATCTCAAGTATCCAGAGGGTGGGTGACATAGTCAAAGAAATATGACGATCTCCGTGGCGCAGTGGGTGTACAGGACATTTCACACAGCCCTATCTAGCCCCAAACTAAGCAGAGCTTGTACTATGGGAACCAGATAACTGATAGAATACATATATACTTTTTTTTGTAAATATATACTTATAATATATAGAAAAACATCCAGACCTGGAACAAATATCTGTAGATCATGCAAACATTTGTTCCGCGGCGGGAATTTAACCCGCTACCTCCTGCGTCTCCGGCTATTCGCCCACTGCGCCACGGAGGTCGTTAATTAATAATCCACGGTAGGGAATGGCATCATAATAGAGAATAGCGTGAGCTCTTTGATTGTACAAGTCATCTGTGGTCAGCTCTAATGAGAATGCGCATGGCACTACGTCAGAGTGCCGCCTGTTCTTGCCCTCTTATTGTAAAGTGGCTCTTGTACCAGCTGGATGTGGTTCAGCAAGCCTCAATTATTTCATTTTTCTTGACTTTTTTATTCTTTTCGAATTATGTTATATCTTTTATGAATAGCGTAACTAACTCGATAATCATATGTTTAGAAATATCTACTTATTTTACTTGTACTCTTGTTCAATTAACTAGTGAATCACACTAATATTATAAATGTGAAAGTTTGGATGTTTGTTTGTTACACAATCACGTCGTAATGGCTGAGCCGATTTCGATGAAATTTGGTGTGTTGATACATTATGACCTAGATTCAACATAGGCTACTTTTTATTGACAAACAACGCGTGCGAAGCCGCTGGCGGAAGCTAGTGTAAAATAAATAACTAGTGGTTCGCCCCGAACTGAGATCTCGCGAATCTTTCACTATCAAAATAGTGCCACGAAAAAACCAAATAATTTGACCTGAAGTTTCATTAAAATTACAGGTAACGGGAGTCCATGTTAATTGGTTACCCTTTTTTGGGGTACAAATTGCAGTTATTCTAGATTTCAGACTTTTACCTATATTTGGGATACTTAAGCTACACGCATACCAAATTACAGCATTGTGGGGTCACTGGTGTATCCTGTGAATTTTGTCAAAGTTTAGTTTTTATTATGGCTAATAACTCAAACACTACAAAAAATTTACTAAAAATAAAAACGGGGTCGAACTACTAATGAATACCTTTCATTTGACATCTCATTTGACCGACTAGTCTCATTTTCATTTTTTTTACCCCCCTTGAACCCCAATATCTCAACAACACCCCAAAATTTTTAGTTCATTGGGTCACACCAAAATTGTGCCGTCATTACCTACCTAAATACTAAATTTCACGATGATCGGATAAACGCTTCGAAAGTTATCCTCGGACAAACAAACATACATACATACATACAACGCCGATTTGCCAAAGTTGATTTGGAGATCTCGCTTCGCTTGATCAACGAATGAAATAAAATTGTTTATTTCGATAACTTATAAATAGGCATTTCCGGTTAAGTATATCCTTGTAGGCAAACATATGCTTATATTAGAAGAAACCGCTTTTCTATAGCTACGGCAGTAACATTTTATAAGTAGTGCGGTATTGATTATTTGTGATTAATGTGATCAGATTGTTAGCGTAGGAATCGAACCACCTGTGTTATTTAAAGGCTTTCAGAATTTCCCAATATTTTTTTTTACTTTTTCTAGTGCAAAACTCATCATACAAAAGAGTCGTGGGTTCGAATCGACAACTTAGCATTATACTTTTACTTTAACTATAACTCACTACAAAAAAAGATTTTACTTCAGACGTGCTCAAAACAAGCTGTCATAAGTGTTTATTCATAGATGCCGAACGAATTCTAGCGCCCCTATACATAATTCAGTACGTTCAGTGACAAGCAAAAGCTCCTTGCCAAGTATAATGTATGTGGAAATCGATGTGTCAGCATCGAGAATTCAACTATTAGACAATCAATTATGTTGTGCAATTTTGTACATGTATCGCGTAATGTTTTTGATCGTCTAGGATTCGTATTGAATTTTTTTTTTTGCACAAATAGCCCTATCTGGCCTCAAACTAAGCAAAATAACTTTATTTTTGAGTGTTTGTGCCTAACGCCCTGCGGTAGCACCGTACGCGCTCTGTTGACTGTTTGGGTGCATTGACCGGGCCGGGTCATTGACTGGGAGGATCCATTGAATGAGCTGGGTCGTTGAATGGCTCGTAGTAACTTTTTAGTAATCTGTGGCATCGTACTACTCGAGCTAGTTCTCTAACATTTCGTCGAGCAGCATTTTATCGATTTCCTCGAGATTTTAATCATAAAGCAACAACATTTTATTGATACATTTATTTTTTGTGTAGAGACCGTCCCTTTAATATAATTAGTTTAAATTGCGACACCTTACATACTTTATTGTAAATACATATTTACTAGTGGTTCGCACCGAACTGAGACCTCACGAGTCTCTCATAGAAACAAAAATATATATTAATTGTAATCTTTGACTACCAAAATAGTCTCATGAAATACACAACCATGTTACTGGACCTACAGTTTCAGTCAAATTACAGGTAACGGTAGTTCATGTTAACTTTTGCCTATATTTATGTCACTTAAGCTACACGCATACCAAATCACAGCACTGTGGGGTCACCCTGTGAATTTAGTCCTAGTTCAGTTTTTATCATGACTTATAACTTATAACTCAAAAACTAAAAAAACTTTACTAAAAATAAAACGGAATCGAAATGTACTAATCCTTCGAAGACCTTTCATTTAACGTCCCATTTGACCTAATAATCTCATTTTTATTTTTTTACCCCACTTGAACCCCAATATCTCAATAACCCCCCACAGTTTTAGCTCATTTAGTCACACTAAAATTGTGCCATCATTACCTACCTATGTATCAAATTTTACGATGATCGGATCAACGCTTCGAAAGTTGTCTTCGGACAAACATACATACATACAACGCCGATTTGCCCAAGTTGACTTGCAGATGTCGCTTCGCTCGATTAATAATACAGGGTCTTTGGTAATATACTGCCGATATTCAAGTGACGGTTTCTCAAAACATATAAAAAGACTTCTTGAAAAAAACTACTAGTTACGAGGGGAGTTCAATGTATTCTCGGTATAGGCATGAAAGAACAAGCAGAAAATTTTGAATAAAATTTATTTTCCAATGTAGTTCACTAGAATCTGAACACACTTATTTATCCTGGAAAATAACTTTTCAATTCCCTCCAAAAAATATTTTTCTTCCTGGTCTGTAAAATGATCGTTAATTGCTGCCTTTAACTCTTCATCGTCGTAAAAATGCTTGCCTCGAAGTTCTTTTTTGAGATTTGGGAACAGAAAGTAATCACTAGGGTCTAGGTCCGGATTGTAGGGTGGATTATTGATTTCTTCAAATCCGCAATCCCGCACAGCAGCATTGGCAATGCGCGCCTTGTGAACAGGCAGGCCTTCGTGCAGAAGCAATAAACCTGCGGTCAATTTTTCCCGTCTGTTTTCTTTTATTGCCTCCTTTAAATTGAGCAGGGTGTTAGCATAAGTTGCGTCAGTAATACTCTCAACTTTTTTTGTGTACTCAATTAATAAGATTCTCTTGGAATTTCCGGCGGATGGGCTGACTTTGGACTTCTTCGGTGGGGCTGTTCCTTTTCTATGCCACTGCATAGACTCCTGCTTGCTCTCAAGATCATAGTCATGAACCCACGTTTCATCACCAGTAACAATCCGACCATAAATAGTTTGCGGATTTTCACCACAGAGCTCCAAAAACTCCTTGCAACAATCAACTCGCACTTGTTTCTGAAGCGCTGTGAGCATTCGTGGCACCCATCTTGCACTGACCTTTGACAAATTCAGATGGTCATGAAGGATAGTGTGAATGATACCCATGGATAGCTTGGTTCTTTCTGCTAATATTTTCACTGTCACACGGGCATCTTCGATTACAAGTTTCTTAACAATTTTTACGTTTTCTTCAGTAGCGGCACTAAGCAGCCCACCGGCACGAGGTTCGTCTTCAATACGCTCTCTACCCCGTTTAAACTCACTTGACCACTTCTGAATTCTAGATAATGAAGGGGCAGAATCTTGGTAAACAGCCATCATTTCTTCGTGACTTACTTTTTCAGTTTTTCCTTGTTTTGTAAGGAATTTTGTCACAGCGCGATGCTCGATTTTTTTCAACATTGTCGTATCAGTCATCGTAGTTGCCTTTCCGAAATGATATTTTGAATACTAATGGCGACAATCAAATAAAATTTTGTATTTATACCTTCAATGAGTGTCATAAACTAATGAGATAATTTAATTACCCTCATCATTAGTATATAACCCTGATACCGAGAATACATTGAACGCCCCGCGTACATTTTCAAATTTTAAAGTAAATCGACTAAGTTTAGGTAATCAAAATAAAATTTACCGCCTACTCTTGAAATCGACATCCAAAAATTAAGGCCGATTTGATATCTCTTTCGTAAATGTCTGCGGGTTTTGGGTTAGAAAGGGACAACAAGAGATATCTCGAGACGTGACCAATACAGTGTTTGTGGTTAGGTGGCAAGCATTATGCAATAGCACAACATAAGTTTAATGAAGTGTTGTTTGTTTATACGTGCCAAAATAAATTTCACATTTCACAAATTTATTTATTATGCTCATCAAAATAACCCCTTTCATTTTTGTGCGTATATTATCAAACATCCTTTATATAGGTATTAAAACATCCAGACCCGGCGTCAGAGATAAGACAAAAAAGTAATGAACTAGTAGAGACGTAAAACAAAAACAAAAGAGAACTGGGTAAATAATGTGGTGCTCCAGCAGTAGGTAAATGGGCCTCGACGCAGCAGTATACCCGCCGTAATGTTTAGCGCTGATATTCTGTTGAGACCGCTCCATTTAGCCACTAAACCCTGTGAGAATATTGTGTTGTCAAGTGAGAATATTGTGTCAATTGTATTCGTACTCATCACCACAATAATGGGTTATTAAGAACAAAAAATATTCAGATCGTTAATAAGTACAATTAATTAGAAATATACATATACGTACGACATTAAATGAAAACACAGGCATGGCTAGTCTTGTTGCAAAATAGGTAATTTTAAAATTTATTACCATAGAAAAATTTAAATATTAAAACAACTTTGATAATAAGTCCCTAAAATATCAATGAAACAGACTGTATAAAATAGATAAAAAATCAATCTTATTCATATGCGACTAAACGGCATCGCAAAATTGTTTATTGGAAATGTATAGATTACTGGATAAATATTCAAGCTATCGGTATTAAATCCAGCTCTAAAATCAGGTAATACGATTCCGGATGTGTGTTTTAAATTAATGTTGTACATGACAAAACAGGTTGTATATAAAATTACATTGTATACTTCCCCCTTTCTAATCAGTTGTGGTTTCTATTGTTTCCTCTTCATTTCTGATCCTGATGCTACGAGTAATAAATAGTACTGCTATCTTATCGTAGGATTTATGTGAAAAAAGTCCTTTGGTTTTCTCGATATATTTTCTGCTGGATTCCATTAAAGTTATCCTTACGTGGTTCGCATCAAATTGGCATGGCGTAATACATCACACCCGATCAGTGCTTTAATTAATTAAACTAAGTAATGCCGTTAAAACAGCGTTTTCGCGCCCCCAACAAAGCAAAGCTATTGAACCAGATAACTGATAGTTAACACTATCTGGTTTTCGGGTGCCGGAGCAATATGTGAAAAACGGAAGCTTTATGGTGCATTGTCTGTCCGTCCGTCTGTCACTTGAAATTTGGAACGCACGTTGGTTCACACGTGTTGGTTGCCAACAAAAAGTGCCTATTAATCCAGGCTATAATCTACCTACTTACATACCAAATTTCATCGAAATCGGTTCAACCGTTACGATGTGATTGAGTAACAAACAAACAAACATCTAAACATTTGCAATTATAATATTAGTGTGATATTG
Source organism: Philereme transversata (assembly GCA_963924445.1). Lineage (NCBI taxonomy): Eukaryota > Metazoa > Arthropoda > Insecta > Lepidoptera > Geometridae > Philereme > Philereme transversata. Next base: position 20,294,930 of record OZ004348.1, on the reverse strand, counting down.
TCCCACGTATACAGAAAGTAAAAAAATCTAAAATAATTTAATTGCGAATGCTAATGGGTTAAAAAGATGGGAGTCAAAAATCCAAAATAGGGTTAATAGGTCGGGTGGGATATAAGGAATATAAAAGGGGCTTAACTTACACATTTCAAAACCATACTTTATAGTTTTGAAGTTGTGATGAAAATGAATCATTAAAATTCAATGTAAATTCGTTAAATATGTAATATAATGTTATAAACTAATTGGGTTATGGTAATGTTATATTTTATAGGTAATGAATGAATGAATGAAATACTCTTTATTGCACACTAAACAAAAATACAGTAACAAAGAAAATAAACAATAAATAACGGTACAATGGGTGGTCTTATCGCTATAAGCGATCTCTTCCAGACAACCTTTGGATGGACAGGATAAACAAAGATCAAAAGACGGCGGTGTAAGAGTACCTTTAAGCATACATAAAACATACATAAACAGAACCCATAAAAAATATATACCTACATATTGATTATGTATCATAATAAACATAAACTTAAATACATATAAATAATATATAAATAAACTACACTACATATGGAGGATAAATAACATAAACACTAACTAGCAGTTACGAGACAACGAAAGAAAATGGTGATATACCTTGACTTTGAACATAGATAGAGATTGGAATGACCTTATGGACAAAAGTAAGGCGTTCCATTAGCGCACAGCTTGTACTGTGAAGGAGTCACCATAAAATTGTGAACTATGGACGGGAGTACGAAGCTGTAGAGCTTCGGAAGAACGAAGGTTTCGAGAGTGTGCCTGATACAAAAACTCGAAACGCTCCTTTAGATAATAAGGTGAAGTGGGATTAACGAGAATGTTATAAAAAAGTGATAGAATATGTGCATTCCGGCGAAGACGGATAGGGAGCCATTTGAGTTTTGCGCGGAATTCTGAGACATGGTCATACTTGCGCAAGCCGAATATGAACCGAAAGGTTTTGAAGGCGCTCAAGTTTGCTCATTTGGACTTCGGAAATGTCGAGGTAGCTGGCGTCGGCGTAATCTAAGATAGGGAGTAGAAGGGATTGTACAAGCGCAATTTTGGTGGCGGTCGGTAAAAAGTTACGAAGTCTACGTAACGAAGCTGAAGAAGCAAACATATTGCGGCTGATCTCAGCAATACACGGCACCCATAATAGCTTGGTATCCATGATAATTCCCAAGTTTTTCACCGTCTTACTGATTTGTGTTCCATTGAAAAGTAATGTTATAAACTTAACTATTTTATGCATGTTTATAATTAGTTATCCTGTTTTAGATAATATTGATGGCTAATGGCGCCTTTAAAAACTTTTTAGCAAGCGGCTATGCATTTTCGGTATTCTATACTATGCATATTCTTGAAAACCCCAACGCTACGTCCCCAACGGTTCAAAGAAGCCTTGTATCTGGGCAACTAAATAAATAAATAAATACGGCTGACATATCACACAGCGCTATCCAGCCCCAAACTAAGCAGAGCTTGTACTATGGGAACCAGATAACTGATAGAATACTTATATATATTTTTTTGTAAATACATACAAACTTATAATATATAGAAAAACATCCAGACCCGGAACAAACATCTGTAGATCATTCCGCGGCGGAAGTCAAACCCGCTACCTCCTGCGTCTCAGCCGGCTATTCGCTCACTGTACCACGGAGGTCGTCGAAATTAACTTAGCGGTGGGGATTTCGAGAATAAACCTGCGTAATATAATACTATACAAGCTTCCTGACGCAGCTTGACGCGCGGTTTGTCTATAGAAAATAGCATAATTATGTCTCCATTATGTGCTATCTATGCTAATACCAAACATCGAAATTGGTCCAACCGATTAGTCGTGAAAACGTGACAAATATGAGAAGTTGCATTACTATTTACTCTTTCGTGAAGGAAAACTATAAACCTTTTTTATCTAAAGCTTGTCGTGCGCACGAATTTCACAGATTAATTTCAGTATGAAATTTGGTATAGATAAATTATAAAAGGAAGGAAGAAATGGTAAATTTAAGATTAAAAAATGAATTATGTTCTATTTTCGACCACTGTGCAAAGGTAACTACAAATCTTCATATACTGCGTGTCACCGCATTTACGATATTAATTTAAATCACGGTTAGAGCTGATGGCTCTAAAATAAAATATATTGTAGTAAAATAGTTTTTTTTTTTCAAATTCGTTAGCATGATTTTTTTAATTTTCAATTTACCTTAATTTCATGTCCTAAAATATCAATGAAACAGCCTGTATAAAAGAGCAGAAAGAAAGAAAGAAAAAACATTTATTTGTGACGGTACAAAACACACACAGCACACAAGTAAGGTAACAAGAGAACATATTCATGCACACAAGAACAGCAATACCTAACAAATGTGTGTCTCACAATTGCCTATATCTAAACGACTGACGTCACAAAAGGCGTCCAACTCAGCATTTGTTGTGCTGATCTTTCGTTGGAACCATTTAAAAATTACTTCCTCATAATTTAGATAGTCAGGCATTTAATTATATACTAGCTGAACGCTGGCGACTTCGTACGCGTTACACTACTAAATGTGTAGGTAGGTAACCTAGAAATAAAGCTAAACTCTCTGTTGCAACTTGACTTGACACCCCATTATTAGCCAATGGGTCCTGATTTATGGGATAAAAAGTAGCATATGTGTTAATCTTGGTTATAATCTATGTACAAACTAAATTATATTCACGAATTTTGGAAAATCCTTTCTTATCGGATGCCTACGTCATACAAAGAACACACCCTCCAACTTTCAGGTCTCTAAGATCAGCGGTTTAGGCTTTGCGTTGATCCGTCTATCAGTCATTCAGGACAAAGCATTTTATATGTATAGATAGATAGAAATAAGTAATTGTCATGGAGGTTGTATTTTATTTTTAAAATAAAAGAGGTCACATTCTTATGATGATTTAATGACATACAACCACTATGACAAATCATTATTTCTACTAAATAAAAAAGGCCATAGTTTTGTAGTGAAAAAATATACAAAGGATACCGGGAACACTAAATTTCTTTTGAACAACAAACTGTGTTAAAGATTTTTTAATCTCCTCGCATTCGTGATGAAAAGTTATGTGTTATACTCGGGTGTTAGCAATCAATAGCACCCTCGACTTATTACCGTCGCAATAGATCGCTTACGCCCCTGGTATAACAATGTACTATTCATTTCATTCAATTAATTAGATATGTATTTCTAGGGCTTCGTCGTAGTCGAACTAGGAACCCTTAAAGTATCCCATTATCCGCCTGTCTGTCTGTCCGACCAGTTGCAGCGGCTTATTCGTAGACTATTAGTGATGTAGACTTTATAAATCTTTTATTTTTGGGTTATATTTTTTTACTTTCTCACCCCATATGGGGTACCGTTGAATAGGTCTGACAAACACACTAAGATTTCCTCAACACTTTTTTTCATTCAAGAGTTCGTTTACGAAATATATCTACAATAGTAACAAATATACCTTCTACTACTTTACAAACAGTAGTCGATCAAATTTTGTCTGTAGTTAGGTATGTAAACAGTTTATTTATTGTTCATACAAAATTACCAAAATCAATAGCAAAATAGACATTGTATTTTAAAATACTTAAGAGCGCACTATACCTGGGGAGACGATAAATCGCTTATTTTGAAACAATTTTTTGTTCAACAAATTTTGTACTTTCAATTTGTAATTCATATATGGTATAGTTAAGGATACGTTGTGAAAATACGATTTCGTAAAAATTTTTTGATAGAAATAAAATCCAAAGATAACTCCAAATTTATCTTAAAACCGTTCTTATGCGATGAATAACTCTTTACAGTAATTCTACACAACATAAATAAGTGCACCTGTGTTTTAAATTTTCAAAATACTCTTTAATTTTCCCATAAAATGAAAATAACTAACTCTTGCACTAATGAAACCATTCGCTTCGGACGCCCTAAGGTGAAATTCGAGTTTAGGCTGAGGTATAGTCAACTCTTAAGATACAGCCGCACCCCCACTGTACTAAACCGTCTACGGAACACTTCACTGTGCATGGTTTGACACGTGCTTAGCCAACTTATTTAATAAAAGTGTCCCTTTAATAAGTCGTATTTAAAAAGGTTCTTAATATTAGATTTAATCAAATTACTGGTTGAATGTTATGTGGTGGTTGCTTGTAACTTGAATATGACAGCAGTAACGATGTTTCTACTGATTGGAAGCTGTAACCGGTAGCCGTTCATTTAATATGTATTTTATTGTATACAAGGTGTTTGGTAATATTTAGGTGATTAATTCGATATAAAATTAACTGCCTACTCTGGCAACCGACATCAAACAATAAAGGCCGATTTAATATCTCTTTTGGGAATGGCTGCGAGTTTGGGTTAGAAAGGGACAACAAGAGATATCTCAAGACGTTACCAATACAATATCTGTGATTAGATGGCAAGCATTATGGCACAACATAAGTTTAATAAAGTGTTTGTTTTTACATGCCAAAATAAATTTCACATTTCTATGGTAAACATTTTACGAATTTATTTATTATGCTCATCAACCCCTTTCATTATTGTGCGTATATTATCAAACACCCTATATATTATACGTCCTTTAGTCTGTTCCTAATTTTAAAAAGTGGCACTCCGGGAGTGCCGACAGAAGTGAAAACTTGAACAATTACGAGTGTATTTTTTGAATCGTCAGGAAATATTTTATTGTGCAGGAAACACTTTTAAATGAAGTGTTTTTTTATCTTTATGCTATAGTTACGTTTTAAATTTAGCGCTCAATGTTTGGGTATTCAAAATTTAAAATCAGACGACAGATATTTATATACAGAGGTGTTGGTAACGGTAACAATGTCACGAGTTCAATGGTTTTTTCCCATCTCAAAATTTGCCTAACGCGCCTAAAGAAGTATTCACTTCAAAAATAGATAGATCATTTTAATACCTGTTTTTCTAGGTCGAGAACAAAGTTCAAAAAGGTAGCTTCAAAGAACTTTTGTTACACCAACATATTGTTTTTGACATTGAGATGAGCCCTAGGCGCACCGTCATGAATATGGAAAAAGTTGGCATACCTTCAAAAACGTCTTTGTTTCAGTCGGGCAGGCCCATGCGGTCACGCCGCCACCGCTGCATTATAACATACATCTAGACTAAGTTCCATGAGCATATTTAATCTAGGTTTCACTTAGGGCATTTATGAATACCAACTTAATTTAACAATAAAATTTTTCTTTTTCCGACGAAAACACTTCTGTAAAAATAAAATAGCTCTCCGAAAATAAGAACACACGACTTTTGAAATCAGAAGATCGTTCCTAAATTTCTTTCTCTATGGAGGATTTCCTCGTAATCACTGGAAAATTACTTTTAAACCATCCTGGTCAAGGGAAATCGCGTTAATTGGAGGTGGTAAATAAAGTTTCGGTTGTAATTACGATTGAAAGATCCAATTTTCAGATCGTTCAGCCGGCTTTCACGAGCTTTTCGATAAACATTGGACATACAATCCGCAGTTCATCCAGTTTGTTCAATAAAGGCAAAGTGGCTAATTTCCAAAGTGCTTTTATCGCTTTTACAATTCAACGATGGACAGCTATTCAAGTTTAGGTAATTTTCTAATACCTAGGTATTTTAGATTTGATCTGAATGCTTACATATACCTCTAGGTATGTGAGACAGATAATTTTACCTATATTCGAAAAGACGTACGAGAATTTTATTATAATACTAGATCACCCCGCGTACTTCGTTCCGCCTTAGATTCATTAATTTTGTGTTGCTAAGCTGAGTTAAATTCATTTTTTTTTTCAATGTCCTTTTCTGTGCACGTACCCACTATAACCAACTATCTCTAAATTCAAGGTAGAAAATTATTAAAGTATTAATATTGTTATTAAAAAATAGGGGTTGGTTGTAGAAGGGTGAAAATGTATGATTGTATGTATTATTTATTGTAGAATCATAAAAAAATAATGATAAAATATTTTTACGATAAATTAAAAAAAAAATTGGGGTGGACAACCTTATCACATGTATGCGTAGAACTACTAAACGTGTACTGAAGAGCACTTTTAGTAACTGAAGTGTTTGACCAACTGTTAAAAAGTGATAAAAAGTTATCCATTAAAAACTGTTGATCTCCCGCTTATTCAGACCGTGGTCAATTTATATGGTGAAAAGTCACGCAAAAACAATTTAATTTTTATACTAATGTAAATAATCCTTTTGCCCCCCTTCGCGGATTAATTTTGTCCTTTCTTAATGTGCAATTACGTCTAAAAGGAATCCAAGACTGTGAGTTGTTGTCAGGACTTTGATTCTTATGATTAGATTTAAAACCGTACGTAATGCTTAGGGTTGTCAAGGTTTAAGTTACAAAAATATTTATATATTGCTTTAAAGGTTCAAAGACGTTTATAAATATTTAACAAAACGATACAACTCGGAAAACCTGTTTTACGACTAACTTGGGACCTTTATATTTGCACGAAAATACAGCAAATTACTGGTGAGCCAACCCTCTATAAACCTACAGATACCTGCTTGTCACTTAAACAGGAGTTCAATCTAGCAGAAATGTGTTTCGAAACAATAGAAGCCTTTTCTCAAAGCAAACGAATGTGCACTCAGCACATCGTTTGCAGCTAGCAAATAAAAGTACATTAGAGTATCAAATTCTTATTTTCTTGGTTATATTTCTGCATCGGAATCATTGAACTGTAAGTATAGCCGTTCCTATATGCGTTTTCCTCAACTATCTTACAAATTAAATTTACTTGAGCCTTAACTCATAAAGCAAAGCAGCTTAAGATCTACTGCCGAATACGGAAAATTCCAATCCTCAAGTTCATAAGTAACGGCTAGAACAGGCGGTAATTGCGGACTCCGCGAAGTGACGAACTTGGTTTTATGGCCAATTTAAGAGTAAAACTTTGACCGGCGCCTGCGAGGCTGCAACCTGGGGCCCAATTCTGCTAATTTATAAGAAAAACTATTATGGAGCCATACCATTGTTAAACGATTATGATTGTTATTCCTGTCATAAGCTGCCAAACGGTTAATAGGGTTGTCATAGCAACGGCGGTCATTGAAAAAAGATTGTGTTAGTAGAATACCAAAAGGTATCTATAGTGACGATTTTTCGACGATACCATTGTCATAGTGAAACAATAGGTTTAGTAGAATTGGTGCCCCTGATCTGAGCCTTCTGAACATTTCCACGTTACATTGCTACGCACCTCGGATTCCTCGGAATTAAACACTGAACAATAGTTACATGAACCAGCGCTGGTATGTCAGCGTCCTTTAATGTATTATGATCACGGTAGATAGGACAATGCTTGGTATTTTTCTATGAGATCGAATCAGAAACGGAAACAAGAAACGAGCAAACCAAAGTCACTCACTTTGCCCTGAGAAGCTAAAGTGGCGGTACCTAAGGCCGTAAAGGAAATAAGTTTGAAGTTGAAAAATTACTTTTTCAAAACAAGCTTTTATAAAATTCATAATCAGTACCGCAAGCAGATTCAAATGAGCCTAAACACTAGTAGCCTACTATAATCCATTCAGAAGTTCCGTTGTCTAGCATCTGTCATCATCATGCTTTAATACCTATACGTACCTACATAAAATTAAATCCGTATTAGAATTCTATTCTTGAAGCTGTAGAAGACCACTATAAGCAAAACTGTTAACCAACATTTACAAAGGAAAAGTTTTTGCCCGTAAACTTTAGTGCTGTTAGTATCAGAAGAACCGGTCTAATAAAATGGATATTACGGGCTTTGTTGGTTTCATCGCAGGTACAAAGAATAAGTAGCCGAGGAATAAACAGGACCAGGGGTATTTTGCTTGAGACCAGACATAAAGTTGCTTATTTCCGTCCATCATAGACCTATTAATACGAGATATTCGATGTCTACTAGATAGGCACAATATAGACATTACAGCCTTCCACCCTCTTGATTAAAAGTTGACACATTATCTCCCCGCGGCCTCATACTCGTCGAGGAGCGAGGGAAGTGGGGAGGGAAGGAGGCAAAGAAGTAGAATGGCTGCTTTACTCGTCATGCCCACCGCTCTCTATTTTAGCCATTTTTTGCACGAGTCAAAGGCCCCGCAATATGAACGCAAGTAGCCGGCCACACACTTGCGGCACAAAGCATAGCTTGCAGCAATGTTGACAACATTGCCTGCATCGTGCTATCCATTGCCGAAGACGAAAGTCGGAATGTGGAGCATGGCGATTAATCGCGCGAGTAAAGCAATATTCGCGGCAGCATCGCGAGAAGCAAGTGGTGCCGCGGATTTTACATCCATTAATTTGAAGATGAAATTTACGGCGTCATGTTGCCAGGTCTAAAAATTTGCAGGATGCAGCCGCATGGTCAAAACGTGCAAAGCTAACAAAGCCGTGGGTTTTCTATTAAACGTGCAATGGATTTTTGTAACCGACAAATGTTTATGCATGTGCTCAAAACGTTGAAGAAAAACCTATTATCAGCACATGGGGAAAACCAGGAAATTACAAGAAAAACCAGGATATAACTCTAATGTTATACGTTTTTCAAATGTTTGGTTGGAGGAATTTAAAAAAGGGAAGTAAATACATTGCCGGCAACATGTTTGTAATGCACGACGCTATTTTCATATTTCGCGACCATTTTGACTAAATATCTATACTGTGTGATTTTTAAATTCGACAACTCTGTCTGTTGAAATTTGGTATAAAGATAAATTTACGTAAATAGCCGGGCTGAGAGGGAACTGTGAGCAATATTATGTTGCCTCCGTACGATCATCCTATGAGCACGACGTTTGTGAGCACGATTTTTTTTTTGAACTTAAGGTCGACTTCTAACATTAAGTCTTAAGTTTTGTCGGTCTGTATGTTCGATCTTGCTCGATTGGACGCAAAAACCTCATGCTAATTATAATCTTTTAGCCACATATACCATTTTATTTTTAAACGACTTGGAGTTGAAACAAGCATATGACCCACCTGATATTAAGTGGTGAACATCACTTATAACATTGACAATGTGGCACAGAATGTATTTAATTTTTATTTATTATTTGATTCCTAACCACTGTTAATATGGGTACTTCTTGTCTATGGTACATATTTATTTATTATGCATGCTTTCACTGTCTCATAATCTATTTAACGTAAGCTAAAACTATATACTATCGTCATTATTGTTTTTTTTTGTCTAATATTTATATTTTATCGTGCTCTTTTTTTATTGTGACTCTTTATATATTTATCTCTTATACAATCATTTATATTTTTTTTAATAATTCACTTCACGGTATTGTAATTTTTGTAAGGATATTTATATATTTTTATATATTATTTTTTTTATTACTATTTATGTACGTTCGTGAGTCACCAAAGCCTTGTGCTGAAAATCAGCGTTGTAAATTATTTTACAGCACATGCTGAGCGCAGGGCTTTTCGCATAATTCTGTACATGGCAGCATTTCTCCATACATACTCTTTAATTGCCGTAATATGTATTATTTTTCCTTCTGTATGTAATATATATATAATAATGTGTCCCTGTTCTGTATGTTCGTTTAAGTGTTGCGTCTGCTTCTTGTGTACAGTTTATGTGAATAAATGTCTTCTTTTTTTCTTTCTTTCTATAACAAAGTATTGCCTCGTAGGTCCCGCATCTTAGAAACGTGCTCTACGATGCACTGCCCTGCGTCCATCAACTTGAGGCATTCAGGTGTAAAGCCTCATATGCCTCTAATTTCACCGGCAATCATAAACTTCAAACCAAAACACAGCAATGCTGGATGCGGTAGAAATGGGTATGGTGGTAGTACTTCCAAGGCGAGCCGCATGGCATGTAGTGGACTTCTCAGGAGCACGGGTAAAGGTCAACCCGTCCGTTCTGGGAATAACTCCATCCATGAGAAAATCACCAAATTCTTCATTTGCAAAGGCATTGCACTTTTTTTTTCTTTCGGCTATAGTTTTTGTTACATGTACTCGCGCATGATACAAAGGGCGCATACGTTGTTCTTATAAGTGAGAGCAATGAACTTTCACGTTATATTCCGATTCATTGTGTATAACTTGATTAAAAATACAGTTTGCGGTAAATAAACGAATTTAATAAGTTAGAAAAATTATGCTGGTTGGAGATACATCTGCATTGCGGTTTCAGATCCCAGGGCACATCATCATTCATATTCTATGCGCAAACAAATATAGGAATGTTATAGTTTGGCGCCTACGTCTGTCTGCGTCGTAGTGCCCTGATAGAAGAACCGATTCAGACGCGGTTTTTTTATATTGAAATTTATTTAACGGGGGTGGTTCTTAGCTATGTCAGTTTACTCGTAACAAGTGTCTTTGGCGTCAGGTTTTAAACTTATTTTATTTTACTTGTGTCCCACATCATCGGCAGTGAGTCTGACTGACTTCTTCTCTTTTAGATAGATAGATAGATAGATATAGACATTTATTTCGACACAAGTAACAAACACACAGAAACTACATACAGTGGATAAGTGAAGACAGACAATTAAATAAACACAATAAAATACAGACAATTTAAAAAACATTACTGAAGCAAAAAATAATAAATAGTACTAAAAATACGTATCCAGTCACTATGAGCCCTGTGCCGAAAAAGGGGAATGGCTCAGCATTATGCTGAACAATAAACCTATTGCTTAGCGCTGGTTTACAGCCATTTGTAGCTTTTGTAGGAAGTGTGCGTTGTTTTATTTTGTTTTATTATAGTCTGAATGTGATTACTGTGTTCTCTCGATAATAAACCCCCTGCAATATTATCTAGGACCTATTGTCGGTGACTATGTACTCCATGTGTGGGAACCTAATGGGAGCAAATATTTCGTTTTTAACACCCAAATTTGATCTTATTTTAGGTTGTATCAGAATTCATAATGACCCATCTAATTTTAACCTATACAGATTAGAGAAAACACTAATAAAAAAAATTAAATTATGCTACGCGTTTTGTTATGTACGACATTAAATGAAAACACGGGTAGGGCTAATGGCTAGTATTGTTGTAAAATAAATTTTTTTCAAATTCATTACCATAGAAAATATAAAATTTTCAGATAACTTTAATATAAAGTCTTAAAATATTAATGAAATAGTCTGTATAAAATAGTTAAATAAATCATATTCATTCATCATGTAAGTAGGTTACTAACTAAGCGGAATCGTTTAACGTAAATTTATCGTTTAACGTTTATCGAAAAAATTGTTTAACGTAAATTGGTAACGTAAAATGATGATTTTAAAGGTAAGTACTAATATGACATACCTATACCTAAAGTATATTATAATAAATAAATTATATAGAATAATATATGCCAATATACATTTATATATGCAAAAATTAATTACTGTTTGTTAGTCTCGCTAAAACTCAAAAACGGCTTAACGAATTTAATTTTTTTTTAACTCTAATGCAGGGATGGTTTAAAAGAAAAATATAAATTGCAAAAACCCACAAAGTAAATGAAAATTTTAAAAAATCAAAATTTTTAATTTTGTATCGGGATTGCCTCTTTGGGTTATGGACCTATTGATTTTTGCATCGATGTAATTTGGTAGATAGTTACATTATGACAGGGATTGAGACATTGGATAGTTTTTTACTTAACCGCGCAGAAGTAGGGTAATGTTTTTATTGACAAATGATGCGTACAAAGCCGCTGGCCGGTCAGCTAGTAATAATATAAAATTACAGAGAAATAAAGTGCTCGTTAACTTAATCTTTTTAGTTAGGAAAGAAGATCTTTTTAGTTGCTAACTCATTGTGATTGTATTGTGGGCACCCCATCCAGCCTACGCCTCACCTGTTTAACTGTCTCATGTGTGGACGCGCTCAATAAATATACCAACAGTGCAAAAGACGTGCATGAATTCGTTGAATCGTTTATGTACTTGTGTCTTTTTAAAAAATATACCCTAAACACAATATCTAGGGTCTAGGATCCGAGAACGATACTTCACGGGTTTTAAGCGTGTTCAACTCAAATTAAATGATCGAGCGAAGCTAGATCTCTAAATCAACTTGGGAAAATCGGCGTTGAATGTATATATATTTTTTTGTCCGAGGATAACTTTCGAAGCGTTGATCCGATCATCGTGAAATTCAATACATAGGTAGGTAGTAATGGCAAAATTTTGGTGTGACTAAATAAGCTAAAAATGTTGGGGGGTTGTTGAGATATTGGGGTTTAAGAGGGGTAAAAAAATGAAACTGAGACTATTAGGTCAAAAGGGACGTCAAATGAAAGGTTATTTTATTATTAAATTTCAACCCCGTTTTTATTTTTAGTTTAATCCTTGTAGTTTTTGAGTTATCATCCATAATAAAAAAATGCACGATGGAGGACCTAATGGCCGCCTCACCTGATGCCATTGTTGTGGCCAAACACCTGTCCAACTTACTATGAATAGAAACGTAGAACTCTTGACACACTATGAAGAAGAAGAAGAATAAAAAAATAACTTTGACAAAATTCACAGGCTACACCAGTGACCCTACAGTGCTGTAATTTAGCATGCGGGTAGCTTAAATGACACAAATATAGGTAAAAGTCAGAAATCCAGAATAACTGAAATGTGTACCCCAAAAAAACAATAACCACATGACATGAACTCCCGTTACATGTAATTTGAATGAAACTGTAGGTCAAGTTGTTGGTTATTTATTTCGTGGCACTATCTGCCCATGTATTTCACTAATTTTCTCCGGAACGGGTGGGCATAGCAAGTTGAAAATTATACCAGATACTGAGGTCTATAGGTTTATAAAAATTAATAATTAAAAATTACTTATTAAGTTAGGTTATAATTAGGTGTATAAAAATCAAGGTCCTGAGTCAACACGATAAAAAGATATGGGCAAATTTAGATTTTTGCTAAAACTTGTAAGTACCAAAATTTACCTTAATTTTCACTTTTTTTATTTTTCTGAATTTTTATCCTATAGGTTTTGGGTCGAAACCCTACATGGTAATTCCCGTTTAACTAGAATCATGAAATTTGGCAAAAAGGAAGGTCTTACGGCACAAATAAAGGACACATTCCAAAAAATAAAAAAAGTTGAAAATTAAAGGTTGTCCTCTGAGTTGTATGGGCGCTCATACACTAGCTTAATCGGTACCAACCTCAAATAAGGTAAATAAATAAAATTGTGAATAAAATAAGTATTTAAGTCGGGCTCCCATACAACAGACATGATTTTTATGCCGTTTTTATGTATAATGCTGCGGAACCCTTCGTGCACGAGTCTGACGCGCACTTGGCCGGTTTTATAACATTATCTAGTAACTAGAGGAATGAACAAGGTAGCAAATAAACAATATTATTGTATTTAATTTTATCACAAGTTATAATTACTCTGCAAAACTTAAAACTTTTTATATTTCTACCGATGGTAATTCTAACATTTCTATAAAAAATAAAACGATGGCCCTTCATGTTAATTATTAAAGAATGTGATAGAAACCTCTTGGTGTTAAAAGATTCATAAAAAGCACCAAAAGAAGAGCCAAATTAGCTACTGCGTGGGGTTGAGACCGAAGAGGCTCAGGTATAGTCATTTTAAAGCCTGAATCATATGTAGATCATACATATTTTGTAATGATCAGTCAATTGGGAAGGTAAAGCAGTACCTACAGCACAAGTCTTGTACTTAGTGTAGGTACTGCACGCCAATACTCACTGTACAAGCCAATAATTGAATTTTAATTAAAATATGTTTTGTTATATGTATATTGCTTGATTTGTGAAATAAATGATTTTGATTTTTTTTTTTGATTTTGAATTGATGGGTAAGTATTTACGCCGGCTACCCATCACTACCGGTTCCCGCAGTAGCTACGGACTCCTCAAGATACTCTGTTAAGAACTTGTATATATGCTAACTGTCCAAAACACTTCGTTTGCGCGATTCAGAATTTGAATTTTAAATAATCGTTTTGGCTTTCTCAATCAAAATTTGCTGATCACTTTTTATTGCATCTATTTTAAATATTGTAAACTTCATGTCAGACGTATCAATTTTAAAATTGTAATTATATTTTTCAAGTTATTTGAAATATAAAATAATCAGCATGAGCAATGGAAATTGCTGTAGTGTAAGCGAGATAGCAATATGAGACAGCATATCGCATTCCCGCACTTTTCGCTTGCTACAATATCTTACGTTTATAAGATTTTGTAGTTATTTAAAACCTACTTGCGTGTACTTATTTCTTAATTATTTTCATATTAGATGAAGAGAGATATTGTAGGTTGCATATACGTTGGAGCTTATCATACTGTAAATGACGATTTGCATAAACCTAGGAAACAAAGTGTTTGATTTATTAAACAGAAACTATGTGTCCAACAAAATTTGATGGTCTGAGTACTAGGGATGGATTCGCTGCAGAACATAAATAGTAATAATAAATAATGCTGGACATTTCACACAACGCTATCTGCCCCAAACTAACATTTACAATGAACAATATGTAAAAAACACCACATTGAGGTAACCGTCACCAACTTCTTAATGTTTTACTAAACTTCCGCGACTTGTACTTATTGGGAATTAATGAATGTAACTGCTACCCTTTAATTCTGTGTAAGAAGAAGAAGAAGAATTCTGTGTAATTCATCAAACACAATATTTTATGAATGACTAGATGAACGTCAGCAACTTCGTTCGCGTATAATTATTTTTACCCATTCTCATCATCACCTTTACACCGACCATTCTGTAATATTTTAGAAACTGTCTGTTTTGACAAGTGTAAAAAACCGGTCAAGTGCGAGTCAAACTCGTGCGCCGAAGGTTCCGTACCTATCCATTACACCGCCATAATAAAATTGGTATCATTTTTATTGGTGGCTAAGTTTTATGTAGGTAAGTATGTGTGCTGTAATGGTTGAGTTGCTAACGTGTGATAGTACAGGGCATGGGTCATAGAAAAACTTGAGCTAGGAATACAATTGTTATTTTTGCCTAAGATGACAAATAATAATTTAAAAAAATATATCTTTACTTGAGCCAATGTGTTTCTACTATAGTGGAAATGGAATGAATGAATGAATGAATGTGGATTTTCCACTTAGTTTCTTAGTTGAAAAAATTCTAATAATAATTAAATGAATTAATATGTATCTAAATTAAATTTTATAATGTGAGGTGAATCTGCGTTTTGTAACTGAATTATTACACTCATCATATGTAAATCGAAAAAAGTTGACTTATTAAATACTATGTAGCTGCGGCCCGCGGTTTCATCCACGTTAGTTTCAATTAATGAACAAATATTAAGATAGTGATTATAATTATTTGGTACCATCCTTTGCACAAAATTATTTACCAAAAAAGAATTCTTTATCTTACAAGACACTTTATTGCAGACCGCGCACATCTCTGTTTCAAAAAGTACTTGTCTGTTGGTTTGCAAGACAAAACACACGTAGATAACATGTGTACCTAACAATCTATAGATTCTGCTGTCCGAGAAAGCGCTGTAGGTATTTTTTTTATTGAACTAGATACGAGTACGCGTATTTTATTTCAACTTCATATACCTAGTAGAGGATACGATTAAGAACGACCTTCACCCATCTGTTTAATTAAAGAAAAATATTTTATATCAAATTTAATATGTTAAAAAATATATCACGAATGGGTTGGCTAAAAAATTCCTGGCCAAACTATGATTATTTAAAAAACCACATTAACATGAACTCCCGTTACTTGTAATTTGAATGAAAATATAGGTCAAGTTAGTTGGTTGTGCATTTTGTGTCACTATTTTATAATCGAAGTCGTGAGCATCCCAAAAAACAAAAAAAAATATTATTCATAATCTTAATAACTAATACTAACAAAATAAAATATATGTGTATATTATTATTATTCACACATATTTATTTTAAAACTCGTTTATAAAAAATACATTTTTCACTACAAAGTATCTTACAAAAAACAAACATTATAGTAAAAAATATATTTATAAAAACGGTAAACCACCGACCGCGAAGCAAGGCCCAAGCGATCGGTGGCTAGGGCTGCAGGGAGAGGAACCTCCTGACTATGCGTGCCGAGTCCAGGAGTACCGCCTGACCGTATCTGACCCTTGATCCAACTTCCTAGCGAGAGCCTCTTAAGGTATTGGTCGAGGCTCTTCGCTCTCAGTCCGTTGACCGACACAACTATCGGAACGATAATTGTTGATTCCACATCCCACATGGCGGTAATCTCATGAGCCAAGTCAATTATTATTATTATTATTATAAAATAAATGTGAAATAAAATTAATTGATCTAATTCAGATGTCAGGCAATATTAATTATACAGTACCTATGTCAATATTGATATTCATTTATCTAGTAAATATTCCCGAATGCTATGTAGGCTTTCTCATTTAAACTTTTTTTGCAATTTATTTTTAAACATATGTACATTATCCGTTTCTAAAATTGGTTTTGGTAACTTATTAAATAACTCAACGTGATGAAACGCCATCTATACATTCACACGATACCTGCGCTGGTTGTATGTTGCAGAAATTTAGTATTGTTACGAGCCTCGGCGTAACAGTATTTTCAGTGGAGGTATTATGTGAGCTCAAAAATAGAAGGTTTAATTAGTAAAAAAATGTTGCGGTAATGTTTATAATATGTTCATCATATGAAGGGTACATGGAAATAACGTGCAATGTCAATTTAGAAAGATTTTCACAATCACTTTTTTTAAGTTCAAAACTTCGTATAACTTTCTAATATTACTGTATCATCAATCAAATAGTTGGAACAAAACCAAAAAATATCTGTTTATAGATATTTGTCATTAAAATGGTTATAATATTGCTATTAGGAGGTATTTTTTTATAATCTGTAACATAAGACCCTTTTGAACACGGAAAAAACATGCGTTGTCATATTAATCACGTATAAAAACCTGCGTTATCACACAATACAGCGAGGAAACCTACACCTAGTTTATACTAAACGAACATAAGCCTAGTTTAGTACATAGAATACCTACCTGTGTGAAAGTATTGTAAAGTTCTGTAATAAAAGGTTTTTTAATGATTATTATTTATTAAAATAATTTACATTTTCGGCAAGTTAGTATAGTATTCTTGTGCAGGTTGCGAGCAAAACTTCTTTAAAGCCTGCAGGTCTTCATATTTCTCTTTTTTAAGTGGGATCAATTCTTTATACGAGTTTAATGGCAGCTCAAATTCTCCACGTGGCAAAGTAGGCACGAATGCGCGTGGACGAATGACTTTTTTTGCCCAACTGGTGTGATAATGCTCTCTGTATAGTACGCTCTGTGGTTCTTCGACTGTGACTTGAATTTCCTTTATTGTTTGAATAGGAAAAGGACATTTTTTCAAGTATCGGGATTTCGTAAAGTCAGCCCATGACTTCACCATGCCATTGTTTACTTCAATAACCTCGAATGGGCATGGCGTTTTTCTGGATATTCTGAGCAACTCATACCAATCGCTTGGCAGCTCCATTCGGGTTTTTAAGTTGATTAAGCCCATATTTTTGTCATTTTCTAGGTAAGAATGGCCTCTCACTGGGAAGGTTATAGTGATTGAATCTACAAGACGTACATCGTGTACGATGTAGTGAATGGCTTTGAAAACATTGTAATTTTTATTCTGCCCTCCACACGAATCGCAAAAGATGTGAAGGTGTCGCATCGTTTGAGGACCGCGGTTGGTTAAGAAGTCGAAAAGAAAGGTACACACTTCGTCGGATCCCTTCCTTGCGTGTGTTTCAGGATAAGCATAGAAGTAGGACTTCTTATCTGCCAAATTGTGTATATTGAAAGAGTTCATTGACAGTTGTCTCTTATAATAAACATCGTTGGTCGTTATGTTCGGCAGCGAAACATTCTTTTGGTAATCCATCGCTATAGCTACCAAGGAGCTATCTCTTATAGCGGTTTTTCGAGTAATGCGCTTCCGATCATAGAATACCTCGGCCTTCTTCTTGTGTAACAGATCTTCCAATTTTATCTTTCGTAATTCAGCTTCATTATTACAGGCAGCAATTTTGACCCTGTTTTCGTCGCAAAAACTGCAAGTATCCATTCGAGGATAGCCGAATGAAATGTTAAATTGCGTGTTGAAAATGTTACGGTAGGTTTCGTAAGATGCATTCAAAATTTCATGTGCTTCCTTAAACATTGCATACATTTTTTTAATATTCAGGTCTTCTGGTAAATATTGCCTTCTGCTGTCTTTGAGGGCGTAATGGCTGGACCTGGTTTTAAAGCTGCCAATGTGGGCTTTTATGGCTTTAAGGGTATCTTCGTGTAGCCTTCGGTGATTGCCACTACTTTTGCCGCGCTTATCCTTGGGGGCTTCTCCAGTCGTGATCAAAGATTTTTTTAAATAATTAAGTTTTCCCCTTCCGATGCCGTGCATGGACATGAAAGCATTCGCACATACAGGGACATCTTTGAACTCTTCTTCCTTCTTCACTCGTACTCTGTAAGCATACGACGCGTCATGTCGTGTTCCGGGTGCTTCTATGTTTACAGGGCGACGTTGTTTTACACACATGGCTGTTATAAGTCCGCAGAGATATAAGTTTTGTGCATCGTGTGTCTGTAAGCTATTGAAATAATCAAGTAGATGTTTTCTTTCATCTGAACTTACGGCTTCAAAACATTTTAATCGCTTACAGCCACACGGCTCTCCACATTCGTGGGCTTGTATTCTGATTTTTTTCATTACCTCAGTAGTTCTCCCAGTTATTGGACGCTTCTTTGAGCCGCTTATTGGTTTTTCTGTTTCGTCACTATCACTCATTTTGAAGCAGAGCAGAGTAGATCAATAAACGCCAGGCCGGCGAAAACGCGCGCTCAAGCGTGAAAAAACTTATTTTAACAAGGAAAATCAAATTGCAAGCAGAAAAGCACATGCAAAACAAACAGAAATAAAGATTCAGAAACCGCCAAACCTTATAACAATGACTGTTTGATATGATGACAGTTCGAAAATTGCCAGACTAAAAAATAGCATCATTTTGTCTTTGGTTCAAAGTGACATTGCATGTTTATTTCCTGTTTGGGAAAACATTGCACGTTTCTTTATTGGAACCAGTTGATATGGCAGGTTTTTAACCTGTCCATATTATTTTTAGATACAAATAACGCCTGATTTAGCACGTTTTTTCCCCCTATCTCAAAACCATACCATACTTCATCACAAACTGAACAAATTGGCATCAAAATCTCAAAAAAAGAAAAAAATGACATCGCATGTTCTTTCCCTGTACCCTTCATATTATCATCATATATAACATGTTCATTAATATGTTTTTTACATTACAAGTTAATACTACAACTCTTGCAAGTCGAACACATTGAAATAGATACTGAATTATTTATTTTCTATCTTTAATAATAATATCGCACAGAACATTATTCTCCATGTGAATACTCGGATCATACCCACAAGAAGGTATTCAGAGGCAAGTCGAAACATTGCTTTTGATAGATTTGTATCTTCAACTTCTTGAACGGAGCTTGTAGCACATTTTCAAGGCTGTCCAATACATCAGAGGTCGACCTATAAAAACAATGAGTTCTATACTGTTTTTGTTTTTGTAGTTAATTGTTATTACAAACAGACAACAATAATACAAACATCTTACCTTTTCAAATTTGGAGTGCCACACGGCAATGTGCCGCAATTTTCATCTCTGCCCTCGTAGTGGCACGATATCTTCAAGCAATCTCAGGTCGAAACTGAAAAGTATTTATAATTTGTATAGGTACTTACTCTAATATTTTTAAAATAGTAAATTATAGTAACTATATAAGAGAAATAAATTATATAAGAGTAAAAAAGATTGAATACTCTTATATAATTATTTTATTGCCGAATTAGAAATGTCAATTAACCAGTACGAGTACCTACCTAATAAGATTTTTTTAATATTTTTTTGTTTTAAACTCTAAAATAATACACTAAAAAAACTTTAGAAGGTTTGTCCTACCCGTAACTCACAATATTTCTCTTAATTGTATACAGGTAGTTGTAACGTAGGTAGTCAACGTAAGACATGCGACCATTTTCCTACTGTTACAAATTTTACTATGCCACTGAGTTTTGTCGTCTTACGCACGACATAACACGATATAAAGTATGTATGACTATGTAATAACTTACAATACCCACATAGTATATACCTACCTACCCAATTCTAATGGTTTTTCCTTACCTTTCGCCAGTTTGCGTCGAAAGGGGAGCCCCTTTTCATCTTTCTTCTTTGACTTTAAAATATACATAGCTTTGACTGAGAAATATTTATGAATCAAAAGTTATGACTTAATATTAAAATGTTATCTAGGTACATAACTAAATAAAAGTATTCTTTTACAAAACATAGAAACAACTAGAAGGTAGAAAAATACAAACAAAAAAAAACTAACAAAAAACATCTAGTCCGGTGGGATTCGAACCCGCATACTCACGTACGACAGTAGGTTGATACCTCTCCGGAATCGAGAACCGCTACACAAGTTGAGCTTTGTCCCTCCTGATAAAAATAAGAAAATCTATTTCGGTCAGTGGCTACGGCACAGAAAACCCTGGCTGTGAATTTATTTTGCAAAAAATTGAGCCTGATCCTCAGTTCTTCTCATCCAATCCTTGCCAGCCACAGCGTCACTGATAGCTGTCTATACTTAATATGCATAGTGAAATATTATTTTTATAGTTCTGAGGCCTGAGCCGCTCTGGCTTCGCAGAGATCACAAAATAAAATAAGCCTTGGTCTTTGTTCATATCTTCTTCTTCTTTTTTCGTGTCAATGGCTGTGGATTTCTAGATTTTATTAGCCCAATAGAGAGCAACTTCCACACCCCTCTGTTGCTGGGTACAAGTGTTCTCGTGTGCATGTGGTTGGGCAGAGAGGACATGAAATCAGGTGAGCCATTGTTTGTGAGGTGGCTTCGCAGTGGCACTGGCTCCGGAATGAGTCGATGTAGTCCCACTTGGCTAGATTGTCTCGGCAGCGGCCAACTTGTGTTACCGGTTTAAGTATATCAAAATTGGCGACTACAGCTTGTAGCCGGATAGAAGATACTTCGCTGGTGGAATGTAATCAAGAGGGGTGATGGGAGGACGATAATTTAATATTAGTTCATATAAGAATCCCATAGAAAAAAAACCACTTTCAGATTTTTCCGTCTTTTTAAATTTTACAGACATCTTTTCTAATTTTGTCGCCCTAATAACCTGTCTCGGAATATTATAAGAACATTTTAAAAAATAACCAAATCTGTTTAGCCGTTAGTGATGTGCTTACCAACGAACACCATATCATTTTATAAAGGTTAATAAAAGAAAAATGTTTTACCACCTAGACATGGAACCAACGTATAGCCCACCTGATGTTAAGTGGTAATCAAAGTATTGACTTATCTATGTCAATGTGTATCTACGTGTCCTACGATGCACTGCTCTGTGTCCATCAACTCAAGGCATACCTCTTTGCTTTAGCGATAATCTCTTGCAAATCGCTAGAAACTTATTGTACAATGTACGTATAACTATTGAAACCGCGTAGCATTAACCGCATGTAATGTTAAGTAGAACTTTAATACTTAGTAATGCATTAAGCTGTCACTTAGACATTAAGCTGCCACTTTTGATATTGAGTCATTTTAACATAATGCTCTTCAAAATGATTTCACATTAATTTTTACAAGCTTTTATTTAACGTGCAATGTATGTATGTTTGACGGGGTGGAATCTTGCAACTGAATTTTAAATCACTGAATTTTAACTGATTGAGCTGAAATTTGGTATTACACGCTTATTTTGGATGATAATGTATGCTTAGCTATCTGACGTCATTATAATTCCAATATGGCGGATCATCCAAAATGGCGGACTAGTTATTTTTTCTGCACTCCCACAGACAGTATAGGTATCAAATGAAAGGGCTTGCTGAGGAGAACACGAAAACGAATACGACGTCACATTATTACAAGCTTTTATTTAGCTTGCAATGAATGTTTATTAGATCACTTCCTCTTATCCTACATTTTTATATCATTAGTATTAGAATGTATGTACGTGTAGTATGTTAGGTACACCATTACACCACAGGTAATGTCCAACAGTCCATTCTATTCAAAGGTTGTCTGGTAGAGATCACTATTTAGCGATAAGACCGCCAATTGTATCCATAGATTTACGTAGTTGTTTTTTATATGTATTTGTTTCGTAGTGTGCAATAAAGAAATATCTAATCTAATCTAAACTAAGTGAAGAACAATTAAGAATTTAGCACTAACAAAAAAATAATTAATTTACAACTCAAATAAGCATTTACATTTGTATTTACATTTTGACGGGACGCTATGGGAATTTTACTCTCCGCAGATAGACATGACGGGGAGAAACTAATTAAGCACAATGTCCCGGCCGTTGTAGGTTATACACGCAGCCTGCTATTTTCCTAGGAAATCATGTACATAGTAACGCGTCCGACAGGATCGGGTAGGTAATGGGTCGCACTCGCAAGCCAACTTTAGCTTTATGGCGTAGGTATTCAACACCGGAGTCACAGAATAAATAATAATACTATATACATATCTTACTTTACACGAAAACAGAATGTAGGTACATCCATCCATACTAATAAACTAAATAAAAATATTTTATTTCAGACAATAATAAAGTCCATATCAGCACTAAAAGAAAAATACACACAGAAAATAAAACATGAACAATTTTTTAAACAAGAATAAAATAGGGACTGGGTGAAAACAGAATCTGCCATTTTGTGCCAAGGGTGACTAATTGACGAAATTACTTCCTTCATTAATCACCCTTCGCACAAATCACCTCCAGAAATATCCTCAGGATAATGTTGTGACTGTCCCGAACTCTGCTCATTAGCGATGCCGTTTTTTTGCGCATGATGGCGTGAAAGCCATCTGTGTGATAGTGGGCAAACATCCCCGATGCACTGCAGTGTCGGGGCAACCGCAACATCATCTGGAATATGTTATTATATTGGATGCGTAGGACATCCAATGATCTTTTGTTATGTCGGACCCACAGACTTCCCGTGTATAAGCTCTGACAGTAGGCTTTAAAAAGCGTAACTTTAACTTGTTCAGTACAACGAGAAAATCTGCGGGCCAACATGTTACCTCGGACCGCCAACGCCCAACGCCCTACGCTCCCTCTCAATATCTTCATCGTCTTTAAGGTCGACGACAAGAAAATGTCCCAGATATTTAAATTTTGTAACACAATTTAAGTTCAAGCCGTTTAGGGTTATATTCAGTGTATAACCGGGACATTTACCGATGGCCTAAAAACCATGTATTCGCTTTTTTTCGCATTATAAATAAGCCCGTGCTCAACAGCATAGGCCTCACAGACCCCCAACAATTCCCTAAGACCCTCCACCGTCGAGCTCAGCAGCACCATGTCATCGTGTAATATTAAAGATGTAATATTATAAATTCGAAAGTAACTTTATCATTCTGTCTTTCTGACTCTTTGTGTGTTTGTTAAGTTTTTAGGACTAAACGACTGGACCGATATCCGATGACCGAATTTTGCGCAGTTTTAGTTTGCATTTAAAATAGAGGGTGCTTAAGCTCATTTTTCACCGCACAACCTGATTTCAGTGACACAAACTGAAAGGAAGTAAATGTGCGTCCTTCATTACATTAAGAGCACCCGCTCGGAAGTTTATTATGATTACGCACAAACAAAGGCGTGTACGTTAGTGATGAACTAATTCAGTATAAAATACTCTTCATTCCTTCGTTGAGATGAATACAGTAGCGCGTCACCAGTTCTAACGTGTACCTATCTACGTATTTTCCGTCAGCTAAATAACGATAACCTCGTTAGTTGGGGTTATTTTGTTTAATTAGATACCTATCATTAACCCATCAAAGGGATCAAAAGTGACCAGTAGGGGAGACCTGGACAAAACCGTACACCGGGGTAAAACCGTAAGTAGGTCTAATTCTCGTTAATCATTTAAATTTTCCGCGGCCAAGCCGCTCACTGGAGTCTACCATCACAGCGTTTTGTCAACAAACACTTAACGCGGCAGATTCGCTCGTTACGATAATATTGGATTTTAATGTTTTTTGGTGGTCCTAAAGTATTTTTTTTTTAATACAAGTTGTTAAGTTTAGGTGAACAGCAGGTAAGTCGCTCATTATTTATCCTGAAGGTTCTGTATTTACACGTAATTTATGATACTTGTAACGGCGAATTTACCTTGCATATGTAATAGTGTGAGCTAAGTGTTGACAAACATAGCATATATAATGGGTCAAAACTGAACGGGGTAAAACCGGCTATACGATTTTAATTTAAAAAAAATTCAAAATTTCTTTGTTGTATTACAATAACTGTGGGTTACATGGGTTTGGATCTCCTCTGTTAAGATGCAATAACCTGTATTAGAGGAGTCCCCTCTTTCTTACGGTGATCATAAGGTATAAACATTAAACTTAGGTATATAAAAAAATTATCAAATATAAATTACTTAATTATTGGACAGATTTAAAGATATACATAGATATAAATAGATTAAATAATAGAATACAAAATATAAATCATCACAAATAGGTACAAATAAGTAAAGAAACTTGTAATTATGTATGTATGTAATATTTATGTAGATTAGTTGTTAAGGCCTAGAAGAGATCTTCTGTTTCTTGGTACTTTAAGGATTTTAGCCAAGAGCTTATTGTATTTTTGCATTGAAAGTAGGACATTTTATATATGTTTAATTTTCTATTAATTTTGACCCGAGTTGAGGAAACTTTAAGTTCCTTACATCCCTCCATATAAAAATGAGCGGACTAAATATCTCACAAAACCAGAAACCTTAAGAAACAAGAAAAAACGAAAAAAACCAAGAAAACCAATCAAGTTAGCAATGATGATAACTATATGCTTGTACTGCTTTGAAGAATACGGTACAAGTCGCATAAATGAAAGTTGGGTCCAATGGCTTGCAAGGGCATGGTTCATTAAGGCTGTACAGGCTATACAGTTCAGAGGAGCTGGATGATTTCATATTACAGAATGTAAATAACTTCCGGGGTAATATCGTATATAGTATACGGTTTTACTCAGGTGTTGGGGCAATCGTGAATTACTATTTACGATTTTTACAAAGTTTGCTTTTTATCTGTTATTTTTTTAAATTTTAGTAATATGTGTACGTAATTGAGTACCTAGATAGATATACTAATTAAAAATGTTGATTCGATACATTTGTGTTTAAAAATGAACTACCTACAGGCCTAGATCCTTAGCTATACGGCTGTAAACCGGTCTCCCCGACACTTTTTTGTAATATTTTAGCCACAACCCTTTCACTATTCGTTGCGTAATAAACCGCAACTTAACATAAAGTGAACATTTTATGCATCGTTAATGTAGCTACCTATGTAGTACCTATGTAGTACCTATGTAGTACCTATGTAGTACCTATGTAGTACCTATGTAGTAGCTATGTAGTAGCTATGTAGTACCTATGTAGTACCTATGTAGTACCTATGTAGTACCTATGTAGTACATATGTAGTACCTATGCTACAAAAATCGGAATATCGGTACAGGTACAGAGCGGATTCGTTATACGGGTCGTATATCGACCCCTCATTAGCGCTCGTAAATGGGGATCGATACCCAAATATTTAAAAACTTGAAAGGGGAAATTTAATGGTGAGGTCGTGAAACCTTTTCAAGTTTTAGAAGTTTTGTTTGGTTTTGTGCATTGTTCGCGTAAATTAGGGCCCTGAACATGGAAAAACTGTTGTAGGATACTAATCTTGTGGGAAGTATTAATTAGGAGTTAAATAAAAATTTGAACAACTTTTTTTAAGCGGGTTTTCTTAAACAAATCTTCCAAAGTACACTGTTTACTACGTATTTTGTTATGTACATTAATGAAAACACGGGTAGGGCTAATGGCTAGTATTGTTGTGAAATAGTTTTTTTTTTCAAATTCATTACCATAAAAAATCATAATTTTTAAAACAACGTAATACCAAGTCTTAAAATATCAATGAAAACGTCTTATTTTTATTTTTATTATTTTAAATCATCTTTTGTAAATGTGTTATGTGTGCTATTTAGCAAATAAATAAATAAAAATAAAGTATAAATTGTTTATTTCAAGCCATTGTCTCATACATTTTACAAAATAAATATAAATTATATTAAATAAAACTACCAAAATCAAATAAAATCGAATTAAACTAAACAAAATCAAATTCAATTAAATCAAATGAAATAAAATTATACAATTAAATAAAATTATAATTAAAATACCAACACACAGAGAGATAAATGATTGTCTATGTCTTTACAAAATAGGTAAAAGAAATAATTAAAAATAAGAGTTGGCCCCTCTTATTTTTCAATTTATTTTACCTGTTTTATTACGGTGGGTAAAGTCAAGCTTTAGTTGACAATGATGATGACTATTATGAACAATAAAATACAGGAGAATTAATCAATTTTCAACAATCAACAACAATTTGCAATATATTTTAATGTGATAAATTATCCGCGAGAATCCACCTCGGGAAAACACTGCCTTGCAATCCGTAATAGAAAGTCGGGCTTTGGTTGAAAATAATGATTATTATAATGATAATAAATGACAGAAGAATTAATCGATATCCGACAATCATGACGAATACCTGAGTTACCGAGAATTCAATCAATTTGGAACATATTTTTAATGTGACAAATTATCCGCGAGAATCCACCTCGGGAAAACACCTGTCATGCAATGCGTAATAGCTACGAGTTTGTACTATTATGGATTTTAATATCTCCTGGGAAACCGCGTTGTATTGTTTTAGAATTTCTGTGTTTTTAATAATATTCTTTAATGTTATATAGAAGAGCGTGGACAGTAGACCTGCTAAATCCTTGATTTATTTGTAACTGATAAGACTACATATGTCTTAAGGTTTAAATAAATTTGAATTTTCTGAAGCGCCAGCTGCTTGCAGAAATTCGAATTCAAATCCGACGTTGAATTTTAAGCTAGGTTCAAAATTCTATTGGAACATTTTGCTTATTTTAAAATAATGTTATTTTACTCGACTAAAATACAGAGGAGACACCTTTAATTAATTTATTCGTTTGTATTTCAAATGAATACGGACTACGCTGTCGCCGCGCCGCCCGGTGACATAAACTTTTTGGTATCCCGATGGTAACAATTAAATACTAGCTGACCCGCCACGGCTTCACACGTTCATGTAAATGAGTTCACGTCAATGAACGACGATTAAATTATATGGATATTGTTACAAAAATACTAAAATCGCGATAAAAAAACTAGTAGTGAGTGAAAACTAGGGTAGGAGGGGGAAAGATTATTTACGACCAAATATACAAAAAAAAAATCATTAAAATTGGTCGACCCGTTTCGGAGGAGTACGACCACAAAAACCGTGACATGAGATTTTTATATAATTAGAAGAGTTTTACGGTTCAAACTCAACGTGAATAACGCAAGGATAATTACTGACTGCAAAGTGAGACACGAATGTTTAACGCCTAAAAGCTTCTTTGATCGAAACCTAAATGGTATCGAAGGAAACATTGCCTTTATCGCCTAATCGACGTAATATCAAATTGTGGTAAACGAGTTCAGTGACGTCATGAATATCGGGTAATTCCCTTTCCATCGATCACTCTATTATAATTTTTATCAAACGTAAGAGATTAGTTTATAAGTATGTCTGAGTCTTAGGACTCAGTGACCTGAAGTGTGTGTCTCCGAAAGTAGTCGCCATTTTGGTCTGTCCCGTAGAGTTTCCCGCCAGTTCTCAGGTCTGCTCGAAAGAACCGAGCATCGCCTTCGCTGGTTCGGACATTTAGAAACAATGGGAGAGGATCAAAACGTTCGTAACGCTTATCTCGGTTGCCCCGTTGGCTGACGACCCGTTGGACGCCCGCGGTACCGGAAAGTTGTGGACCCCATGAAAAACATCGACAAATGTGCTATCTTATGGGCGGTAAGTGTGAGTAATTAACATGGGCGTGCTATTGAGAGAGGCTCAAGGTGGTCTCCTCAGACCATGCACAGCTCCCTGAGGATAGTACACTTGGGTACTACCCCTAGGTCATTTCTATAGTTGATAACTTAATAATTTAATAGGACACCTTGAAAATTAGACCTACGAAATCTATTTAAGTATCGAACTAGTGGCTCGTCTCAAACTGAGATCTCACGATTTTCCCTTAAAACTATTGCACTTTAAATATTTATCTGCGCCCTAAAATCTTGAGAGTTTGTTTTTGGGAATGCATTAAATTTTGTAAAAAGTTCTAGGACAAAAGTTGTTGTATAATATTATGATAATCATATACAACAACTTTTGTCCTAGGACTTTTTACTAAATTTGACTGCCTCCGTGGCGCAGTGGGCGTATAGCCGGCTGAGACGCAGGAGGTAGCGGGTTCGATTCCCGCCGCGGAACAAATGTTTGCATGATCTACAGATATTTGTTCTTTGTCTGAGTGTTTTTCTATACAGGGTTTCAGGAAAAATCGTGCTAGATCCGTTAAGGGCGTGGAGTACCCATCATTTCTGACTTATTTCACTATGAAACACCCTACCCTAAACTTAACCCTTTTCGAGATATTCGACTTTTAATTTTTTTATTGAAAATTGCCGATTTTTAGGCTACTAAATTTATTTTTGTTTATTTTGTGTATCTTATTATTATTATTATTGCATTTTTACATGTGTAATAAGATGCTTTAGGACGTCTATCATTAAAATAGTGCATAAGTTAATTGAATAGACCGTAGTAGACAAGTGAAAGTTAAGAAATAAAAAAAAATATTAGAAAGTTTATTTTTCTCTAAGGGATATCTAAAAAAAATATTATGGCAATTGTTCGGCAGATGTTTTTTAAAATATCTACGTTTCATCAGCTATCTAACGAGGTATAATAATCTAGGGTTTTATTCAAATGCATTGAAAAAAATTTAGTTTTATAGGCGACAGTGGAGAAGAAAATTTATACTTAGCCCTAAAAAGTAAAATAAAATAATAGGTAAGCATGAAATGTCATTTATTAAAGATTTTCACACAACTTTTTCTTATCCTACAGTTCATGTTCAACATGGCCGCCTCTATTTCTGATACATTGTCGCATCCTTCTACGGAGACCAGTCTTTACTACTTTAGTGGTTAACGTGGTCCTCATTTTATTGGCTGCATCCACAATCCTTTCTCGTAAGTCTTCCACAGACGAAACTGGATTCGGCTCGCTGTACACAAGACTTTTCATGCACCCCCACACGTGAAAATCCATGGGGGTTAGGTCCGGACTTCTTGCTGGCCATGGCAACGGTCCACCTCGTCCTATCCATTTGTTTGGATAATTTGTGTCCAGCCAGTCTCTGACACTTCTCCTGAAATGGGCAGGGCAGCCATCGTGTTGGAACCACATGTCCCTGATCAGGTTGAGTGGCAGATCATCCAGCAAATCACTTAAGTCTGCTCTCAGGAAATTTTCGTAGCTTTCCCCATTTAGATTATCCGGGAGAAAGTAAAGTCCAATCAAATGATTGGAGATAATGCCCATCCACACATTCACGCTGAATCTTCGTTGGGACCCCTTCACTCTTTTCTTATTGGGATTCCTTAGCTCTTTTGGGGCCCATTAATGGGCGTTGTGATAGTTAGTTATGCCATCTTTATCAAATTTGGACTCATCCGTCCACAAGATATTTCTTAGAAAATCTGGGTCTTCTACGTCAGCATTTAGCATAAATCTGCAAAAGTCCAATCTTCTCGCGGGGTCTCCTTCTTCAATAACGTGTACCGGCGTGTAATGGTACGGGTATAGGCCAGCAGTATGCACTGTAAACCACACTCTCCATTGCAAAAGGATTGTGGATGCAGCCAATAAAATGAGGACCACGTTAACCACTGGAGTAGTAAAGACTGGTCTCCGTAGAAGGATGCGACAATGTATCAGAAATAGAGGCGGCCATGTTGAACATGAACTGTAGAATAAGAAAAAGTTGTGTGAAAATCTTTAATAAATGACATTTCATGCTTACCTATTATTTTATTTTACTTTTTAGGGCTAAGTATAAATTTTCTTCTCCACTGTCGCCTATAAAACTAAATTTTTTTCAATGCATTTGAATAAAACCCTAGATTATTATACCTCGTTAGATAGCCGATGAAACGTAGATATTTTAAAAAACATCTGCCGAACAATTGCCTTAATATTTTTTTTAGATATTCCTTAGAGAAAAATAAACTTTCTAATATTTTTTTTATTTCTTAACTTTCACTTGTCTACTACGGTCTATTCAATTAACTTATGCACTATTTTAATGATAGACGTCCTAAAGCATCTTATTACACATGTAAAAATGCAATAATAATAATAATAAGATACACAAAATAAACAAAAATAAATTTAGTAGCCTAAAAATCGGCAATTTTCAATAAAAAAATTAAAAGTCGAATATCTCGAAAAGGGTTAAGTTTAGGGTAGGGTGTTTCATAGTGAAATAAGTCAGAAATGATGGGTACTCCACGCCCTTAACGGATCTAGCACGATTTTTCCTGTAACCCTGTATATTATCAGTATGTATTTACAAAAAAAAAGTATATAAGTATTCTATCAGTTATCTGATTCCCATATTACAAGCTCTGCTTAGTTTGAGGCTAGATAGCGCTGTGTGAAATGTCCAGCAATATTCATTTTTATTTTTTATTTTATTTAAGTGCTTAAGTGTGAAATATATGAAGAATAACCCTGTATATCTCAGATTGATGAACTCTGACACCGTTGACCAATCACAATGAAAAGTTAGCACATCTAAGTGTTTTTTGATGTGAAACATCTAAAGTCAAAGTCAAATATTTTTATTCATTAAAATCACAAGGATCACTTTGAAACGTCAATTTTACTGCCGTTTCCTTCGTGACCAAGCCAGGAAAGAAAGGCAAGAAACAAGGCTGGTTGTTTTTTTTAATGATCCTTTTACAATACATAATACAGAAAATAAATTAAGTCTAAATTGTAACATTTTGAACGAGTTGGAGCAATTTCAATCCCAATTTGAATTGTCAATTTTTGTACATCCCTTGGGAGTTTGTTATAAAAGCGTACACCTTGCCCTTTAAACGATTTACTAACTTTATGGAGTCTACAAGTGGCAACAGCGAGTTTATCTTTATTTCTAGTATTAAAATTATGATTATCGCTATTTTTCTTAAACAAATTAATATTTTTGTGAACATACATTAGATTTTCATAGATGTATTGACAAGGGAATGTCATAATATTTATTTCTTTAAACTTATTGCGTAATGATTCTCTGGGGCCCATATTATAAATTGCACGAACATCCCTCTTCTGCAGCACAAAAACGGTGTTTATATCTGCAGCACTCCCCCACAGCAGTATACCGTATGACATAATGCTGTGGAAGTAGCTGAAGTAAACTAGTCTAGCTGTGTCTGCGTCTGTAAAGAGACGGATCTTTTTGACTGCGTATGCCGCAGAACTAAGTCTCTTCGACAACCCATCAATGTGAGGGCCCCATTGAAGCTTATTATCTAGGGTTATACTTAAGAATACGGTGGTGTCCACAAGAGCCAACTCCTCGTCTTTGATTTTTATATCTGCTTTATCTATTGTAGGACTTGTCTTGAGGGTGAGACCGACTCGTAAAGTTAAAAGTTTATAAGATAAGCTTATTGTGAACGGTTTTCTTTAATTATAAATTCTTTCAATAACCATCAATTGAGATGTTTCACTTCTGCCGGGCGTCTCTTAACGGCCTTTTTTATTATATTATTATTTATTTAACCACGCGTGTGAATCCCCTCGTGAATAGTATGACATAAATAAAAACTTACGTTAGTTTTAAGAATATTTTAGGCTAGAACTGGCTAAATGACGGATCGCAATATGCATTCGCCGCTCTAGCCCCGAATGACGTCATTTTAGATATTGTGCATTTTGAAGTAGCACGGGTATCGAGCGCAAAGGCTTCTGAATAATAAATCGTTTGGGTTATTGTGACCTGAATTTAATCGTCAGTTTGGAGTTTCTAGATACCTTACAGGTAGGTACGGTATGCGTTAATCAGTCACTGTAAATCATATATCATGGTGGGAGAACGGCACTGACGGGAAAAATACAAGTTTTTGCGAGAGACTTTTGCAAAAGTTTTGCAATAGTCAGAAAAAAGTAGATAAGTAAGATATCTTTTAGGTGCAGCTCTTAAAAGCTCTATATTTTTAGAAACCACCATCATCATATCAGGACGTTCACGGTTGGACATATGACTCCCTTATAGATTTCCAGAGCAACCGCACTTGTGCGGCTTGCATTTTTATTTAGGGCGTCTTACCGTCTTTCTGCAACAACGACCGTCAGTTCTTTGTCCTATATGCCCTCTGCCAATTTAGCTAATCAGTTTGGATGGGCTATGTCAGTGACTTTGGTTCATCTACGAACCTCCTCCTCATTTCTGTTTCATAATGAATGAACATGGACAAGACGAAAATCTAAAGACCAACTTAGTTAGAAATAGCAATTCGAAGCATGTTCCACCTTTTCCTTAGGGATCAGGGCATGCACTGCTAAAACTCAGAGGAACAGCTACGTGCGAAGAATAGTAAGTAGTCAAACTAAAGCAGAATTTCAATTACGCCAACTGTTGTCAGCTAGAAAACACAATAGATTGGTATTACAGTGATATATTCCGATAATTTCGAATATTAAACATAAGTGCATTCATACTCATACTTATACTCATTTATTGAAACCGTAGGGACACAATAGAACACTTGGTTACGTCAATAACTTTAGTTACTTGATTAACTACATGTCGTTATCTAAGTAGCTCGTTGCACCATAATTTTAAAGGTACCAGAAACAGACAAGCATTTCTTCATATACATGCTCTGAGACTCTTGATGTATTCATATTTATCGATTCTCTACAAACGCGTTATGGTAAAGTAAAAAAAAACTTGTCCTTTATGGTAAAGACAAGTTTTTCATCGGTTCACCATTTTTGACTCGGTACAAATGATTTTCATTTTACCGTGTTCTAAATTGCACATCGAGTTCTCGGCGTAGTAAGTAATTACTCTTCCACAAAGGTGTCCACTTTTTTCAGAAGTAACCAAGAGTGTCGAAGTTTTTCCTTTTTAAGAAAAGTGTGCCAGGTTGCAGATTTTTTTCTTTTTATTTTCCGTATAACGATGCTTCGGTCTCAGCGTTCGATTCTATTACCGGCGACTCCAAGTCACAGCCCTTTTATCGGTTTGGAAGGAAACGATTCCACTTAAATCTTTTTTGTACGTAGTCTTTTACAGAATTACCTTATATTCGATTTCGGGTATAATATTTGATCGAGCGAAGCGAGATCTCTAAATCAACTTGGGCAAATTAGCGTTATATGTATGTATGTTTGTTTGTTCGAGGATAACTTTCAAAGCGTTGATCCGATCATCGTGAGATTTTATACATAGATAGGCAGCGGTGGCATTAATTTTGGTGTGGCTAAAAATGTTGGGGGGTTGTTGAAATATTAGGGTTCAAGAGGGGTAAAAAAAAATGAAAATGAGTCTATCAGGTCAAGTGGGACGTCAAATGAAAGGTCTTTATTAGTACATTTAGACTCCGTTTTTATTTATAGTAAAGGTTTGTAGTTTGTGAGGTATTAGCCTTAATAAAAGCTAAACTTAGACAAAATTCTCAGGGTACACCAGTAACCCCACAGTGCTGTTATTTTGTATGCCTGTAGCTTTAGTGACACAAATATAGGTAAAAATCTGAAATTCAGAATAATTGGCATTTCTACCAAAAAAAAAGTTACCAATTAACATGAACTCCCGTTTCCTGTAATTTGAATGAAACTGTAGGTCAAGTTAAATGGATATGCATTTCGTGGCACTATTTTGATTGTCAAAAATTTACAAATCATATTTTTTTGTTTTTATGGTAGACTCGTGAGATCTCAGGTCGGGGCGAATCACTAGTTTACACAGAGCATTAAGATTTGTTGACTCTTTCTGTTCTAATAAAAATAAGTTAGAGCTTTTCCGGTACGCAATAACTTGTGTAATAATGTAATATGTAGTTTTGCATGTAGAAAAATAAGAACTATTTTATGTTTGTAAGCCAAAACAGGTTTATTTGTTTTTGAAACAATCAAATAAACCAGAGTATAATATTTTTTTTATTATATTCCTGATTGCTATTATATCCAGCTATGTCCATTAGAATAAGGGTTTAAAACAGGCACAAAAAATGCGAAAGATAACGTTTACCAAATGAGAAAAGAGAAATGTAAAGAGGTTTCTACAGGGTAGGAAACTCATCAACAATACCCCGGATGTTGCCGGTGTCAATAGGCGACGGTGACCGCTTACCATCAAGCAGGTGGGCCGTAAGCCTATTTCCCCACAAATAACATTAAAAAAAAGTTCCTACCGTGCGAAAATTTTAGGTATCGCGCAGTGAGAATCATTATTTTTTATTGACAATACTTGTTCACAAAATTAGAGTTGCTCAGAGAGCAATGGAGCGTGCCATGTTAGGCATCTCGCTGTTGGACCATATACCATCATCGAAATACCACGCAGAACCAAAGTCGTGGATGTGGGTTGAAGGATCATCCAGCTGAAGTGGAGATGGGCTGGACACTTGGCAAGAAGGGAAGATGGACGAGGGCAGCAACCGATTGGTGGCTGAGAGAAGGACGCAGACCAGTTGGCAGACCACCAGCCAGATGATCGGATGCGCTTGGCACAGGACCGGAGAGAGTGGCGTGATAACGAGGAGGCCTATACCCAGCAGTGGGTGGATGAGGGCTGAGATGATGATGATTGACAAACCACGCGTCCGAAGTCGCTTGTGGAAGTTAGTTTTATCATAAAATATTTGCAAGAAAAGTGTAGGAGTCGTAGTATCGATTGTGTACTGTAATACCTCCGCTGGGCTGCGACATCTACCCTATTCAGTGAAGCTTTGAATGTGAGGCGTCCCAAGAATTTTACACAAAAGAAAGCAGACATTATAAAAACTCGAAGTTGATAAACCTCTTATTAGCAAGGCTTTGGAGGTAATTGTACTGACTACGAGATTTATAAAGCACACTTTTGCGAATAATAAGCATACTTGTTTTGAGTACTCCACAATATACACGGTCAGAGTTCGACATGACATTCGGAAGAGTGCAAAAATAAAATTAAGAACTATAGTTGATTTGAATACGACTTCCGTGGTGCAGTGGGCGAATAGCCGGCTGAGACGCAGGAGGTAGCGGGTTCGATTCCCGCCGCGGAATAAATATTTGCATGATCTACCGATATTTGTTCCTGGTCTGGTTGTTTCTCTATACATTATAAGTATGTATTTACAAAAAAAATATAGAGCTTTTACTCTGCTTAGTTAGGGCCTAGATAGCGCTGTGTGAAATGTCCAGCAATATTTATTTATTTATTATTATTATTTATTTTCGAGTACGGGCAACTAGTTAAAATAAACCCCGTTAAGCATTTATATTTTTTAAATAATTCACTCCAAAGTAACTTCAATTTTGTAACGATATTTTTTTTAATACTCTTTAAGTACGTTCGTGCGTCGCCAAAGCCTTGTGCTGAAAATGAGCGTTGTAAACTAGTTTACAGCACATGCTGAGCTCAGGGCTTTTCGCATAATCCTGTACATGGCAGCATCTCTCCATGCTCACTTTAATTGCCGTAATATGTATTATTTTCCTCCTGTGTTTATGTATTTTTACTGTGTATTGTGTATTTATGTTTGTTTAAGTGTTGCGTCTGCTTCTTGTGTACAGTTTATGTGAACAAATGTCTTCTTTCTTTCGTCTATAAATAGCTGTACGCCTACAGCCGGTCCCAATGCTGCCGCTACAATTGAAGTTTCCGTAGATCATTTCGACAAAGGCTCGTACAGGTGTTTGGCTTGTAACATTACCATGAGACCAATGACCGCGTCTACTAAGGATTACATTTCAGTCAGTCTTACCACAGATAAAGAACACACTTCGTTTTACTAAATAGTAAGTTATTTTGGGTGGTTCTAAGAAAGACAGAGCTCACCCAGTCGAAGTAGTACAATCACACATTTTAAAACGTGCCTACATCGTACTTAAACTTCTGGTAGACATAAGCATACGTAATTACAACTTTGAAGGTTTCTAGTCCCATATGAGTTAGTGGGGAACACTGACGTACTTTAAAACATATTCTGTTGGTACCTATCTGAAAATCCGCTGCTCTCAACTGGTCAAAGTTACTAACAAGAATAAAATAAGTGGCAAATGCTAAAGCATACAGGGTGTTTGGTAATATACTGACGATATTCAAGTGAAGGTTTCTCAAAACATAAAAAAATACTTCTCGAAAAAAAACTACTAGTTATAATCAAATTATAAAGAAAATCGACTAAGTTTGGGTGATTAATTCGATATAAAACTCACTGCCTACTCTTGCAATCGACATTCAAAAATAAAGGCCGATTTGATATCTCTTTCGGAAATGGCTGCAAGTTTTGAGTTAGAAGGGACAACAGGTGATATCGCGAGACGATAATACAGTATCTGTGGTTAGATGGCAAGCATTATGCAATAGCACAACATAAGTTTAATAAAGTGTTTGTTTTTACATGCCCAAATAAATTTCACATATCTATGCTAAACATTTAACAAATGTATTTATTATGCTAATTAAAATAACCCCTTTCATTTTTGTGCGTTATTAAATTATTAATTTATACTATAATATATCAAATTATTAAACACCCTATATAACGCAAAGCAAAAATCTTAAGACGGCCCCCCACTAAAAGGAAAGCCGAGGAAAGGGAGGCGGTGCAGACCGCACAAGATCGATCGCTCTTGAAATCTATGAGGAAGTATTACGTTCTGCTCGAACGTTCTACGGCTGAAATGATGATGATGATACTAGTAGATACTTATTAAATTAAGTTTGATTCGTATAGCCCTTCCAAAAGTAATTTATTCAATTTCTCAACGATAATATTTACGGAAATTGCGATTCGCCTTCGTCGAAACCATTTAACCCCCTGATTAATTTTCTATCCATTGTCTTCTTATCCTTTATTTAAAGGTATTGAATCACTCCATTGTGGGTACATGTATTGAGGTAAGCTATAATGAATATCGACACGACAATGGCTTTATCCACGCTAATGCGTTAGAGAATATTTGTTCATAAAACACTAAGTAATAATTTTCTATTAAATATATTTTCTTATTTATTATTGTATGTTCATAAAAAAGAAAAAGGATTGTGTGGTTTTATGAAACCACGGTAAAAGTGAAACTTTGTTTCACATTATAGACATTTAACTAAAAATTTTCGTTGGCACGAATGAGTAATAGTCTGTACACTACACGGTCAGCTGATGCGAACAATAGGCGCCGCCATATTGGCCTCGGCTGCTCTGACGAGCGCCTTTCACTTTATCCCTACTCCGCGGCCGACCGTCACGCGACATGCAACACACAGACGAAAAAGTTTGAGACGATGTAATAAAAGTTTCACTTTAATAATTAATATTCTTTGCATGCTTACCAGATTCCGATTAAAGTTAAATTCTAATTGTAAACCGGCCTCTCGCGATACAGGCAAGTCCTAGTGCGGGGACCACCAGTAAAATTTAATGTAATTATGTAATTTTTCGGTAAATAGATATTTTGTATTTGTATTTGTAACAATAATTATAGGAGTTATTTATTATTAAACTAGTTCTTGCCCGCGACTTCGTACGCGTTACACTACTAAATGTGTAGGTAACCTAGAAATAAAGCTAAACTCGCTGTTGCAAGCTAAACTCGCTGTTGCAACTTGACTTGCCAATCCATTTGTATCTCATGGGACCTGATTTATGGGATAAAAAGTAGCCTTTGATCCAGGTTATAATCTACATACATACTAAATTTCATCGAAATCGGTTCAGTCGTTACGACGTGATTGAGTAACAAACAAACAAACATCCAAACTTTTGCATAAATGAAGTTTGGAAATTATAATTTCATTTGGACGCAATTGGAACACTTATTACTCAAATGACTAACGAATGAACTATGTTTAACTATATACCGTTACTTTGTTCATGAGTATTTTTTTTAAGTTAGAGCCTTCAGTCACTTCATTGTAATATATATATATTAAGTGATGACTGCTGGTTGCAGGCCTCCCGAAGTTTACGGCTGTGTTATTGTCACCCATCGACGAACGGCCCCTGACTTTTAAATTAAATTAAATATTGCTGGACATTTCACACAGCGCTATCTAGCCCCAAACTAAGTCAATCTTGTATTATGGAGCCCAGATAACTGATTTATACTACTATTTCAATTGTTAGTATAAACACCCACTAAACAATGTTCTTAGGCAAGTGGTTCGGGCTGTGTTTTATTGAGATAAAGTTTGTGAATCTGGATTACATTTATCGTAGATATAGATGTTGGTGTTACCGCTATATCATGCCTCAAAGCAAACAAACTGAACAGAAGAAAAATAAGTTTTTTGTTGAAAAATTACTTTTTCAAAACAAGCTTTTATAAAATTCATAATTGGAACCGCAAGCAGATTCAAATCAGCCCAAACACTAGTAGCCTACTGTAATCCATTCATAAGTTCCGTTGTCTAGCATCCGTCTCCATTATGAGACCACCTCCATTGTATCATATTATTGTATTGTCACGGAAATTATAATACGTATTCCAAATTTTAGCTCAATCGTTTGAGGGGAATGGGCTTAAAATTCAGTTGCAAGATTCCACCCGGACAAACATACATACATTGCATTTAATAAAAAGCTTGTAACAATATTTTAGGACTGTGATAATAGGCACACACTAATGGCGACTTGTGCAACGATGCCTAAACACATTTAGTGGCTAAATATGATTTAAGAAGTTATCAAAAATATTCAAATACGTCAAATTTAAACATGTTTAGCCGTTAAATAAGTTTATCCCTCGTTGTGCCAGCCGGGCTTAAAGTAAAATGTCAATTATGCTACAATATGTCAGATAGTATATTTAATTTTTATAATGTTATCCGAACACATGCGGAAAATTACAATTGGATAGTGCATTCTCGTATCAAGAGGAATATGTCAGTATATCTTGGAAAGTGTATCTTGGAACATTTATGTCATAATTACCTATTAAAACAGTTGACTTATATTATTCGTCTAAAGGTTTTTATGCATTTTTCGGCAGAATGTCATTGAACCTATTTTTAAATTCATTATTATACTGTGTAAAGAGCAAACAATGAGTGTTTTGTTAAAAATATCAAGCGACATACATAACACAATCATGCGTAGCGATTATGTTCTCCAGAACGGATTCCAAAATGTGCCCTTCAGTCGACTTCCAGCCGCAAATCCTTTGAATAGATCGGGGTTGCTCGTTGCGAAAACAGAAACCTCACATATGTATTTAGGAATGTAAGAATGCCCAGCTTTCGCTGGGAATGTCTCTTCCGTAAACCACAGATTGCCCCAACTCAGCGTTCTTGAGCTCGAAATATTCTTCAATATAAATGAATCCTAGTATACTCAAAATAATCAATACTAAATCGTTTGTTGCATTCAACAACGTAATAATAGATATTAATTAGATAGGTATAAATAAATAAATAAATATTACTGGACATTTCACACAGCGCTATCTAGCCCCAAACAAAGCAGAACTTGTACTATGGGAACCAGATAACTGATAGAATACTTATATACTTTTTTTTGTAAATGCATACTTATAATATATAGAAAAACATCCAGACTCGAAACAAATATATGTAGATCATGCAAACATTTGTTCCGCAGCGGGAATCGAACCCGCTACCTCCTGCGTCTCAGCCAGGTGTTCACCCACTGCGCCACGGAGGTCGTCTAAATGTGTGATCGGAATGTTCTAGATAGATATAGCCGTAACAACGAACACACATACATAAAAGTAAGTATCGAAAAGTCACCACTATCAAACAATATAGGAATACATAAAAAAGCGATAAACAAACAAAAGATTAGGTACATATATAAAAAGAACTAATAAAAAAGAAATTATAATGTGTGCAAAATTGTTATAACTCCGCGAATAATTTTGCTCTAGAAGCAAACGCTAATTTTCAGTTATAACCTCCCGAGCATACAAGAGAAACAAGATGCAATACGTCAAAATAAGTAATAATAAATATAAATAAATAAATATTGCTGGACATTTCACACAGCGCTATCTAACCCCAAACTAAGCAGAGCTTGTACTATGGGAACCAGATAACTGATAGACTACTTATATACATTTTTTTTGTAAATGCATACTTATAATATATAGAAAAACATCCAGACTCGAAACAAATATATGTAGATCATGCAAACATTTGTTCCGCAGCGGGAATCGAACCCGCTACCTCCTGCGTCTCAGCCAGGTGTTCACCCACTGCGCCACGGAGGTCGTCTAAATGTGTGATCGGAATGTTCTAGATAGATATAGCCGTAACAACGAACACACATACATAAAAGTAAGTATCGAAAAGTCACCACTATCAAACAATATAGGAATACATAAAAAAGCGATAAACAAACAAAAGATTAGGTACATATATAAAAAGAACTAATAAAAAAGAAATTATAATGTGTGCAAAATTGTTATAACTCCGCGAATAATTTTGCTCTAGAAGCAAACGCTAATTTTCAGTTATAACCTCCCGAGCATACAAGAGAAACAAGATGCAATACGTCAAAATAAGTAATAATAAATATAAATAAATAAATATTGCTGGACATTTCACACAGCGCTATCTAACCCCAAACTAAGCAGAGCTTGTACTATGGGAACCAGATAACTGATAGACTACTTATATACATTTTTTTTTGTAAATACATACTTATAATATATAGAAAAACATCCAGACCTGAAACAAATATCTGTAGAACATGCAAACATTTGTTCCGCGGTGGGGATCGAACCCGCCACCTCCTGCGTCTCAGCCTGCTATTCGCCCACTGCGCCACGGAGGTCGTCTATCACCGTCGGAGTAATGTATGTATGTACCAATTGTACCTAAGTGTGTTGCAGTATAATTGTTTCTGCTTACATCAGCGTGCAGCAAAACATAAAGATGGGTTTGGAAACACTAAAAAAAGAGATAGGTACCTATATGAGTGGCATGACAATCTAATTTATAGTTGGCGAACGAAGTATTTAGGAATACCCTTACCTTAGGGTAGGGTAAGCCCTACCCTACCCTCCTTGTCAGGTTTTCAAATAGCTAACTATCCATAATTAGGTAAAATCGTTTATGCTATACTCTGTCCATCAGCTGGGCTAAAATTGCCCCTAGAAAAGTGTATCTCTACGAAATTGGTAAATGTAAACTTGGTAATTTCAAGAATCATAATGCTAAGTAGCTATTCAGTAAAAAAAAGATCAAATAAAGCGTCATTCCTTACTGTAAATAAAAGACCTCAGCAAAAGCCTAATAGCACCATTATACCAAAGCATTACCTCAACGCCAGCTCTTGAATTTGTAACATGCAAAAATGTACTCTAGTTTGCATGTAATAAGATTTGTGCATAGTTGCCTTATTGTAAACTAAAAATTATGTTTCAACTATGGTTGTAGACATATTTAGTTCACAGACATAAGTTATAGGTAAACGATGCCATGTTTGCTTTTAGGCTCCTTCTTTTCCTTCGTCGTTTTTATGACCAAGTATATATAGTTTTCTTTGATATACTTTTCAAAGAAAATAAAAATACATCTTATCGTGGTTTGACAAGCAATGTCAAAGATTACAAATACAATTTTATTTTGTTTTTATGGGAGTCTCGCGAGATCTCAGTTCGGGGCGAACCACCGGTCTTTAAGATTTCATTGAATAAAGTAATTTTGATTTTTGTATAACAGCAAAGAAGGGTCGTGTTTGGGTTCTTTTGAATCGTTTTTTCGAAACTATTGACGATATAATTGTCTACCAGTGTTTGATGATGATGGGTGTGATCGACAGGTTTTAATAGATAACATTAGAAGGGTCGTGTTAGTCTCAGTAAAGTGTGTCATAAACCTGGGTGCTGGGTGTAAAAGTTAAATTAGTTAAGTTTTTCCGATCCTCTGAAAACCTCCTTATTATTATGGATTATGGAATGCCTTGCCGGTCTCCATTAGGAAATCCCTCACCTCCCGTATTTAAAGCTAGAGTCAAAAACTTTTATCTCCTTGAAGAGGTTGTCTTACCTCCTCTTTATTACGCCATTCTCTCCAGTCCCTCCGGCAAAGTCAACAGTTGTTGAGACTTATGGGAGGGTTACTAATCCAATTGGTTTTCAACTTTCAAATTTTCAACATTGTTTTTTTTTTAATTCCACATTATTTTCATTTCATTCGTTTTAATATATTATTAGTAGCTGACCCCGCGAACTTCGAACCGCCTTAGAATCAATAATTTTTGTGTTGCTAAGCTGAGATAGGGGTCGGTGGTGGAAGGGTAAATATTTATGGTTGTATATATTTTTTATTGCCTAATCACAAAAAAATAAAAACAAAAAATGCTGTCCACAAAAATAAAAATAAAAATTTTGGGGAGGACCATCCTTATCACATAGGGGTATGAAAAATAGTTTATGTCCTATTCTCAGACCTACCGAATATACACAAAACATTCATAATAATCGGTCAAGCCGTTTCGGAGGAGTTTTGTTACAAACAATTTGAAACGAGAATATTATATTATAGAAAATATTAGCAATTTAAAACTTAGCATATTATTAGATTTAATTTTATGTACACATTTGTACGTCTAGATCACAGCGCACTTAACATTTAGTATGTAACATCTCATCAACCTGTGTTTCACAGATAAAGAAATTGAAATTGTAATTCTGTTTTTCTTTACCATGATTCGTCTGGAAACAGCTCAGTGATTTATCTCATTGCAGTTGTTCGAAAACTCAATAAAACCAGCCACCGGAATACCCCAAAAAACTGAATAGATTTGTTTTTTGTAAACTATCCTTCCCGTAATATAGGTGTTGTGAGCTTCGATTATAATTTTATCGAAGTATCATTATTACATAAGGACTAAAGTGTTGTGAGAACCTTTCTGCCCCAACGGCGGTCAGTTCTTCGAGCTTTGTGCCCTTTCCACTGCCACTTTAGCAAGCCTATCCTTTGTGTTATTCCTGTGACTTTGATTGGCTACGAATCATTCTGATTCGATCTCGTAGAGAAACACCAAGCATAGCCCTCTCCATAGCATGCAGAGCGACTTTGAGCCTCTTATGGGGTCCATAGTGAGAGACCACGTTGGTCTCTCACTATGGGCCTCATAAGATCCATTATGTTATCACTGGAAAGCACTGGAAAGCGCAGTGCACGACGGCCCCCCGCTTGATGGAAAGACGAACTGATAAGGTTGCTGGGAGCCGTTGGGTGCGGGCTGCACCTGGTCGATCGCTCTGGTAATTTATGGGGGATGCCTATGTTATGCAGTGGACATTCTATAGCTGATATAAATAAATAAAAATAAATAAATATTGCTGGACATTTCACACACCGCTAACTAGCCCCAAACTAAGCAGAGCTTGTACTATGGGAACAAGTTAACTGATAGAATACTTATATACTTTTTTTTTGTAAATACATACTTATAATATATAGGAAAACAACCAGACCCGGAACAAATATCTGTATATCATGGAAACATTTGTTCCGCGGCGAGAATCGAACCCACTACCTTTTGCGTCTCAGCCGGCTATTCGCCCACTGCGCCACGGAGGTCATCGATATATGATGATGTAATATAGCTTAGAAGTAAAGGGGCTTAGATGAAAAATGTTTGAAGTAATACCATTTAACAAACAGGTTTCGATCTAAAATAGGACAGCCCTATAAAACACTTCCTTCTTTCTGTACACAAATAACTTTATCGTTGCGTTACGAGTTTATATTTCCAACACAGTACCTATCATATTGCAAAGTATGACTATCTTGAACACAACTGTGTCGAAGTTCAAAAAAGTTTTAACTTCCTCTCTATCTAGCTATTTTCAATGAAACAGTAACCCCGTTGGCCGCCTTGATACAATATTTATCGCAAATATAGATAACGCTTTTACGAATATCCTTTTCGATTTCTAAATACCAACAATTTGTGTTCCTGTCACGGTAACATCGACAGTGCCGTCACGTCTTATTGCAGTTCTCACAACGCAAAATGTAGTCGTCGAATTAGGAGAAAACAAATTTAGCAACACGCACTTACGCACCCTCGTTTCCGTGAGTTGCGTGACGCAAATACTACATGAGCATAATACAACTTTTGTCAATGAATCGCCATGTCTCGATTGCGTCTAAGTGCGATGGGGTTTAATAGTGTTTTTATTTATTTATTTAGTAAACAAAAACGGAAAAAACAAACATAGGTACAGGTTACATCTAGGTATGTTAATAGGTACTAATTAGAATTCTATGAAAGGACGGTGCAAAGATATAAAGGACGCCAGTTCAGTTCAGTTCAGTTCAGTTCTTGTTTGTGATTACTCTGTCACAATTCCAATGCCAACATAAATGTCAATATCATGGTATTT
Organism: Philereme transversata; assembly: GCA_963924445.1. Taxonomy (NCBI): domain Eukaryota; kingdom Metazoa; phylum Arthropoda; class Insecta; order Lepidoptera; family Geometridae; genus Philereme; species Philereme transversata. The sequence goes on along the minus strand of OZ004348.1, from coordinate 20,250,185 downwards.
TCATAAACTTATTAAAAGATATGACAACAAGAATATGACCAGTATTCTGAGACTTTGATAATAACTCTAAAACAAAAGAGACAACACAATATACAGGGTGTTTGGTAATATACCGACGATATTCAAGTAACGGTTTCTCAAAACATAAAAAAATACTTCTCGAAAAAAACTACTAGTTATATTATAAAATTTTAAAGAAAATTGATTAAGTTTAGGTGAATAATTCGATATAAAACTTACTGCCTACTCTTGTAATCGGATCGAAAAATAAAGGCCGATTTGATCTCGTTCGGAAATGGCTGCGGGTTTTGGGTTAGAAAGGGACAACAAGAGATATCTCGAGACTTCACCCCTCGATCTTCGAGACAGTATCTGTAGTAAGATGGCAAGCATTATGCAATAGCACAACATAAGTTTAATAAAGTTTATGCTAAAATAAATTTCACATTTCTAGGGTAAACATTTAATTTTATTTATAATGCTCATCAAAATAACCCCATCATTTTTGTGCGTATATTATCAAACACCCTTTATAAAACAGCACAATGTTAGTTGTTAGGACTACTATAAATAAGGGGGATTAGTGAATAGAGGACGTCTATGACCTGCAAATGCCAAGTCTGACTTTGACAAACAGGATGAATGACAAAGTCAAACCAAAAAAAGACATGGATGGACATGAGTTATTGCTTATTGATAACATGAGAATATTTGATCAAGCGAAGCGAGATCTCCAAATCAACTTGGGCAAATCGGCGTTGTATGTATGTATGTTTGTTTGTCCGAGGATAACTTTCGAAGCGTTTATCCGATCATCGTGAAATTTGGTATTGGGTAGGTAATGAAGGCACAATTTTGGTGTGACTCAATGAGCTAAAAATTTTGGGGGGTTGTTGAGATATTGGGGTTGAAAAGGGATAAAAAAATGAGACTATTTGGTCAAATAAGACGTCAAATGAAAGGTCTTTATTAGTACAATTCGACCGCGTTTTTATTTTTAGTAAAGTTTTTGTAGTTTTTGAGTTATTAGCCATAATAAAAACTAAACTTTGACAAAATTCACAGGGTACACCAGTGACCCCACAGTGCTGTAATTTAGTATGCGTGTAGCTTATGTATCACAAATACAGGCAAAAGTCTGAAATCTAGAATAACTGCAATTTGTACCCCAAAAAATGGTAACCAATTTAAATGAACTCCCATTATCTGTAATTTGAATGAAACTGTAGGTCAAGTAGGTTGGGTATTTATTTCGTGGCACTATTTTGATAGTCAAAGATTACGAATAATATTTTTTTTTTGATTTTATGGTAGACTCTTATTGATAACATGAGAATATTTGATCAAGCGAAGCGAGATCTCCAAATCAACTTGGGCAAATCGGCGTTGTATGTATGTATGTATGTTTGTTTGTCCGAGGATAACTTTCGAAGCGTTTATCCGATCATCGTGAAATTTGGTATTGGGTAGGTAATGAAGGCATAATTTTGGTGTGACTCAATGAGCTAAAAATTTTTGGGGGTTGTTGAGATATTGGGGTTGAAAAGGGATAAAAAAATGAGACTTTTTGGTCAAATAAGACGTCAAATGAAAGGTATTTATTAGTACAATTCGACCGCGTTTTTATTTTTAGTAAAGTTTTTGTAGTTTTTGAGTTATTAGCCATAATAAAAACTAAACTTTGACAAAATTCACAGGGTACACCAGTGACCCCACAGTGCTGTAATTTAGTATGCGTGTAGCTTATGTATCACAAATATAGGCAAAAGTCTGAAATTTAGAATAACTGCAATTTTTACCCCAAAAAGGGATAACCAATTAACATGAACTCCCGTTACCTGTAATTTGAATGAAACTGTAGGTCAAGTTATTTGGTTATATATTTCGTGGCACTATTTTGATAGTCAAAGATTACGAATAATGTTTTTTGTTTTCATGGTAGACTCGCGAGATCTCAGTTCGGGGCGAACCACTCATTTTCATTTTTTTTTTACACCTCTTGAACCCCAATAGCTCAACAACCGTCTAACATTTTTAGCTCATTGAGTCACACCAAAATTATGCTATCATACCTACGTATATACCAAATTTCATGATAATCGGATAAACGCTTCGAAAGTTGTCCTCGGACTAACAAACATACATACATACATACATACAACGCCGGTTTGCCCAAGTTGATTTTGAGATTTCGCTTCGCTTGATCAATTAAATATTCAGAAAACATTTCGCACCGTTTTTGGCTAAGTAGTTATTCTGTCATTAAAGATGCACTAAGTTTCCATTTCCATCGTTGGCCAGAAGCGAATTTACTATCTACAGCTTCGCAGGCTATTAGTGGATTGTTTGTTCGGTATAAACAATTGCTAAACTCGTTCGTTGTGCGGCTCGGCGCCCGCTTGGCTCGGGACAATGGACAGGTGAAGCAGTTTCAGAACAAAACCTTTTTTTTCTTAATGCCTGCGGGTAAACGCCGCGCCAAAACGAGCTTTCAGTCGTTTTGACTTTATATGATATACAATTTCCAGCGTCAGCAGCGAGGCCTTTTTAAATATCTGTCATATAAACTTTTAGCTACTATTACAATCTCTGGCATTCACACTTGTTAATATAGATATTGTAAGGTTGCACACCTTTTAAAAAATGTTTAATAGCATGCCATTACTCAAAGTGCACATTTTATTCGAATTATCCTCGGCCTCTTACTTTTAAACCTTTCACTTCTCCATCAATATTGTTACAAATCATATCCACACAGTCATTCTCAAGAATAGCTAGGTTTATGTAGGTATTTGGATAAAGTTCTCTCATCACTGGCATAGTAATGTTTAAGATTGTCGTCTCCACAATTTTGTTATCCAGTTGAAGCCCCAGAGCGACAATCCTCATCGAATCTACATGTCTGAGCACTTTTATCTTTAATCTAATGCCCTAAAGTTTGCCATTGGTGTAAACTTGTATTATTAATAAACCTTTAATTCGTTTTCGTATTTATCAGGAGGCTGCCATTTGCAGACTCTAACTTCTGTAGTTTTCGCGACTTGCTGCAAGTTGAAATTGTTTACTTGTAAGTTACTGTTAGCCCACGACTTGAGAAAGATGCTGGGTGTTTCAGATTTCAGATCTGCGTTATTTAAGAACACTGTAAGCTTATTGAAAAGTTAAAAGATTCCGATTTATTTACTTCATAAGTTTTTAGTTCGGGTACTTATATGTCAACAATCGTAGATATAATATACAGTGTGGAAATTAAACTCAGGCCCTGGAGGGAAACTACTTAAAATCCTTAAGCTAGCTCATTTTACTTAAAGGAGACATTCCTTTATTTTTAAAAAGAAACAAATCTGCATTAAAATATTTTTTTAAACTCGCTTGCTTCGCCCGGGACTCGAACCAACTAAAATTTAAAAAAATAAACACTCTTTATTTTATTATACTAATCGGTAGTATTAATATTCAGGATAAAGTTTCTGTAACAAACATTTGGTCTTAAAAATAAAAATAATCGTTAAATCTAACATCAACTTTATTTTACTATCAATTTTGTAACACTTAAATTATTTAACTGATAAATTGTTCGAAATGAGCCCCGTCGTTCCGGCTACACAACATTAGTCGCCGTTGAAATTCATTTCTTGTAGCCTTCAGCAAAGTGTTGTGGTGTATGCCCCTGATAACATTTTCTACCGCAATCCTTAGCTCTTGAACGGTTTCATAGCAAGTTTCATAAACAACATTTTTTACATGACCCCATAAAAAGAAGTCCATGGGCGTCAGGTCTGGACTTCTTGCAGGCCATCTAATCGTACCGTTTGTACCTATCCAGGCATTGAAATTTTCATTAAGGTATGCCCTGGCAATTCTGCTGTTGTGGGCAGGTGCACCATCTTGTTGAAAAATGATATTATTTCGTTCCTCTTCTGGCAGAAGGTTTAATTGATTTTTTAAAAGCTCTAATATTTCAATGTATTTTGCTGCATTCAGATGTCCTTCGTAAATGTGCAACAAAACAACCATGTTACTTTTGATTCCACACCAAACATTAAACGAAAATCTGACCTGATTGTTCGTTTCACGGACACGGAATGGATTTTGACGAGACCAATAATGATTGTTATGTCTGTTATACATTCCATTATTACTAAAATTTGTTTCGTCAGACCATACAATACAGTCCAAGAAATTTGGGTTGAGGGCTATTTCTGTTCGAATATTTTCACAAAACTGTAATCTCCTTTCACTATCTCCGGGATGTAGTTTCTGCACCAATCGCCCATCACGATAACATTTGTATTTGTATTTTTTCAGAACTTTAAGTATACTAGTATGGTTGATGCCTATCTCTTGAGCAGCTTCCCTGCTTGAAGCTTTCGGGTAACACTCGAAGTAGGTTAAAATGTTTAACTCAACATCGCTATAGTCCAAATTTTGTTGCTGTGGGCGTCCAGTCTTCTTTTTAAAACTTCCAACGGTCAGTAAATTATTCACAATTCGAGACAAAACCTTTCTAGATGGTAGTTCTCTGTCTGGATACTTCTCGCGATACCACTGCAGAGCTAAATCGTAGCTCTTGTTGCAAACAAAGTAAGCTTCTAATAAATCGAATTGTTCTTGATACGCCATTATGAGATAATTTAATTACGTAAGGGAAGCAACACTACTTAAATAAAATCTGTTGATAAAAATCGTTCGAATTTTAAAATTATTGTCCCGCCTCGCAAACAAAGTCAAACGTTCCATTTTTAAACTTCTCCACTGAACGCCTCGGATCATGTAAGAAGGAAATGTGCATAGAGGTATTACCACCATTGAACAATTTTCTTATCGAAGATTTCAACAAGGTACTTAACGATAAATAAGCAAGCGTGTACTTCATACGAAGTCTTTGAGTGTTGGAGAGATAACAGAATTGTTACGTGTCTTTTACTTGTTAAAAGTGAACAGTAACCAAATATTTTTTAGAGAAACTTTATCCTGAATATTAATACTACCGATTAGTATAATAATAAAATAAGGAGTGTTTATTTTTTAAATTTTAGTTGGTTCGAGTCCCGGGCGAAGCAAGCGAGTTTAAAAAAATATTTTAATGCAGATTTGTTTCTTTTTAAAAATAAAGGAATGTCTCCTTTAAGTAAAATGAGCTAGCTTAAGGATTTTAAGTAGTTTCCCTCCAGGGCCTGAGTTTAATTTCCACACTGTATATATTTTTCAGCCGAAGGCCAAAACTATGCTCGAATATGACGACCTCTGTGGCGCAGTGAGCGAATAGTCGGCTGTGACGCAGGAGGTTGCGGGTTCGATTCCCACCGCGGAACAAATGTTCGCATGATCTACAGATATTTGTTTTTCTATATACTATAAGTATGTATTTACAAAAAAAAAAGTATATAAGTATTCTATCAGTTATCTGGTTCTCATAGTACAAGCTCTGCTTAATTTGAGGCTAGATAGCGCTGTGTGAAATGACCAACACAAAAAAAAAATTTTGGAGTTTTTTATTATTTATTTTTATATCTAAGCTTAATTTAAGCTTTTAAGCGTAGCAGCGAGGGGAGTCAATGAGAGACTCCCCTCACCTTCTTTCCATGATACGGTTACGAGTCCCAACAAGAACCGTAAGGATACCTTTTCTTTCTCTTTATGTTCCTCACTGTGGGACAAATTATCGGCAAAAATCCTTCTTTATCATATTGCTAATTATTATAATAAATTGGTTTACTTTCCTGAGTTAGATTTATTTAACTTAAATCTAAAATTTAAGCGTGTTTTTTGGAACACTGGTTTGAATTGGTTTAATAACTGTTTGTTATCACTTTTACTTTCATTGAAACTTTCATATTTTTACTTATATATTATTTTTTACTTTTCTTTTTGTTTTGAAAATGCTAACTAAACAAACAAGCTCAGCGTTCTTATTAGAAATAAGTACTGTTGGTTTCCGGATAAAATAAAATTAAATAAATACAAAAAAAAAAGTTGGATGTTCTTAAGCTGATCAGGGCTATATCTACTCTGTTTTGTTACCAACTACTGTAACCCATGTTTCGCATCTATACAAATCTTTATCTTTTTTTAGATTGTCTTAGAGTGTCGTTTCTCCAAATCTCCTCATCTCTGATTCGATCTTGTAGAGATATAAGCATAACCCATATAGTTTATAAACGCCGACAAATCATCTCATATCACGTTCGCACTCCGTGGTGAAAACTATCCTTCAGTCTACCTGTTACAAAAGGACTCTGTTAAATACCTCGGATTCACACTAGATATACGCTTGTCATGGAAAATCCACGTCAAAGCTAAGAAATTAAAACTCGCCACTTGATTCAAGAGTCTGTTCTGGCTACGTTGTCCACAATCCTGACGGACACTGCTTAACAAGTGCTTGGTTTACATGTGCGTAATGGGCTACAGGACATATAGTCCGTTATACGGATGATAGGTGTACCATAAGAGCGACGAAATGGGTTTGACCCAGCTGCAAAAGAAAACCAGGTTGACCAAGAAAAAGATGGACTGACGACAGCACTGAAACCGCTGGGAATCAGTGGATGATAACAGCAAAATGTAGAGAGACATGGAGTAAACAGGAGGAGGCCTATATACCCAAAAAAGGGATTCCTAATCATACTTAATATTCGCAACTTTAGAAGAAAAAAAAAGATAATGAAATAAAGAAGGCTTAATAAAAATAATAAAAAATGGGCTACAAATTTAAACTATGACCCACAAATCTAATTGTGCATCATCTAACGTTATCAGAACAAGATTCTACGCGTCCATGCTAATGCCTCATGGTTCACAACCAACAAGGAGATCCATGATTACCCAGAAGTCTCTACAGTATACCAAGAAATAAGCTACAGAGAAAATCTAATTGAAACAAAGAGGTTTAAAAGAATCCATGTCTTGGACAACCTGCTAGAAAACAAGAGAAACAGGATTAATGTATCTGGATCCCAAACGCTACCATTCCATCAACCCAGCTGTCTTTAGTCCACCAATTAAAGGACAGTTAAAAAGGGTTTATAAGTTTCTCAAAAACTTGCCGCTCTTGCAACTTTTTTGTTGTTTTGAATGGTTACAAGTTGAGCCAGTTATTTGGACGCAAGACAAAGAGTGCCCCAGTTTGCCTTTTGTCTACAAACAATAAGAACTTATGGCTTTTGTAAACATGAAATGTGTTTACAAAATCGATCATCTTATCAGCTATACGACGTCCACGGCTGAACATAAGCCTCCCCCATAGATCACCAAAGCAACCGATATTGTGCGGCCTAAACCCAACGGCTCCCAGCAATCTTTATCAAGTCGTCTTTTCCCAAGGGAGCCGTCCTACGCTACACTTTTTAATGCGTGGTCCTCACTCGAGAAACTTTGTGCCCCAACGGCCGTCAGTTTGTCGAGCTAAGTGCCCAGTCCACTGCCACTTCAGCTTGCTAATCCTCTGGACTACGTCAGTGACTTAAGTTCGTCTACGAGTCTCCTAATCATCACGGGACACTGCGAACTTAACCATCAGCTCCTGAAGACCGGAGCCATGGACAGTGGACTTTGTCGCGGATGCCTTCGGGAGGAAGAAACTGTGGAGTACATAATACTTTACTGCACTGCCACAAACAACGCCAGACTGAGAACGGGTCTACAAGGGGTCATCGAATCCTCATCCTCCACCAACACCACTACTACGTTAACAACATTCACGGGGACCCTGGAAAGCTGCTGCCACCAACCCAAGGTCCTACTCCGTTACTTCAAGGAGTTGGGATGGCTGGGATCAGGTTAGAAGGGGGGTGATGCACAATACACCCCAATGCGGAGGTCAGTGCAGATCTTTTATTTCTGATACTCCTTCCTTTTATTATGAGCCTAAACACAAGTAGTATAATATAATCCACATATAATCTATTCAGATGTTTCTACGTCTAACATTAGTCTCCCTCATGAGGCAACCTCCATGGTACTCATTTATTGCATTGTCACAAATTCAGTTGCAAGATTTGAGGACAACCTAAAAATTTTAAAACTATTATCGTCATTTATTATCCGGCAATTGATTATATACTTAAGGTTATATTTATATCCGTTAGCATCATATATACTGCACCATAGACCGCGTTATCAAAATAAAACATACTTAATCAATTATCTAAGCAACGTGACAAGGAAATCAAATGGAAATCCATCCACTCGTACAGAAACAGATATGCGTTGATATTCTTACTGTAAATCTACGAGTGTATCAGGATATTCTCACAATATTTTATGTATTGCTCTTATAACTCTTTGATATAGAATATGTGACGTCAATATACGGGTGGATTGATCGTTTATAATAATAAATATTATAAAGAGGGAAGATTTCATTGTTTGTTTGTTTGCATTGAATAGGCTCCGAAACGACTGGACCGATTTAAAAATTATTTCACCGTTGGGAAGCTACACTATCCCGGGATGGCATAGGCTTCTTTTTATCCAACTGCGCAGAAGGAGGGTAATGTTTTTTTTTAAAACTACGAGTGCGAAGCTGTGGATTGGTCAGCTAGTCGTTTATAATACAAAAGTTTACGCCCGTGGCTTCGCACGCATGGTTTGTTAATAAAAATTGCCTATGACTCAATCTAGGTCATCTATTTAGTAGGTACTTACCAAATTTTATCAAAATCGGTTAAGCCGTTTTGTCACGAAAGCTTAATAAACAATCCGACGGAGAGCCTGAGTTACTTTCGAATTTATAATATTAATATGGACAGCTTATCTTCATTGATATACATTTAAAAATGGATGTAGTAAATCGTATATTTCTATCGTTCATTTCGATTAAGCAAAACCATTTGAATGCAGAATAACATGTGGGTCATTGTATTCCAATCCAATATTTCGTAATACCATTTCGTTTACTGTTTCTTTATAAATTATTCATAATATACACAGGCAGTACTTACCTACTTAACATAATACTGTTTCACGTAAGCCGCTTACAAGTAGAAAACAAATCCAATACGTAACAGTCAAAAATCCATATGACCTACGTAACTGCGGTATACTTAGCATATGCTATTTGTTATGTCATGCTCCAGATTGTATTGCTAAATAACGGCAGTTGCAATCGGTGAAATTGACATAAGTGGCATAGCAAGGTAAACGAGAATATATTGGAGCTCCACATAATGACTTCACCGGAACGGAACTTAATACAACTTTACCATTTACATAGACTTTGACGATTTAAAAAACTATTTGCCAATGTAATGTAAAATTGCCAAACAATTTCCAGTTTTATTTGACCTTCAAACTTAAAAGTTACATGGGAATATACTTTTCAATGAAGATGTTTCTATTTATTCGAACGAGAATATTGAGCGGGTTAGTAAACCACAGCCAATGACATTGGGTAGATTTTTTCGGCACGATGCCAAAACAATGTAATTTCTTGGTGGCCAGAGGAGGGTAAGACCTCCTAGGCAAACAACGGTTTTATTGAAATATAGAAGTAACCATGTTTTATTAGCCAGTCTGTTATATTTGCCTTTGGACAACTTTCAGCGCACTTGAGGACACTTTTATAGTAAAATCATAAAATAATATGAGATTTTGTCTTGATTATCTTAATTAGTTTGTATGCGAGACGTTTTTGTTCTTGAGTCAGTCTAGTTGAAAAGGCTCAGTTTACAATTTTGATAAAAAATTAAAATAAATATTGCTGGACATTTCACACAGCGCTATCTAGCCCCAAACTAAGCAGAGCTTGTACTATTGTAACCAGATAACTGATAGAATACTTAAATACATTTTTTTTGTAAATACGTACTTATATATGTAGAGAAACAACCAAACCCAGAACAAATATCTGTAGATCATGCAAACATTTGTTCCGCGGCGGGAATCGAACCCGCTACCTCCTGTGTCTCAGCCGACTATTCGCCCACTGCACCAAGGAGGTCGTCAAAGTAGTAAAGTTTGAAGTTTGATGTTTCTAGATATTATTCTTTACGGCTGACAGTTTTTGTCTAATGTAATATTCTTCATATCAAATCATATTCGGATTCGAAAGAAAGTCGAGTAAAATTATACCTCCGTCAACCGACTTTTTATTAGATTAGGGGTGACTCTACGATTCCAATGTTAATGCCTTGGAAAAGTGAATTTGGTTCACATGGCGGGTAAAATGCAAGCAATAATTCAATCGGTACCTACATAGATATAATATATACATATGTGTAAACTACAAGTTACACATTCTTGAAGTTTAACCAGAACGTAAACTTTAAACGTTGCGCAAGTTATTCATAAGTAGCTAAGAACACTAATTGCACAGTGAAAGCAAATTAACGCGTGTTATAAAATAAGAGATAAAATTCCATCGTAAACCAAGTCCAAACTCTGAATCACTAGTGATGTCAGTGGATAAAACATTAATGATGTGTCTGCGGTGCAAAGGATGTTGGAAGTTTTATGTAATCGTTTCCACACACATTAAATCATTATGAAATTTAATTATACCTATGTGTATTATGATCCATTAAGGCGAGAGTAGATAATGAGAGCGTGGTATGAGAGCCGATCCAAGTGCGGTGCGGTCACGAGACGAGGCAGCCGCCGCCGTCGCCGCCGCTGCACACATCTTGCGTAATGCGTAATAGCAAGCCGTGAGCCTGGGATTGTTCACCATTTTTAGCTAATAGCAGTCCGAGCGAGAAAGGACCCGCACTATCTCGAAACTCGATCGCCACCGTCGACGCCCTCGGCATGCCGCCGCCGGACGGGGGCAACCTTTCACGACTGCTTTCGGCAGTGACGTAATTTTCCATTCTGATCGCTTGAACCCAATAAGATAAGTAACAAAAATGAACAGAGTAAGCATCACATTTGGTTTTATTACAAAAATAAAAAAGCTATATTAGAGTACATTACATAACAGTCGCAGTAAATAAAATACCTCTTTTCGAACAACATTAACACAGTATCGTGCACTAATAACGAGTAAAGATGAGTGGCGATGATGAGATAATACAACGTACGACATACGTCGCACTGACAGCCCGCAGGCGAACGCAGAGCGATGATTATGTACAGGGCGCTCGGCTGCGAGCTGGCGCCAAGTGGTAGGGCTCGGACGAGTTTTTTAATGAAAAAAATAACTAATATCAATCTCGCATGGAGTTAATAAATAACTGTAACTTATCCAATGCCCTACCACCTTATGTTGACTATGGAATCGTTTAGTGAAGAGGGCCCGCAACGTGTCCAGGAGGACCGTACTGGGAACTGGTGGCACTGCCATGGCCGGAGCTGGCACCTTCATCACCTCCGCTGGTTCCGAAGTCTCCGCTGATTTCGGCTCCTCCATGTCCACCAGCACCACCGCCGATACCACCACCGATATCAGAGCCGCTGCCGAGAGCGATAGCGCCCAACTCATCACCGCCGCCGATGGAGCCACCTCCAATAGAGCCACCTCCGATGGAGCCACCTTCGATGGAGCCACCTCCGATACCACCGCCGATAGATCCACCACCGATAGCGCCACCCTCCTTCTGAGTCTGGTATTTGATGAAGTAAACTTCTGGTTTTGAGGGCTGGGTGGGCGCGGGGGTTGGGATAACAATATCAGCCTGCTCCTCGGGTTTCTTGACGAGTACATAGACGAGAGTTTTCTCTTCGTTCTGGGCCTGGACGGGGATGATGGGGGCGACGGGTGCAGGAGGTGCCGGGGCCTTAATGAAAATGATCTTGTAGTGCTTCTGTGGAGGAGCGACGGCGGGGATGTTAGGGAGTCTCTGCTGTTCGGGTTCTGGGGGAGGAACGTGGACGTAGATGTGTTTCTGAACAAGAGGAGCGCCAGAGTATCCGCCAGCGTATCCACCACCGAATCCAGAATCACCGCCCAGGCTCAATCCTCCTGATCCAGAACCACCGAATCCTCCAGCAGAACCACCGAAAGAGATACCACCTCCGGAGTGGCCACCAGACGAGTGTCCACCGCCGAAAGAGAGACCGCTTCCGGAGAAACCGCCATGGGAGCCACCGGATCCTCCACCCAGAGATGCAGAAGAGTATCTTGTGCTGGGTGCGGAGTAGCTGTATCCGACGGGGGGCTCAGGTCGGCCGTGGGCCAGCGCCAGGCAGGCGAGTAACTGCAAATAATAAATAACATTTTTTAAACTTTTCCCATGATATCAAAAGACTTTAAATATCTATTAATAACCTTGATTGAAAATAAAGTAATTTCGAACATTGAATATATAGTCTGTACACGTTCACAGCTATTGTTCCCGTATTTGAGTGCCAAAGCAAATCAATTTTGTAAATAGTTATCGATTTTAAACCAACTATTTCAACATTTGATAAATAAATGTATAATCTACCATCGAGAAAACTGAACCTTTTTCAAAGTTTCCTACTACAGTGATGGGTGACCCCTTTTAATGAAGAAATATACACAGTAAAAAGTAAATAAAATGGCACGGCAAAATCAGTTCGCTAAGCATATGAATCGGTAGATATTTTGTTCCATAGAACTTTTCCAATATATCTAACAAAGATGAAAGCGAATCTACTGAAATGTAATAAGAAGTAGCAGCAATACATTTGGAAGTGACGTAAGACGGATCACTCCGTAAACGTACTCGTAAACAACGTGAACTGATCCTTAGTAAACGAACAAAATAAACTAGCATTGGTCAAAATCGATTTTAATTTTGTGATATTCCCATATTAACTAGATATAACTGTTGATTATGATGCCAAATGCAAATGATTACTTTTTATCGGGAGCTGTCGGCGTGATGTGTGGAAATGGACTCGACCGGCAAGAATTCACATTTGATCGATCCTTCTTTTCGGGACTTGGATAAGAGTCGTAAATCGAGATCACATTTTGCGCCAATTGCAAGAAGTTCAACAAAATAAGGAACTTTAATGACTCTAGAGTAGGATGTTGTGTTTGCAAATATGGTGTCCTAGGCTTGATTAAATACGCTTTAGGTAAATAACTAGTTAATTTGAATATTGAAAGGGGAAGTAGGTCAAACTTTATCAGATATTTCGGACATATTTGGACTGATTTATCACTGTAAAATTGATGTATATTCAAAGCTGCACACTGCACACACTAACACTGATCCCACAAAATTGTGATTCACTATTTGAATGCAAGTGCATGTCACTTATCACTTCACTTCATCCATGGTAAAATTACGCCTGAAACGCTAATCTAATCTCAAACAATAATTTTAAATCACATTAGGAAAATCGCATGCGCCAAATAGTAAATTATTGTACACATTTGAAGTAGTGTAATCCACGATAATCCTTACCACGAATGCGCGCATATTGTTCTTGGGGAGACGACTTCCTTGTCTTAGGACCTTGCTGCCGGCGCTTGTTTTTACACCGATTAGAACAACTCCTCGGGAGATGTTCCTGTACCGGTGATCGTGTGTTAACTGATGACATTCGCTATGCTACACCGCTCTTAAATACCAGAGTGCTCATCTCGTCAGAACACTCCATCCCTACGAGCATTTCACTGGGTAACGTGCAACTATCGTCATTATTTAACAAGTATACGGTCCTTTCTTTTCGGCGAGGTCCAGCGTTGGCGCAGTGCGCATTCGATACGCTGCTTTAGCGATCACCGCTCGCCTCCATGCACCGCCTTTCGTACGTCAGAACCGTGCAATACAGGCTACTTTTGTTTGTCTGAAACTGAGTGCAATCATTGTTATACAATTATTAATCCTATCCTACACTCTAATGCTGGATGCATTAGAGTGCTAACAATAGGTACTTCGGTGTTTCAAAATCGAACATAGAATTTATTTCAGTCTGTTTTTGAGTAACCTTTTCTTCCGAATGGTAGTAAACAGGGTTTGCTTAAGATTCAATGAATTAGTGAACCTAAAGGCAAACTCATTAGGCCGCGCATTTGAAAACTTGTAAGCCTTCGAGTTGAGTCTGTCTTTTATGGAGAATTCTGTGCGCTTTTATAATCAACCTTTTTTATTATAATCATAATTATTTAAGAGCAATCTTTTATGCAATTTTTATGATAAAACCTCGTTCCCCTATATCGCTCAACCTCTTGACAGTTAATATTATGTAAATTTGCAATATCTATACGATTTGCTTTTCATTGATTGATACAAATATATGGTTAGTTAGAAATGTTATGTTATCTGAGATTTATACCACCGCTATTTGGGGCTTACGACATGCCAGAAAGACTTGAAACTCATTTTGTGGTAGCTGCTCGAGGCGTAAGAAGGTCATATTATTCTAACTCTATGCTTAAAAATTAAATTACAACACTCTACTAAGTAACCGCTTTTATATGACTAAGTTCAAGGTTCAAGATTTTCATTTACAGAACTGTATGTAGCTTGAACGGCAGTGGGCGGGTCAAAAAGATCGAAGAACTGGCGGCCGTTGGGGCAAAAAGATTCTCGAGTGAAAAGTTGAAAACCACACAATAGAAAACTCAGCGTAGGACGGCCTAGATAGAAATACTTTCTGATAAAGGTTGCTGGAAGCTGCTGGGTGCAGACCACAAAAAATTGATCGCTCTGAAAATCTATGAGGAAGGTCTATGTTTAGCAGTGGACGTATTATGACTCATTTGATGATGATGATGACTGTATGTATCCCAGGTCCAGTTACTAACAGTAATCTTTCATTCATTTACTTAACTAAATATTACCTACTAGCTTCCGCCTTCAGCTTTGCATGCGTATGGTTTGTCAATATAAAGTAGCCTTTATTTCAATTCAGGTCATAATCTATGTACTAAATTTCATCGAAATCAGTTCAGCCGTTACGACGTGATTGAGTAACATACAAACAAACATCCAAACTTTAGCATTTATATTATTAGTGTGACTATAGTAGCATACGACAATATTTTAATAGCCTAGAACAAAATCTTTTAAACCATAAAATACATGTAGTTCTTTGAAAGGTATCGATTACCAAACCTAGGGTAGGTTTGGTAATCGATACCTTTCAGCGATACCTACAGCGATGTTCCACATGGAGGATGGATAGGTATAAAAGTATATGATTAAAAGTATACAAGTATATTCTTTATAAGTATATAAAAGACTTCTGTATCTATCAGAAAAGTGTACCACCTAATTTTAGTTTAAGAAGGATAAAAAAAATTTACTTCACCATAGACATTAGACATTCATTTATTCAAAGTTTAGGATCACTAGGAACGATTAGTTACGTCATGTTACAAATAAATGTAAACATAAAAGCAAAAAGTGAAAGATGCAGCTGTATAGGGGCTTTGTCAACTATTATAAAAATTAAAAAAACCCTTAAAAATAAGTAAAATTAGAGCGGCTGTAAAAAGTAACTAAAACTTAAACTAAGAACCAGCTAGTTTTTTCAAAATCTATTTTTGCCAAAATAACGCTACGGAACCTCAGAGCGCGAGTTTTCGACTATTTTCATTTTCATTCTATTCGCTTCACTGAGTGATGTATTGGATCTCATCAGGATTATAATTGAACGAGGAAATCGCACGTAACTCCATCGTTATGGTAAACAACTCGAGTCCCTACAAATTATGTTGAATATTTTTCTTCAAAAATTTAATTATTCAAATCATTTGTCAAACAGTAAATTTTAAATTAGTAAAGTAGTTATCAAAAATTTACGAAAACCGTAGTACAACAAGTATGTTCTCTCTAAAATCTGCACTAATATTATGAAGAGGTATTAGTATGATAACTTCACAGCTACTAAACAGATTTTGAAAATTCTTGTACGGATAGAAAGTTACACTATCCCTGAGCGAGGCTATTTTTTATTTTGATAACAATCCATGCAAAACTGTAGCGGGTCAGCTAGTTCCAAATAATCCCGCATTGAATCTTGGTCACAAAATCTTCGGGATATATTACAAAAGATATGTTAAACAAGGTCACGGTCAGTCGATATTTATAAATTCAAACTATTTTTCTAATCCGGTTTTATTTATTCAAGCTATTTTCGTACGCAACACAACAAGGCCCTACAGACTTGGCTTTCGTAGATTTAAAACGGTTGCCAATATTTCCTAATAAATTAATAAAATGTACTGTGTGCATTGCTGTTCAGCCACTTTTGAAAGATATTCGGCCAAACCACTCTAATAAGGTCAAGAGTCTTTTATGTTTTAACTAATAATAGGAATTGCTCTAAAATAACAAAATTTGAAAGATCACCGGAATTGAAGATTTAGAATGAAACCTATTAGATCCAATTTAACCTTCACAAAGAAGTTTACAGTAATCTTACTGTTTACTACTGATCAGAAGAGAATTGATGCATTCGAGATGTGTTGCTGGAGAAATATGCTTCGTATACCTTGGACTGCCAAACGAACAAATGTGTCCATTCTAAAGGAACTACACATTTTGAGGAATCAAACCATCTGCCTTAAAAAAAAATTTTGGACATATAATACGACGCGACCCTGACAACCTCGAAAAACTCACAATCACGGGGAAAATCGAGGGACGCAGACCCATCCACTGGACCGATTAAATCCGCACCGCTCTCGACACACCACTACACAACGCTATTCGTCACGCCGGAGATCGCAACAAATGGAAAAAGAATGTAAAAGAAAAAATCATGCAATGCGGTCACGACCCACTACATTGCGGAAACGATGCACAGAGAGAGAGAGAGACTGTTTACTGAAATAAAAATGGTGTCCAAAATAGAACGACGCGCGACATTCATCTACTTTTGAGACGAGAGCCACGTCGTGCGACACCTGTGCCTGAGACGTGCCTGGGACATGAGTTCTGGTGGATCAGTACCGAGCCACGCGCGAAATCCGTCGCCTCTTATCCCCGGTCCATCGCGAACCCGCCTCGAACGCAAGCATTTAAAACTTCTGATAATACAATGCAAAGTGATGTCGTAATGTTGACGTATGACGACTGGGAGAAGTTATGGAAGGTTTCTTGGATATATTCTGAAATAACGAATAAACAAGTCGTCAAGCACTCGTTAAGCCAAGCCAACTTTAGGCGGCTTGAAAACTCCCGACACCAGAGCTTGGCCACTTAGCTCATACAAAGAAGAAGAAGAATCGACATTGAAACCAAATCCACAAACAATATATATTTATGATTTCTCATGCGGCGCTCGAAAGACCCAAATTCTATCGCCCTAAACAAAGAATACTATACTAGAGGCCAACGTTCATAAGACGTCGGAAAAAGACGGGGTCATAAAACGTGGGACAAGTGACAATCGGGCTCTAGCAGCCCTTACGGGAGCCGCTAGTGATGCACCAAGTATTTACATAACGTTAAATCCTAAGTTAATCCTACTAGCTAGAGTAGCTAGTCGTTCAAAAATCACCATTATCGTATCAGACATAGGACGCCTACTGGTAAACATAGGTCTCTGTCATAGGATTTCCAGAGCGAGCGATCTTGTGTGGACTGGACCCAACGGCTCTCAATAACCTTTATCAGGTCATCTTTTCATCTACGGGGGGGAGGGGGAGCGTTCTACGCTGCGCTTTCCTTATCCTCTGAACTATGTCGGTGACTTTGCTTTGTCTACGAATCTCCTCATTTCTGTTTCAATCTCGTAAAGAAATTCCAAGCATATCCTTCTCCATAGCACGCTGAGCGACCTAGAGTCTTCTTATGAGGTCCACAGTGAGAAATCTCAATTCTGTGCCGCACGTTATTTCTAGTAACGCAATGGCCAAAGAATTTAGTCAGGTATTTTTGACGAGAACGCTTAGGTTAGATAAAATTCAATTCGAGCTTCATAGGTTATAGGCATAGGTTTATGGGTTAGTAAAATTTCTGTTATTATAAGTAATACAAAAACCGGCCAAGTGCGAGTCGGACTCGCGCACGAAGGGTTCCGTACTATTATCTATAAAAACGGCATAAAATATCACGTTTGTTGTATGGGAGCCCCCTTAAATATTTATTTTATTCTGTTTTTAGTATTTGTTGTTATATCGGCAACAGAAATACATCATCAGTGAAAATTTCATCTGTCTAACTATCACGGTTCATGAGATACAGCCTGGTGACAGACGGACAGCGGAGTCTTAGTAATAGGGTCCCGTTTTACGCTTTGGGTTCGGAACCCTCAAAACGGCGCTTCAATCATCTACTGGCAACCTTAAGTTTGTACCTTTGAAGACCGTCAAAGAACCAGCAAAGACCGTTTGGGCACCGTAAAAAGAATTACTTTTTGATTGAAACAGAGTAGACGATAATAAAAATAGAATTGCAACTTACATCAACCTTACAAACCACCCGATAATAAAAATAGGTTTCCTTTTCTTACAGATAGAAATTATCTCATACAACTCGTTGCGTGATTGGGTTTTCAGAGCATAAAAGAAGATCGACAAAAATAATAAACAAAACGGCAATATCGCAATGCACAAAGTGATGGAACTTTTGTATCATAAAAACCTGGTCGTAGAAATTTCGTGGGAGTAGTGTGTGAACACCTACGCAAAGTGTTATTTTAATAAAATGTTTCTTTATTTTTATTTCATTCCATCATAATTAACAGCTTATAGAATGCAACAGGAGATCCTATTAATCAATTATTCATTTACGGCGTGGCATTCGAATGTCGGGCGATGAAAGGAATTCCTAGGAATAACTTTATAAGACCGTATGGAAGATGAATGCTCTTAGTATCGGATTTACATATAAAGTACCACGTTAATCATGTGGTTAATGAAATAAACGATTCCATTTCCTCCATCAATCCAATCCTCGATCCTTGCATTCATCTGACACACTCCAACTCAGGACACCTGTACACTCCTCCTCCTACTTTGATAAGTATTTTACAGTGAAGGCTGTCCGATTATGGAACGCGCTGCCGGTAGCTATCAGATGTGCCAAGTCACTTGCCATTTTTAAACGTATGCTCAGAGAACGCTATTTGAGTATGTGTCGTTAAATATCTATGTATTTATTATTAATTAATATAAATAAATAAATATCGCTGGACATTTCACACAGCGCTATCTAGCCCCAAACTAAGCGGAGCTTGTACTATGGGAACCAGATAACTGAAAGAATACTTACATACTTTTTTTTGTAAATACATTCTTATAATATATAGAAAAACACCCAGACACGGAACAAATATCTGTAGATCAATCAAACATTTATTCCGCGGCGGGAATCGAACACGCTACCTCCTGCGTCTCAGCCGGCTATACGCCCACTGCGCCACGGAGGCAATATGTTTCTTATACTATAAGTAGTTATTATTGAGGTTTATTCATTTATGTATTTTTTTTTATTTTTTATATCTTAAGTATAAGTATGTATGTATATGTAGTATGTTAGCTACACCATTACACCACAGGTAATGTCCACACAGTCCATTTCATCCAAAGGTTGACTGGTAGAGATCGCTATTCAGCGATAAGACTGCCAATTGTATCACATAGGTTTACGGTGTTCTTTGTAGTTGTATTGTTATTAGGTCTGCAGTAAAGAATTATCTAATTTAATCTAATCTAAAGAAAACACATTTATAATTGATCGAGCGAAGCGAGATCTCCAAATCAATTTGGGCAAATCGGCGTTGTATGTTTGTATGTATGTTTGTTTGTCCGAGGATTACTTTCGATGCGTTTATCCTACCATCGTGAAATTTGGTATATAGGTAGGTAGTGATGGCACAATTTTGGTGTGACTCAATGAGCTAAAAATGTTGGGGGGTTGTTGAGATATTGGGGTTCAAGAGGGGTAATAAAAAACTAATTGAGACTATAAGGTCAAATGGGACGTCACATGAACGGTCTTTATTAGTACATTTCAACCCTGTTTTTATTTTTAGTTGAATCCTTGTAGTTTTTGAGTTTTTAGGCATCATAAAAACATAACTTTGACAAAATTCACAGGGTACATCAGTGACCCCACAATGCTGAAATTTGGTATTCGTGTAGCTTTATTAACACAAGTATAGGTAAAAGTCTGAAATCCAGAATAACTGCATTTTGTACCCCAAAAATATGTAACCACTTTATATGAACTCCCGTTACCTGTAATTTGAATGAAACTGTAGGTAAGTTAGTTGGTTATTTAGTCAAAGATTACATTTTTTTTTGTTTTTATGGGAGTCTCGCGAGATCTCAGTTCGGGGCGAACCACTAGTTGTAATTATAAATATATGAACGAGGCAATTTAGAAACAGCCTGGTAACGTTCTCATTAATTACTGTCAGAACAAAGTTTGACATTGAGTCGAATACTTTTAAATGGAGATAAGCAATTAGCGAAGTGGCAACATCCTTGAACTATTAACTACGTAAAGCAATGAATGGTTGGATGGATTTTGAATAAGCATCTCGGACCATTGATCTGAGGCCACCGTTGCTAAAGAGTATAATTATGAGAAGTTGCGTTTCTACGAGAGAGTATTCTACTTCGTTGCCCAACACCAATTCAGCTGGATGACATGTGAACCTTGACATGACCTTTCCAGTACGTTCACCCACTGACCGTCTACCGATCAGAACGTACTAGGATAGAATCACTTTTATCGGTTAAGAAGTGTTTAATATTATATATCGCTTGACCTTACAATATTGAATAGTAGCATGAATTTGCGGTTAATACGCATTTCATTTCATTTATATTTATTCTCAAACAATAAACTATTGTGTCGGAATTTTTGTCATTTTACAATTAGAAAATATTGTATAAATAATTAATGTGAAAGACAACAGTTTTGGTAAGTACATACATATTACAAAAGGATAACATGTCCAAAAATTAAAATACAATATGATATAACATGTCAACGACAAATAATACTAATAATAAATAACAAGTCAACGGAAAATAATGATAATAATTAATAACATATCAAGTAAATTCTTAATATTAAATGGTAAACTTTTAGTCAAAATATAAAGTTAGTTAATCATTACAATGTCAAAGAATAAAAAGTAAATTAGAAATAAAATATTAGCGTCAAATAATAACAGACTTGTTTTTGTAGTATTCGTCTATGGAGTAGAAACACTTTCGAATAAAACAAGGATAAGAGCAATCAAATCAGTTATCCCTTTAAACGCCAGGGCCCATGCCAGTAAGTGGTGTGCACAGATTAACACAACATAAAATAAGACCTACTGAAGTTGAATGGACTATATTTTATTTATTTGAACACGTAGTTGAAGAGCCAATTAAACACGTGGTTATCATAGTTTTTACGATTTTATAGTGAAGATTTTTTTAGGGTTTCGTATCAAACTAACTAGTAAAAATAATAAATGAATATTGCTGGACATTTCACACAGCGCTATCTAGCCCCGAACTAAGCAGAGCTTGTTCTATGGAAACCAGGTAACTGATAGAATACTGATATACATATTTTTTTGTAAATACTTATAATATACAGAGTGTTTGGTAATATACTGACGATATTCAAGGAACGGTTTCTCATGACATAAAAAAAGAGTTCTTGAAAAAAAAACTATTAGTTATATTATCAAATTTTAAAAAAAATCGACTAAGTTTAGGTGATTAATTCGATATAAAACTTACTGCCTACTCTTGCAATCGATGTACAAAAATAAAGACCGATTTGATATCTGTTTTGGAAATGGCTGCGGGTTTTGATATCTCGAGGCGATATCAATACAGTATCTGTGGTTACATGGCAAACATTATGCAATAGCACAGCATAAGTTTAATAAAATGTTTGTTTTTACATGCCAAAATAAATTTCACATTTCCATGGTAAACATTTCACAAATTTATTTATTATGCTCATCAAAATAACCCCTTTCATTTTTGTGCATATATTATCAAACACCCTATATGGAGAAACAACCAGACCCGAAACAAAAATGTGTAGATCATGCAAACATTTGTTCTGCGGCGGGAATCGAACCCACTACCTCCTGTGTATCAGCCGGCTATTCGCGCACTGCACCACGGAAATAGTGCCACCATTAATTGGGTTTTTATTTATTTTTGGTAGACAGCGGTGACTGCATGTGAGCCGCTATTCCAGGGGGAGTAGGGGTAGAAGGGGGTAAAGCACAATGCGGGACGTCAGTGCAGATCTTATTCCCTCCACCCTACAATTAGTATTAGAACGCAGAGTTTATACAATGTGAGATGAAATAACCGTGCTTTTATCAATGTTCCAAAACAAACATTCCTGTAATAAATCTTCATTTCAGACTAGCAAAGATTTATTTGTAAGCACATCTACTCGTGGCGAATTTTCAATGAGCTTTTTCACAAAATATCACAAATCTGTAAAACATAGGATCTGAGTTTTCGCACAAAATTAACTTAATTCTTAATGCCAAGTCTTGATCAAATTAATGTCATGGAATTTTGAGTAGACCTGAAAGTCCTCTATTGATCCTTTTGTATAAATCCACAATGACTTCGTACTCAAATTTATTGATACACCTCCCTAGTCCGAATGTTATTTATGAAACATTTTCCCTCTCGTAATAGTAATAATAAAAATAATTGAGACCCTGGGTCCACGGGATACCGGGGCCCATCGCGTTTTCAAAATTATTTCTGGTCGAAGCGACGTGTGATCCGAGAGCTGGTGCTTATCTGGGTCAACGCATAAGCATTGCATTTCAGCCAGTGTCTTGGGGATACTTCCGCCTGGTAGTGGAGCAGTTGAGCTATCTATAGATCGTTTGCAACGGTATTTAGATGATTCAACTGTTTCTTCTGTATTATAATGTATATTCTTTCTGTTATTAACATTTTATCTAGGATGATAAAATCGGATGATAAAATCGTACCTATTAAAAATCCCATGTCAATGAATTGTTATTAAGATATAAACAGCGGCCACATATCTCGAAGAACTGACAGCCGTTGGAGCAGAAAGGTTCTCGAGTGGACGCCACGCACTGGAAAACGCAGCGTAGGACGGTCCTCCACTAGATAGAAAGACGACCTGATAAAGGTTGCTGGGAGCCGTTGGGTGCAGGCTGGACAAAATCGCTCGCTCTGAAAATCTACGAGGGAGGCTGTTTTCAGCGGTTATGTTGATGATTAAGACATAAACAAATAATTGAAAATAGAAATAAATAGAACTACTGCGGCGGGGAAAATGTTTTTTATAAATGCTAATAATTTTTTGAAGAATAATAGAAATAGATAAATATTTATTTTGTGTCCATTTTAACATTCTATGAATACAACAGTTATACCAAATACAAGACTACAAAATAGGTCGTCACTCAGCGGTGTGTCACTGTAACATATAGCTACTGTAGCACTGGTATTATGTGACGCCTTTAGTGCGTATAATACGTGCACATTTAGTGCACTGGACATTTTAAATAGCGCTATCTTTCGCCAAACTGAGCAAAGCTTGAACTGTGGAAACCAGATAACTAATAAAATACTTATTAATATAATTTAAATATAATTATGTAGTTTAATTAGTTGGCGGATATCCGTGGTTCACTCAAAGAGGCTCTAACGGAAGACCATCGCCGGGTAGACAGTGCAACCCAGCACATGCTGAGTTTGAGCCTTTTTGTGACACTTGCAGTGGGTACGATGAGACACAGACTAAAATATTTTTTTTCATATTTCATGTTCATTCTTTAAGTAAGCTTAATTGTTACTTTGTTATTTTTTTATGTCTCCTGTGTGTGTTAGTTCTGTTCGTACACAATATACAAATGCACAAATATATATTTTTTCATTTTATTTGATTATATATTATATATATTTAAATACTTACTGCATATCTTTTTTATAGCTTTATGGTCTTTAAGTAGATATCCCTATTAATTATGCAGTTTTTTTCCAATAAACTACTTAACAATTAGCCAATAATCGTAAGGCCTATAATCCATAACGGAGAGAAGATGTGTCCAACGAAGTAATAAATTTTATTTTATATATTTTTTCTACTGGTTATTGGGCCGACGACATTAAAAAGACCGTAGGTTTTACGAGGTTTAGTCTGGTACATCATTGACTAGATCGGGACGAGTGACATAAACATAATATAATTTTTTCAAAAATCTAACAACCGACTTCAAAGTTACCTGGAATATTCACACTGAAAATATTACACAACAGTAACATACAGTCGAATTGAGAACTTCCTCCTTTTTTGAAGTCGGCTAACCTAATCAAACTCTCATCAAACTACCCTTGAAGTGCATCCTTTCCAATAAAAAAAGAATCATCGGTTGGCGTGATATTGAGTTATTCGTTATATATCGGCCACACGGGAAGCGCCAGCTTTCAAATAAAAAAATAATCATAAAAATCACCCAGTCGAAAATTCAGAGGTAACAAAATTTTTTTAAAACTGTCGAATTGAGAACCTCCTTCTTTTTTGAAGTCGGTTGAAAATAGGCCTTTGCTCAGCAGTGGGTCGACACGGCCTGAAAATGATGATAATTATATAATTCATATGTCTTACAGTTAAATGAGTATTTTTTATGAATATACCTATATTTGAGATGCAGTTTGTAAGATGAACAAAAAGATTGCATAATAATATAATATATTATATAATATAAGAATCAAAGTCCTGACTGACAGACAACGCACAGCCAAAACCGCTGGTCGTAGAAACTTGAAATTTAGAAGGTATGTTTGTCTTGATGCGTAGAGGTGTGTACTAAGAGAGGATTTTTTGAAATGCAACCCCTAAAGGGGTTAAAAGAGGGTTTTACGTTTGTATGAAAAACAGTGGTTCCTGGAGTTATAAACTTGAAACTTGGCAAATATACCTACTCTTTAACAAAAATAAGAGAAATGTTATTTTTTGTTTGTCAAGAATCATCCCCTGGGTGGGTGAAAAAGGGTGTTGAACTTTGTATGATAAGAAATTATTCCTGAGGTTATTCAACGTAAAACTTTGCATAAATACTTATTAAGATACATAATGATACATGACATAGCTACTTTTTTTGAAAATCACCCCCTCGAGTGGAAAAAGTATGTTGTAGTTTGTTCTAAAACAATGTTAATTGCATTTACGAACGTATAACTGTGCATAAATGTCTTTTATAGGTAAATAATAAAACATTTTATCATGGTAAGACCACCAAGATGTGATGATGGAGCCAGGAGGGAATCTACAAAACTCATTAATGGATAACAGTAGATGTATCGTGTTTGCGTTCTATTAAATTGTTTTTGCGAGACGTTTCACGATACAATTGACTACCAGCGTCTGAAGATGGGCAAATTTACCGTTCTTAATCAACAATATTATCATCAATATATTAAATAATCGTTACGAGTTCTGACAGAATGACTGTAAATCAACGCGCAGCGTAAACCGCTGATCTTAGAGACTTGAAATATGGAGTAGTAGTAGTGTAACGCGTACGAAGTCGCGGGAAACAGCTAGTATTATATAAATGTATAAAAAAAACCTCTGCAAGACGTTGAAAATTATATCACTAAATCGGTTGAAAGAACGGCTGAAAGCCTTATAGGTATTAATATTATAAACTCGAAAGTTATAAAGTTCTCTGTGTATCTGTTTGTTACGTTTTCACGACTTGGCTGGATCGATTTGGTAATTTAATTGGACCGAAGTAATTTGGTATATGATCGATTGTGACGGGACACACGCTACTTTTACCCGAATTTAACATTTTAAGCATATTATGAATGTAACCTCTTTTATTTTAAATAGAAATAAGGATTTGTCATGAAGGTTGTGTTTCATTTTAGTATATTTTGAATGCAATGAGCCTCATTCTATTTTCATATTTACTTAAGGTCGTAAATCGCATTTACGCATCAGGTATCGAGCTAACAATAACCAACTTTCAGAGCTTGAGTGATGAAAAACACTATTGCGCTACTAGTCGGGTGGGCTGGTGTTAAGAAGTTGATTTATCTAGATAGGCACATTCACACAGCGACGGACGGTAAGTGTTGCCTTAGCACTTGCAATACTGCAGACAGATTTACATACTTATCTCACACTAGTGGGTAAATGGACTGAATCCTTGCTTTGAAATAACTGCAAAGGCAAACGCGACGCGCATTGTAATAATACTGATGCGGTAACACAAGTTGTACAGTTAGCGGATAAGTTGAATACAATTTACATTTTTTAACAACAAATATGTGACTAGTAATTTTTTTACCAATATAGTTTGAGGACCGATTTAATTGATCGATCGAAGCGAGATCTCCAAATCAACTTGGGCAAATCGGCGTTGTATGTATGTATGTATGTTTGTTTGTTTGTCCGAAGATAACTTTCGAAGCGTTTATCCAATTATCGTGAAATTGGAGGCATAGGTGGCACAATTTTGGTGTGACTAAATGAGCTAAAATGTGGGGGGGTTGTTGAGATATTGGGGTTCAAGTGGGGTAAAAAGAAACAAAAATGACGCTAGCCGGTCAAGTGTCACGTCTAATAAAAGGTATTTGTAAGTACATTGGACCCCGTTTTTATTTTTAATTTAAACCTTGTAGTTTTTCAGTTATTAGGCATAATAAAAACTGAGTTTTGACGAAATTCACAGGGTACACCAGTGATCCCATAGTGCTGAAATTTGGTACACGTGTAGCTTTAGTGACACAAATATAGGTAAAAGTCTGAAATCTAGAATAACTGCTATTTCTACCCCAAAAAAGATTAACCAACAAACATGAACTCCCGTTATTTGAATGAAACTGTAGGTCAAGTTATTTGGTTAGATATTTCGTCGCACTATTTTGATAATCAAAGATTACGAATAATATTTTTTGTTTTTATGGGAGACTCGCGAGATCTCAGTTCGGTGCGAACCACTAGTTTAATAAAATAATTATAGCTCACGGCTGTATTAATCCCAGTAATGCACATCTCTTACTCTGAACACATATTTTAATGAATGCAATGAAATGATGTAAATTAAATTAAATGAATACTGAATATTTTAGATTCTTTTTTTTACATTATTGATCTTATTGATCGAGCGAAGCGAGATCTCTAAATCAACTTGGCAAATCGGCTTTGTATGTATGTATGTTTGTTTGTAAGGGGATAACTTTCGAACCGATAATCCGATCATCGTGAAATTTCATACATAGGTAGGTAGTGATGGCACAATTTTAGTGTGACTAAATGAGCCTAAAATATGAAGGGGGGGGGGTTGTTGAGATATTGGGGTTCAAGAGGGGTAAAAAAACAGAAAATGAGACTATTAGGCCAAATGGGACGTCAAATGAAAGGTATTAGTATTAGTAAATTATTAGTAGATTAGTAAATTTAGACTCCGTTTTTATTTTTAGTTAAATCTTTATAGTTTTTGAGTTATTAGCCATTATAAAAACTGAACTTTGACAAAATTCACAGGGTACACCAGTGACCTCACAGTGCTGTAGTTTGTTATGCGTGTAGCTTTAGTGACACAAATATAGGCAAAGGTCTGAAATCCAGAATAACTGCAATTTGTACCCCAAAAAAGAGTAATCACACAATATGACCTCCCGTTTCATGTAATTTGAATGAAACTGTAGGTCAAGTTATTTGGTTCTTTATTTCAGGGCACTATTTTGATAGTCATAGATTACAAATAATATTTCTTTGTTTTAATCGGAGTTTCGCGAGATCTCAGTTCGGGGCGAACCACTAGTTATGAAAGCGTATTAACAAGATTAAATAATTTACACCATTCCAACATTACCTACCTGTTATCCGGCGCTCAACGCGCGGCTCGTTGCCTTATCTTCATCATCATAACAACCATAGGACGACCACTGCTGAATATAGGTCATAGATTTTCAGAGCGACAAATTTTGTGTGGCCTGCACCTAACGGCTTCTAGCAGCCTCTATCAGCGCAGCGCCAACTTAACGCACTGCTCAAGTTGTATACTGAAGCCGATGTATTTGCGGATCTTATACCGAAGTTGGCGCAAGTATGCCTAGAATACTGCGAGGGATTAGATTAGGACTAATCCTTAACTAATTATTCTAAACAAATTATTCCATTGTCATGCTCTGTTATCATTATTTAGTATGTACTTAGTTAATTTTATATAAAACTTACTTGTTATTTCTCTTGTGTGCTTTTAACTTTAATTTTTTTTTGTATGTTATAATATTGTTTTATGTACGGTTTTTGTAAACTGTTATGTTATTTCTGGAGTAATAAACGAATTTGAATTTGAATCAGGTCGTCATTCCATCTATGACTATCTATGGGGGTTCGTCATTTCTACCCCAACGGCCGTCGGTTCTTCGAGCTATGTGCTACCTCAGCTTGCTAATTCTTTGTCTATGTCAGTCTAGTGTCAGAATGTTCTGGGCCCGTAGCCAAATTACATTCGCTGCGAATCTATTCGATTTCTACATACATTTGTTGTCGCTGTATCACGTGGTATTTCTCTAGCATGTGTCAAATCCCATACATTTTCGGACTTATCGACTAGCGTCATCGCTAATCGACTGTATCTTAGCTAAGCCCTCTGGACTCCAAGAACCTGGTGTAGCTACAGCTAGCATAAGTAGTGCATTAATTAACCAGTTCAAAATAACTGGCTTTCAAAAATAAAGAGTCATTTTGTGCACACTTATTTTGTGCACAGCCTCCTTCGTGAGCCTCCATGTCTCGGCACCATAAGTCATAGTTGGCAGGACACATTGGTTATAGAGACGTGTTTTAAGACATTGTGGAATACGCGTGGATTTTAGTATGTCATCTAGTTTGCCGAAAGCTGCCCATCCAAGTTGAACACGCATGGTGACTTCCTTCATTTGATACTCCTTGCTAAAAGATAAAACATGGCCAAGATTAAAAAAAAAAAAAAAAACTAAAAAAAATAAAAAAAAAATTCATTAAGTTAAAATTATTAAATTAAATTAACAGCTAAAATTATTGTATATTAAAAAAAACTAATCGCACATCGTCCATCGGAGGGCGCTAGGGGCTAGACAGCAATCTAGTTTAGCTCTTAGCACACCCCTACCCTACTATTGTAATGTAATTAGGAGTGTAGTAAATAAACTACATAGATATAAGCACTTTGTTTTTATTTTTAAGCTCGCTATGTACCTACTTACTGACTTGTATTTTCTTGTGTGCAAATAAATAATTATATGATTTGATTTTTTTGATTTGATTTGATATGAATGACTAGCACTAAGTACGGGATAAAATTTTTGTGTTAATTTTAAGGCATTTTGCGCTTTGGTTAAAACTGTAAACAGCTGTTTAATTTAATAAATACTAAGCTATACTAGACACTACGCGCTCGATGTTTAATCAGTAGGTACATACGAACACCCATGTGGCGCAGTAAGCATTGCGAGTTGAATTCCCGCCGTGGATATTTGCCTGATTTGCAGTAAGTATTTGTTCCGGCTCTGGGTATTTTCCTATACATAGCTTTGATGTAAGTTTTAACAAAAAATGTGTTTAAAATTTGTATCAGTTACCTGGTTCCCAGAGTACAAGCTTTGTTTAGTTTAGGATTAGATAGCGTTGTGTGAAATATCTAGCATTATTAATTAATAAGTGTATGCTAACTGTACTTTTGTTGATCGAGCGAAGCGAGATCTCCAAATCGACTTGGGCAAATCGGCGTTGTATGTATGTATGTTTGTTTGTCCGAGGGTAATTTTTAAAGCGTTTATCCGATTATCATGAAATTTGGTATATACTCGTAGGTAGTGATGGCATAATTTTGGTGTGACTCATTGAGCTAAAAATATGGGGGGGGGTTGTTGAGATATTGGGGTTCAAGTGGGGTAAAAAAAATGAAAATGAGACTATTAGGTCAAGTGGGACGACGAATGAAAGGTCTTTATTAGTACATTTCGACCCCGTTTTTATTTTTAATTTAATTTTTGTAGTTTTTGAGCCATAATAAAAACAACACTTTGACAAAATTCACAGGGTACACAAGTGACCTCACAATGCTGAAATTTGGTATTCATGTAGCTTTAGTGACAAAAATATAGGCAAAAGTCTGAAATCCAGAATAACTGCCATTTGTACCCCAAAAATATATAACCAATTTACAAGAACCCCCGTTACATCTAATTTGAATGAAACTGTAGGTCAAGAATTTTGTTTAAGCATTTCGAGGCACCAATTTATTAGTCAAAGATTAAAGCCGGCATGCACAAAGATCACTAAACGTATTTAGCGACTAAACATGTTTAAATTTGAAGTATTTGTATGATTTAGCCACTAAATACGTTTAGGCATCGTTGTGTAAGTCGCCCTAAGAAGAATATTTATTTTGGAAGATTCGCGAAATCTCAGTTCGGGGCGAACCACTGGTATTTTATTTTCTAACTTTTTAGAAATCTGCTATTCTTTTATTTTGCTCAAAATGAATCAACAGGCTTGTACCAAAGAATACTAGTTATAATATGTTTCCACCAGTGGTGC
The DNA here is from genome assembly GCA_963924445.1 of Philereme transversata. Taxonomy (NCBI): domain Eukaryota; kingdom Metazoa; phylum Arthropoda; class Insecta; order Lepidoptera; family Geometridae; genus Philereme; species Philereme transversata. Next base: position 20,219,808 of record OZ004348.1, on the reverse strand, counting down.
GAGAATGCGCAGTGAATTCTTTTCAGCTGTTACCATCTATTGACAGACCATATATTGAGATCTCTTGCTTTTTTGTAAGTACAAATACCTCGCTCTGCTAGCTATTTTTCATCAGACCTGTGCTGACCGAGGCCAGGAAAATGAAGTGATACATGGTTGATTTTATCCTTGCCTTCCTAGCACATCACTGTTGGAAAATCAGTCTTATCCTAGAGATGTTAGGTCGATACGACGCTAAAATGGCGAAAACGTGGCCTTTGTCGTTTCATATCCATTCGACCGTGTGCGTCATCCAATTTACCACCTATCCGACACAATATTGGCATTCAGTTATTTTCCCACCTAAAATAAAAGACCGTACATAGGTATTTTAGAATTGCCTTGTTGTTGGGGCTTGTGTCAGTGATGTAAAAGGAAATTCTCGAACCTTACATAGAATTTAAATTCGTACACAAGAAGAAAAAGGAATTTAGAAAATAAGTGATAACAACAAACCTTAATTTCTACTCTATTATCATACTAGTGGTTCGCCCTGAACTGAGATCTCGCGAGTCTACCACAAAAACAAAAAAAAAATACGATTCGTAATCTTTGACTATCAAAATAGTGCTAAGAAATAAAAACCAAATAACTTGACCTACAGTTTCATTCAAATTACAGGTAACTGGAGTTCATGTAAAGTGGTTTCCTTTTTTGGGGTACAAATTGCAGTTATTCTAGATTTTAGTCTTTTGCCTGTATTTATGATATATAAACTACACGCATACTAAATTACAGCACTGTGGGGTCATTGGTGTACTCTGTGAATTTTGTCAAGTTTTGTTTTTATTATGGCTAATAACTCAAAAACTACAATAACTAAACTAAAAATAAAAACGGGGTCGTAATGTACTAATGCAGACCTTTCATTTGACGTCTCACTTGACCTAATAGTCTCATTTTCATTTTTTTTACCCCTCTTCAACCCCAATATCTCAACCACCCTCCCCAAATTTTTAGCTCATTGATTCACATCAAAATTGAGCCATCATTACCTATCTATGTACCAAATTCACGATGATCGGATAAACGCTTCGAAAGTTATCCTCGGACAAACAAACATACATAGATACATACAACGTCGATTTGCCCAAGTTGATTTGGAGATCTCGCTTCGTTCGATCAATTGTTATAGCAAAATGTTGCCGTGCCATATAAATACATAGGTACATATCTATTCATCTTCTGGGTTCCACGTTATTCTAAGAATTTCGCTATTGTACATTATTTCACTAAATAATAAATAAATAATGCTGGACATTTCACACAGCGCTATCTAGTCCCAAATTAAGCAAAGCTTGTACTATGGGAACCAGATAACTGATAGAATACTTAAATACTTTTTTTTATAAATACATACTTGTAATATATAGAGAAACAACCAGACCCGAAACAAATATCTGTAGATCGTGCAAATATTTGTTCCGCGGCGGGAATCGAACCTGCTACCTCCTGCGTCTCAGCCGACTATTCGTCCACTGCGCCACGGAGGTCGTCAAATAAAAATATTTACCATGATTTGTGAGTGTTTGAGTATCCCGATTTTCCGGCACAGTTGCATGCACCATTATTCGGGACACTCAAAAACTCTGTGATTTTATCCATAATAGTTTCAAAAGTTATGTGCCTAAGTAAATCCAGAAATTGCATTACAGTACATGCAAAGTGGAAAATTGTAAATGACATCCACAAAAAACAATTTCAAAGTTCGTGCAATCTCAAAACGTCTCAACGTCAGCTGCACGTTAAGCTGGTACTTATAGAATCTTTGGAATTCAAGGATTCCGAAGTTGTTGATCTGCAATAACATTCCGTACTAGCATAGCCATTGTGTCCCCAAACTTAAAGGCTTAAAAAGTAAACAACTGCTGAACCATAGACATTATAATCTACCGATAGACAAGAACATTCTTGAAAAAAGTTTGTTCAAGTGCTGGTGAGTTAGAACTAAAGTTCGCTGCAGCGCTAAAACATTATTTATGTGATCTAACCAAACGATTAAAACATGCAGCGCTACATCGCTTATAGAGTTTAGTTTACTCGTACTCGCGACCAAAACGTCATGAAATTCATGGCGCTTACTCGTTCCTTTCAACATAGTGTAACAACCTGTAGTCCCTAGATTTTACACCACAGACGTGACACAGCTTTTGTACCTACAAAACTTCATACCAATTCATACTCTATTTCAAAATGTATGATAGGAATGTAATAATTGAAAATATGGTGAAGTAGAAAAGTAAAATAAAATGAATTATTGTGAGTTTATTTCAGCTCAAGTATGTTAACAATAGTTTGAAATCAACCTGTCACCTGATGATTCACTGACACTTCTTGATGTATTTTTGCAGTATCGAATTACGCACGTCGCGTCGTCATATTTTCTGACCTTTGACAGATATTATATACCAAAAAGAAAGAACATAAAATAAATATTAAATAATATCAAACTGGCTAGAAAACATTTACATAAACAAATTAAAACACTTTCTAAAAACATCACGTCAAGTCCGTGTTCAGTCACATATTTTTATCTACAACCGGTTTTGTAATGAAATATCTGCATGTTTTAGTCTATGATTTTAGATGGCGTGGCATTATAATAAACAATTTTTTTTCTAATGTGGTTTTACGATATTATTACCTATTTATTCACTTGAACAACCAATAATTTTACTTACTTGACCACTGAATTGTTATTTATGTCATACTTTGATTCGAATTTTCGTATTGCTCGAATGCCGCTCCGTACTCGTCCAAACTGCCTGAATGTCGAAGCCGCACTAAAGTAAGGTGTACGGATTGCAGTACAGTTCAGTGGAACAGAGTGTTCGGATCGCGATATCTAGTGCGTAGTACATATACATCGATGTGTTTAACTGTTTAAATCCCTTACCAATTTTAGTATATAAATTTTGTAAACACGGGCTAAGCAGTGTTAATTTTTGTGTTAATAACGCTGGACATTCCACAAAGCGCTATTTATAGTGCCCCAAACTATGCAAAGTTTGTTTAATTTTAATATAATTTATTTAGTGCGTATATTTATTAGTGTATTTATGTTTAATAGTGCTAAGATTGTACACAAGATGGAAAGATCTTGATGCTCCACTATGTCCAAAATTAAATATTGCGATGCGTGGCTGTTAGTATCAAGCAGTTAAATTATACAACTCTACCCATTGACATGAAAATTATAGATAGCCCAATTACATTTAAGGCCAGGATAAAAAGCTTTTTTTGGGTGTTTTTATTCAGTGGATGATTTCAAGTTACAATGCAATTCAAAATGATTAAGTTATTGTATTCATTTATGATTTTTTTTTATTATCTCTTTGGCATTGTTATATAAGTGTGGCTTTTGTTAAGGTTTGTATTTTGAATTGTGTTAGTTCTATTGTTTTTTGTTCTTGTTTAATGTGTATGATTATTTAATTTAATGTATATGTATGGTGTTTCAAGTACAATTTGTTGATTGTATTATGAATAAATAAATTAAATGAAATAGTATCGCCAACAAAGAAAACACATGCATACAAAATCAATAACACAACTCTTAAAATCCAGAGCTCCTTCCATTACAGACGACCATATTCTGCTCGATAAAAATTTAAATGTAAACAATATTGTTAGGGCTTATAGGTTCTAAACTGGAGACCACGCACTAGAACTCGCAGCGTAGCCTCCCCTAGATGAAAAGACAAAGGTTTCTGGGAGCCGTTGGGTGCAGGCGGCATAACATCAGATGCTCTGGAAATTTGTTGTGGATAAAAGCAAAAACTACATACACCACTTTCAATATCTGTTTGTTTTACAGATGTTTGGATGTTATTTTGTTACATAATCACATCGTAACAGCTAAACCAATTTCGATGAAATTTAATACATAGATTATGATCTGGATTAAAACATAGGTTACTATATATTATCAAACGACGCGTGTGAAGCCGCGGCTGGAAGCTATTATAGTTTGAATCATAAAAGATGTAGGTACTGATATAACGGTAGCTGCAGTCGAACTTTTACTTACTTTTAAATTACATATTACTTTTACATTACTTGTTTATTTATTTAATCCAAACGATCTTAAGCGTACGTTGAACAAGATAAGTTACTTTCATTAGAACAAATAAGTGGGACGGCATGGGTCCGTGCGGTGAGCAATTTATCAAGATAATCGCGGCTAGACAGAAGCTCGGTATAACGGCATGCGTCCACTAGACCGGCAATAAGTTTCATAATAAATTGTCGCGTTGGCTCCCTACACTACAGGGTTATTAAATAATTGGTTAGGCAAGTGCCGGACCACGTGCCCAAAAAACTACCAATATATTTATTTGTTCACATAACCCAAAACATCCTGCGCTGTCATCATCTATCCGTACAAATCCATCCGTATCAAATATCATCCGTACAAATATCGAATTTATAATATTTCTATGGATGCACTGTACAGTAATAATTGTAATGCAATACAAATTTAAACATAAATACAAACGAACAAACAAGTTATTAATGAAATTAAACATAAAATTAATTTGTTCGTTTATAATTGTTATTTACGGGCAGTAAAGGTGTCATTTCAGAATGATCATAGATATCTTAATAATAGATTATTAAACGTGGGGGTAAAGCAGTGTCTTGCATCACGGGCGCTATATTGAATATAAGCACACCTAATATGCAGACAACTTTATCTACGAGGAGATTATATAGGTACTCTACTTTTCACACTTTCTGCGAGACAATAAAAACCACATCTAGGTTGGTGCATTCTGTGCAGAGGTTAGTTCGAGTAACGAAAATGTTGTTATTGTGTCGGTTTTTGGTTCAAATTTTAATACAGATGAGGTGCCATATTCAAATCACAACTTCAGTACAACTTTACTCCCGGCTCAGCCGTAAGGACTTAATCACCCGCTTTCGGTTAGGTTTACATGACATATAATTTTACATTGTCGCGGAGGTGGTGTGTAAATAATATTCTATACTCAACATGAAATTAATAATACAATGTTTTTCCGTCATAAACTCAAAATAACTTTTTATTTTGAGTTGTTTTCAAGTGAAAGGCCTCGGCCGGTGAAGTACTACCACCAAACCTATTTCTGACGCCAAGCAGCATTGCTGTGTTTCGGTTTGAAGGGTTGCCGGTGCAATTACAGACACATGAGGCTTTACACCTGTACCCCTTAAATTGATGGACCTACGAGGCAATACTTTGATAAAAGCGATGGTTACCACTTAACATCAGTGGCCATATGTTTGTTCCATGTCCAGTCGTATAAAAAAAAGAAAACAATAATAATTATGAATTATTCAAAGACAACAAACGGTTCATTGTAAAATATAATTTCATTAGTATCGTTCAATGGTTGTTAAAATTAAATTCAAGGTGACAGTATTATCATACAATATTATATATGCGAAAGTTTGAATGTTAGTTTGTTTATTTATTTGTTTGTTTGTTACTCAATCACGTCGTAACGGCTGAACCAATTTCGATGAAATTTAGTATGTACATAATTATAACCTGAATTAAAACATGGGCTACTTTTTATCCCATAAATCAGGTTCCGTGGGATAGAAATGTGGTGTCTAGTTGCAACAGCGAGTTTAGCTTTATTTCTAGGTTACCTATACATTTAGTAGTGTAACGCGTACGAAGTCGCGGGCAACAGCTAGTTCATTATAATTAGCGAAATTGTTGTTTACACAAGTTATAGGAATTGTTAAACCGATTGTAGATAGTAAAATTGCATAATTGCATAGTGAAATAATTTCATTACATGCTTCCTTTTATTTAGAGTAAAAAATAATAAAAAATTACAGTAGGACAGAAAAGGCCAATGCTCGTTAATAAATTGAGAGAGAATGCATACGTTTTTCTTTGTTAAAATTTCTGTAGTATTTTTGAAACTTTCGCGATCACTGTCCATAATTACTGATTTAAACAGTATGTACCTATTTTATCTGTTATCCATTGGGATTTTCTTTTTTTTTATCTAGCCTATGTTGTCCCACTGCTGGGCAAAGGCATCCCCCTCATCTCTCAAATCCCACCAGTCCCTATAAAAGGCGTCCAAATCATCGCGCCACCTTCCACGGTGTCGGTTCCACGGTGCCAGTTCCACCGTCTCGGTGGTGTTCCATTGGGATACAAATACAAGCCAAAAAGGTACATACGCTATAAATACTAATTTAAATCAGTAATCAAGCTTTTATACAATTCAACTCTACTATAATCCATTCAAAAGTTCCGTTGCCTAGCATTCGTCTCCATCACGAGACCACCTCTTATCATATTATTGTATAGTCTCCAAAGTTACATTTACGAACATCATATGAGCCACAGGACGTCCACTGCTGAACATCTTGATTTTGTGCGGTCTGCGCCCAACAGCTCCCAGCAACCTTTACCAGGTCGTATTTCAATCTAGTGGGGGGTCGTTCTACACTGCGCTTTCCAGTGCGTAATACAATAAGCATTCTAAATTTCAGTTCAATCGGATGGGGGGAATGCTAAAAGTTTAAAGATTTGAGGACATAACAAGACGAGTTAAATAAATGCTTCTAAAATAGATTTACTTCACACAAACGTAGAACAGACAGTATTTAGGACAGCAAAGAAAAGAAACACAGAAGAAGAGAACGAATAAATAGGTACTGAATGAAGCAGGTAGGTATGTAAGTATTAAGAAGTGGTCCTTCGTGTAACAGGCCCCGTCTCGGCGTATCGCTGCCAACTATCTGAGGTTAAGAGCTGCTGGTTTTCAGGCGGGAAGGGATTCACGAAAGCAAAATGAAGCAAATAACAGAAGTGAAAATTTGAATAACTACGAGATATTTATATGGTAACGGTAACAGTGTCGCGAGATCAATGGATTTTTTCCATCTCAAAAAACTCCCAACGCGACTTAAGAAGTTTTCACTTGAAATAAAAAAAATTGGATGTTGCAAAAGGATCATGATGGATGTCGCATAAACATGAAAGTTTACTAAGAAAGTCGTCATATGCACCTCCACAAACTAAAAAAAATCAAATTATATACAGAGGTGTCGGTAACAGTGTCACGAGTTCAATTTTTTTTCCATCTCAAAAAAAACCCAACGCGCCTAAAGAATTTTTCACCGTGGTATCGGTAACGGTAACAGTGTTCCAAATTCAATGGTTTTCTTTCTATCTTATAAATTGCTCAACTCGCCTAAAGAAGTTTTAAAAAATAGGTTATATAAAATAGGTTAATAAAAGGAGCAAACATCCAGTATTATTTAATAAAAGATAGAAAAGTAAAATGAAAAAGGCATACACAATAAGGCACCTACATTATTTTGTAAGCAGGGCCAACCCACAAACACTAACTCATGGCAGGGAGGCCCCGCAGATTTATGTTATCTGTGGTGACGAATGGATGACATGACAGTGACATTTGTATTTATCACTAACATTAAATTAGGTTCCAAAAAAAAATAGGTTCAAGTTCTGCATAAGGTGATGTTGTAAATATATTATAATCTAAAGATTATGTATCTATAGATTATATATCTATAGGTATATAGTTAGGTTAGGCTGAGACGCAGGAGGTAGCGGGTTCGATTCCCGCCGCGGAACAAATATTTGCATGATCTACAGATATTTGGTCCGGGTCTGGTTATTTCTATATGTATTATACCTAGTCAGGTCATAAGTATTGTCACACAGTAAAAACTTTTCTTTTAGAATGCTGGCCACAAAAAAGTTTATAGAATTCGAATTTCGAATTGTTCATGAAAATAAAAATGTATACTTTTTAGAATTTTACTCATTTTTAAATATGGAGTGGACGCTTAAAGAAGACCGTGTTGCAGTTATTGCGTTGCATCGTTGCGGTTACGCACCAATTCAAATTTTTGACATACTGAAAAATTTGAATATAACCAAAAGATTCGTTTATCGCACCATCAAATGATACAACGAAGACTCTAGTGTAGATGACAGGTCAAGAAGTAGTCGCCCTTGGTCTGTTAGGACTCCAGCAGTGATAAAAGCTGTGAAGGCGCGAATTCAAAGAAATCCCAAACGTAAGCAGAAACTCTTGGCCCTTCAGATGGGGTTAAGCAGAACCACGGTTAAAAGGGTGTTAAATGAAGACTTAGGGCTTCGGCCATATCGAATAAAAACAGGACATCGTTTGAATGCTCGTCTAATGGACGTGAGACTGAAGAGATGCCGCGCTTTGTTGAAGCGGTACGCGGGAAAAAAATATCGGGAAATTCTTTTTTCGGATGAAAAAATTTTTACCGTAGAAGAGAGCTACAACAAACAAAATGATAAGGTGTACGCACACAGTAGTGAAGAAGCCAGCAACCGTATTCCGCGTGTCCAACGAGGTCATTTTCCATCCTCGCTCATGGTATGGTTGGGAGTTTCTTATTGGGGCTTAACAGAGGTACATTTTTGTGAGAAAGGTGTAAAAACGAATGCAGTTGTGTATCAAAATACAGTCCTGACGAACCTTGTGGAACCTGTTTCTCATACCATGTTCAATAACAGGCACTGGGTATTCCAACAAGATTCGGCGCCATCTCATAGAGCGAAGAGCACACAAGACTGGCTGGCGCCGCGTGAAATCGACTTCATCCGGCACGAAGACTGGCCCTCCTCCAGTCCAGATTTGAATCCGTTAGATTACAAGATATGGCAACACTTGGAGGAAAAGGCGTGCTCAAAGCCTCATCCCAATTTGGAGTCACTCAAGACATCCTTGATTAAGGCAGCCGCCGATATTGACATGAACCTCGTTCGTGCTGCGATAGACGACTGGCCGCGCAGATTGAAGGCCTGTATTCAAAATCACGGAGGTCATTTTGAATAAACTTTAGTGTCATAAGAATCTATGTTTTGTTAAGTTCATTTTGGTATATAAATGGTTACATAATTAATAAACTTGTTTCAATTATTTTATATTAAACATGTGACAGAATTTATGACCTGACTAGGTAAATATGTATTTACAAAAAAACTGCATATAAGTATTTTATCAGATAACTGGTTCCCATAGCTCGGCTTAGTTTGTGTCTAGATAGCACTGTGTGAAATGTCCAGCAATATTTATATTATTTATTAATTAATGTGATGATCAGACTTACGGGAGTGACATAACCATTGTCGGTAAAACTCCCGCGTTAAATAAATAATTAAAAATCTTTACGTTATTTAAATGTGTCTAAAATTAACTTAAATTAAAAAAAAAAGAACTGGGGTCAAAACGAAACAGATCAGCGAGGTTGAAGGGGTTTTGTGTTACAAAACAACTTGTTATAGGTATTATTTGAAAGCACGTCATGCCACCCAAAAACTGCAGACATGCGGCAAATCCACTTTCGCTCTCGTAAACTCGGACGGTGGCCGCACTCAACCCACAACTCTCATTTCACTTATGAAATAATCGGTATCTTTAGAAAAATAATGATATATTGGCGTAATTCTAAATTAAAGTGGTTTTTCTTATTTGAACAATCCCTCGTCCATATTGGTAACGCTTAAACATTATGCATGTTATGTGTAACGTTAGTGAGCTAACTAAATTACAATGTACATGACGACCTCCGTGGTACAGTGGGTGAATATCCGGCTGAGACACAGGAGGTAGCGGGTTCGATTCCCACCGAGGAACAAATGTTTGTATGATCTCCAGATACTTGTTCCTGGTCTGGGTGTTTTTCTATATATTATAAGTATGTATTTACAAAAAAAAAAGGTATATAAGTATTATCAGTTATCCGGTTCCCATAGTACAAGCTCTGCATCGTTTGATACTAGATAGTCCAGCCATATTTATTTATCTACAATAAATATGTTGTCTGTGATGATAACAAATTAATGTCAAATTAAAAAAAATATGTACTTTGAAACAACCTCTCAGTTGGTCCACGTCGTGAGGCTTCGCGTCGGAGAATATTTTCTTCCCTCTGACCACAGAGACTAGGGAATCTGATCGCTACAAATATTGTATGCCCCCTTTTTAAGACTGCCAAGTTGTGGGTCCCGAATTTGGCAGTTTTTGTTCTGTGGTTCGGAGTCCAATCAAGTTTGAGAACCACTGCTTTAGTAGATTTTTTCGATGAACCCCATTATTTGTTATCTTTTTAGAAATCTATTTTAGCCTAACCACCGACACATACCTATGATATAGATCTAACCTACGTAGAACCAATTTAAGCCGGTATATAGGTAAGCCACGCACTGTCGCATCCATACCTATCATAGATCCGACCTTCGTGGGTACTAATTACCTTTTTTTATATCATCCCCCCTTCTTTTAGCACGCCTAGAATGACTGGTAGATAATGCTATTAGCATTAAGTTCTCCTAGCACTAATTTGTTATATAGTTGATCGATCGAAGAGAGATCTCTAAGTCAACTTGGGCAAATCGGCGTTGTATGTATGTATGTATGTATGTTTGTTTGTCCGAGGATAACTTTCGTAGCGTTTATCCGATCATCGTGAAATTTAGTATATAGGTGATGATGGCACAATTTTGGTGTGACTCAATGAGCTAAAAATTTTTGGGGGTTGTTGAGTTATTGGGTTCAAGAGGGGTAAAAAAATTAAAATGAGACTATTAGGTCAAGTGAGACGTCAAATTAAAGGTCTTCATTAGTAGATTTCGACCCCGTTTTTACTTTTAGTAAAAATTTTGAGTTATTAGCCATAATAAAAACTAAACTTTGACAAAATTCACAGGGTACACCAGTGACCCTACAATACTAAAATATGGTATTCGTTTAGCTTTAGTGACACAAATATAGGCAAAAGTCTGAAATCCAGAATATCTGCTATTGGTACCCCAAAAAAATAACCAATTAACAAGAACCCCCGTTACATTTAATTTGAATGAAACTGTAGGTCAAGTAGGTTGGTTATTCATTTCGTGACACCAATTTATTAGTCAAATATTAAAGCCGGCATGCACAAAGATCACTAAAAGTATTTAGCGACTAAACATGTTTAAATTTGAAGTATTGGTATGATTTGACAACTCTTTAAATCATATTTAGCCACTAAATACGCTTAGGCATCGTTGTGCAAGTCGTCCTAAGAATAATATTTTGGGAGATTCGCGAGATCTCAGTTCGGGGCGAACCACTAGTTACTATAGTTTCGGTTAGAAAAAGTAAATAAGTCATATAAGGAGAATTCTGTGCGATTTTATAATAAACTCCCGGAAAGCGAGCGGTTGTTAGCTTCAATTCGTAGATTTAATTCATATATAAAAAGTAAACTTATAAAGATATATAATAAGACCTCCGTGACATAATAGGTTAATTCTTGCGCAGTCCCTACTAACGACCCCCCTGACGTGGTGGCCGAATAGGCAGATAGACGCAGGAGGTTGCGGGTTCGATTCCCGCCGCGGGACATGTTTGCTTGACCTACAAATATTTGTTCCGATTTTGAGTATTTTTCTATGTTTAAGTAAAATATTAACAAAACATTTTGGGGCTAGACGGCGCTGTGTGATGTGTCTAGCAATATTTATTTAATATTTAGTTTCAAAGAAAGCTTAATACACTATTATAGCTGACTACATTGATGATAAAATCCAGTGACCCGATGTCGCTCGACCTCCCGACAGCTGATATTATCTCAATTTTGCAATATCAGTAAACATTTTCGTTTTTTTTGCAATTTATTTACCTATACATACTTTAATTTTTGCATTTTCCCTATTGTTATATTTTTTTTTTACTACTTGTAGATGGAACAAGCTTATGGCCCACCTGATATTAAGTGGTAACCATCGCCCATAACAGAGAATTGCCTCGTAGGTCACACACGTTAGAAATGTACCGTACGATACACTGCCCTGCGTCCATCAACTTGAGGTATACAGGTGTAAAGCCTCACGTGCCTGTAATTTCACCAGCAACCATACCCTTCAGACCGAAACACAGCAACGCTGCTTGGCGGCAGAAATGGGTATGGTGGTAGTACTTCCCCGGGTGTAAAGGATCATTAAAAATAATAACCAGCCTTGATTCTTGCCTGATTGGCTTGGTCGCGGAGGAACAGGAGGTAAAATTGACGTTTCAAAGATCAATGTGATTTTAATGAATATGAATAAAAAAATAAAAAATTAAAAAGTATTAAATAATAATTAAATAGTCATGCTTGTTTAAAAGAATAATACGCAATTATATCTGTGTAAACAACAATTTAATCTCGAAATCAGCGGTTCGTATGATTGTAACTGGATTATCCCCCTCATTAAGCTAGGCCTTGACCAGACAGAAGCAGAGCGTTACGAAGTACTCACTATAACGCTGATTAATACCGTGATCTACTCTACATGATCTCATTATGACGATATAATAACGCTGGAGAATCCGTTCGCAAATAACTGAATTTGACGAATTTCTACCTCACTAAAACTTTAAGTTATGATAATTATAGCAAAGCACCAAGACTCGTGTTTAGTGCGTCATGCTATACCGCGCACCGTGCGATACGATGACAGCGAAATATCTTGGTAAATCGCAACACACTTTCGTCAGATTGCGGTTCTGAGCCAAAATTAAGCTAGCACTGCCAAGATTAGGTTCTATCAATTTATAAACCGGATTAGAAGGCGGTATTTGTGCTTACATAATTCAGGTAATTCACCGTCGTCGGCGACCGAACACTGCTCGCATAGGTTTGCTTTCAATAATGTAATTATAAATTCAATTGTTATCAAAACTTATACGTAAATATTAGCATATTACTAAATAAATAAATATTGCTTAACATTTCACACAGCGCTATCTAGACCCAAACTAAACAGAGCTTGGGAACCAGATATCTGGTAAATACTTAAATACTTTTTTTTGTAAATACTTACTTGTATAGAAAAACCATCCAGATCCAGATCGGAACAAATATATGTAGATCATGCGAACATTTGTTCCACGGCGGGAATCGAACCCGCTACCTAAGAGGTATTGCAATGAAATGAAAATTATATTTATTACATTAAATGTGGTCAATTTTAGTTTAGGTCAAACAAATTTTCCTTAAGCTAAGCCTGCAATTTAAAACATTATTAAGTCATGATTTAAAGAATATAAAATGATTAACAAGACAATAATAGAGGAGAAACAGTTGAATCATCTAAAGACCGTCGCAAACGATCTATAGTGTATGACTGCTCCAGATTACTACCAGGCGGAAGTGTCCCTAAGACAGTATGAGTTGACCCAGATAAGCGCCAGCTCTCGGATCACACGTCGCTTCGAACAGACGCCCAGAAAGAATTTTGTAAAAACTACAAAAACTTTACTAAAACTAAAAACGGGGTCGAAGTGTACTAATAAAGACCTTTCATTTGACGTCTCACTTGACCGAATAGTCTCATTTTCATTTTTTTTACCCCACTTGAACCCCAATATCTCAACAACCCCCCAATACTTTTAGCTCATTGAGTCACACCAAAATTGTGCCATCATTACCAATATACCAAATTTCACGATTATCGGATAAACGCTTCGAAAGTTATCCTCGGACAAACAAACATACATACATACAACGCCGATTTGCCCAAGTTGATTTGGAGATCTCGCTTCGCTCGATCAAATATGTGGAGAGAAAACTTTGTTAATGTTAAGTATTATCCAGAATACTTCCACACAATTCCAAAACAACAGCATTTATACAAAAGGTAGATAGGTACTTGCTTGTTTAACTTATGTAGATATGTTTTAAGGGTTTTGTTTAAACTTGGTAAAGCATAGTTTGTTATAGACTAGACTCTTAATATTCGTGTCTCTTGTAGTCAAGTATTTCGCTGAATTTTGAGTGGATTCAACCTCAAATTACCATCACATCATACTTGCACAACTTTGTACTTAATGCAAGCTAAACCACTTTTGAAGAGGTGTTATGCAAAGATGGTTAATTCTTGCGGAGTCCTTACTGACGACCCCCCCTGACGTGGTGGACGAATAGACAGCTAGAGACGGGTGGTAGCGAGTTTATTTCTCGCGTGTGTTCCTCTATTTAATCTTCTTTGTTTGTCAATGGCGGTTTAATATCTAAATTTGATCATTAGTTAAAATAAATTAATTAGTTAACATAAATTAGTTTGACACCAAAATAATCACCTATTCAAAGTATTTTAACCCCTCAATTCGCCCCCCCCCCCCCCCCCCCATTACTCGAAGACGCCTGGACCGATTCGAGAAATTCTTTTTTTGCTTAAATGGGCATACTTCCCAGTTGGTCCCATTGGCACCAAGTAAGGATGGATAAACGTATGGATTGAAAGATTCTAATATAAATAGATGGATATATATATATATATATATGTATGTACAATACTAATAGTGAGTACCTTTATTACTGTTATATGCATATATGTGTGTCACATGGGATACTTAATTGTAAGTTTTATGACCCTACATTTAAGTGGGCCGTGTACAGTGGGCGAATAGCCGGCTGTGACGCAGGAGGTTGCGGGTTCTATTCCCGCCTCGGAACAAATATGTGCATGATCTACAGATATTTGTTCCGGGTCTGGATGTTTTTCTATGTATTTACAAAAAAAAAGTTTATAAGTATTCTATCAGTTATCTGGTTCCCATAGTACAAGCTCTGCTTAGTTTGGGGCTAGATAGCACTGTGTGAAATGCCCAGCAATATTTATATTTATTTTTAAGAGCCGTGGATTTTGTTTATAAATAAATAAAATAAATAAGTTAGGATCTGATGATGGGATTCCAAAAAAAACGAAGGTAACCCTTAAATTTTTAGGGACGTAATTCGGTTTTATGTTTTTTATGTCATTTATTAACCAATTCGGAAAATTATGTTTTTTATTTGAAATGTTAAAACGTTACTTGTGTTTGATATTAACAACGAAAATAACGAGTGACCAAAATAATAGCAACGGTTTTCTATTTTACTACAAAGCAGAAACTGAATTCTCCCTAAAGGGTAGATAGGGCAAGGGTAGGTATTCGACGTTGAATAATGTATCGGACGTGCGGAAATACAGAAGCATCCTACATGGTCTAAGAGCCGGTGAAGATCGACCTTCACCGATCTGATAACCAGATGAGACATATTTTTTATCAAATATAATTTATAAACAAATATGCCTATAATTACTTGCCTATCTAAAAGTGCTATCTAAAAGTTTTTAGCTAGGCAACAGTACTATAAGTATGATTTTTAGCAGGCAATGATTTTGAAATATGACTGATTTTGTAATAAAGTAATCTAAAATTTGATATAACTTTCGATAAGTTAGCAGAACGATGGAGTCACCTATATTGACTTATCTATACACAGAAATGAGTAGGCAAGCCTACTGAGGCATATTCTGTGTGTTAAAAACTAACAGTGAAATAAAATTCATTTGGTTATCAAAAGAATGAAAGTGATGAAAAAAAAATCGATTAAAGTTAATTTAATTAAAAATAGCCATAAGCACTTTTAGATAGGCAAGTAATTATAGGCATATTTGTTTATAAATTATATTTGATAAAAAATACGTCTCATCTGGTTATCAGATCGGTGAAGGTCGATCTTCACCGGCTCTTGGACTAACAATTTACGATGGTACAAACAAAAGCTCGTCCAACCAAGTTGTATAGAAAAAAGTAAATTTAAGTGCAAAATCTTGAACAAATCAATATTTATAATACCATCTTTAAGTAGGATTCTATTTCATTACTAGCTGACCCCGCGAACTTCGTACCGCCTTAGAATCAATAAATGTTGTGTTGCTAAGCTGAGATAGAGGTTTATGGTAGAAGTGTGAAATTTAGGGGTGTATGTATTTTTGAATGTTGTATCATAAAAAAATAAAAACAAAAAATTTCGTCAAAAAAATTAAAAAAAAAACATTAAGGGTGAACAACCGTTATCACTTAGGGGTATGGAAAATAGATAGTAGCCGATTCTCAGACCTACTGAATACGCATATAAAATTTGGTAAAAATCGGTAAAGCTGCTCCGGAGGAGTACGGTAACTAACATTGTGACATGGAAATTTTATATATTAGATTTTATATATGAAAGTGGCCAGTTCCATTTTTAAATAAAAATAAAGCTTTCTCATGGAGATAGTATTTTATTTTCAATACGTCGGAATCTTTTTTTTTTGTATGTTCCTCGATTACTCGAAGACGCTTGGACCGATTCGAGATATTCTTTTTTTGTAAAAAAGGGTGGTTCCATTGGTACCAAGGATCTGATCATGGGATCCCAATCGAGGGCAACCCTGAATAGGGTCGCAAAATTTAATTTAGTTCAATTGTCTGATGCTTTTGTTATATTAATTATGTCTTGTCTAAATTTGCGGTTTTGCGGTTGCGGTTCTAGTTTTAGGGTAATATAATTTTAATGTATGTTACACTTTTTTCTCATATTCACATATTTGATTGCAATCTAGAACTAACATTGTATGGCTGGTTTAATTAGTGCTAAATGGATTGTTATCTGTTTCGTGGATTAATGAATAAAATAAAATAAGTTTTTTGTTAATAAATTACTTTTTCAAAACAAGCTTTTATAAAATTCATAATCGGTACCGCAAGCTGATTCAAATGAGCCCAAACATTAGTAGCCTACTATAATCCATTCAGAAGTTCCGTTGTCTAGCATCCGTCTCCATCATGAGACCACCTCCATGGTACCATATTATTGCATTGTCACCGAAGTTACATATGTATTCCAAATTTCAGCTCAATCGGTTGAGAGGAACGGGTTTAAAATTCAGTTGCATGATTCCACCCGGACAAACATTCATACACTGCAAGTTAATAAAAAGCTTGTAATAAAAATAAAATGTGTTAAATAAAATAAATGTAAAATGTTGACGACCTCCTTGGCGCAGTGGGCGAATAGTCGGCTTAGACGCCGGAGGTAGCGGTTTCGATTCCCGCCGCGGAACAAATGTTTGCATAATCTACAGATATTTGTTCCGGGTCTGGATGTTTTTCTATATAGTATATAGTTATCTGGTTCCCATATTACAAGCTCTGCTTAGTTTGAAACTAGATAGTGTTGTGTGAAATGTCCAGCAATATTATTTATTTATTAAAACAAAATAACTGGTTTCGATTTTCTGAAGACGGTTACATTTTTGTTAAAAGTTACTTGTGTATCCTAATCACTCCGTAGCTTTTTACTCGAGGTGCGGTTTCAACAATTCTTTCGACACCCCTATTTTTACTATGTGGATTTATCTAAGATACTTTCATATAGTCACATTTTTTATCAGTGATAGCCAATCGCTTGGCCACTTCCTCACTTGTTGGTAAAAGTAAAGTTAAACACACATTGTGTTTCTTATACATTAGTCACAAGACCGCCCACATTGTACTTGTAGCATAATAAGAATGTAATGAGGCTATTTTAAAATTTACTGACGGCTCTAGTAATTTGCATTTACAGAATAAGTAAGAGCAAAGAACATACTTTTACATTCTACATATATCATTTTTTCCGTAAGTCTTAGAACGTATTACTATTATTATTTGTAATATACAGGCAGCTCTTAGAGCTGATGTGTATCTTATTTATTGTCAGTGCACTTTAAATATTTGTCCAATCTGTGTTTGAAAGCGTTCACTGAGGGGGCACTAATCACTGACTCTGGTAACCGATTCCAAGTGTCCACTACGCGATTGGGCAATATTTGCTCCCTTGATTTGCTGGTACGTGGCCCGCGTTGCAGCTTCAGTGAGTCCTGTCAACCTTGCATTTGCATTGCATTGTTCATGGTACACAGTGTTCGTGACAAGTCATGTATGCTGTAGTGGTTGTTTAGAATCTTGTAAGTCTCTATAAGATCTCTGCGCTCTCTACGTTGCCGAAGGGTAGTTAGTCCAAGTTCCTGAAGTCGTTCCTCATATGTAAGTGTTTTGAGACTAGGTACCATTTTCGTTGCTCTTCGTTGTACTCGTTCAATTAGGTTAATTGCGTAAAGTGTGCCGCTACATCATTTTCGATTAAACATGCAAAATGCTGTTGGTCTAGGATCGATGTGAGCTCGATGTTCAATGGATAAAGACGGATTATTTCGGTCATTGCGGCATGCTATGGAGATGTACGTTTGCCTTCTATAGAGTGGTGGACATCTTGAATACATGCAAAGTTTGCCTGAAACTGATTGTTGGAATAGTTGAGGTTTGGTATTCGATGACATTTTGCCGACAAAGACGGATTAAGTTCGTTCAATGTGACTTTCAACCAACTTATCATTGTGATTAAAAGCTGTTTCGCATGTTAACTAAGGGTAATTGTGCTTTTCCAGCGAAGAATGCGGTGAATGAGGTTAAAGCTAAACTACAACACTACGTGTATATTTCCACCAAAGTTAAGCTAAGTGTTGTAGCGATGAAGATGTGCTTTGCGCGAGTTAGCGTGCAAGGAAAATGGCAACGCCATTCTTAGTTCGCCACCTTAGCTAGCATCCCTCGCTTCAACGAGTAAGTAAAAAACTTAGCTTCGTTGAACCCCTTTCCACCCGAACTAGCTGTGAAAATCAAGCGATTAGTGGATTTGACATCCATAGCTAGCTTAGCATCTCTGGTAGAAAGGCAGCCTTATTCTCCTCACTTGGTTACAATTTTTTTCCGACTCTTTCTAATTACTCGTGTTCCAAACACTGCATACGATGAACATCTTTTGAAAGATATTCGTAAAAGAGGTATTTAAAATATAACACTTTAAGGTACCGCAAGATGAATTGGTCCAAATCCCAGTAACTTGTTTCACGCAACACTGGCATAAGCTCACCTGAGCTCTTTTATGGCCGTGAGTAGTATCAGCAGAATGCGCTGAAAACGATTTTTACTATGACAATTCAGCAATTTAAGATCAAATCTTTCTGAAAAAATTACTAAGCACTGCAGATTTTGGGAAGGTACTTTTTAAATGTATGAATTGAAGTTATACAGATATACAACGGCTTTTACAGCGCCTGATGGGTGAAAGACCCAATTTCTGTAGTGTCTGGAACAGGATTAGGATTGCCCACTTGCCCAGCATCTATACCATACTCTCAACTTCATCATATCAGCCATAGAAGGTGCACTGCTGAACATCAGCCTCCCCCATAGACATCCGTTGGGCGCAGGCTGCACAAGATCTTACTTTCTTACAGAAACCTTTATTAGGTCGTCGTTCTATCTAGTAGGGGGCCGTCCTACGCTGTGCTTTGCAGCATTTATGTATAGGGAATAGAAAAAAAAATGGAAATGATAACATTTATTTGACACGACACACGTACAAAATAAAAACGCAAAAGAAGATGGTGACATACAAATAATGTCGAATCTTGACTTCTGGCTCTAAGAAGTAGATAAATAGAATGATAAGTAACAAGAATGCCAGAAGTCGAAGATTATAGGTTAATCAAAAAATACAGGAATATCTCACGCAACTTCCATCTTAATTACAAAGTTGTCATGCCAAAATGGCGTCAGCTCAGCATGTACTAAGTAGGTAGGCTGGGACCTAGCTACTTAACGCTGGTATTCTGCTGACCCCAAATAGTCTCGTCACGAACGTCAGAAGCTTGCACTGCTCTCGGAGATTGAGTGAAGGTAGGTATGTGTAGCACCTACCTACCATATAAATAATTTGTATTGTTTGTTAGCCGTGTGGGTAAGCTAGGGTTCCTTACTAAAGGTATTTCTAAAATAACTTAAGTTTAGTAATTGCATTGTTGTCAGCGAGAGATCTAAAAACTTCACCTCATGTGTCTGTGAATGTAGGCAACAGTGTCAAAGACAACGGTATTGGCACTTTTCCATGGCCCATAGTATTGTAAAGATGGTAATACATTGTTAACCTCATCGTTACGTAATGCTTATTATAATTCAAGTCACTGAAACGCAACACGCTTATGATTCACTCGCCAGCTTCATAATTCTGTTCGGAATGGGGCATTACTATATTATGTAACCACGACTTTCAAAAATAAATCAAATTAAAAACAACTATACGATATTGGGTTTCACTAAAGGGGGAAAACCGGAATCGCTCCGATTGCCTAGATAGCTGCGTCACTGTGGACTATATTAGGGGATGTTAGTAATAGGCTCGTAGAAACCTTTCATGCCTAAGCGCGTAAAAACCGGTGAAGATGCTAATAATATTTGATGGATATCGTAAGATAAAATATTGTAGCATCTTAAGGTAACGCACTGAAAGATATGTAAAAGCCGTAAGGTTATTCGAGATATGTGCCCCGCCCTCTGGCACTTCAGCTGTCTATTAGACACCTTGGTTGGTCTCCGGATCTCCCCATATCGCCCAATATTGTATTGTAACGCAGATACAATCGTAAAACTAAACCCGTATCGTTCGTGTTATGCTTCGAGTATGTAAGAGAAGATTTATTCATTTTTACGATAAAACGATAAAACTTGGTGGAGATGGGTAAGTTCGTTTTAAGTTACAGTATTCATTGATTCTTTCAAGTAGAAGAAGCGGTATTGCACATACGCATCGCCGCACACAAGCCACGCGCTACAGCCAGCTCCAAAACGCCTGCATTTTTCCTACATTTTATGTGAACTCGCCGCACACGGTTGAAGCCAGAGTTGTCGCTACGCTACACGCCACGAGACGCCGCATCTCGCTTAGCGTGGTCGTGTAGCCGCCACCGGCCGAAAGTGAAGAAAAAAAGTTAAAAAGTGTCCGTCGGCGCGCTTCTGCTACTAAGTGGACACTTCCACGGCATTTTGTGGGTGTGGCGCGTGGCTCGTGTGCGGGGAGGCTAAGCTATCATGTCTATAAGCCATTGTGTAACAATATTTTTGTATTCACTTTGCTATGAAACAGCAGAATTGGTGTAGTATTTTGAAATTCACCTACCGTTGCAGAACGGCACACATTTGAACGCAATTGCAGTCGTAACGCTGCGGTTCCAACCTTACGCTATAATAATAAAATTAAAGCCTACTGGAATTTATTTTGAACAACATTTCCAAGCTTTACAATAGATGCATAATTTTATTCGTTTTGTATACATAATCACTATTTTAGCAAGTTAATTTAGAGTTATGTAAAATTTGGTGTTATTTGAATAAATATTAACCAAATTGTAGTATTTTAAAGAGAAATCTAAATATTTAGCTGAATTAATTAACCCAATAAAGTAAATTAATTCTCTTAATTTGTGCAGGTCAATAATATTACTTAACGCTGCGTGTGGTTTTATTTTTTCATCACTTATGCTCTGAAACAGAGGCGGCGTAACGCGGGAGCGAGTGGGCCACTGCCTACGGCCTCGCGGTTCGAAAGGCCTCGCGCGTTGGCGATTTATACATTACCAAGGCGTGAACGTGATGAAAAAATTTTACTCGTCATAAAACGATAAATATTATTTGACATATCAAATTTATTTTTATTTAGTCTAGCAACATCTGCTGGCGTTGTGTCGCTATCGTGGGGATCCCGCCTATCTAAGATAGGTGGCGTCAGGCGGCGGCGACCTCGGTAACCACCGACGGCTTCGCGCCTAAGGGGGCCGCGCAAAAATGTTTTTACAAGTTTTTAAATAGTTGTAGTTTTAAAGTAATTATTTCCGTACGCGTGAGTAGTATTTATTTAGAGTCGCAGACTTGTCTAGCAATACTATGACTGTTATAAAAAAATCCTATTTTTTGGCCATTAGTCGATCCCAGGCTCAAAATAACTGGAATCCAGTATCTAATTTTTGCCATCATTTGATTAGCAATAAAACACATTAACGTACTCATACATTAGTGTATAATTCATGTATAATTCAGCTCATTCAATTTAACGTTTTCTTTTTAACTTGGAAATGGGCGAGGCCTCGCAAAGCTGATGCCGCCTACGTCCGCGTTTGGTCTAGCGCCGCCATTACTCTGAAAGCAGGTCATTGTTAACTCGAAAACAGCTCCGTAAATGCAATCTATGTACGGCCCAAGGGACACAAGTAAATTTTAAAATAGAATGAAGTTAATTACATTTATAAATTATGCTATTATATATTATTTTAGGGTTTGATACGTGACTATGGTAAGCGGCTTGACGGTATGACTCTTGCACCTTGGGAGAAGGGGAGGCCTTTGGTGTGGGACGCCACGTGCGTCAATACCCTTGGGCCATCTCATTTGTCTCGTACAGGGGCTGGTGCGGCGGCAAATTCAGCCGAAAATCTCAAGCGGCGCAAATATGGAAGTTTCGACAGAGCTTACGTAATATTTGAGCCATTTGGGGTCGAGAACCTGGATCCATGAAGTGCCGGCGCCCATCGCGTTTTCAAACTTCTTTCTGGGCGTCTGGTCGAAGCGACGTGTGATCCGAGAGCTGGCGCTTATCTGGGTCAACGCATATGCATTGCAGTTCCAGTGCCAGTGTCTTGGGGACACTTCCGCCTGGTAGTGATTTGGAGCAGTTGAGGTATCTTTAGATCGTTTGCAACGGTCTTTAGATGATTCAACTGGTTCCTTTTATTTAGTTTTTAATTTTTATAGTGTCATCCGAATACTTACGGAAAAAATGGTAGCACCACAAAATGGAAACAAAATGGTACAGCAAAAAGCATAAATGGTAGAGCATCCTCGTATCAAGAGGAAGGTTGCGGGTTTAAGTCCCATCGAGGCTTGAACATTTTTGAGATTGTTTTAAAACCTTGGGATGATTCAATTGTTTCTTTTGTATTTTAGTCATGTAAATATTTAGGCATTTTACCCCATTAAGATTTAAAAAATGGAATTGGCCACATTCATAATTGCTTTATTGAAATACAATGTGACAAATCCTATTTCTATTTAAAAATCGAACAGTCTACAGTCAGGTTGTGAAAAAAAACAATTGACACCGGGAACGCAAATTTTCTTTTTAGCAAAACACTGTTAAGAAAATGACGTTTATAATTTCCTCGCATTCGTGCTGAAAGGGTATGCTCACAAAACACCCTCGACCTCACGTACGCCTAAATATCTCGGGTACAATAGATCGCTTACGGCCCTTGTATAACAATATAAAATAAATAATAATAAATATTACTGGACATTTAACACAGCGCTATCTAGCCCCAATCTAAGCAGAGCTTGTACTATGGGAGCCAGATAACTGATAGAATACTTATATACTTTTTTTTGTACATACTTATAATATATAGAAAAACATCCAGACCTGGAATAAATATATGTAGATCATGCAAACATTGGTTCCGCAGCGGGAATCGAACCCGCTACCTCCTGCGTCTCAGCCGGCTGTTCGCCCACTGCGCCACGGAGGTCGTCACGTAGGTACTATTAAACATCCATGTTTTAAGTGTCTATAATATGATTCGGGCATGTTATTTTTCTTTATACTTACATGTGTATGCACAACGAGTCCTGGAGAACTCCCACCTGGCTTTTACTCGCTTATCAACAATCCTCGATAGTTTAATGCAATTCAATGTTACACAATTTCCAGCAGCCTCATTACAAATACAGTAATCATTCTGAACGCTTATCCCAT
Source organism: Philereme transversata (assembly GCA_963924445.1). Lineage (NCBI taxonomy): Eukaryota > Metazoa > Arthropoda > Insecta > Lepidoptera > Geometridae > Philereme > Philereme transversata. Next base: position 20,196,291 of record OZ004348.1, on the reverse strand, counting down.
GTTTGGAACGCTTTTTTCGTACGTAATATATATCGTAAGTATGTAGTTTATGCCGTGTATGTTTATGTAGTTTATATTATTTTTAAATCCAAATTTATATTGTTATCTTATACACCGTCATAAATAATTTAGTATAATTGATCGAGCGAAGCGAGATCTCTAAGTTCAATTGGGTAAATCGGCATTGTATGTAAGTATGTTTGTTTGTCCGAGGATAACTTTCGAAGCGTTTATCCGATCACCGTGAAATTGGTATATAGGTAGGTAGTGATGGCACAATTTTGGTGTGACTCAATGAGCCAAAAAATATTGGGGGGTTGTTGAGATATTTTGGTTCAAGAGGTGTAAAAAAAAATGAAAATGAGACTATTAGGTATTAGTACATTTCGACCCCGTTTTTACTTTTAGTAAAGTTTTTGTAGTTTTTGAGTTATTAGCCATAATAAAAACAAAACTTTGACAAAATTCACAGGGTACACCAGTGGCTCCACAATGCTGAAATTTGGTATTCGTGTAGCTTTAGTGACACAAATATAGGCAAAGGTCTGAAATCCAGAATACCTGCCATTTGCACCCCAAAAGAATTTAACCAATTAACAAGAACCCCCATTACATGTAATTTGAATGAAACTATAGGTCAAGTAGGTTGGTTATTCATTTCGTGGCACCAATTTATTAGTCAAAGATTAAAGCCGGCATGCACAAAGGTCACTAAACGTATTTCGCGACTAAACATGTTTAAATTTGAAGTATTTGTATGATTTAGCCACTAAATACGTTTAGGCATCGTTGTGTAAGTCGCCCTAAGAAGAATATTTATTTTGGAAGATTCGCGAGATCTCAGTTGGGAGCGAACCACTAGTTTATATAATAGTGTCTAGCAATATTTATTTATTATTATATACTCGTTCACCAGTGTTCGTGTCCTAACTTAGGCCCTGTCAAAAAACCAGCGCTGCATCGTACCCAACAAGGTTCGAAGCAGCCCATGCTGAGACAGGGACCATTTTGTCCCCACGCAACACCAACTGTCAGTGTTAATTATTGTACACTTTCTGTGGGGTCAAATAAATGTATTTTCTTTCTTTCTTGTTTCATTGTTCTGTTAAGAATTTTGCATTGGAATCCTAAGCTCCATTTATTGTATGCACAAAATACAAAGTACTACAAGATTTACTGCGCACTTAGTTTCAAAACTTCCTTTGGTCGTTACGGAACCATTCAATTAAAGTTGGTGTAGATAAGAAATAGCTTCGTGCACTCGTAAAATATACTCGGATTAACAGTTTGAAATGCTTTTAACTCAATCAAGTAAATAGAATCAACTGGCATTCACCTGCAACCGAGTTAACTTTAAAAGCTCTACTTTAAAAGTATCTTTCAGAATGAAATGTGGAGAAATAAACTGGCAACGAACGAATTCAATTTGGTATAGATTTTAGTTACAAATACGAGTAATATACAATCGCTCTGTGCTGTACATATAGAGGTGCACAAGTCATGAATTTATATTACTAGCTGACCCGCCCGCGGATTCGCACGCTTGAAATTTCCCGTTCCCATGGGAACTTCGGGATAAAAACTATATAAATCACTCTTGTCCAACTGACGCTACACTTCATGTAAATAACTTTACGACAATGAACGGCGGTTAAATTATGTGGATATTATTCATACAAAAATACAAAAATTGTGATAAAAGTGGGGGGTGGGGGTAGGAGGGTGAAAAATACTTTAAGACCTACTCTTACACCGACCAAATATACAAAAAAAAGCTTTAGAATCGGTCCACCCGTTTCGGAGGAGTGCAACCACTAAAACCGTGGCACGAGATTTTTATATTTAATAATAGATGGATTAAAAATAGTAATGCCTTTCTGTCAGTTTTTTACGTTTGCTCAACTAGATAATCGCTGGACCTATTTAGGTGAAATTTAGTAAACAGAATGAAACTTGGACATTGGCCACTTTTTATTGGCAAAACTGTAGGAAGCTTGTAGTTTTTTTTTATTTTTATTTGTTATTTTTTTTATATTTTACTAGCCGACCCACCCGCGGCTTCGCACGGGTGTTTTTTCAATAAAACATTATCTTTATTTGGTGCAGTTCAATAAAAAGTAGCCTATGTCCTTTCCCAGAATATAATCTATCTCCTTGCAAAATTTCATTACGATCCGTTCAGCCGTTTAGTCGTGTAAAGGTAACAAACAAACAGAGTTATGTATCTGTTATACATATAAACCTTCCTCTTGAATCACTCTATCTATTACTGAGAACTGCATCCGTTGAGTAGTCTAAGATCTAAGGGAACAGAGAGCGGAAGCGACTTCATTTTATACTATGTTAAAAATGAGCCCGTGGCGGGTCAGCTAAGTTGTTAAATTTAAGTTACAAAGCTATTATTGTAGAGGATAATTCATTATTTACCAGTTGCCAGTCAAAGTCAAATATTTTTATTCATTAAAATCACAAAGATCACTTTGAAACGTCAATTTTACTGCCTGTTCCTTGTCGACCAAGCCAGGAAAGAAAGGCAAGAAACAAGGCTGGTTATTTTTTTAAGGATGTTTTTAGAATACATAACAATACAGAAAATAAATTACGTCTAAATTGTAACATTTTGAACGAATTGGAGCAATTTCAATCCCAAGCTTCTCTATTATCTAAATAATGCGATATTTTATAGTAGGCTTTTTTATAAAGATTTTGTTTAATTACGTTTTGAAATTTGTTAATTGTCAATTTTTGAACATCCCTTGGGAGTTTGTTATAAAAGCGTACACGATTTACTAACTTTATGGAGTCTACAAGTGGCAACAGCGAGTTTATCTTTATTTCTAGTATTAAAATTATGATTATCGCTATTTTTCTTAGACAAATTAATATTTTTGTGAACATACATCAGATTTTCATAAATGTATTGACAAGGGAATGTCATAATATTTATTTCTTTAAACTTATTGCGTAATGATTCTCTAGGGCCCATATTATAAATTGCACGAACAGCCCTCTTCTGCAGCACAAAAACGGTGTTTATAGGTATCTGCAGCACTCCCGCGCAGCAGTATACCGTATGACATAATATTATAAACATTATAAAGTAAACTAGTCGAGCTGTGTCTAGTCAGTGCACAGAGGTCCAAATACTTGTTGCTTTATAATTTTTAGCTTAATTTAAGTATTCGCCCCACTTTTTTTCTTTCTATAAACTTTAACTATGCCAAATCATACACTCCTCTGTGCGCGCAGTAACCTTAAAAAGGGGTATTTTCTATTCAAGTATTATTTAATAGATGAATAAAAAATTTACATTTATATAAGATACACAATATCAAAGGTAGGTAGTTTAAGAGCGAGAGCGTCAGACTTGTTTGGTGCATTTGCATAATTTAAGGTGCCGACGAAAATTGCATTTTCTTCTTAGAAATAATCCGTTTTACTCTCAAACTACATAACATATAATAAAACTGTATACTCTAACAATTTCTAGATGAAGAAACGGTTAGTTATCTTGGTCCTTAAAAGGCAAAGACTCGTAAATAGCCACCAAAGTATACTTATACAAGCGCGTAAATTGTGAAAATATCATAGAATCCCTAATAATTGATCGAGTGAAGCGAGAGCTCCAAATCAACTGAAGCTAATCGGCGTTGTATGTATGTTTGTTTGTCCGAGGATAACTTTCGAAGCGTTTATACGATTATCGTGAAATTTGACATATAGGTAGTTAGTTATGGCAAAATTTTGGTCTGACTGAATGAGCTAAAAATGCTGGGGGTTGCTGAGATATTGGGGTTCAAGAGGGATAAAAAAAACAAAATGAGACTATCCGGTGAAGTGGCACGTTTAATAAAAGGTCTCTGTGAGTTCATTTCGACCCCGTTTTTATTTTTAGTTTAAACTTTGTAGTTTTTAAGTTATTAGCCATAATCAAAACTGAACTTGACAAAATTTACAGGGTACACCAGTAATTACACAGTGCTGAAATTTGTATGTAGCTTTAGTAACACAAATATAGGCCAAAGTCTGAAATCCAGAATAACTGCAGTTTCTACCCCAAAAAAGAATAACCAACTTACATGAACTCCCGTTACCTGTAATTTGAATGAACTGTAGTAACTCTGTCCCTCTGTCTATATTTTTCTCTATCTGTTTATTACGTTTGCATGACTAAATGGCTGGACCGATTTTGATGAAATTTGGTATATCCCAGACTACGCAAAAGGAGTGTAATGTTTTTATTGACAAATCACGCGTGCGAAGCCGTGGACGGCAGCTAGTATAGTATAAAGTATTAAATTGTCAAGTAATAACAATTTAACCACATATTAAAAAAATCGGATTTGTTTTCTTTATTTGTGCTGAGACCTTGCTTCTTGCCAAATTTAATGATTCTAGGTCAACGGGAAGTACCCTATAGGTTTTGATTTATTTGAAAGTGTCAAAATATGCGGCTTTAAAGGCCGTATTTTTTGATTACGTTCTCTTTTTTACAGTTCCAAGGGACAGCTGTGCGAAGCTGCGAGCGGAAACTAGTTTCTAATAACTTAAGTGTCTTATGTAATTAACGATTGTTGTAAACAGCTTAATTAGCAGTAGCAAAGAGAATCCATGTAGATAGTTGAGCGACATGCAGCTTAACATGCGTGGACGTGTTAATCAGTGTCTTCCATTTCACTATGTAACTGTGATTCGATACATGGTAATCCTATAACCCGATACCTACTGTTCCTGAGGATTACATCACACTTGTTGAATAATGGTATCGTTTGTAATGTGGTGCCACTCGGAAGCGTAAACCAGTTACCGCCGATTCAAGACAACGCAAAGTGAAGGTAGTATCGTATTAAGTTATCTGTAGTGATCAGGGCCGGATTATCCATAAGGCGGATTAGGCAACTGCCTAGGGGCCCCGCACCAAGAAAAATAAACGTTTCATTTGTGACATTCTCCAATAAAATCATTTCAATGAAAGCAAAAAGCAGGAGTCGATCTATCGACTCGACTTTTGTAATAGAAAAAATCTATTTTTAAAAGTAAGAAAAGGGTAAAGCTTTTCTTTACCCTTTTCTTGCCTAGGAACCCCGAGAATTGCATTGCCTAGGGGCCCCGATAGGGTTAATCCGGCCCTGGTAGTGAAGGTGACGTGTTATTTAGGATTAAGTTTGTGTACATTTCGATCTCATACGAGAGAGAGTATCATATTTTATATATGACTAGCTGACTATGCCGGTAATGTCTTTCTGCCCAGTCAGTAAAAAGTAGCCTATATCCCAATCCCGGTCATAATCTATCTATATACTAGATTTAATCGGAATTGGTCCAAACGTTTAGTCCTGAAAACGTAAGAAACAGTCCGAGAGACAAGAGTTACATTAGCCCGCGGCATATGCATGTCAAGGCGGTACGAAGTTCGGCGGGTCAGCTAGTATTAGCATAGATTATAGTGGGAAGAGAATAATACTCTTCCCCGGAAATAATTTTGCATATATGCATATAATATTGAATGCTTCGTAAGCGAAGTCACTGACATAGCTCAGAGGATTAACAAGCTGAGATGGCAGTGGGCGGGGCACAGCTCTTAGAACTGACGGCCGTTGGGGCGGAAAGATTCTATAGTGGACACCCCGCACTGAAAAGCGCAGCGTTGGATGGCCCCCCACTAACGACCTGATAAAGGTTGCTGCGAGCCGTTGGGTGCAAGCCGCACAAGATCGGTTGCTGTAAAAATCTATAGAGGTCCTAAGGCTTGTATGCTGATGATTTAAAGGCCTATCTCAGTATGTGGGATTCAATTTATATATTTAATCGAGCAAAGCTTAAATTAACTTGGGCAAATCGGCGTCGTATGTATGTATGTTTGTTTATCCGAGGATAACTTTCGAAGCGTTGATCCGATTATCGTGAAATTTGATACATAGGTGATGGCACAATTCTGGTGTAAGCAAATGAACTAAAAATGTTGAGGGATTGAGATATTGGGGTTCAAGAGGGGTAAAAAAATGAAAATGAGACTATTAGGTCAAATGGGACGTGAAATGAAAGGTCTTTATTAGTAAATTTCGACCCTGTTTCATTTTTAATTAAGTTCTTGCAGGTTTTGAGTTATTAGTCATAATAAAAACTGAACTTTGACGAAATTCACAGAATACACCCCCAAGCGCTGTAATTTGGTATATGTGTAGGTTTAGTGACACAAAAATAGGCAAAAGTCTGAAATCCAGTCAGTTAGAAATAACTGCAATTTGTACCTACCCCAAAAAAAAGGAACCAACTAACATGAACTCCCGTTACCTCTAATTTGAATGAAACTGTCAAGTATTTGGTTATTTATTTTTTGATTACGAATAATATTTAGTTTGTTTTATGAGTGACTCGAGATCTCAGTTCGGGGCGAACCACTAGTATTCACATCCCGACGCCAAAGAGATTTGACCAAAAGGTGAAAGTGAGCGTCATAAATGATAATCGAAAACTACCGAATTATATTACGAAGAAACTTATCACAGTCAGGCGTCGGCCGGGTTATGTCGATATTAACGATTACTGATCGAAATACAAAATACAAATTGTTTAATCTATTACTACGATTATTTGACGACCTCCGTGGCACAGTGGGCGTATAGCCGGCTGAGACGCAGGAAGTAATGGGCTTGATTCCCGCCACGGAACAAATGTTTGTATGATCTACAGATATTAGTTCCGTGTCTGGGTATTTTTCTATATATGTATTATAAGTATGTATGTATTTACAAAAAAAAGTATTATAAGTATTCTATCAGTTATCTGGTTTCCATTGTACAGTGATTTTTTTGCTGGTATCTTTTTAGCAACACTGTTTTTGACAGATCACGCGTGAATCATGTCTTGTGTCATTGTCAAACTTGTTCAGTTTGGTCTATAATTTAACCATGAATCGACTTACGAACGAACAACGCTTGCAAATTATTGAATTTTACTATCAAAATGCATGCTCGGTTAAGAGAGTGCATCGCGCACTTCTTACAATTTATGCGCAGTTTGGTCGTCCTACTGAGGCAGCTATTCGGAAGCTTGTGACTAAATTTTGAACCCAGTTTACATTATTGGACATTAAACCACGAACACGCATACGTAGAGTGAGGACCGAAGAAAATATTGCGGCTGTATCCGCCAGTGTTAGTGATTACCGTGAAATGTCGATTCGCCGCCGTTCGCAGCAATTGGGCCTCTGTTACTCCACTACGTGGAAAATTTTGCGAAAGGATTTGTAAAACCTTACAAGATACAGCTGGTGCAAGAATTGAAGCCACACGACCTCCCACAACGTCTAACATTTGGTGAATGGGCATTGGCAAAGTTGGAGGAAGATCCACTTTTTTATCGAAAAATTGTGTTCAGCGATGAAGCTCATTTCTGGTTGAATGGATATGTCAATAAGCATAATTGCCGCATCTGGAGTGAAGACCAGCCAGAAGCATTGCAAGAGCTACCACTGCATCCCGAAAAATGTAGTTTGGTGTGGATTATGGGCCGGTGGCATCATCGGGCCGTACTTTTTCAAAGACGACAATGGCCGAAACGTTACTGTGAATGGCGAGCGCTACCGTGTGATGATTGGCAATTTTTTTTTTGCCCAAAATGGATGAATTGGACATGCCTGACATGTGGTTTCAACAAGACGGTGCCACATGCCACACGGCACGCGAAACAATGGCCCAATTGAGAGCCGCCTTCGGTGAACAGTTTATCTCACGTTTTGGGCCCGTCAATTGGCCGCCTAGATCGTGTGATCTAACGCCATTGGACTATTTCTTGTGAGGCCATGTTAAGGCTCATGTCTACAGGAATAAACCAGCAACGATTGACGCACTGGGAGCCAATATTGAAGCATTTATTCATGATATACCGGCCGATATGTTGGAGAGAGTGTGCCGAAATTGGGCCTTGCGAATGGGCCATCTAAACCGGAGCCGCGGCCAGCATTTGCTTGCAGCATCTTTAAACATTAAATTATATTGATCGTTCTATCGATTTCAATAAAGATTTCATCAAATTTTTCAAATTTTTTGTGTTTTTCTTGAAAATCATATCCTTATACCTCTTAAAAAAATCACCCGTTACAAGCTCTGCTTAGTTTGGGGATAGCGCTGTGTGAAATGTCCAGCAATATTTATTTATTATTTATATTACAATTACATTTTATCTAGACTACGACAAAGCGATATCGACACAATATTTTATTAGTGACTAGCTGACCCGCCCGCTGCTTCGCATGCGTGGTATTTCAATAAAAACATTACCCTCCTTTTGCACACTCGGGTAAAAAGTAGCCTATATCGTTCCCCAGAATATAATCTATCACCTTGCCAAATTTCATTACGATCCGTTCAGCCATTTAGTTATGAAAAGGCAACAAACAAACTAACAAACAAACAGTTACTTTCGCAGTTACTATGTATGTATTATACATATAAACCTGCCTCTTGATTCACTGTATCTATTGCTGAAAGCTGCATTAAAATACGTTGTGTAGTTTAAAAGATCTAAGGTAACAGACAGCGGAAGCGATTTAATTTTATACTATTTAAAGATAAAGATTACCAGGGGTCGGAATAGGTAGAGTTTTAAGTAACAAGGAATTTTTTTTAAGGATAACTAACAGCTATATTAACATAATCAATTAAATAATACAAAACAGAAAGCCAATTATAGGTTTTCACGTTTAGCAACATTTTAGCAACATAACTAGGTAAGAATATAATTTGTAGCAACACTCGGTGAAACAGTTATCCAAATAGTATTCAGTTATTAATAAAAGTAAATAATTAAGGATGATCTTAATATGGATATACCTTTAAACTTTTAATAAACTTTTCTTACCTTTTTTTTACGTGGAGGAATCCTCATGGATACCGCTCTGAACCCAGAGAGCGGTATGTCGGACTCCTACCGGCTAAACCTCCACGGCGTTCCTCCGATCGCTGTATGCCGGGGACACGGGAATACACTCACGCAATAATAATAACTAGTTGCATGCACATTGGTCGAAAGACGATCGTAATATTTATTTTTTTAGATTCAATTTAGCTTTTGTACTCTTTCTCCATATAAACTTTAACTATGCCAGATTGGACACCCCTCCGTACGCGCAGTACGCTTAAAAATAGGTACAATTTTTTTCTTCACGTACTCGCTCAGGCCTCACAACCATACAAACTTGTTTTCTGTACTCTTCACACACATAGACAATCCTGAACTATACATACCTGTACAAACTATTGATCTGGCGCATAATTTTTGACGTAGCCTGTCCGAGAATCTAAGGATTCTACACAAAATATTATATTAAGTCCTGGTGTAAAACACCCAATTCCCGCCCCCGGACTGATTTCAACATCATACAAGTTAGCGCTGGTCTAATTTTGTATTCGAAATAACATGAACGTTCAAAATTTCATACTTATTCTTAATAAAGGTTTGTTAGCCAACTACCGGAGAAAGACCAGGAACTGGGTATTTTGAGCTACTTGCTTTTGTGTTCAACGTAGGTAAAAAGAGTTTTAGAAGACACTTATATCAATTCCAAACCCGGGATTAAAAGGCATATCTATATTAAGATTTTGTAGTGACTTTGACGTCATTTGGTACTTATAAACTCTACCTATTCCGATCCGTCACATCATCTGTCTGACGGCTAGTCACCACCAGCCTCCATCGTTCTTTATATTTCAGAATTGGCAGGTGCCATATCTCATCTCCCCCATAACCCAGTATCCATTCTGATGCAATAGCTTAAACTTTAAAAGGTTACCATCTATCTCATCTCGATCTTGCAATATTTATAGTAATTTTTAGAGGCCTTTTTCTCGTTGGTTTCGGCCCGGATAATGTTTCAGGTCCAGGCTAAATATTAGTGTTGTAAAATAAATGTTTATATCATTATAAAAACCTTTTTTAGGAGTCCGTACCCAAAGGGTAAAACGACCCTATTACTAAGACTCCGCTGTCTGTCTGTCCGTCTGTCACCAGGCTGTATCTCATGAACCGTGATAGTTAGGCTGTTGAAATTTTCACAGATTATGTATTTCTGTGGCCGCTCTAACAATAAATACAAAAAACAGAATAAAATAAATATTTAAGGGGGGCTCCCATACAACAGATATGATTTTGTTGCCGTTTTTATAGATAATGGTACGGAACCCTTCGTGCGCGAGTCCGACTCGCACATGGCTGGTTTTTAAGCGTATTGCGCGTACGTATGAGATTCGGTGTAGGAGAAAGAGGGGTCAAAGTTAAAATTAAGCTAAAAAAATATTAATTACATCGAATTTCGACATACGAACAAGTTATAAATAATTTACTATTAGTAAATGGTATATTACATACCATTTCCTAATGTTACATACCGTATGTAGGCTCCTCAACTTAAGAAATATTATCAAGCTTGACCATGACATCGCCGAGTCAACTCTTGCATCAAACTATTGTACCCACATCGTTTCATCTAAAATTATAGATATACAACGTATAATTTCAGTTATATATGTATGTATTAAAATGTAGGCAATATTGTAATATTATGCATATTTTATGAATTAATTATTTCGTTTCTTTAAACCAATAAAGAGTGTTGATTTGATTTTCCGCCAGTGTTCCGTAGTATGTAACTACGGAACACTGGCGGAAAATCAATACATAGGTTTATATTTTTCACGCCTGCATTTTTATATTGCTACTAGCTGTTGCCTGCGACTTCGTACGCGTTACACTACTAAATGTGTAGGTAACCTAGAAATAAAACTAAACTCGCTGTTGCAACTTGACTTGACACCCCACTTTTGTCCCATGGGAACTGATTTACGGAATAAAAGGTAGCCTATGTGCTAACCCAGGTTATAATCTTACCAAATTTCATCGAAATCGGCCGACGTTCATCGTTCAGCTGACGTGATTGAGTAACAGACTAACAAATAAATAAACAAACATCCAAACTTTCATATTTATAATATTATTGTGATTATATTTCAATTTCTCCATTTAAAACCTCGGGGTCTCTAGAAAACTGCTGCCAGCAACCCAAACTCCTACTCCGCTACCTCAAGGAGTTGGGCTGGCTGGGGTCAGTGTAGAAGGAGGGTAATGAACATCTTATTTCCCTCACCGTAAAATTAGAACAATATTTTCACACCACCTGCTGGACAATGTCAAATTACATGTCATGTAAACCTCATCGAAAGCAGGTGATTAAATCTCTACGACTGAGCCAGGAATAAATTTGTACTGATTGTGTGATTTGAATTTGGAACCTCATCTGTATTAAAATTTGAACCAAAGAGACACAATAAGAACATATTCATAAATCGAACTAACCTCTGCACAGAATGCACCAACCTAGATTTGGTTTTATTGTCTCACAGAAAGTGTGTAAAGTAGAGTATTCTCCTCATGGATAAAGATGTCTGCATCTTGGGCGTGCTTATATCCCTCTGCACTCAGGATTCTAATAACTCCCTCGCTCCGCTCGTAAGTTATCTTTAGAATCGTTCGGTATTCAATATACCACCTGTGAGATATGACACTGCTTTATCCCCTCGTTTAATAATCAACTATTAAATATTATTCTTCGTATTACCTCTGCGGCGCAGTGGGTGAGACGCCGACTGAAACAAGAGGTTACGGGTGCGATTCCCGGTGCTACTGATCTGGTAGTTACGTTACCGTGGCACTCATAGTTCTTGTTTACCACAAGGAACCTTAATTATTTTAACATCAGTTTTATAGAGTTCCATGCTTCAAAAGGAAAAAGTACTTCGTCGTCCGTCTGTCTGTCTGTCAAGACCCTTTTTCTCAGTAACATGTGAAGGTATCAAGTAGAACCTACTTAGTTTTACGGTCCCTTGGAGCTATAAAAAAAATCAAGCTTCTACATAAGTTAACGCAATCAAGACACACGGCCATTTATGCCGACACTCGTTAATAAATCGAAACACTTCCCGTTGACCGTAGATTAATGAAATTTGACAAGAAGCGGTCTCAGGTGTAAATTAAACTCTTTTTTATTATAACCTTAATTTGCCAAGTACCTAACCCTATTTTGAAACTTTGTCCTGCGTGATTTTAGCTCCTTTACCAATCAATATTTTTTTATTCAAGTTAATCATGTTTTTGTAGTTATATTTGCTTATAAGTACGTTTCAACATTATTTGCCATTGAACATTAAAGCTTAGCAAAATGTTTTTTACCGAACAAGTGGTTTTAAGTAGTTCAATCGTGCCAATGTCAGCCACTAAAGTAGGTACGAAATAACTTGTGATGACGAAAAGCTTTTGCCACAAACATTAGCGCCGTTAATATTTCCATTATTGTTGCTTGTTTTCATAATTTAAAAATGGCAACACTTTGATTGATGACTTTATAATTACAACATAACGAAGCGTGTGGACTTAGCCTCTCGAATTTTATAAACAAGACCGGTCAAGTGCGAGTCTAACAAGTAGGTAAGCTTATATAATCGACTAGCTGTTGCCCGCGACTTCATACGCGTTAGGGTGTTACCACACGAATCGATCGATCGCCGATCGATGCCATCTATTGATGTAAAATAAGATCAGTCGACGTCGATCGACAGTTCCTATTATGCCGCATCGTCGACTGATTTCAGTTTACTATAAATTCAAATTTTTCAAATTCAAATATTTTTATTTATTAAAATCACAAAGATCACTTTGAAACGTCAATTTTTCTGCCTGTTCCTTCGCTGGCTGGTTGTTTTTTTTAATGATCCTTTTAGAATACATAACAACACAGAAAATAAATTACGTCTAAATTGTAACATTTTGAACGAGTTGGAGCAATTTCAATCCCAAGCTTCTCTATCATCTAAATAATCCGATATTTTATAGTAGGCTCTTTTATTAAGATTTTGTTTAATTACGTTTTTAAATTTGTTAATTGTCAATTTTTGTACATCCCTTGGGAGTTTGTCATAAAAGCGTACACCTTGCCCTTTAAACGATTTACTAACTTTATGGAGTCTACAAGTGGCAACAGCGAGTTTATAGATCGATGGCATCGATAGTTGCTCGATCGATTGGTGTAGTAACACCCTTACACTACTAAATGTGTAGGTAACCTAGAAATAGAGCTAAACTCGCTGTTGCAAACTGACTTGACACCCCATTTTTATCCCATGGGACCTGATTTATGGGATAAAAAGTAGCCTATGTGTTAAGCCAGGTTATAATCTACGTACCACTAAATTTCATCGAAAACGGTTCAGCCGATACGGCGTGATTGAGTAACAAACAAATAAATAAATAAACAAACACCCAAACTTTCGCATTTAATAATATTAGTGTGATTTTAGAAAACAGAAAATGAATAAAATGTGCTGATCCTGGGTCCTTTTTGAATCTTAATATTTAAGCCGTATTAATAACCTATTTAATATCACACTATAAAGAGACATACAGTACGAGTAGTTCGAAGTCTTTGATATCGTGATAAATGCCGACAAACGTCTTGACAGTGTACGACAGCGTATGGAGGCTAGGGTTGTCACAATTAAACATTGTGTTTAAAGTCTGCCATTTTGTTTACGTAAGCATTTGGCATGACATGACAAAATGTTTATGCACTGTAAAATAAATAGTGAAGAAAATGAAATTGCTCCAACTGGTTCAAAATGTTACAATTTAGACGTGATTTATTTTCTGTATTGTTATGTATTCTAAAAGAATCATTATAACAAAACAACCAGCCTTGTTCTTGTCTTTATTTCTTGGCATGGTCGCGAAGGAACAGGCTTTAAAATTGACGTCTCAAAGTGATCCTTGTGATTTAAGATTTTTGAGTTGGAGTGGTTCGCCCCGAACTGAGATCTCGCGAGTCTCCATATAAACAAAAGAAAAATATTATTTGTAACGGAATACACTCACCAAAACCTTTTATATGTGACCATTTGACCAGATATTTTGGTTTTCTTTTATCCCTCTTGAACCGCAATATCTCAGCAAACCCCCCCCCCCCCACGTTTTTAATTCATTTAGTCACACCAAAATTGTGCCATGACTACCTACCTATAAACCAAATTTCACGATGATCGGATAAACGCTTCTAAAGTTATCCTCGGACAAACAAACATACATACAACGCCGATTTCCTCCAGTTGATTTGGAGATCTCGCTTCGCTCGATCAATTAGTAAGGATTCTATGATATTTTCACAATTTACGTTAGATATAAAAATTCCTTTTGAGACATTGTGCTTGAATCAGCTTGTTTAAGTATACTTTGGTGGCTACATACGAGTCTTTGCCCTTTAAGGAGAAATATAACTAACCGTTTCTTCATCTAGAAATTATTAGAGTATATAGTTTTACTGTTTGTTATGTAGTTTGGGAGCAAAATAGATTATTTCTATATAATATAATACAACGCCGATTTGCACAAGTTCATTTGCAGATCGATCGCTCGATCAATAATATTTATTTACTTTTCTTGCGAGTGTGGAAGTTGATGAAATCGCAGATCTTTATATAAACGAGAGAAATTACGGCTTGCAATCTCTCACAGCCACACGTCGTATGCACCTATTTGTGCACAAATTAAAGCACTAATAAAACTCATGGAAATTTATTATGTCGGATTTGACAGTTGTCAAAATACTACCAACGAACAACAGACCCAAATAAATAAATAAATATATATATATACATATATATTGCTGGATATTTCACACAGCGCTATCTAGCCCTAAATTAAGCAGAGCTTGTGCAATGGGAACCAGATAACTGATAGAATACTTTTTTTCTTTGTAAATACATACTTATTATGTGTAGAAAAACATCCAGACCCGAAACAAAAATATCTGTAGATCATTCAAACATTTATTCCACGGCGGGAATCGAACCCGTAACCTCCTGCGTCTCAGCCGGTTATTCGCCCTCTGCGCCACAGAGGTCGTCAAATGATACAACGTTAGAACCTTCTTCGTCCTGTCCTGTTGCCTCGCTGTTGCCACTTGTAGACTCCATAAAGTTAGTAAATCTTTTAAAGGGCAAGGTGTGCGCTTTTATAACAAACTCCCAAGGGATGTACAAAAATTGACAAATAACAAATTTAAAAACGTAATTAAACGTTATGTATTGTAAAAGGATCATTAAAAAAAACAACCAGCCTTGTTTCTTGCCTTTCTTTCCTGGTTTGGTCGCGAAGGAACAGGCAGTAAAATTGACGTTACAAAGTGATCCTTGTGATTTTAATGAATAAAAATATTTGACTTTGACTTTGACCTGTAATTAATGATTTTTCGATTACTTGTGTAGACGTTCTTACAAAGTTAACAATGCAAAATGATAGATATAGAGTATCACCTACCGCGTCTCGTCCCTCACGCCTCGCACGATTGAGCTGCCTAGACGTCTTCGCCGGATGACTGTATGGATTTAAAGGCTGTACTTACTAACTTACATTAAGCTGTCAGCTTAATGTAAGTTCAATTACGCACCAGCTCTGGGGCCCAATTCTGCTAATTTATAAGAAAAACTATTATGGAGTCATACCATTATTAAACGATTATGATTGTTATTCCTGTGATATGCTACCAAATGTTCAATGGGGTTGTCATAGCAACGACGATCATTGAAAAAAGATTGTGTTAGTAGTATACCAAAAGGTATCTATAGTGGCGATTTTTCGGCGATAGTCATAGTGAAGCGATTGGTTTAGTAGAATTGAGGCCCTGTTTGATCGATACAATAATTACCATTTAGTGAAGCAACGCTAATGGTACAGCTCTCGGTCTTTATAATTGCACATTGCGGTAAAATCCCTTTGTCTATCTCACACGGTTTTAATTGCATCCGGCCTGATAAATACAATCGCAATCGGGGAAGCGGGATTTTATTTGAAATAAGACATTAGTACCGAGCGATAGGTCGCTCAGAAATCTTTTTTATGCAACACAATGTCGATTTCAAATTACAGATAGATAAAATAAATGATTGTGCCTAATTATGTGTCACGTATTTCAAACATACAAAGGCATTAAGTTTTACAAGTTTTACCAAACCATATTATCCAATTTATATATGCAAGGTACCTATTTAAAACTACCGACATTTTGTTTTTAATTTTTAACCGACTTCAAAAAAAGGAGGAGGTTCCAATTCTAAGAGCCGATAAGATAAGTGTCGATAGATAAGATAAGATAAGATAAGGAGGTGGATAAGTGCCGTCAGAAAACTCCTTCAGCGGTGTGAAGCGTACACCGAGGCTCATGGGCTCAGGTACAACGTGAATAAAAGTGAACTGCTGGTATTCCAATCGCGGGGTCACAAGATCACCGATGTACCGCCCGTCTTTCTTGATGGTGTCACCTTACCCAGAGTTTCACGTTTCAAGTACCTGGGCCACTGGGTCACGGAGGACCTCACGGACAATGAGGACATTGAGAGGGAGCGTCGGGCGTTGGCTGTCCGAAGCAATATGTTGGCTCGTAGATTTGCACGGTGCACGGGAGCAGTAAAGGTAACTCTCTTTAAGGCCTTCTGCCAGTCTTTTTACACATGCAGTCTATGGACCAACTATACGCAGAAGACAATCAATGCCCTACGCGTTCAGTATAATAACGCGTTTAGGATGGTGTTGGGGCTGCCGAGGTACTGCAGTGCATCAGGCATGTTTGCAGATGCTCACACGGATGGTTTTCATGCAATTCTACGCAAGAGAGCCGCCTCGATGCTGTGCCGTGCCCGCGGCAGCGGTAACACGATCCTACGCGTTTTATCTGATAAAGCTGACTGCCCAATATTGTGGCACCTAGTGCAGCTGCATGTTAGTAAATAAGTATTTCATTTTTTATTTATTCATTATTTGACATGTGTTTTTAATTTATTTTATTATGATTTTAAATTTGATTTGTAATTTGTTTTGATTTAGTTATTATTATTCACACATATTTATTTTAAAACTCGTTTATAAAAAATACATTTTTCACTACAAAGTATCTTACAAAAAACAAACATTATAGTAAAAAATATATTTATAAAAACGGTAAACCACCGACCGCGAAGCAAGGCCCAAGCGATCGGTGGCTAGGGCTGCAGAGAGAGGAACCTCCTGACTATGCGTGCCGAGTCCAGAAGTACCGCCTTCTGTATCTGACCCTTGATCCAACTTCCTAGCGAGAGCCTCTTAAGGTATTGGTCGAGGCTCTTCGCTATCAGTCCGTTGACCGACACAACTATCGGAACCATAATTGTTGATTCCACATCCCACATGGCGGTAATCTCATGAGCCAAGTCAAGGTACTTGCTTAGCTTGTCCTTCTCGGCCTTCACGAGATTAGCATCATGTGGGATAGTAATATCAACAAGTATCGCTCGGCGCTCTGACCGTCTACCAGCACGATATCTGGCTTATTGGCAACAATAGTCCTGTCCGTGATGATAGACCGGTCCCAATAGAGCGTGGCACGGCCATTTTCCAGAACTGGCTCTGGCACATATTTATAATATGGCACCTCAGGTCCAACAAGGCCATACTGAAGAGCAAGCTGCTGATGGATAATTCTGGCCACTTGATTATGTCTATGCAAATACTCAGAGTTAGCAAGGTGCGAACAACCCGAAAGCACATGTCTAAGGGACTCTCCGGGCTGGTGACAAGCTCTGCAGATGTCGACCGTCCCATCCTTCATAATATACTTTCGGTAATTGTTCGTCTTGATAACCTCATCCATAATTGCACAGACAAAACCTTCAGTTTCTCCGAAGAGATCACCGAAGCGTAACCAGATTACCGAGTCGAGCGGGTCTACATCTGGTCCTGTTAGGGCTTTGTAGAACCGCCCATGAAGCTCCTTACTCTTCCATATGGCCTCGCGATCCTGAGTGGTCAGCGCCGATGGTTTATGCCAGTTCTCGTTTGCCAAAGAGAGCGGGGTAAAGTTTTTGTCAACTGCAACGACATCCCGATGCATACCACACATTATTAAGGAAATACTCCCTGAGATTGTACACCTCACGGTTATGAAGGGTTTTGGCATTTAAAAAGCCCCGACCCCCACATTTCCGCGGGATGTACATTCTCATTACCGAAGAGCGTGGGTGGCGCATACGATGGGTCGTGAGCTGTTTGCGAACTCTACAATCCAGGGCTTCTAATTCTGTCTGAGTCCATCTCAGTATGCCAAAAGTGTATATGAGTAGGGGCATAACCCAGCCGTTGAAGGCACGGACCTTGTTGCCACCTGACAAAAGACTGTTAAGAACTTTTGTCAAGCGGCAAAAGAAACGTTCCCGCACCGACTGTTTTATCTCCCTATCTATTTATTTATCTATTTTTATTTCTTATCTATTTTTTATTATTATTATTATTATTATTATTTTGTCTTTTATCCTTATTTATTTTATATTTGTATTACTAACATAGTTTGTAAACAAATGTAGTACTAACAATATATGGACTTAATACGTCTGAAATAAATTTTATTGACTTTGAATTTGAATTCCTCGGAAACTTTTATATGTTTGTTCCCCGATTACTGGAAGAGGCCTGGACCGAATTGATTTATTTTATGTTTAAATGGGTAATACTTCCCACCCAGGTAGTCCGATTGGCACTAAGTCAGGATCTGATTATGGGATCCCAAAAAAATCGAGGGCAACCCTCAAGTTTTATACGAATGCATAATTGTTTTATGTTTTTAACTCAGATATCCGTCATTTATCAACCTATTGGCAAATTCTTTTATTATTTGAAATAATACACTTTCATAATGGTCTCATAGAAATTTCATCAAAATCAATATAGTTTGGTTAAGTCGATTATATTTTTGTTAAAAACCTATGTGTTTATACATATCTAAGTTTTATATTTAAAGTGTACGTCTTTTAAATGGTTGGTTCTGTTCTATTTAAGTTCTGTCGGTTCTGTTTAATTATATGTGATTATTCTTATAAGAAAATAAATAATATTAGCCCTGGATTCTTGTTCGCACTTATCAAGAGAAAAGATATCATCCATCTCTTTCTTACACCAAATAATCACTTAACATAATAACTTACAGTCTAATGCGCGTTGGTACAACTGGTACAAGGGAGATCTCAGCCGAAGCTATTTTTTTATAAGTTACTAGCTGTTGCCCGCGACTTCGTACACACGGCTACACATCAAGCTATACATTTCCAGTCTATGCTGACCTCTCATTGTACGGAAAACCTACAAAATGCGAGGTCAGCTTATACTAGAACGTATAGCTTGAGGTGTAGCCGTGTGTACGTGTTACACTTCTAAATGTGCCTATAGGTAACCTAGAAATAAAGCTAAACTCGCTCTTGCAACTTGACATCCCAATTTTATCCCATGGGAACTGATTTATGGGATAATAAATAATAATAAATAAATAAATAAATATTACTGGACATTTCACACAGCGCTATCTAGCCCCAAACTACGAAGAACTTGTGCTATGGGAACCAGATAACTGATAGAATACTTATATACTTTTTTTTGTAAATGCATACTCATAATATATATAAAAACATTCAGACCCTAAACAAATATATATAGATCATGCAAACATTTGTTCCGCAGCGGGATTCGAACCCGCTACCTCCTGCGTCTCAGCCAGCTGTACACCCACTGCGCCACGGAGGTCGTCAAATCGATAATAAGTAGCCTATGTGGTAATCCAGGTTATAATCTACGTATATACCAAATTTCATCGAAATCAGTTCTGCCATTACAACGTGATTGAGTAACAAACAAACAAATAAACAAACATCCAAACTTTCACATTTTTCATATGTAATGTAAAAAAATTGCGAAAAACTTAATTAAACTTCTAAGACCAACTAAAAGAATAGAATAGAATAGAAAACGCTTTATTGTAAATCACACTTAATATAAAAAATAAAATATAGGAAAACTATTTTTTTCTGACCAAAATGTTCTAGTCCTTACAATTTCAAATTTCGAACTCTTCGTGTCTATAAGGCCGTGTCCCGTGCACAACATCTTTAAGTTTAAATAAATTAATATTGCTGGACATTTCACACAGCGCTATCTAGCCCCAAACTAAGCAGAGCTTGTACTATGGGAACCAGGTAACTGATAGAATACTTATGTATATGCTTTATTTTTTGTAAATACATACTTATAATATATAGAAAAACATCCAGACCTGGAACAAATATCTGTAGATCATTGTATCACACAAACATTTGTTCCGCGGCGGAAATTGAACCCGCTACCTCCTGCGTCTAAGCCGGCTATTCGCTCACTGCGCCACGGAGGTCGTCCTTTGAGGAGTTTAGAAACCTTCAAATGAGGTACTAATATAGTATGGTGACTTTCGAGGCATTCCAATTTCAAAGAGTATTTGCGTATGTTTTTAAGTGAGTTCAACTTTTTTTGAATAAAATCGGATTGAGTTTTCAAACATGTGTCAAAATAAAATGTAATTTAAATCAAAATCACTAAGGAGTATTTTATATTATTATTATATCAACTTCGAAGCACATCACCGCCAAAATAACTTTATACCCCTTTTAAACCCCGTTAGGGGATGAATTTCAAGAACACACGAAACACGTCTTCCATAAATTCTGTTAAAAAAGTTTTATGCAAAATTTGAAGAGACAAACTATGCCCCCCTTTTTCACCCCCTTTAGGGGTAGAATTTCTGAAAATCCTTTCTTATCGGATGCCTACGTCATACAGAGAACACACCCTCCAAGTTTCAGGTCTCTACGATCAGCGGTTTAGGCTGTGCGTTGATCCGTCAGTCAGTCATTCAGGACAAAGCATTTTATATGTATAGATACTTAGGCTCGTACTTTAACCACGATTTGGCCTGATGATAAAGACTCAGACAAGACATTCCAGTCTGTAACATTGTGCATAGAACCACTTTGTACCTGTAAGAAGAACGTCAACCATTATAGCGGTGGCGCCTAGTTGCCCGCTGATAGAATGGGTATGGTGTGATCAAATTAAAAAGGTTCCCGCAAACTTTTCGATAATAAATCCAATGAAAATGTGCTATCACACAAAGCGGGTACTGTCGGTATCTTTGTAATTAGCGTGGGAGCTCGCAGTTGTTTTAATGTCCTTAGAGGTAGACAGCACATGGAGTATTTAACGAGTTATCTAACTCAGAGCGTCGTAAAATGAGGAACAGCCGACGAGGTGACCCGATTACGAGAGCTTCTCCAGATAATAGCGCCTATTTAAGAGCCCTCGCTGCGACTAGATGTTTGGACAATTCCGTACAATAGTGCCTATTTACCGTCTAGAGGCTTGAATTTTATATTACTAGCTGCCGCCTGCGGCTATTCACGCGTGGTTTGTCAACATAAAGTAGCCTTTGTCTCAATCCTGGTCTAAATCTATATATTGGTGGCTTGTGATTCTGTTGTTTACGCTAACTTAAATTGTGTAAAATATGAACGGTCTTATTTTGATTACGCTAAAGATCAAATTAGAATGACATTTAAAGTGACATTTCTAAAATTAAGTAATTTTTACTAAGATAGCGTTCTTGCGGGCTAGTTTTAATCAGCACCGATTGATTAACTTCAGAAATGTCATTCTTATTTGATCTTTAGCGTAAACAAATTAAGACTGTTCGTATTTTACACAATTTTATTTAGTGTAAACAACAGAATCGCCACCATTGTGTGTATTTTTATACTGAGACAGAATGGGGATATCCGTAACCGTAGCAGATAAAAGAGAAACTGTCTTGGGTACCATTAAACCTATTTTAATGGAAATAATTTTGATGTTTTGTAATTTGGTCAAGCGTGAGTTTTTCATAAGAATTAAAAATTGTTATAAAAAATATAATGGTATAATGGTAATAAAGGTATTATATTTATTTGATGTTAGTATTAATGCTAGTATTGAAACTGTGTACGATTTGTGAGCTACCGAGTGTCCCAATAAATTCCACTACGGCATAGTTCTATCCGCCATTATCAAGGTAAACTTTATACGGTAGTTATGAACACAATTTCCACATAAAAACGAGATATTTACCATTTTGTTGTAAATATTTTCAAACCATGGATTAAATATCCCGCTTTCAGAGAAAATAGTCCCCTACTATACAGGGTGTTTGGTAATATACTAACGATATTCGAGTGACGGTTTCTCAAAACATAAAAAAGACTTCTCGAAAAAAACTACTAGTTATATTATACATTTCAAAGATAATCAACTAAGTTTAGGTGATTAATTCGATATATAATTTACTGCCTACTCTTGCAATCGACATCCAAAAATAAAGGCCAATTTGATATCTCTTTCGGAAATGGTTGCGGATTTTGAGTTAGGAAGGGACAACAAGTGATATCTCGAGACATCACCAGTACGGTATCTGTGTTTAGATGGCAAGCATTATGCAATAGCACAACATAAGTTTAATAAAATATTTGTTTTTACATGCCAAAATAAAGTTCATATTTCTATTGTAAACATTATCTAATTTATTTATTATGCTCATTAAAATAACTTCTTTCATTGTTGTGAGTTTTTAGTGTTTGATAATATATTAACACCCTATATAATTTTCTCAGAACAACCGAGTGCAAACAATGGCCCGCATCAACGTTAACGATAATGTCGAGTTACTCGGAAACGAATATACACAAAATTATATACACCACAGCTAAAAAGATTGTTTGAGTAACGACAACTACAACGCGTAGATATATCACATTTTATGTTAGTAAAGTTGCGGTTTTTAGCGCATCGAATCCCGAAAGGACGTGATAAAATTTAGAAAACAAATGTTTGCCATTTTTCGTATCTAACCAACCAACTATCCACGATCAGTTAGCTGACGGAAAATTCGCTACAATAAAAGAAAACTAATAGTTCCGATTTGAGGTCTGTTATTTGGCATGCCCTGATAACTTTATACTAACATATACATGAATATAAGTATAATAAGAAATTAAAAATCAACCACTTAATATATATCTATATATACTAGCTGACCCGCTGAACTTTATACCGCCTTGACATGCATATGACGCGGGCTGCCAATGTACGCCCCGGTAGAATTGTCAATCGGCCATCATTAGCTGCATTTATGTCTGAGAAATTGTATTTTCTTCATAATTTCTATTTGCGTGAATTTTTCTGTTATTTTAATAGTTGTTCTCCTATTCGGGGCGGCAACAAATCCAACAAATCAAAGATCATCAAAATCGGTCCACCCGTTCTTGAGTTATAAATGGTGTTACTAACCGGACTTTGTTTTATATATAAGAAGATATAATATAATACTCAAATACTAGTTAGTTTATTTCGTGCAACAAATGGTATGCTTCAAGCATTGATCGGATCGGTGGCGGCAGCGGCGCGGCGGGCGGCGAGCCGCGCCGGTCAGAAAGCTTCCATTGTAATCGACACAGACTTAAGCAATTACCTATTCTGTCTTATTATGTGACTAGATACACAAGTCAGACACAAGTATAATTATAGGCTCAGTGCATTTATATTGGGTCTGAAAGTGGTAGAAAATTTTTACACACATTTTTACAATCATTTACCACGAGATCAAAGACGTCGAACTACTGTATGTCTTTTTATACTGTGGTCGTGGAGTAGTCATTGGGATTCTCTTTAAATTACTTGACGCAAATAGGCTTCACGACGTTGGTTAGTACAAATTAATTGAGTAGGTTAGCATTGATAGTGAATTTACTTCTTTAAGCCTTCGTAATATTTATTTCATGAAATTGATGAACTATTTGATCCTGTAGTCTTTTTTTTTTATTTATTGAGCCATACGCATATATTATTGGACCACTACCTCACCTGAAGCCAAGTTACACTCGATTAGCGATGACGCTAGTCGATAAGTCCGATAATGTATGGGATTTGACTCTTCTTTGCTATAGAAATATCACGTGATATATCGACAACAAACCTATGTAGAAATCGAGCCGGTTCGGAACGAATGTAGCTTGGCTACGGGGCCAGTGGCGTAGCTACCGGAGGGCTAGTCGGAGCAGTGCCCCGGGTCCCCCAAGCTCAGGGGGTCCCTCGGACTCACACACTACAACTATAAATTTATTTTTTGTTTGACTTACAAACTATAAATTGATCTAGTAAATATTTCTCCCACATTCGGAATATAAACGTATAGTCGGTCAAGAAAGTGATGTTATTGGTTTAAAATCTCTACTTAATTAGGATTACGTACCCAAAGGAAGCTCAACGGGACTCTATTAACGTGCCTCCGCTGTCTGTGTGTCTGTCACAGGACTGTATTCTTGAACGGTAAAGAAAATATCTACCATATTTTCTTTAATTTTCATAAAATAGTTTTAATTTGTTCATTAAAATAAGTAACAATTTGTATTTGGTTTTTAATTTTATCATGGAATCGACTGTATGACAACTAATCTAGATTAAGCCAAATCTGGAGTACGTCGCATTCAGAACACGACGAATATGGAACAAACGATTTTAAATAACTTGGGGCCCTATTTTATTTTATGCCCCAGGGCCTTTGGTTACCTAGCTACGCCACTGCTACGGGGCCTGATGAAGTGATGGTGTGATCGAAGATGGAGCACGCTTGCCTAAAAAGAACCTATTCCCTCTGGACTTGAAGACTCAGATGTATAGGATTTTGGATGTACCTATACAGTCAGTTAATAAATTTAATTAGCCTTATTTAGATATTTTTATTAAAAAAATACATTTTATATTCAATACTTTATTGTTGTACTACTATAACTATTTTATGAACAAATAAAAGACAATGATTATCGATTCGGTCTGATTTCTTTCCTCTTTAGGGTATATTTTGGTGCCGGGCTGTAATATCGGTCATCGTGTGACCGATATTACAGCCCGGCATCGGAGACTCTAGGCTAAGAAGGCCTTAAAGTCTTAAAAATATAGCACTAATTCTTATACAAGTATACTTACTCAAGTACATACTGCAAAGAAGATTCAGTATTAGGTAATTCGTTATTTATAAGTGAACTTTACAAAATTTAATCTAACATTGGAAGCAAACTTTGTAGTTCGTATGTATATAGGGTTATCCCAAAAACTTGCACCGATTCTAATAATTTGCTCTCATAGAAAGCTATAATAGACTATCCCTGTGAGTAACAGGCTTTAAGTTACTTTGGTAAAATTTCGTATAAATCCTGAGCGGGTCAGCTAGCCACGTAGCAAAGTGTTTTGTTATGTACGACATTAAATAAAACACGGGTAGGGCTAATGGCTAGTATTATTGTAAAAAAGGTTTATTTCAAATTAATTACCATATAAAATTTAGAATTTTCAGACTACCTTAATATCAAGTCCTAAAAATCAATGAAACAGCCTGTATCAAATAGGTGAACAAATCATATTCATTCATCATGTAAGTAGGTATCTGTTAAACTGACTAAGCGGCATAGTCGCAAAGGCGCCGCCGATTTACGTTGAAATTGTTAAAATTGATAAATTATCGATCAGTGGATAAATATTCAAGCTACAGGTATCAAACCCACTTCTAAAATCTGGATTTGTGTTTTAAGCTAATGTCGTACATAAAACATATTATAATAATATAATTATATTTACAATTTTATTCCAACGTAATAAGTAGAGTACATAGTAGACAGGTATGTTAAATAATAAATTAATAATAAATAAATGTTATGATTGCTTATAAGTTATTTTAATAAGTTAAGTGGAGATGGGCAGGGAATTTGGCTAGAAGGTATGACGTGCGATGTACTAAGGTGGTGACGGAATGGTGGCCAAGAGGCACGCATCGACCAAGAGACAGACCACCAGCTCGGACGACGTTGTTAGCATGTAGGTAGAGTGGATGAGGATAGAGCAGGACCGGAGAGAGTAGCGTGATGAGAACAGGCCTATCTATACCGAGCAGTGGGTGCCAACGGTCTGAATAGATAGAATGGCGTTTCATCGTCGCTCTTCTTCATTACCATAACGACTCGTCATCTTATTCTTGAATTTCACGGACTTTGTCACTTTTTTACTTTTCAGTCCCGTAACAGTACGATTGCTGTCTATGATTATAATGGGGTCTACTTGCAGCTCTTTCTTTATATTCTGGAAACTACGTGAACTGCTTACAAAGTAAATAGTAGGTATTTTTATTGATTGAACGTCGCTCATTTCCTCTTCTGGGAACACAACATACAAGACCAGAGGCTTAGATTGGGCTCCCGATATCTTGATGTTCGATGGAGCAGTAGCAACTACAATTTTATAGTCGCTAAAAGGCTGTTGAATTATCGGAATGTTTATGTAGTTAATCTCAAAAGGCAGCGAACTATTTTTGTAGGATCTCTTTGAAGGAAAAGTTATTTTCATAATATGGTTTGTGCAAGCAGTTCCAAGCGTTGAGGCATGCGAAAAATATGCTTCAGAAAGAATCCCTTGTCGAATGTCGGCGGCGTCCGTCGACTCTTGGGGAATTTTCGCGAATAATGCACTGAATGTCTTAGGTTTATGGTCATCTTTCATGAATATGGGATTTAAATTATAAGAAAATCCATTGTTTATGGGCTTGCTTAAACTAACTTGGCTCACAAAAAGGATTGCGATGAGTGTCGTTATCTGAAACAATATAACATACAATACACAAGTCTTCATAGTCTGCACGAAGGTTAGCTGGAATAAAATGCTAATAAGCGTTAAGTTTGCCTATGTATTGTGTGTGGAATTTCTCTGATTTAAGTATTTACGCGATGGTAATTGTCAAGTTCTTTCTTCAATTAAAGCTGACAGTTCCCGAGAACCCTATCTGTGGGGGCGGCAGCAGCAGATGTTTCTACCAAGGCGAGGCTGAAAACCAACGTAGCTGAGCCTTCGACCTATTTATCACCACCTTAGAGCTACCTACGATAATGTACTCGTTCTAATGTTTCTTAGAATTAGGCCTACTATTAAACTTACCTAGCTTTATTTAGTACTTATTGTACCTATCAACTTCTGTTAGCATAATAGGAGTGAGTCTAAATAAATGCCTTTTATTTATTATTTATTTATTTGTAGTGGTTTTACACAGTGATCATGAGCTACCCGGCCAATTTAATGAAGCCAGAGTGAAGTCAATTTGGAAATCTACGCATTATCTGAGGATTTTCTGGAGAGGTAAACTCGTGACATTGAATTTAGATGGCCCTATACTACGAGTGCTCTTATTTATTGCGAAATTATCTCAACAATCTTAAAATCTGGAGGCCACATCTAGATACTTGTATCGGTTATGAATTGAACTCACTTGTTGCATTGCTGAGACAAACTCCTTTTACCGAACTATCACTTTCGAATCCAAATACAAACTGATTGTTTCGATCATCTACCGCACCATTGTATTAAAAATGCATAACGCTATAGATGTTTTGTGTTTTGTAACTGGATTCAAAACGGTTGACGGAAGAGCAGTTTAATATCCTGCGTTTACATAATATCGTCGGCTCGGAATTGTAGTTTGGCTACTGTTACGAGCTCACTTCCAGTTACGAGGACCTAGAAATTTTAAATTTTGGTGTACCGATTTAGTTAAAAATTGTTAATGATATTTAGCAATAATAATGAGGTGATTTATGATTATTGAATATGGAATGTTGAACCACCTTTGTGAAATGGGGCAATGGTTTCACAAATGTACACATATAATAATTATTGCCTCTATATTTCTTAATTACAAACCATTAATTACCATCATAGTCAACAACATTTGTTGTTGACCCACGTATATACACGGGGGTACTGAATGTTTCTGGTTTTCCACTTACAATAAAATAAGAAAAAAGCAATTACGGAATTCGAAAATGGAACTCTCTGGGATTATTTAACTTTTTAATTTGCGGCAAATGACATTTTGTTTTGTTATTGTGGCGTCCTTTAAAAAATTATGTGTCGCTATTTTAATGAATTTTAACACGTGTAAATTTTCGCTCAATGACAATTTACGATTTTCGCTATGTTTCACCTACTTTTCCTAATATTGACATACTTTTGTGATGATAATTTTAAAAATAGATAGAGACTTAATAAATAAATATGATGTGGGCATAATTTGTCCAATCTGATCTTATAGAAATATTTTGCTAACAAAACCCAGATTATGTACTGTAACTATAATATTCTAACATAATACTGCAGTATTGTGTGCCTGTATATGATCGCAAGTGGAATGAAATAAATTATTGATCGAGCGAAGCGAGGTCTCCAAATCAACTTGAGAAAACGGCGTTGTATGTACGTATGCAAGTATGTATGTATATTTGTTTGTACGAGGATAACTTTCGAAGCGTTGATACGATCATCGTGAAATTTGATACATAGGTAGGTAGTGATGGCATAATTTTGGTGTAACTAAATGAGCTAAAAATATGGGAGGGTTGTTGAGATATTGGGGTTCCAGAGGGGTAAAAAAAAATGAAAATGAGACTATAAGGTCAAATGGGACGTCAAATGAAATATCTTCATTACTACATTTTAAACCTGTTTTTATTTTTAGTTTAGTCCTTGTTATTTTTGAGTTATTCACACTAATAAAACAAAACCTTGCCAAAATTCACTGGTGACACAGTTCATTGTGAGGTCACTGGTGTACACCAGTGACCTCACAATGCTGAAATTTGATATGCGTGTAGCTTTAGTTACACAAATATAGGCAAAAGTCTGAAATCCAGAATAACTGCATTTTGTATCCCAAAAAAAAGTAACCAATTAACATGAACTCCCATTACCTTTAATTTGAATGAAACTGTAGGTCAAGTAAAGTGGTTATTCATTTCGTGGCACAAATTTGATAGTCGAAGATTACGAATAATATTTTTTGTTTTTAGGGAGACTCGCAAAATCTCAGTTCGGGGCGAACTACTATTTTATAAATTGTCTAATACTTGTGGTCCCCGACAGAGACACGATGGACTTCGCTGAATATTAAAAACGCAATGTTCTTGCAATAAATTTGAGTTATTGTTTCGATTCTACCACCCACTGGTTACTACGAGTAGCTGTATGAACACGAAGCTGTTTTATAGCTCTCCCTCAGTTATACTTACACTAAATTCACAGTCACCTCGTGCACTCGGTTATAAATTAGATTTTAAAAGCGATTCTGTAGTGTCATACAGCTAAAATATAATGTGTGGGGCAATCATTATCATCATACCAACAGGACGTCCACTGCTGAACATAGGCTCCATAAATTTCAGCAGCCTGCGCCCAACGGCTCTAGGCAATCGTCAGGTCGTCTTTCCATCGAGGTCCTGTGTTAGAAGTGCCCTCTCTTTTCTGTGGTCTGTGAGGACACTTGTAAATGAAATTCATTTAGGTATTCACTTCGATGCGTACTAATGAAAAGCGTTTAACTAGTCTAACTGAAGAACTACTGGGTCTTTAGGATCCAGAATAGGTACTCAGAATAGAGTTTACAAAAGATAAATAATAATAATAAAAACATGTATTTCAGACCACACAGATCCATAATTTTTGTTAGTAACACAGAAAAATATTACTTAAATAATGTTGTTAGTATGCACACAAAAAGACAAGATAAAAAATAAATTGGAACATGAGCGCATCTACTGAGACACCAGGCATGTGATTGGCTTAAGCAAAGCCATCCAGCGCCTCATGATATATGAGCTCATATTCCCGGCAACAACGGTCAGGAAGCTGTTGGTGCTTCCACGCATGTGGCTCGCCAGGGATGCGGTTCTTTTTCGAACGATCGCGTAGAAATCCTCGGTACGCGCATCTGCAAACATCCCTGATGCGCTACAGAACCTTGGCAGCCCCAACAACATCCTGAAACCGATATTGTATTGGATTCGTAAGGCATAAAGTACTCTATATACAAATTGAAAATCCTCACTGCGTAAACATGTGCTGATGGACAAAACGTGGACAAAGGCTCTTAGCACTTCAGATTAGTGACCAGTTCCAATAGACTATTGACTACCAAGCATAGATTATTTACTGGCGGACATAGTGGAAAGGCAAACAGAATCAACGGACAACGTGCAATACTTGTTTAGGCATTTTTATCGACCTTTGAAGACTAACAATAATCTAGTCAGATATTGTAGCAGTTTTTCACGTGTGTGTTATAATTTTGTGCTTAAACAATAGCTTAGAAAATAGTTCAGTTACACCAAAATTATGCCATCACTACCTACCTATGTATCAAATTTCACGATGATCGGATCAACGCTTCGAAAGTTATCCTCGGACAAACAAACATACATACATACTTGCATACATACATATGTACTTGCATACATACATACATACAAAGCCGATTTGCCCAAGTTGATTTGGAGATCTCGCTTCGCTCGATGAAAAACCGGGTCGAAATGTACTTACTACTTACAAATACCTTTTATTAGATGTGCCATTCCGAAAAGTTCCAAAAAAACGCTTCGAAAGTTATCCTCGAACAAACAAACATACATACATACAACGCCGATTTGCCCAAGTTGATCTACATCAATTTAGGCAAATCGGCGTTTCTCTAAAGTCTAAAGATCTCTCTTCGCTCGTTCAATAAAAATAAATAGGTAGGTACCTACATAGCAAAAACCTTTTATCCTAGCCGTCCGTTTTACTCGGGCACTGTTCTTCAGAGGTACATACCTACCTAGTAGGTACCTACATAATATTTGACATAATGAAAAATAAATCAAAGCGTGTGGGGTTTATCCATACACAAGTACTGATCGTTAGTATCAGGAAATCAAAACTTAAGTACAACCACTAGTGCTGCTCAGGCGGATCTGTTTAAATCTTCCAAGGAAACAAACAAAGTTTACTAAATTCAGAACTAGATGTCGCTACGAAAACTGTTCCGTTTCTAGATCGCGCTGACGAAAACGCACGACCGAGAACTAAGTGGTTCGAACTCATCTTTAAACATTGTACTAAAAGTATCACATCGCGATAATAAACAGATTCTCTATTTTTGAAAGCCAGTTATTTTGAACTGGTTAATTAATGTACTACTTATGCTAGGTGTAGCTACACCAGGTCCTTGGAGTCCAGAGTATGTGTCGCTATTTTAATAAATTTTAACTCGTGTAAATTTTCGCTCAATGACTATTTACGATTTTCGCTGTGTTTCACCTACTTTTCCTAATATTGACATACTTTTGTGATTATAATTTTAAAAGTAGATAAGAGACCTAACCAAATAAATATAATGTGGGCATAATTTGTCCAATCTGATCTTATATAAATTATCTGCTAACAAAACCCAGATTATGTACTTTAACTATATTATTCTAACATAATACTGCAGTATTGTGTGCCTGTATTATGATCGCAAGTGGAATGAAATAAATTATTGATCGAGCGAAGCGAGGTCTCCAAATCTACTTGGAAAAATCGGCGTTGTATGTAAGTATGTATTTATGCATGTTTATTTGTCCGAGGATAACTTTCGAAGCGTTAATCCGATCTTTATTATCTTTATTAGTACATTTCAACCCTGTTTTTATTTTTAGTTTAATCCTTGTAGTTTTTGAGTTATTAGCCATAATAAAAGCAAAACTTTGACAGATGTACCAGTGACCCCATAATGCTGAAATTTGGTATTCGTGTAGCTTTAGTGACACAAATATAGGCAAAAGTCTGAAATCCAGAATAACTACATTTTGTACCCAAAAAAGAGTAACCACTTTATATGAACTCCCATTACCTGTAATTTGAATGAAACTGTAGGTCAAGTTTTTGTTTATTTATTTCGTGGCACTATTTTGATAGTCAAATATTACAATTTTTTTTTTGTTTTTGTGGGAAACTCGCGAGATCTCAGTTCGGGGCGAACCACAGTTTAATTATAATTAACTAGCCGTTAACCGTGATTTCGTACGCATTACACTAATAAATGTATAGGTAACCTAGAAATAAAGCTAAACTCGTTGTTGCAACTTGACTTGACACCCAATCCCATGGGAACTGATAAATAATACACATAGGCAGCCTATGTGGTAATCCAGGATATGTTATGTACGTATATACCAAATTTCATCGAAATCGGTTCAGCCTTTACGACGTGATTGAGTAACAAATAAATAAACAAACATCCAAACTTTCACATTTATAATTAATATTAATTAATAATGCTGAACATTTCACACAGCGCCATCTAGCCCCAAACTAAGCAAAGCTTGTACTATGGGAACCAGATAACTGATAGAATATATAGTATACTTTTTTTTTGTAAACACATACTTATATTATAAAGAGAAATAACCAGATCCAGAACAAATATCTGGATAACATGCAAACATTTGTTCCGCGGCGGGAATCGAACACGCAACCTCCTGCGTCTCAGCCGGCTATACGCTCACTGCGCCAAGGAGGTCATCAATAATATTAGTGTAATTAAGTAAACAAGAGAGTTGCCGGAGACTTCAATTGGCATTTCTTGCCTTTCTTTCCTGGCTTGGTCGCGAAGGAACAGGCAGTAAAATTGACGTTTCAAAGTGATCCTTGTGATTTTATTGAATAAAAATATTTGAATTTGAAAAAATTTGAAATTTGAATCTGTGTATTCGTGGTTCGGAGAATTTAGACTTAACGTGATCCATGGCGACGTACGTGAAGGTCGGCCGGCGACTGCGGTTACAACATAATAGGTTGGGGAAAAAGTCTTTTCGCATTATAGTATGTATGAAATTGTAATAAAATCTCTTTGGCTATACTATTTGTATCTGGCTAGTTTATGGTATAATTCAATGTGACATCACAGTTTAAATTGTAGTTAAATGTAAATAAACTATAATAAAAAATGTTTTGAATTTTCTTAAAAAATGCGAAGAAACTTTTCCCCAACCAATACAATATTGATACACTACAACAACTAATAACTGACAAAAACCACCGTAAATGTCCACGTATTGGCAACATAGCTCATCACCGGTAGAACGGTAAGATTAAAGTTCCTTGTGAAAGGGCAAGTGCTACCACCATACCTATTTCTGCCACCAAGCAGCATAGCTGTGTTTCGGTTTGAAGGGCATGGGTGCCAGTGATATTACAGGCACATGACACCTGATGCCTTAACCGATTCGTTGCGATGTCTAATTTTGCAAACTTCTAACTGTAGCGTTGAACAAAATTACCGTGACACGGCTGCCGTGCCAAGCGCCATACGATTAAATGACATGGCTCCTGTGTCTTCAGCCATGCGGAAAAGAAAACAGTGTTTTTTACCATTTTTACGTGGTTCTAAGCGTTAAACTTTTAGTTTACATTCGAAATCTAACGTGAACGGTCAGGAACGTAGTTTCAAGTGATAAAAAGTGTAAAAATAAGTGTATTTTTGGAAATGGATGGTAAGTGGCTTTTTTAATACAGGTGTGATAAACCTTTTCTACTTACATTAGTTCTAAAATTATTGTTTTGGTTTTCCTGATAAGAAATTTCAAGTATTTTAAAGTAAATTATTGCCTATTTATTGTTTAAGAATTACGGCGTAAAAGAAAATATATTCCCGAGACAGAAACTGAAACTCAACGCGACGACGATGACCAAATATTAGAGCAAAATTCGCAAACATATTCACAACACTGGGAAAACTCAGAACACTTGAAATCTATACATGAGGATACTTCAACGTGCATAAAAAAACAGATGGTGGACAGATCAACGTGTTTAGAAAATAATATGGTGGACAGTTCAAAGTGCATAGAAAAAACTAAGGATGATGAGCGTCATGTTTGGAACATGACGCTGTATTGGATATACATGGATGTAAATATTTTGGCCAGTTAGTTTTGGCCAACGTATGTGTGTTTACATAATAGCTCCTCAGTTAAACCCACGCTGGTATAAAAATTATCTACATACAAGGAATGGCCTTTTTCAATATACTTTTGCATAAGCAAATGAACCACTTTTTTAATATGATTTCTACCGCCGACTTGCACATCCTGGGAGCCTGCGTACACGTGAATATTTAAAATAATTCCGTTGGCATCGGCTAAAATGTATAATTTAATTCCGTATTTATGTGTTTTTCCTTTATTGTATTGACGGAAGAAAAGTCTTCCTTTCCACAGAATAAGAGACTCATCGATTGTTAGCTCTCTTAATGGATAATATACTGAATTAACCGTGTCGTTGAATAAATCAATTAAAGATTTAATTTTAAATATACTCTCTGGTCTTTCATTATTCTGAACATTTAAGGCTCTTAAAATTAAAAAAAACCTGTCCCTCGACATAAATATATGTGGACTTAAGCGGAACAGATAATGAGTGGACCAATAATCTACCATTCTATTGAGTTTTATTGTTCCCATCAGCAACAGTATGCCTAGAAATGTTTTAAATTCGGTGACACTTACATCGGTCCATTGTCTAAATCGAGCTCGAGAAGTAGTCGCTGCTGCTTTCAGTCTGTTGCCGTACTTATTTGTACAATCCAATATTAAATTCATGAATTGGGCATTCAAAAATAAAACGAAATAGTCCAAAGGACTTTGGACGTGTACATCATGTGGCGACAATATACCACTGGTTCCGATATTCCAATATTCTGATTAGTTTCTGACATCCTATTTCGGTAGCGGTAATTGTCTTTTGCGCTAAGATTCTCCTAAAATGTTAAAAAAATGTTCTCTCAAATCGTTCACATTTCTGATATAAAAATAAGCAATTTTTTAATATTATTTATTTCAATTATATTATTATACAAAAATCCTCATCATTAAAATTTTCAAAAAGGTTGGTGACCCCTATTTTTTAAAAAACAATACAATATCCAGAAACGAATGCTACAAGCTTGATTAACGTTAAAAATAAAAAAGTTTTGTTCTGGGGTAGATCTCCCTAAAACTTAATTTGAAGGAATTACCATCGATTTCAAAATGGCACGGCTCACGTGCCTAACGCCACACGCAAAAGAAAATGATGACACGGCTGCCGTGCCATCCGCAATGAATCGGTGTTGATAAATGCAGGGCAGTGCATCGTAGGGCACGTTTGTAAGGTGCGTGACCTACTAGGCAATACTTTGTTATAGGCGATGGTTACAATTTAACATCAGGTGGGCCGTCTCCAAGTAGAATAAAAAATTAACTAGTGGTTCGCCCCGAACTGAGATCTCGCGAGCCTACCATAAAAACAAAAAAAATATTATTCGTAATCTTGGACTATCAAAATACTGCCACGAAATAATAACCAACCAACTTGACCTACAGTTTCATTCAAATTACAGGTAACGGGAGTTCATGTTAATTGGTTTGTCTTTTTTGGGGTACAAATTGCAGTTATTCTAGATTTCAGACTTTTGCCTATATTTGTGATACATAAGCTACACGCATAGCAAATTACAGCACTGTGGGTCACTGGTGTACACTGTGAATTTTGTCAAAGTTTCGTTTTTACTATGGCTAATAACTCAAAAAGTACAGGAATTAAACTAAAAATAAAATTGGGTTGTAATGTACAAACGAAGACCTTTCATTCGACGTCCATTGATCTAATAGCCTCATTTTCATTTTTTTTTTACCCCAATATCTCAACAACCCCGCATAATTTTTAGCTCATTGAGTCACACCAAAATTGTGCTATCATGACCTACCTATATACCAAATTTCACGATGATCGCATAAACGCTTCGAAGGTTATCCTCGGACAAACAAACAATACATACAACGCCGATTTGCCCCAGTTGATTAGAAGATCTCGCTTCGCTCGATCAAAAAACACACTGGTTTTAAGACTCCGGATTCAAGGATTGAGGAGTACATTACATACCATTAATTAAAAGTATAGTTTAGTGTCTAAAATATTTGTCCCAAATAGTCTTAGCAAAGGCTTCCGGCGCACATTTTGCGAGCAACGAACCGTTTTACATAAAGAATATTAAGCTGTATTATGTTTGTAAACGTTATAGGCGAGTTTAGTTTGACGTTAGAAGTATAATTAAGTTTTAAATTAAGTACCTAACTTAATCATTTATCCACACTAATATTACTAGTGTTTCGCCCCGAACTGAGATCTCGCGAGTCTTCAATAAGAACAAAAAAATATTATTCGTAATCTTCGACTATCCAAATAGTGCCACGAAATGGATAACCAATTAAGTTGAACTACAGTTTCATTCAAATTATAGGTAACGGGAGTTCATGTCTTCTGGTTTTTTTTTTGGGGTAGAAATTGCAGTTATTCTAGATTTCAGACTTTTGCCTATATTTGTGTCACTAAAGCTCCCATACCAAATTTCAGCACTGTTGGGTCACTGGTGTACCCTGTGAATTTTGTCAAAGTTCAGTTTTTATTATGGCTAATAACATAAAAACTACAAAGTTTAAACTAAAATAAAAACTGGGTCGAAACGTATTCATTAAGACCTTTTATTAGACGGTTCATTTGACCGGATAGTTCCATTTTGTTTTTTTTTTTACCCCTCTTGAACCCCAATATCTCAACAGCCCCGCACATTTTTAGCTGATTTAGTCACACCAAAATTGTGCCATTACTACCTACCTAAGTATCAAATTTCACGATGATCGGATAAACGCTTCGAAAGTTATCCTCGGACAAACTAACATACTTACATATATACATACAACGCCGATTTGCCCAAGTTGATCTGAAGATCTCGCTTCACTCGATCAATAACCGAGTCTCTCTGTCTCTCTGTTAGTTAGGTTAAAATCAGTTATTGGTTGAACCAGATTCTGATTGAAGTAGTTTTAAATATTTGGATCATATTGTGAATATGAGTTTAAGGATGATGAGGATATGGAAAGGGAACGCAGGATGCGGGCAGTTCGGGAAAACATGCTCATGCTGCTCGAGAGAAATTAAAGTCACGCCTTTAAAAGCTTACTGCCACTCTTTCCCTAATTTTATTGAAATTTGGTAGGTATATAGCAGATAATGAACTAGATTCAGACATAGGCTACATTTTATTGACAAACCATGTGTGCAAAGTCGTGTGCGGAAGCTTGTCAGTTATAATATCAAGGAATCCGGCTCTTGATGAGTTACTAAATACTTGATGTAATACTATTTACACAACATGTACCAACATGTATATGTGTGTTATCTTACATACGAAGAAATCGAAGAAATCATACAAGCAAAAAAATAAACTTCCCTCTATATCATTAGATCACTGTTATAAGCTCGCAAACACATACACCCACACACACTCTCGAACCCTCACACACGCAAATCCCCGCAAACAAACAACTACGCATATCCACACTCACACACACACACACACACACACACACACACATCCACGAAAAAGCAGGGTACTCCATGGTATAGCATGTTGATTTATTTAAATTTTCTATATTTTTATTAAAAAACTTCGTTTTTAAAAAAAACATTGTAAACTAGCTTCCGCCAGCGGCGTCGCACGCGTTGTTTTTGAACAAAAAGTAACCTATGTGTTAATTCGGGTTATAATTTACGTACATACCAAATTTTATTGAAATCGGTTCAGCCGTTACGACGTGATTGAGTAACAAACAAACAAACATCCAAACTTTTGCATTTATTATATTAGAATGAGGGGGGAATTGTATACCTATAATAATAATTAGGAACGCTAAACAAATTTTTTTCTAAGTGCTGACACTGGAAACTGTGCCACAGTATTTTGCTAATGCATTTTCCAGTGTTCATAGTCTTTTAGTTACATGTAAAAAGTTAACTAAAATTAATAAATTACTAATTTCCATGTGTATCTAAACGGTACCCTCGTCACATGTTTCACTGTCGAGTAGCGAGCGCGGGTGGCAGTCGCACTGCAAGGTTCTGTCAGGGCAGATACCGCCGTCTCGAGGCGATCTGGGCCCTGAAAGTGCGATTGGCAGAGAACCACGACGTGGGAGTGTATGAACCCTCTACCAGTATGTACCACTTTTACTATGGAACTATTGAACTCAGAGACAGTGATCTAGCTCTATGCTCTATCATAAAAAATGTTAACATGATAATATGTTAACATGAACATAACATTTTTGTTTCTTAAATGATTTACCCCTTAGCCTATTTGTTTGTTCTGTATTTTCATGATTGTATTCATTCTGTCTAGGTGGGCAGGCCATAACATCTAAAGTAAAAAGGAAAAATGGGCTAGGGACGTAACAGAATGGTATCCTAGGGAAGGAAAGAGAAAAAGGGAAAGACCATTTCGAAGATGGGAAGATGACTTAAGAGTTACAGCAGGCGCGATGTGGAGAAAGACATCTCAACATCGTGAATTATGGAAGACTCTGGGGGAGGCCTATAACAATGTCTAATTTAGATCATTATATTGAACAAATATATGATAATTGACAAGGCTATTTGAAATTGAAATTTATTCTGACTGAGAATAATTAGTACTATCGACACTGACAGACCGTTTATCCATATTAATTGGTAGTTCTGTATTTTTTATTACAAGCTTTTTATTAACTTGTAATGTATGTATGTTTGTCCGGGTGGAATATTGCAACTGAATTTTAAACCCGTTCCCCTCAACCGATTGAGCTGAAAATTTGAATACATATGTAACTTCGGTGACAATGCAATAATATGGTACCATGGAGGTCTCATGATGGAGACAGATGCTAGACAACGGAACTTCTGGGATTATAGTAGGCTACTAGTGTTTGGGCTCAATTGAATCTGCTTGCGGTACTGATTATGAATTTTATAAAAGCTTGTTTAAAAAAAGTAATTTTTCACCAATAAACTTATTGTACACATATTGTAGATTATTGTAGATTACAGATTGTAGATGTTGTACAAATTATTGTAGATTACTGACATAAAAACTTGAACAAATGCGAGCCTAAAAAGAATTTTTCTTTCAGCAAAATTGACGATAGAGATAGCTCATTACAGTGGTATGATAACGTGCAAAAGTGGTTTACTAAATTATTATTTATTTCCAATAGAAAATTACTGAAATTCCCTATTTCATACAGAACAATTTCATTTTCATAGGTACAATTTCCCCCAATCAGGTACATATTAAAATCGAGAAATAAGTATCTCTTTCCTAACCTTGGTTTCCAAGTACAAATAATGTGGAAATATTACGGTATTTTCCAAAATATTAGCCTTGCACTAATAAAAGTTTAGGTTCAGTTAAGTAACTTCGTTAGTTTGTTCAAGCAATAAGTAAAATGGTTTAAACTCCGCTGTTCAGGTAAGTTCGTATTAGAATGCAAAACTAGTAAACTCCACTATTAAATCACCCCCCCCCCCCCTGAAATACAATCTCTGCAGCGGTGAATACTAAAACAAGACCGAGTCCCGAGGGTTCTTTTATTACAAGCTTTTTATTAACTTGCAATGTATGTACAGGGTGTGGCGTAATGAGTGGATAATAGGGTACCTGCGGGTAGGGGCCATTGTGACGGTTCAGAAAAATATTTGTTATGCTCAGTAAAAGTGCCTCGGTTTTCGAGATATTCGACATTTTCGAAATTTAAGAAATATTTCACCCTTCGTCACTATTTTTGGCGCCAAGACTGCAAATGAAATTTTTTTTCTATCTGTTTTTTGGATAGTATTCTTGGATAGATGTGCTATCGAATGGAAACTATTATTTTTATAACACAAGCACAGTTATGTTTTTAAAATAAGATTTCACTAAAACTTTACTTGCTTTCGTTTGTCTTCCTGACCCTTCTGTGGTGTAAAAAAATGTATGGTCACTTGAATGCCAAATTTTAAAAACATTAGCCTATTTCATCGAGATGCCGAAATTGTATATTACATATCATTGTCACAACTTGATTCAAAATTAATTCCTACCAAACTTATCAAGGCGTAATTTAAAGAAATATTTTTAACTATTATTAGCAATAATTGTCTACTGTTCGCAGAACTACTAGTAATTCTTGGAACAGATTGGTTCCCGGCCCAGCGGCGATCGACATTATGTCTATCTTGCTCTTTCAGATGAAATAGGCTAATTTTTTTAAATTTGGCATTCAAGTGACCATACTTTTTTTTTACACCACAGTAGGGTAAAGGTCAGGAAAACAAACGAAAGCAAGTAAAATTTTAGTGAAATCTTATTTTAAAAACATAACTGTGCTTGTGTTATAAAAATAATAGTTTCCATTCGATAGCACACCTATCCAAGAATACTATCCAAAAAACAGATAGAAAAAAAAATCATTAGCAGTCTTGGCGCCAAAAATAGTGACGAAGGGTGAAATATTTCTTAAAATTCGAAAATGTCGAATATCTCGAAAACCGAGGCACTTTTACTGAGCATAACAAATATTTTTCTGAACCGCCACAATGGCCCCTACCCGCAGGTACCCTATTATCCACTCATTACGCCACACCCTGTATGTTTGTCCGGGGGAATCTTGCAACTGAATTTTAAACGCGTTCCCCTCAACCGATTGAGCTGAAATTTGGGTAAAATATGTAACTTTGGTGACAATGCAATAATATGGTACTGTTACGAGCTGAGGGTTCGGGATAAAATAATGGGAATCGATTCAACCAAAATAACACTTTTATACAGCACTAAACGATGAATACACGAACTTTGTCACACGTAATCACAACACACTAATTCACACCACAGTTGCACCACTTAGAGTCACCGAAATGTTCACACGTATAGCTGAATCCAGACTGACTCGCGAGACCCTTCTCCACGTCAGTCCTCCAGGGCCTCGCTGAGACTCACTCAGACTGACTCGAGACTCAGACTGACTGTCCGGCAATCTTTTCGGCCTATTTAATCGCACACATTTCGATTGTTCGAGAATGATGTCGATCCTTCCAGGAAAGGGTCGGCCCCTCGACACAATGGCCACTCCCCATTCTGCGAAACCACAAACAATAGCAACAATAACACAGCAAGACAAAAGCGTTCGAGAAGGTTCGATTATTACTCATTGTTTAACAGCCTCGGCGTAACAGTACCATGGAGGTGATCTCATGATGGAGACGGATGCTAGACAACGGAACTTCTGAATGAATTATAGTAGGTTACTAGTGTTTGGGCTCATTTGAATCTTCTTGTGGTTACTATTATGAATTTTGTAAAAGCTTGTTTTGAAAAAGTAATTTTTCTAAAAAAAACTTATATGAATAGTAGTGTATGTATGCCACTTGATCTAGTTAATTCTATTTTGCAATTTTGATCCACGTTTTTGGCTTATTTGGATTTACTTTAGTTTGGTTTTTCCATGCTCATAGGTGGTTATTTGTAATTATTCCAAATTTCAAGTCTAAAGCTTCAGTAGTTGCTGAGATAATCATCTATAATAGACGGACGGACAACAGACAAAGTCGCACCTAATGAATGCCCGGAACCTTAAAAACACGAATAAAATTGGTAGGGTACCTACTTCATAATAGGAAATATCTATTTTAATCCATAAATGAAACATTGTTATTTTCAAAAGTAATATTTAACTTCCTGTTAACCCTTAATTTGGCAGCGTAATCTGTGGAGTACGCTAACTTTGTAAAATTCTGGGCCCGTAATTATTGGATTTTTTTACCATTTGAAACTGCCAAAATGCATTGAATATATCCTACTTTGGTAGAAAAAATACTGCAGGTGGCACCATTCATGATTCATGCCATTTCCAAAAATGGCTTCGAAACGGTCAGCTGCTCCTGCGCGGCGGGTAAGTTTTTGTTTATTTTTTATGGGTTTTTAGTTGGCTTTTGGAATGGTATGTGTGTTTGGTTACAAGGTAATATAATAAGTAACACTATTCAGTAATTATTTGGTGTCAAAATAGCTAAAAATATACTTTTTTTATATGTAAACAATGTGTGTACTCCGGGAATACCGTTGCCAAACGCGTTGTAAACTACTTGAATAAGGGAACGATATACACGAAGTACATTGCCACTTCGTAGACAATAACTTGGAAAACTCGGACCGCTATTTCAAGATTCGGAATGTGATGGAAAAAGTAAGGCAGAATTTTTTAAAACTGGAAGAAGAAGGTCAGTACTCCATTGACGAAATGATGATGCCATACAAGGGTACAAAAGCTGGAAATAGAAGACAGTATATACAAAATAAACCTAAGAAATGGGGTTTTAAAAATTTCGTGCGCGCTGGAGTGTCAGGCTTGATATACGATTTCGTCATGTATGGTGGAAATGACACGTTTCGCGGTTATACTTTCACTGACGAAGAAGTTTCACTTGGAATTGGTGGAATGGTAGTGGTTGGATTATGCAAAACCATAAAACAGAAGCCTTCAGTCATATACGCGGACAACTTCTTTACTTCACCTGAGCTCGTGTACTGGTTGCGAAGAGAATACGGATTATTTAGTCTTGGAACTATAAGAAGCAATCGCCTTCGGGGTTGCCAAGACAAACTACCCTCGGACAAAGAAATGAAGAAGAAACCCAGAGGGTATAGTGCACAAGTAGTGTGCAATACCAACAAAAAGGTGGTACTTGACCATATTTGCACAGCTAGTCGATATGTGCATCAACAACGCATGGCTTCTGTACAAGCGAGACAAAAGACCGGAACTGTCAC
The DNA here is from genome assembly GCA_963924445.1 of Philereme transversata. Classification (NCBI taxonomy): domain Eukaryota; kingdom Metazoa; phylum Arthropoda; class Insecta; order Lepidoptera; family Geometridae; genus Philereme; species Philereme transversata. The sequence continues at coordinate 20,153,792 of OZ004348.1, read as the reverse complement.
TCAAAGAATTCCGGCTGGAGCTCTGTGAAGGTCTTTGCCGAGCAGGAAAGACGCCGAAGAGCACGCCTATGGAAAGACTGAGAGAGTATAGGAAAATCCTTAAGCCATCCCTTGCCAGACCAGTCGACAGTGTCAGGTATGATGCTGTGGGCCACTTTCCGGAAACTGCGGGCAAACAATCACGCTGTAGGTTCTGCAAAGATGGTAGAACCAAAGTTTATTGCGTCAAGTGCAATATGCATCTTTGCTTTGTTGTAGGAGAAAACAAGAACCGCAACTGTTTCCGGCAGTTTCATACTAAATGATCTGTAGCTAGTTCCTAATATATAAAACAGTATTTTAAAATAAAATGTTTTTTTTTAATTATATCTTTTTTACTCTACTTTTGGCAGTGTACTCTACGGAGTACAATCACATAATGATGCAGTTCATAGAGTAATTGGCAAGGTACTTCGTGAAGTACATTAATTTTCGCGAAAACTGGAATATTTAGATTTTTTTTTCCATTTGTTTAGGGCTCCTAGGTCACAATGAATAGAGAATATTTGAAAAATACATGAGATTTTAGAAAAAAAAATGTTTGCCAAATAAAGGGTTAAAAATGGACTTTGAAAAAAGTTATATTTTTCTTTAATTTATAATTTTTTCATTAGATAGATCCTTTTTAAACCAGATGATTTTGTAAATCAGTTGTTTAGACAAAATAACATTAAATTAATTATGTTTAATTATTATAAAATTTATTTCAGATAAAATCCACAGGTACACTAATTAAATTCAATGATTATAAAATATACAATATAAAATAATAGAAATCAAAACAAAAATACTTTCAAAAAAAACGTAAATTTAAATTTCATAAATAAATGTTTGATTTTGCCGCTGACTCGCGCACGCTGCTGGAGTAAGGAAGCGAATTTCTTATGATGTTAATTAATTATTCCTAGTGGTTCGCCCGAACTGAGATCTCGCGAGTCTCCCATAAAAACCAAAAAATATATACATTATTCGTAATCTTTGGATATCAAAATAGTGCCACGAAATAAATACCCAAATAACTTGACCTAATTCAAATTACAGGTAACTGGAGTTTAAGTAATTTGGTTACAATTTTTGGGGTACAATTGCTGTTTTTCTGGATTTCAGACTTTTGCCTATCCTATATTTGTGAAATTTAAGCTACACGCATCCCAAATTACAGCAGTTTGGGGGGCACTGGTGTACCCTGTGAATTTCGTCAAAGTTCAGTTTTTATTATCTAATAAATCAAAAACTCCAAGAACTTTACTAAAATAAAATCGGAGTCGATATGTACTAATGTACCTTTCATTTGACGTCCTTCTTGACTCTTGAACCCCAACATCTCAACACAACCCCCCCCCCCCCCCCCCCCCCCGTTTTAGCTCATTTAGTAACACCTTAATTGCGCCATCACTATGTCTCAAATTCAATTTCACGATGATCGGATTCACGAAATCGGCGTTGTATGTATATACATCTATACATACAACACCGATTTGCCCAAGTTGGTTTGGAGATCTCGCTTCGCTCGATCAATTATTATGTAACTACCAGGCATATTTAGGTGATTGTCATCGTTATTCTACTTGTGCTTTCTCTTTAATGATACCTTTTGAATGTATTGTGTGAATTTGTGTGTGCTATGGTAGCAAATAAATATCTGTCTATGTCTTATTTGTAACAACTAGAAAATGTAAATCCGTTATTGGCTGATAAACACATAGGCATTATTTACTATTAGGGGATTTTTTTAAATTAAATAAAATGATCGCATGATAGTCGACCGCAAATATCCCAGATGCGCTGCAAAAGCGGGAAACCTCGCTTTAGCAACATCATTCTAAAGAAGTTATTATACTAGACTCACAAGGAGCTAGCTGACCTGCCTGTTGGATGTGGTTTATCCAGAGCCTGTTCGAGTAGAAGGACTCGCAGTAAGCCTTCAATGGTGACTCGATCCATCGAGCGACCTCATACCGACAGCGAGTATCAGCTTGTTTCCCCGAAGCCAGCGCCCTACATTCCCTTTCCATTTCTTCATCTTTAACTCAATTCACAATATGATCCAAATATTTAAAACTACTTACTATAATCATAACCTGGTTAAACCAATAACTGGTTTTAACTCTCCCGCTGTTGAAACGAGTAGGTACATTTACTTAAAAATGTTATATAAAACGCAATAAAATTATTTCTTACTTGATTTAAAAAAAAACTAGCTAATTTATGCAGCGTCCTGTGTGGTCGCTTCTTGGATGGGTGACCGCTAGTGTCACTTTCAGCTAAGCGATTTTGAACCCCGGAAGACACGTTGTGATTTTGTTCTCAGTTACATTCGCTTCGAATCGATTCGATTTCTACATAGGTTTGTTGTCGGTATGCATGTGTCAAATCCCATACATTTTCGGACTTATCTTTTATCGTCTAATCGAATGTAACTTGGCTAAGCCCTCAGAAATAATAAATAAATATTGCTGGACATTCCACACAGCGCTATCTAGCCCCAAACTAAGCAGAGCTTGTATTATGGGGACTAGATAACTGATATAATACTTATGTAGTTTTTTTTGTAAATACATACTTATAATATATAGAAAAACATCCAGACCCGGAACAAATATCTGTAGATCATACAAACATTTGTTCCGCGGCGGGAATCGAACCCGCTACCTTCTGCGTCTCAGCCGGCTATTCGCCCACTGTGCCACGGAGGTCGTCAGAAGTACCTCTTACAAACTGAGTAACAGCCTACGCTTATCTCAAAGAACAAAATTATTCAGGTAGGAACACCCAATAACGCGAGGTGCCTAAATCAAAACATTAATATGCAAAGTTGAGCCTATCCCGAGAATTATGACGCATATGCATATGCGTATGCCAATTTTGTTATATGAGCCATGAAATGGAACACCGTAAGTAATGTATATTCAAATCACGTTTACGCTTGCATATTGGAAGTTTGGGAGACATCAGGCTTACCGGATTTAATACTAGGTATATCTATGCAGGTACCTCAACTCTTAGGATTTATTGAAAACCAATATCCCCAACGTATTTACCTCGGAAATGTTATAAGTTAGCGATGGTGACATATTTATTACTTCTGTGCTGTGTAGCTATTTATGATATCAAAGATAAGTATAAAAGATAACAGCCTATGCCTATGTAGGATGTATCCTGACTTCCGATTAGGAGATTGTGAGTTCAAATCCCGACCAAACCCAATAAATATAAAATATTAAATATTACTGGACATTTCACACAACGCTATCTAGCCCCAAACTAAGCAGAACTTGTACTATGGGAACCAGATAACTGATAGAATACTTATATACTTTTTTTTGTAAATACATACTTATAATATATAGAAAAACAAACAGACACGGAACAAATATCTGTAGATCGTGCAAACATTTGTTCCGCGGCGGGAATCGAACCCGCTACCTCCTGCGTCTCAGCCCGCTATACGCCCACTGCGCCACGGAGGCATTCAATAGATACGTACGTACGTATTTTAACGTTCTCGTGTAATCCAGTCCATCTAACGGTTGCCTGGAAGAGATAGCTTTTAGCAATGAGACCGCCAATTGACGTATCGCGTGTCTAGTTACATGTTTTAAATCTTATTTGTGAAATTAAGTGTGTGTACAATAAAGCGTACTGCATCGTCGCTTACCATCAGGCGAGATTATGGTCAAACGCTGACCTATAAGCGAGGATGTGTTTGCAACATATCAGATGAATGCTAAACTTATAAAAGAAAAACTGGGCAAAAATACGTAATATTTAGATTTGCCCCTGACTCCTGACTTGAGCCGCCCCCCTCCCTTTATATCTTCACGGGTCTGCGACTTTGAGTAAGTGATCCGGTGCTATCCATCATAGTGATTAATATAGTTATATTAATTAGTTTGGGGCTAGATAGTGTTGTGTGAAATGTCCAGCATTATTATTATAGTCGTGAGGTATGTTATTTTGTCTTGGGGACACTTCCGTCTGGTAGTGATCTGGGGCAGTTGAGATCTATAGATCGTTTGAAACGGTCTTTACATTTTACTTAGAAAACTTTCGTGATTTATTTTAATCATTGTTATAAATACGGGATTTATCATGTACCGTCTTATCAGTGATTTGACCGACAATGTTTCGGTTCAACCTTCATCAGGGTGAGTGTGAGGCGAGACGTTATTCGCAGCGGATCGCACTCACCCTGATGAAGGTTCACGAATTGAATCGAAACATTGTCGGTCGAAACACCGATAAGACGGTACGTGATAAATCCTGTATTTATAATAATGGTCTTTAGATTATTCAACTTTTTCTTCTGTATTTTCTTGTAAATAACCTATCCTTTCTGTTAGTAAATGTATTGTTATGTAACTGTATTTATTATGTATGTATTTTTGCAAAGATTTTGCTACACTTGATCTTGATAAAGTTTCTGTTTTTTTGTATATATGGTGGAAAAGTAAATAAAGATAATTAAAAACGCGTTATCTAATAAAAAAACCAGCCAAGTGCGAGTCGGACTCGCGCACGAAGGTCCCCTTTTCGTTGGGGTTCGGCAGCCTTCGGCGCTCTCCTTCGGAGTATTCTGCAGCCCAATGTTGAAGGCTAACTTGTCCTCTGTACTTAACAAGCCATTTCATCCCGAGCGTTTTCTCTTCTTCACCAAGCCTTTTTTCTTGAGGGTTTCTTCCATTTGCACCTTGGCTAGCGCCTGTTCTTTGTGGCTTGCCCATTATCGGAGTTGAAAACCAGCCTTTTGACGCTTCTTTTACCACTTTTGCTGCCTCTTATATTGTTGCGAAGTGTTCCGTACTGTTGTATGGGAAGCCCACTAAAATATTTATTTTATTCTGGCTTTAGTATTTGTTGTTATAGCAGCAACAGAAATACATCATCTACGAAAATTTCAACTGTCTAACACGGTTCATGAGATACAGCCAGGTGACAGACGGACAGACAGACAGCGGAGTCTTAGTAATAGTGTCGAAAAAGGGGTATTAACAGTTTATTGCTCAGCGCTAGTTTTAAGCCATGAAACCTGCATTGACGCCGCGGAGATCAGCTAAAAGTGCCTATTTAAAAAAAATAACAAGAATAATTTTGGAAATATTTATTATAGGTATATTATTTTGAAAGTTTGGATGTTTGTTTATTTACTTGAAAGAAAGAAATTCAAATATTATATCAAGTATTATTGTTATTGTATCGAGTAGGTATATGTATTTATTGTTACTGTGATCGGAGTATATTGTTATTTGTATTTCTTTTGTTTTTAATTATCATTATGTTTATATTGTTTTAAGTTAGCACGCCAACCTTTTTTGTTACCTCTGAGGGTAGCAGGTAGAAAATGCTATTAGCATTAACCCCACAGAGAAAATGTAATTTGAATTTTTTGTGCAATAAAGTATTAAAAAAATACATTTATTTGCAGACATAACAAAACAAAGGCATACACAGTAACAAAAATAACACGACAATAGGAATAACATACATAAAATAGAAATAAAAATAGAAAACATAAAGTATACATAGGTCCAGGATACGAGCGTCCGCAAACTAGGATCCTGCTCAGCATTATGCGCCACGCACTATACGCAGCGCGCTGATCTTCCGCCGGCTCCGAAATTCAGTACCAGATAATCTGACATTATTTATTATTATTATTACAAAATTATATAAACTAAAGAATTTGAAATATAGGGACATTGAATCTATATGTATGTAGATAAGTCGTAGTCATTATAGATTGAGGCAATGTGGCAACTTGTTAGTTTGATACTAAATCACGTCGTAACGGCTGAACCGATTTCAACGAAATTTAGTATGTACGTAAATTATAACCTGGTTAAACACATAAGCTACTTTTTATCCCGTAAAGGTCTTATGAGATAAAAATGGAGTGTCAAATCAAGTTGCAAAAGCGAATTTTGCTTTATTTCTAGGTTACCTACACATTTAGTAGTGTAATGCGTACGAAGTCGCGGGCAACACATAGTATCTTATAATTTAAACATCATAACGTTCTATGCATAGTGGTTATTCTACCACTTGAGCTTTTCATTTACTTAACACATTTGCGCGTATCTATACCACAGAAATAACTGTTAAGAAACCATAAGCTTTTTTAAGATTCTTAAAACTATCTCCAAAATTTTCAAATCTAGACGGGACTTAAACCCGCAACCTTCCTTCGCTTTTTGAGATGGTTTTTAAAATATTGGAATTTGCCGTAAGTGTTTGGATAACACTATAAAAATAAGAATGAGATTTTTTCATTACAACTCTAAGTATGATTCGCCCGCCGTTGCAATCCATATCCATACTCCATACTAATAAAAAATTTCGAAAGTAATTCTGTCTCTCTGTATGTTTGTCCCTTTGTCTGTCTGTTTGTTATGTTTTCACGATCAAACGGCTGGACTGATTCAAGGAAATACAGTGTATCATGAGAAATGCCATAAAATATTGAAAATTAATCAAATACTTGGACTGCGCCGTAGATTAGTAAATAGTAATTAACACATCGTCGCGTCAACGTAAAAAACGTAAAAAAAGGTGTTTACCTATAAAGACCTTCTTTATGCCCGCGTTATCGGAAAATAAAAACTTTTAAGTTTAAGTATGACTGAGCTTATCCGAACGGGCAGACGACGTTTTCGGACTTATGCGATTTTCTTCAATAGCCGCTGTTAAAATTTATGACAAAGTCCACGAACGAGGTCGCGGATAAACAGCTCAGCTATAATAGGTACGAGGGGTGATCCAAAAGTAATGATAATCAATAATAAACACAATGAATAAAATAAAAAAATAAATTTATTTCTCAACATAGTCTCCTAGCAAGTCTATACATTTAGTCCATCTCTTTTCTAAACCTAAAATTCCCTTAGAAAAAAAATCTTTATCTTGACTCTCAAAAAAGTCCTCAACCGCGGCCATCACGTCGCTATCATCGTCAAATTTCTTGCCTCGGAGGTGTTCCTTGAGTCGTGGAAAGAGATAGAAGTCACTGGGGGCTAGATCTGGTGAATAGGGGGGGTGTTCCACCAGCTCGAAGCCCGCTTCCTGAATGGCAGCCATGGCAATTGCAGCTTTGTGAACCGGTGCGTTGTCTTGATGGAACAGCACTCCAGCCCGCAGTTTGCCTCGCCTTTTCTCCTTAATAGCCTCCCGCAATCTTCTTATTTGTTCTGCATAGTAGGAGCCTGTAATAGTGGCCCCCTTTTCCAAGTAGTCCACCATGATTATTCCTTTAGCGTCCCAAAAAACAGACGCCATAACCTTCCCTGCTGAGCTTGACACTTTGAATTTCTTCAGCGTCGGTTCATCGGATCGTTTCCATGTCATCGATTGTTGTTTTATTTCAGGATCAAAATGGTGGATCCAGGTCTCGTCCATGGTCACAAAACGTGACAAAAAATTATCTTTGTCTGCCTGAAACTTTTCGAGATTTGCTCTTGACATGTCGAGTCGTTTCTTCTTTTGCTCGTCGTTTAACATTTTCGGTACCCAACGCGCGGAGACCTTTCTCATATGCAATTCGTTCGCAAGGATTCTTTGAATGCTGCCATATGAGATTCCTGTGACTTCAGCTACATGCCTGATAGTCACTCTTCGATCTTCCAATACAACTTCTTCAACTTTTTTCACATTTTCTTCAGTGAGGGACGTCGATGGGCGTCCTTCGCGGTGTTCGTCTTCTGTCGATGTTCTTCCCAGCTTAAACTCCTTAGCCCAGCGTGCAACTGTGGAATATGGAGGAGAAGAGTCCCTTAATGTTTCCACCAAGTCGCTGTGTATGTCTTTGGTACACATTTTTTTCAAGCAGAGGTATTTAATGACAGCTCTGATTTCGTGTTTTTCCATTTTTATGTTCACTCCTTGACAGTCCGTATTCAAAGAATGTAGCTCCCGGGAATCGTGGCCTATTTATATGATTTTTTTTTCCTGAACTAGTGGGTAACTGAGCAAGTGACTGATATTTTTTTGAATTTTTGTGTGCACTAGAAATAACTGATTATCACTACTTTTGGATCACCCCTAGTAGGTACTATATTTACCCGTTCATTTCCACTAATCGCACTGATTAGTCCTACGGTAGAATACAAACCACTCATTTCCACTAATGAAGAGCACAATGATCATTGTTTCTCCAATACAATTGAATGGCTATATCCATACTAATAAAATATTATAAATTTGAAAGTCTATCTCTGTCTGTTTGTTACGTTTTCACGACTAGGTAAACGGGTGGACCGATTTTAATGAAATTTGGTATATAGATAGACTATGACCGGGATTGAGACAGGCAAATTTTTACCTGACTGCCCAGGAGGGTTATGTTTTAACTGACAATCCACGCGTGGGATTCGTGCTAGTCAATTAATAAACAGAAGAGGCAATACGTTTCATTTTGTGCAATAAAATATAATCGCAGAGTTCCATAAATCTTATTTTTGCATTCAAATTGTCTGCATTTTTATTCGCTTGGTCCTGCTATAATTTCCCCAGAGTAATTGAAAACTGGCATGGCAAATAACTTCGACTCTGATTACCTCTATTAAAATAAATTATTAAAAAAGTTCATCAATTCTGTTATTGATATTTTGTGGAAGTAAAGTTTTTAAAGGTGAAACTGGTATGTATAAGAAAGGCTTTGTAATAAGTTTGGGTTTATTTAAATCCAAACAAACTTTCACCTAAACAATACCTTACAAAAAGGATTATCATTAGGAATTTAACCAGCGCATTTGAAAACAAACTTATGAATAGATAACACAAAATAAACGATTTCGAATCGACTTCAAACTGCCTGCAAAATATATACAAGCAATACAGCTCGAATAGTTGATAATACAGTTACTTTTATCTAAACTAGATACCTAAGCTACTAAACTTTCGCAGTTTGATGGCTCTAGGATAATGACATCGCATCTAGCGTAATTGCGTTAATTATAGATGAATTTACGCAAGTGGCTTGCATTTGATGACTATACGAATACCTATCAAAACTTAGGCGTCGTCATTGATCTAGCGGGTTGGCTGGCACGAAAAATGACAATAGAATAGCTCCGTCAAATATAAATTAACCAAAATTCAACTCATATTTCTGACGTTTATGAAATGTCAATACATATTTTATATAGCTATAAAACAGCTTCGTGTTCATACAGCTACTCGTAGTAACCAGTGGGTGGTAGAATCGAAACAATAACTCTTATTAACTAATTGCAAGAACATTGCGTTTTTAATATTCAGCGAAGTCCATCGTGTCTCTGTCGGGGACCACAAGTATTAGACTATTTATAAAATAGTAGTTCGCCCCGAACTGAGATTTTGCGAGTCTCCCATAAAAACAAAAAATATTATTCGTAATCTTCGACAATCAAATTTGTGCCCCGAAATGTATAACCACTTTACTTGACCTACAGTTTCATTCAAATTACAGGTAACGGGAGTTCATGTCAATTGGTTACCTTTTTTTTGGGGTACAAAATGAAGTTATTCTGGATTTCAGACTTTTGCCTATATTTGTGTAACTAAAGCTACACGCATATCAAATTTCAGCATTGTGAGGTCACTGGTGTACCCAGTGAATTTTGGCAAAGTTTTGTTTTTATTAGTGTTAATAACTCAAAAACAACAAGGACTAAACTAAAAATAAAAACAGGGTTAAAATGTACTAATGAAGATCTTTCATTTGACGTCCCATTTGACCTTATAGTCTCATTTTCATTTTTTTTTTACCCCCCTTGAACCCTAATATCTCAACAACCCCCCAACATTTTTAGCTCATTTAGTTACACCAAAATTATGTCATCACTACCTACCTATGTATCAAATTTCACGATGATCGGATCAACGCTTCGAAAGTTATCCTCGGACAAACAAATATACATACATACTTGCATACATACATACATACAAAGCCGATTTGCCCAAGTTGATTTTTAACCACTCCGAAAAGTTCGAAAAAAACACTTCATAAGTTATCCTCGGGCAAACAAACATTCATACATACAACGCCGATTTGCCCATGTTGATCTAAATCAACTTAGGCAAATCGGCGTTTCTCTAAAGTCTAAAGATCTCTCTTCGCTCGTTCAATAAAAAATAAATAGGTAGGTACCTACGTAGCAAAAACCTTTTATCCTAGCCGTCCGTTTTACTCGGGCACTGTTCTTCAGAGGTACATACCTACCTAGTAGGTACCTACATAATATTTGACATAATGAAAAATAAATCAAAGCGTGTGGGGTTTATCCATACACAAGTACTGATCGTTACTATCAGGAAATCAAAACTTAAGTACAACCACTAGTGCTGCTCAGGCGGATCTGTTTAAATCTTCCAAGGAAACAAACAAAGTTTACTAAATTCAGAACTAGATGTCGCTACGAAAACTGTTCCGTTTCTAGATCGCGCTGACGAAAACGCACGACCGAGAACTAAGTGGTTCGAACTCATCTATAAACATTGTACAAAGTAAACTACAAATGGTAAACTAACCCTATTTTTGAAAGCCAGTTACTTTGAACTGGTTAATTAATGTACTACTTATGCTAGCTGTAGCTACACCAGGACCTCGGAGTCCAGGGGCGGGGTGTCCACTTAAAAATATAATTAATATTAATCTTCTTCAGGTTATACTAGTGGTTCGCCCCGAATGATTTGCCCAATTTGATTTGGAGATCTCGCTTCGCTCGATCAATAATGAGTTTACTTACTTTACTTGGACGTTTGACGACCTCTGTAACGAGGTGGCGGATGAGGCGCATACTTGAGGTTTTGGATTCCCGCTCCAACGCAAATGTTTGCATTATCTGCAAGTATTTACTCTTCGTCTGAGTAGATTATATAGTCCTTATTGCACACCATTAAAAATAAAAAATGAAAGAAAATACACTTTTAAATCATTAGTGCAAAGGGCGGCCTTATCGCTAAAAGCGATTTCTTCCAGGCAACCTTTGGATGGACAGAATCTATGTGAACAAATAAGGACGGCGGCGTAAAACAGATATTATTAGAACAAGTACAGTCCGTCTAAAAAGAGTAGACAAAAAATGAGGGCGCCACTGTCGTTTAACTGGTATACCCCATACTATACAATAACTGGTTTTGATACTTGCTAATTATTTATTGTATTATTGGCATTGGCATTAATATTTTATGATTCTAAGCTAACTTAGTACTTCACATAACCACTTTACATCACAAGTTGTGGTTAAATTCTACTAATACATATTATTATAAATACGGAAGATTGGAAGAATGGATGGAACTTGGCACAGGAATATGTACCTGGAATAACTAGAGGGCGCAGCTAGTAAAATAATAAAACAAGAGTTAAGTGTTATTAATAAAATATTTATTCATAAAAATAGTCCTAATGTTGTCATTTATTGCCCCAGGAGATTCTTGCCGAGAAGTACTAGGCAGACAGAAATCTTCTGATTCTGCTTCAGACTCACTGCTGCTGCTGCTGTCCTCACCAACTCTTATAATTAATTCTTCTATATTTTGATACAGCCTGGGGCCTCTTTCAATGTACGCCATTTCAATTTTTTTGTCATGGTCACAACATGATTTCCAATCTACTGGAGTTATAGAAGCAAAAGGCTCTTCGGTTAATTGTTTTATATCTCTGGATCCAAAATTTTGTGCTGCCACTTTTTTTTTGCCAAAGACCATATAAGTTCAATCGGGTTCAGGTCGCAGTGATAGGATGGCAGCCTTACGACTGTATGTCCATGCTCGCTCAGTAACTCGTCAATTTCATAAACTGGTGCTGGTTTATTTTTTTTTCACCAAATCATAAAGCATAGGTTTTCGTAGGGTCGGATCAAAATTAATATTATTCTCTTCGAGCCATAATTTGATTTCGGCAATCGTGCTGGATGTTGTGGGAGCCTTATTTTTCACAATCGAGTGATATGGGGCATTGTCCACTACAATAATGGAAGGATATTCAAGGTTTGGGATGAGCTTTTAACCCACTTATTAAAGTTTGTTCTATTCATTTCAGAATGATAGTCTTCCTGTTTGTTATTTCCACTAAAAATAAGAAGAGAGTTCGGTACAAATCCTTTTTCACTTCCTGCATTGATCCATCTTTTCTCTTTTGAGATATCTTGAATAACTCCTTCGGTTTCAATAGATTGGCAACATTTTTTTTATTTGTATGATGAGTGAATATAACTTTCATCTAGATATATAATATCTTTTTGCAACTCTTCGTGTAAGTTACCATAATAACTTTTAAATATTTTTCTCTTTTAATACAAATATTAGTATTTTCCATCAAAGCTTTTCTGTTTGATTTACATTTTTTGTATTTAAAACTAATAGATTTTAAAATTTTGTAGTGTAAGGACTTCTTTTTTTACACTATAGAAATAATACACTTTTTGTCAGATTACACACTGGTCAAAATCGTCTTATTCTTTTCTTGATCGCCCCTTTCTATGTTTAGCAGGAGTACTGAATGCTCCTTTAGTTTTGGATCCTTCCGAAACTATTCGTCGCACTGTACTCTCGGATTTACCTGAAAATAATAAATTATATATTTTAAGTTAAGTATCAAAACCAGTCACACGCACTATAAATATGTGTTTTATTTTCATAACCTCAACTATACGCTATATCGCTTCTTCTCCCGATACTAGACTATACTGATGCTTCTTATCTAGATCTCACTGAACTGCAACTAGATAAACTTGAGCACTTGCAAAACTTTCGCATCCGGTTCATCTTCGGCTAAGCTCAAGTGGTTACCCATACGCCTTCGCCGGGATACTCGCATCCTTCAGCATTTATATAACATCCTGTTCAACCCTTCCTCACCTTCCTATCTTAAAGAACGCTTCCATTTCCTCTATCAATCCAATCCTCGATCCTTGCGTTCATCTGACACACTCCAACTCAGGACACCTGTACACTCCTCCTCCTACTTTGATAAGTCTTTTACAGTGCAGGCTGTCCGGTTATGGAACGCGCTGCCTATGCACTGCGATGGCTATCAGATGTGCCAAGTCACTTGCCATTTTTAAACGTATGCTTAGAGAACACTATCTGAGTATTTGTCGCTAAATATATATGTATTTATTATTAATGATTTGTTTCTTAAATAAGTCTAAGTATGTATCTATAAATTATTATGAGTAGTTATTATTTAGATTCATGTAATTTTCATTTATGTAAGTTTTATATTTTTTATTTTTATATAATTAAGTAGTATTAGTATGTATGTACATGTAGTATGTTAGGTACACCATTACACCCCAGGTAATGTCTACACAGTCCATTCCATCCAAAGGTTGTCTGATAGAGATCGCTAATTAGCGATAAGACCGCCAATTGTATCCATAGATTTACGTAGTTGTTTTTTATATGTATTTGATTCGTGGTGTGCAATAAAGTATTATCTAATCTAATCTAATCTATACATATAAAAGTAAATATTTCATGATAAGACCACTCTTGGATAAGACATTACTATTTAAAGGAGTGTAAAGTGACTAAAAGTACTACATTAATTCATAACTTACCAGTCAGATCCGCTGTTCGTTTATAAACGTGTTCCATCTGCGTGAGCAATCTGCCGGCTTGGAATTCGGTTAAACATCGCATAAACACTTTGTATCTATTTTGTATTCATTCACGAGTGCCGCTGCGGATTGTTTTATTCATTTTTCAAATGTTTATAATAAGTTTTTGGATAAAAACTAGAATTGAAGCAAGAATTCAAATGAAAGCAAACAATGTTTACATTACAATGACAAGATTGACAAGCATCAAGCATGAAGCAAGTGACAAGATTGACTTTTAATGAAGTGTTGCCAGCCACAGAATATAGTTAGTTCCTTAGACATTAATTTCTACTCTTTTTAGACGGACTGTATTATTAATTAGAACCGATATTATAGAGTACAATGTTACAAGTAATTCTATGGTAGGTATACGAAATATATGATATCTACGATACAGGACATCTTAGGGTGGGTGGGACCCTTAATACATATTTATTTCAAAAAAAAAAATTACATAACTCACTACGGTTTCTAAAACATGTACCTACCTACCTATAAGTCTTGAAAATCGCATTCCAAAAGCTCTTACAAACGCATATAAATGGGTTCAATCAATAACGAGATGGATGAGATAAGGTGTAGGTAATTTCCTTTATACAAAGGTCAGAACGCGGCCCTTGTCGTAATTTGTACTCGGATAAGGGCGAATTCAGACGACTTGTGTTGCGGTCGCTTTCGTGTGAATACGAATGATACCGCATCATTCCCACCCAGTCTACCATTTAGGCATTACCAAGTAGGTAAAACAGCACAGACAAAGTGGCGAAATCCTGCGGAGGACCAGCATGCTAGATAGGATAGAAGTAACGTGTTAATATGTATTCAGAATTGTAGGATTCGTTGTATATAAGGTGTTGCAATTTGAACTACATAATAATGACGGAGTAGGTACATTTTTGAGACCATAAATAAGATATTTTATAAGCCCGAAAAACTATATCACTAACTCATCGCCCTGCTCTGTCGTACACTCCGTACGATCTATATTATATTGATTGGGCGAGGTCATTGAAAGAGGGTCGTTTGAAAAGCTCGTAATAACTTCTTAGTAATATGTGCCATCCTACTTCTCTAACATTTCGTTGAGCAGCATTTTATCGATTTACTCGAGATTTTGATAATAAAACAAGAAATTGTTATATATAGGTACATTATATTTTTATTTTTTGAGTAGAAACCGTCCCTTCATTAAAATTAGTTAGATCACACACCTTATAACCGTGCCCTACGATGCACTGCCACTGCGTCCATCAACTTGACAAAGTTTTTATTTAATTCCGCAAGAGTCCCACTCTGACAAAAAAAAATGTCACGTTATACTCGTATGTAACAATGAATCGACCAAAGCATTAGGGAGGCAGCTATGGTATTTTTTTTACAGTTCTGACTGTGTAATCAAAAATAGTTATTGTAATTTAGGTTGTTTGCTGTTGTAGTTAAATCTATTAGTTGACTACGATAATTGATTTAAATAAAAATCAATATATAAAATATTTAGTCAGAATTTATTTTATTGTGACGGACGGAACCCAAGCTTTGAAAGCTGCCTCAACTCTGGGACAGCTTTGAACTTGCCTGAGGCACCTTTGAATTTTTAAATTAAAACGATGTTTATTATATGTTTTTATGTTATTTTTGTGTACCTACCTATTTACTTATTTTATTGCGTATTGTACCAAATATGGACTAATTACTTGGCTTGTATTTAATGTTATGTTAGTGTTAGACTGAAATTAAGAATTGAATTTGAATTAATCAAATAAATATATAATAGTTATTTATCCTCTATAAGAACAATAAATGGTTTCAAACTTTAATATTAATTGATCGAGAGAAACGAGATCTCCAAATCAACTTGGGCAAATCGGCGTTGTATGTATGTATGTTTGTTTGTCCGAGGATAACTTTCGAATCGTTCATCCGATCATCGTGAAATTTGGTATATAGATAGGAAATGATGGCACAATTTTGGTGTGACTGAATGAGCTAAAAATTTTGGGGGGGTTCTTGAGATATAAAGGTCTTCATTAGTACATTTCGACTCCGTTTTTATTTTTAGAAAAGTTTTTTGTAGTTTTTGAGTTATTAGCCATAGTAAAAACTAAACTTTGACAAAATTCACAGAGTACACTAGTGACCCCACAGTGCTGTAATTTGGTATGCGTGTAGCATAAGTATCAGAAATATAAGCAAAAGTCTGAAATCTAGAATAACTGCAATTTGTACCACAAAAAAGAGTAACCAAATAACATGAACTCCCGTTACCTGTCGTTTTAATGAAACTGTAGGCCAAATTAGTTAGTTATTTATTTCGTGGCACTATTTTGATAGTCAAAGATTACGAATAATATTTGTTTTGTTTTTATGGTATTCTCTCGAGATCTCAGTTCGGGGCAAACCACTAGTATTTTAACAATCTTCTAATATATAAAAATCTCATGCCACAGTGTTTGTGGTCGCATGCCTCCGAAACGGGTCGACAGATCTTAATGAATTTTGTTTACATATTTGGTAGGTATGAGAGAGAATAAGTAAAGTCGTAAAGTATTTTTCACCCTCCTTACCACATATAAAAGCCCCCCCCCCCCCTTTTATAACCACGATTTTAATATTTTTCTATGAACAATACCCATATAATTCAACCGTCTTTCATTGACGTGAAGTTATTTACATGAAGTGTCGCGTCACTTTGACAAGAGTGTTTTATATAGTTTTTATCCCGAAGTTTCCACGGGAACAGGAAATTTCAAGCGTTCGAAACCGCAGGCGGGTCAGCTAGTGACATTATATTTATTACACACGCTATGCAATGTTACTATCACCAAACTATTTTTCAATTTCTATAGCGAGTGCCGCCAAAACCAAACAAGGTTTGTCACTTCGTTTCTTGCGAAGTGACACTGACAGTAACTAACGGCAGACGTGGGGATTGCTATTTATAAAAGTAATTCACACTAACATTGTACTGAATCTGACTTCGTAAATGCATTTGTTGTAAAGTATTCAAATCTATCCCCTTCACTCCTAAGATATTTGGAACACTTTTTCTTTAAGTAGCTTCAGAGTTGCGTAACAGCGCCGGCCGTAGAGACTAGTGTTTCGGCCTTTTTACCCGATTACAGCAAAGCTAAAAGGGTTATGTTTTTAGCAGTCTATGTATACATGCAGGTATGTATGTTTGTATTTATAAATGTTCAAGCGTAGCGTCTTAACCACTCATCCGATTTTGATGAATCATGGTCAATCGATTCGTTATTATGGTCCGGGTGCCATAGGCTACACTTTAACCCGACTATGGCGAAGCCAAAATAAAAGGTTTTTTTTTAGCAGTGTATATAAAATATGTGTTTATTTACGTATGTTCAATCGTAGTGCCTGAACTCATCAAAGCGTGATTTTGATGAATGAGGTGTCAATCGATTCTTTGTTATGCTCCGCGTGACACAGGCTCTCATTGATTACGTTATTACGTTACGGGTTTTATGTTTTTAGCTTATATGAGTAGCTAATTAGGGGTAGTTTGATCTAACGCAATACAATATTTTATGAACATCACATACCTACTAATATAAAATTTGAGTATTTAAAGGTAAATGCTGTTTGTTTGTAAACCATAAAATAAAATAATGTTTACCCTAAAACTCGGTTCTATCTACGAAATCGACACGCAAATAAGATAAAAATAAGATAACTACCAAACATAAACAAAGATCTAATTTAACTAAGGCGAGTGATCAACGCGGGAAAGTAAAATTAAGGAAATATGAGATCTATGTGGTTAATCATTATTGAAAACGACACCAACCTGAGGGCTTAGCCAAGTTACATTCGCTACGATACAAATCGTTTTCGAAAGTCGTCAACGCTTTATCAAAAGCGAAGATAAAAGATCGTATTACGAAGAGTCGTATTACGTTTACCCTGACGAACGCTAAATCCATTCGTCTGTTCATTAACTCTATGTTTAGCTATGGAATTCCGTCAGTAAAGTATGTAGGTACATTAATCGCCGCTGTCATTGCGTCATTGTTCGGACCGTAGACGGAGAAAGCGCAATTTCTGGTGATTTTCGTTGATATTATTTATTAAACACAGACACGTTTATTAAAACTTATCATTATTACTTAGGCAATAAAGTTCATTATGCTGTACAGTGTTATCATTTAATTATGCTTTACGGGAAATCCCCGATCAATTTCATGAGTATTGCGATCTTGTTCCTAAATGTATTTCCATCACACATACTTACGAAATTGACAAAACTACTAAATTCTACAAAGGCGTTTTGAGCTAGGTACTAAAGAATCATAAGTTACGCTCGTAATCTACAAAAAAAGTAGAAATCTACCAAAGGTGGTCATTAGCATCATAATAGTCTGTGCAATTAATAACGAACGAGTCTCTCATAGAAAATCAAAGCAAAATGCTGCCGCGTAAACACATACTTATACAGGTACATTCGTTTACCAACGGACTGAGTCAAAACATTCAACCTAATCACAACTACAGCACATATTAATAAAGTCACAAATCCTTTAAATATTACTATCATTCGTCTCAAATAACGAGCATAGTATTAAATTACACTATGAAAAGATTTCTAGCCGTCGTTGTCGCTTTGTCGTAAATGAAGTTTTGTGCCTAGCCAAGTTACAGGTGTCGTATCGAACGTTAATTCCATTGGTCTGTGCGTCAGCTCTATGTTTTGTCTATGCCCTTCGTCAGCAAATACTAAATACCCCTCAGTGGAAGGCCGCCATCTTAGATATGCGCAAGAGATTTGACGCGCGTTTTTATCCACAGCGCCATCTGTGTTACCATGTCTGAACCATCGCGTAGTTCACTTAAGTAAGTAGAGTAAATCCATATCCGTGTGTTACTTGGTTCCACCGTTCGTTACTAGGTGGCGCTGTCATCAACAGTTATGAAAGTTTGATAAATTGTGAAAGTAAAGACAAATAAGTTATATCGTAATAAAGCACTAACAAAGATAACAAAATAAATAAAAATAATTATATTTCTTTACAAAAAATACCATTTAACCGAGAAAATACAACGCAATACAGAAAACTTAACTTGAAGACTGAGCTCAGCTGATAATAAATCGCCATTTTGTGTCGTTGTCTACAGGGTTCTGGCGTTCGCTTGATTCTTGGCAAGAAAATCGATGACAAAGCGGTAACGCTTGTCGTTTGTGTATTTTGGCTACGAAAATGTATGAGAAAGTAATCGTTCGACACAGTCGATTCGTTTGATGTAAATTGTTGTCGATGGGTCACGTGATATTTTCGTGGCATTGTGTGAATCCCATACATTTTAATTCCACAATAGATTCGACAGCTGACGTTTTCGCTTGTCAAAATTGTCTTTTGGCTACGGATTTGTATGAAAGTAAGTTTGACCTCGCCGAATCGTTTGATGGAATGGATTGTTATTGACACTTGGCTAGGAATTATATGTTCGTTGTCGACAGACCACGTGGTAAATTTATAGCAAATGTCAATCCCATACATTTTCGGGCGTATCGACTGGCGTCATCGTTTATCGACTGTAACTTGGCTAAGCCCGCTGTTTCTTTATGGCTACTAATAGTATCTCTCGGATTTACCCGCATTTTCTCCTGAGGGAAGTTTACTTTGGGTTAAAATCCTTACGTAGTAATATTAAAATTAGAGTAGAGACCACGCACTGAAAAGCGCAGCCTAGGACGGCCCCCTCACTAAATGGAAAGACGACTTGATAAAGGTTTCTGGGAGCCGTTGGGTGCAGAACGCACAAGATCGGTCGCTCTGGAAATCTATGGGGGAGGCCCATGTTCAGCATTAGACGTCCTACGGCTGATAGTATAATGATGATAAATTCGAAAGTAAGTCCCTCTGTTGGTCTGTCTCTCTGTCTGCCTGTTTATGAGAGCCACACTAAAAGTTTCTGGAATCAATAATAAGAAAAGTACTATTAATGGTCATAAGTTAATTTAATGTTTCTCAAAATATTCTCCCTTTGCGTTAATGCACTTTTTCATACGATTGAACCAATTTTGAAAACATTTGTGCCACACCTTCGTGGTGACGTCAGATACGTGTTTTTCATACTCTTCGACAGCCTCTTCTGGTCATGAAAACCGTTGATCGCGTAATTGGTTCTTGATTTTTGGAAACAGAAAAAAGTCACACGGTGCCAGGTCAGAACTATATGCTGGATGACTCATAAGCTGTACATTTTTCGCCTTCAAAAACTCATTTGTCTGTCTGGGCGTGTGGGAACTTGCATTGTCGTGGTGCAAGATGATACGGCGTTTACCGTTATTTTCACGGAGTTTGTCAATAATTTCCGGTAAACAAATGGTCGTGTACTAGTCACTATTCACGGTACGACGACTTTCTAATCTAAAGCAACAGTAGCCAGGTGTTTAGTTTTATTAAAAAAAGAACCAATCATCCGCTTCGAGGCACTTTTCACGCGCGCCACTTTGGTTGGTTTCGGCTCATCTGGAAAGACCCATACGCTGGATTGCTGCTTCGTTTTGGGATCATAGCTATAAATCCATGTTTTGCCACCTGTTACTATGTCCCACGCCAAATCGGAAGCCCCTTCGTTGTATCTGGCAAGCATAGCATGGCACCAAGTGATGCGGTCCATTTTTTGAGCATCAGTGAAATTGTCTGGGATCCATCGAGAACACAGCTTTCTCACACCTAAATGTTTGTGTAGGATTGACTGTATTTGACTCATGCCTATGTCGAAATATGTCCGGATCTCATGGTTAGTACATGCCTGTCTGTTTCGATCATACGGCGCACAGCATCAATGTTTTTGTTGTTCACAGCGGTGCACGGGCGACCTTCACGAATTTCATCATGGAGATTGACACGACCGCGTTTAAATTCTGCAAATCAGCTATAAATAGTCGTCTTGCATGGCGCTCCATCGCCAAAAGCAGATTGAAGCCGAATGACGCTCTGCTGAGCTGTCAAATTACAATTAAAATCGTAAAACTCATGCTTCGAAAATTTGCCCAAGTTAAATCCATTTTATTGTAATCACGCAATTTTTAAAATGACGTCACAATGTGAAAACAATTGTCAATCAGATGAAATAAATTTTATTCTATGGCTAAAGAGTTTCATTTTCAAATGTAATAATAACTTTGTAAATATTGTTTATGTAAATGGCCAATTCCGGAAACTTTTATTGTAACCTATGAATTACGTTTTCACGACTAAACGGCTAGAATGAGTTCGATGAATTTTCGTTTTCAGATAGATTTTGGCCGGGATTGGGATTTAGGCTACTATTTAACCGAATGCGAAGAAGGAGGATTATGTAATTAATTAATTATTAACAAACCACGCGTGTGAAGCGCAGCTAGTATTTTGTTTAATATAATATAGCATTATACAGCCCTTGCGTCCCACTAGCTCAGTGAAGGACGCGGCTTAGGGGATACCTAGATTCTGGGCCACGGCCCAGTTAATACACTTTCGACTCTGTGGTAAAATGTGCCAATTATGTCCGCTAGTTTCCCACTGAGAAATAGTAACTTAATAAACTCGCCCCGAGTTCTTTTCCTGTTAGAAAATAAAGCAAAAAAGCGGGAGACAGCGGCGTAAACATTGCTATACTAGTGGTTCGCCCCGAACTGAAATCTCGCGAATCTCACAAAATAATTATTATTCTTAAGGCGTTTTGCACAACGATGCCTACACGTATTTTGTGGCTAAATATGATTTAAGGAGTTGTCAAATCATACAAATATGTCAAATTTCGACGAGACGACCTCCGTGGCGCAGTGGGCGAATAGCCGGCTGAGACGCAGGAGGTAGCGGGTTCGATTCCCACCGCAGAACAAAGGTTTGTATGATTTACAGATATTTGTTCCGGGTCTGGATGTTTTTCTATATTAGGTATAAGTATGCATTTACAAAACAAAAAGTTTATAAGTATTATATCAGTTATCTGATTCCCATAGTACAAGCTCTGCTTAGTTAGGGGCTAGATAGCGCTGTGTGAAATGTCCAACCATTTTTTTTTAATTTAAAATAAATATTGCTGGACATTACATTATACAAGATTTAAACATTTTTAGTCGTAAACATGTTCGCTAAATACGTTTAGTAATCTATGTGCATGCCGGCCTTAATCTTTAACTAATAAATTAGTGCCACAAAATAATAACCAACCTCAAGTAGCTTGGTTATTATTTTGTGGAACTAATTTATTGGTCTACAGTTTCATTCAAATTAGAGGTAACGGGGGTTCTTGTTAATTGGTTATTGTTTTTTGGGGTACAAATTGCAGTTATTCTGGATTTCAGACTTTTGCTTATATTTTTGTCACTAAAGCTACACGCATACCAAATTTCAGCATTATGGGGTCACTGGTGTACCCTGTGAATTTTGTCAAAGTTTTGTTCTTATTATGGCTAATAACTCAAAAACTACAAAAACTAAACTAAAAATAAAAACGGAGTTCAAATTTCCTAATAAAAACCTTTTATTAGACGTCCTATTTGAACCAATAGTCTCATTTGCATTTTTTTTACCCCTCTTGAACCACAATTATTCAACAACCCCCCCAATATTTTTAGCTCATTTAATCACACCAAAATTGTGCCATCACTATGTATAAAATTTCAGATGATCGGACCAACGCATCGAAAGTTATCCTCGGACAAACAATCATACATACATACATACAACGCCAATTTGCCCAAGTTGATTTGGAGATCTCGCTTCGCTTGATCAAAAATACTAAAGTCTCTGAACCGTTTCCACAAAATATATTATTTTAGTCCAATAATTGTTGTTTTCGTTTTCTTTTAAATAGGTATTCAATTAGTACCTAATCTATGTTACTAATTGACCTTATCTTTGCCTGTCAAGATTTTAAATAATCTAATACGAGTAAACAGCCAACACCTTTTGCAAATATATTCTCACGGATAAGTTATCTTCTGCTAATTAACAAAGTGCCTTTTACAGCGCAGTTAATTAAAAGTAGGTAAATATTTATTTGTGTACTCTTCCTGTCATTTTATCTCTTTTGATTACAAAATTGATGAAATAGTAAGACAAAAATGATGTTAATAATTTCGATGACTTTTGGTTAGGATATTATATCCCTGATTAAAATATAGGCTCTCTACGCTTGCGAAGCCGTGGGCGGTAGCTTGTGTGAAATAAATGAGTGAATTAAGTAGAAGGTATGTACATAAAGATATGTTTTTTATGTGTTTTTTTTACTTTACTTGTTTTTATTTTTATTTTTTAATAAAATATTATAATATTCCATTCTAAATGGATCAAATATATTAGGTACAAGCTGGTGCCCGCGGCTTCGCACGCGTTTTTTGTCAATAAAAACATTACCCTCCTTCTGCGCAGTCGGGTAAAAAGTAGCCTACGTCCCAATTGCGGTCATAATCAATCTGTATACCAAATTTCATCGAAATAGGTCTAACCGATCAGTCATGAAAATGTAACAAACAGACAAAGAGACAGTAACTTTCTAATTTATAATACAAACATCAAAAAAGTCTAAGCAACACCTACAACTTATAATTTTTTATTTTTATAGATTTATTTTAAATTATTTATTTTCTTTTTAAATTAAATGATATTTCTATGTTGTATTTGTGTATTAAACTCGATAAATTTCTTTAAAAAAATGTTTATTTACAAATATGCTGTGAATCTGGGTGCAATTTTGTAATATATAATAATGGTAAAAATAAACAAAAATATGACTTCTGCGTTAAATTATAACCTTCTTTTGGGGAAATAAATTAAATCTATGTGTTTGCGTGCTTCCTCCTCGGTTGTTTAAAACTTGTCGGCAACGAATCTGCATGTGCAAGTCCCAGTGGAACTTGAGCAGGTTTTTTAGCTGGTGTTCTGTTAAAACCCCATCAAGATCTTTCAGGACCTTTCTCTGGAGCATATCTCACACATGCTCAATGGGATTCAAGTCAGGCGATTAAGCTGCCCATGGCAAAACGCGCATATTTTCGCCCTGAAGCCATTCTTGAGTCCGTCTCGCTGTGTGCGGAAGTGTATTGTCGTGCATCAATGTAAACTCAGGTTCCAATGTTTGTGAAAATGGACGCACATTGGTTGCTATTTATAAAAACGAGATCGATTTGTCGGTTTTTAGCTATTGCAGCCCAAACCATTACGGTCGAACCGCTATATGGGTGGACTTCCTGGACACATCTTAGACGTTCAGCGTTTCCTGGGCGACGATATACCCTCATTCTTCTAGTATCAGGTTTGAACCCGAATCGAGATTCATCGCAGAACAAAAGTGGGTCCCATCGTTCTTGCGGCCATAGCACGCGTGGTCTGCACCATTGAATACGACGAGCTCGATTTCCGTGATGGATCTGTGGGCATCTGATTGGACCACGTGCACGTAGACTATATTCTCGCAGTCTGTTTCGCACAGTTTGGAGACAAACAGTGGGACCATCAGCATTCTGTAGCAATGATGCGATATCTTGGGCAGTCAGCTTTGGTTCACGTCTACATGTTACCTGGATGTATCGGTCTTGACGACGAGTAGTACTACGCCCGGGGCCTGGGCGCTGTTCAGACGGATCACCTGTGTCACAATAACACCTCCAGAGTTAGCAAATTACGCTTCGATGAACACCAAAATGCCGGGCAACATAGGCTTGACTGTTTTCAATTTCTAGCATCCCTACAGCTCTTTGCATCTCTTCCATTGTAAGATGACGACGTTACACATAAAATTACACAATAAAACCTCGTGGACTATTATTCGCAACACACAACCAATGATTACTGCGGTTACTAATTTTTTTTCGTTGAAGAAGGAATAAAACCGCATCTCTGAAATGCCGTTGAAATGGACAAAAATATGTTTTTATTGTTTAAAAACATAATTTATTGAAAAAAAAAACTGCTAGTATATATTTATTTATCAAAGAAGTTGACTATTTAAAGAATGTTTGATATTCCATGAAAGTTTAAAACGAAGTAAAAAAAAATAATACTGAAAAAGTTATGTGTTGCTTAGACTTTTTTGATGTGTGTAGTATGGTATAGATGGCAAACAAGTTATAAGTACGTATCACAATACAAACTTACATCAAAGTTATCGCAACAGCTATAAATAAAACTACGAAAGACGTGTCGAGTCGAGCCACGAAGTTGAATGACTCAAATCTAATAATCTTTAATTTATAGGTATAATTTATAGGTAATTTAAAGTCTGTCGAAACCCGTGAAGTTCATAAAAATTATGTAGAGTTATCGAAGCCATATTCTACTTTTGATTCGCCTATTTAACCCAAATTAAAAGACGGAATAGCTTAAATTTGTTTTAATAGATATTCAGTAGGCGAGTGAAGTTATGTTAGATCTTTATTACATAATTCAGATAACTTATGTTAATGGATCATTAACATTTCGATCAAATTAAATCTCCGTAGATATCCGTTCAAACTACTTTCTAAACCAAATCATCCATAAACGATTATAGGAGACCATTGACGTCACAGATTTAAGGCAAACACATATTTTCGTAATTATAATTCGCTTATAAGCCAAACATTGTCTTATATTATTCTGATTAATATTACGGATATAAAAGCAAAGGTCATAAATAGGGAAACAGCTTGGGGATCGAATAACTAAACTTAATAAATAATTATAACTATTCATAAAGGCTATTTGATTTATCATCCACAACGTAAGCGTATTGATGCCAAAACATGTTGTCAAGATATTGGTAGCGAGCGTGGTCTCGCTTTAAGTAATAACGATTGCCCCTAAGCTATCGCTTTTGATCTACAAGAGGAGAAATATTATCTAGTGAACTCCCATCAATAATTTCGTTGCTGATCTCTGAAGTGTCTCCCAGTTTCGTTTTGTATTTCACGAAGAACACTTCCGGGCTAGAGGTATTTTGAGGTGGTAAGACCACTGGTGGTGGTAACTCCTGATTCTTCGAAAGTACATAGATTAATGTTTTGTCTTCTACCTGAGATTGCCTGCTTTCCAACAGCTGCTGCAAGTAGGCGTTATTGCTCTGTTGCTGATCCGGAACTTTGATAAACACTATGTTGTAAGTTTTCTTTCGCAGCGGAATAGACTCGCTGATTGGAATGGACGGCGGTTCCTCGAAGTCAGGCGGTGGCACGTGAAAATAAATGTGTTTGGTTACTACTGGTTCGGAAACATTTATAAAACTGGGTTCACTGTACTCCTGATAAGAATTCCCTGCATTAGTAGCAGCACTGGTTGTGGTTACTACTGGTTCGGGAGCATTTATAAAAATGGGTTCACTGTAACCCTGATAAGAATTCCCTGCGTTAGTAGCAGCATTTCTGGTTCTGGTTACTACTGGTTCTGGACCATTTATAAAACTGGGTTCACTGTAACCCTGATAAGAATTCCCGGCGTTAGAAGCAGCACTTTGTTTTAATAACGTTTCGGATTCGGAAATCTTATTTGGAACATCTTGGTTATGGTGGGTGTGGTGATTATTATGCTTTTCACTCTGTGATGCCGTTTCGAATCCAGGAACAGGGTTGTACGGTGAATCTTGACCTTCAACTTTATGTCGTTTTAAAAAATGGTAATCGTTTTCTGATATGGAGTATGATATAGATTTTTCCGGAACTTCATGAATTTCTTCGTGAACGATTTCGTAATTTTGTATTGTAGCTGCATTACTGCTTTGTGGTGCTGGGTTTATGACTGTAGAAGGCGATATATGAGTAATGGTAGAAGCGGGTCCAAAAGCAGGTGCTGACTTGAGCACTACCGGAGGTGATATGTGTCTGCTGGCTACAGTAGGTATTAAAGATCCGGAACTAATAGTTATGGGTTGCGATATATGAGTTGTTAGAGCGGGTCTTATCGCTCTAAGACTGATAGGTACAGATGCCCTATGAAAACTGGGCAGAGGTGTTAACGCAGCATAACTGGTTGGTGCTGAATTGAGCACTAAAGGAGATGTGAGACGAGAACTGGTAAAAGTAGGACTATGGTTATTTAGTGCAGTACCTAAAGGGGCCACAATATGGGATTTTATAAGAGCTGGCCTTACTACTCGACTGCTTATTGGTATGTGGTAACTTAATCCAAATCCAACGTTAGATTGACGAATAATGCCGGCTTCCGATATCACCGCTCCCGCGATAAATACCTATAACAAGCAAATTATTTATTAGCCACATAGACGCACACACAGAGCTAAGTTCTACAAAAATACGATATAATATTTATACTGACCAACACAGACAACATGTTGGATTCCCCGACGATGGTTTATGTCGTAATGACGAGCTCATCTTCGGTGACAGTATTTATAAACACTTTCTAGGCTGTAGTTTATCGATTTATTGAGGTGTTTCTATAATTTTGCATAAAATATTCAGATTCGCTTCCGGCATAATAAATAGTAAGTATATGTGGATAGACACTAAGAATTAATAAGTAGGTATAACTAACTAATGAAAAACACTATTCCTAACAAAAGTGTTCGAGCTAGATCTTGGAGAGTCTTAGAGCTAGATTAGATACTAAAGAACAAACAATACATGTATAAAAATGGAATGAATTCGTTTAACACCTTTTTAAAAATTCCTTGTCATTCTTTGGTTACGTAAAACCCGTTATATTTAGTTTCAATTCTAGTTTTTCATATTGTTTTGTCTAGCAGATATTGTTCTCAGTAAGACTCATCCGTTGTTAATTATTCAATAAATATGTACCTACGCTTAATCATTATAAGTATTTCAAGTATTTGTTTCACAACCCAGGCAGTTAGCCTGCCAGGGCCAAAACCAACGAGAAAGACGCCTGTTTACATAACTCATACTCATAAGTACTTATAAAATTAACTATGATATTATGAATATTGCAGGATGGAGATGAAACAGATGGTTATGCTTGAATTTTTTATGTAATGTAAAAATGATTAAATGTCAGGGCTAGTGCAACAGTAATGCTTATGGAATAGATGCGGGATATGGGAGAGATTAGATACTGCACCTGCCGGTTCTGCAATATCAAGAATGATTGAGACAGGTCACCAATAAGTGCCGCCAAAGTAAATGGGTAATAGGCCTATAAAACTTCAACCCTTGGAACATAGGATCCACTCTTGCGCCTCCACCCGTGAAGGCCAACTTAGGCAAGCCAACGGTTTGGGGTCTCTGCCGACCCCAGGGAGTAATTGTGGCCCTGCGAGGTCATTATTAATATTTTGTCATTATTTTGTACTTCTGTAGATGTAAAATTATAGGTATCGAATAATTAATGCACAAAATACGTACCTCATGCTTGATTTGCATCGTTTATCAATATTGCTCACACGCTCTAACATATCTTTCATACGATTAAAGTTACATCATGAGTTATTCAAATTAATTCATAACATTTACGATGCTATAAGAAAATTGAGAACACTTTTAAAGCAGGTGTTAAACGGCCGAACAGTTCTGGTGCAAGATCACGACATGTAAAAGGTAAAAATTAAGCGATAGTTAATTACGTCTTGCTATTGTTATAATTCCGGTCGGCATCTCGCAGAAATTTTTCCCCACGGGACAGTTGAGTTTGGCCTAAAACCTGTGTAAAGAATTAATGGTACCTACTAACTTTATTTCAGGGACAGACTTAAAAATCTACAGAACCCATTAACAAATACTTTAGAACTATATACATAACAATTATGCTTAAAATCTAACACATTTATTTAAAAAGCACTTTGTTTTGCGACGTTTTATTCTTAGGTTAGTTTTTTTCTCCTCATAAGGTTATTTTACTCGTACCTATTCCAATTTAGACATACAAGAATAATTTACGGATTTTGGACACAGTACACTGAATGTGTGGAAGCCATGAGAGAGCTATCTAAATAAAAAATTACTTCTAGAAAAAATATATAGATATAATATCAAATTTTAAAAAAATCGTCTAAATTTAGGTGATTAATTCGATATAAAACTTATTGCCTACTTTCGCAATCGACATCCAAAAATAAAAGCCGATTTGATATCTCTTTTGGAAATGGCTGCGGGTTTTGGGTTAGAAAAGGACAACAAGAGATATGTCGAGACGTCGCCAATACAGTATCTGTGGTTAGATGGCAAGCATTATGCAATAGCACAAATTAAGTTTAATAAAGTGTTTGTTTTTACATGCCAAAATAAATTTATACATGCCAAAATAAATTTCACATTTCTATGGTAAACATTTCACAAATTTATTTAATATGCTCATCAAAATAACCCCTTTCATTTTTGAACGTATATTATCAAACACCCTATATAACGGCGTTGGTGGTATCAGCTGATATGAAAAAGGCATATTAAAAATTTCAGATATTTTCCGGAATTTTTCATGAAATATTTTATAAGTTTTTAACAATTTTCCATTCTTAAACGACTTGATAGTATCGAAAAAGAGTTTAAAAAAACAATGAGGTTTGAATTTGATATATGATATACTTTATTGTGTGTTAATTTAAATAGTCGGAATTGTTCAACCAATCCCAACTATTTATATGCTAATAATAAAAAAACAATGTATTCTTGGATTTCATAAGGTACCTATTACTATATTAAAATAACGTAGTCCTATTCTAATGACAGTGGCCAACCCTGATTTAGCTGATCTATTACAAATGTCTACTCACTAAAAGTATTATCAAAATCACACCAATATTATAAATGTGAAGGTTTCGATGTTTGTTTGTTACACAATCGCGTCGTAACGGCTTAACCGATTTCGATGAAATTTGGTGTGTTAATAGACTATGTACTGGATTCAAATGTAGGCTACTTTATATTGCCAAAAAAGGAGTCCGAAGCCGCTGGCGGAAGCTAGTCTAACATAAAGTATGGTTGACTTCGTATTCTTTGTCGCACGTGAACGTAGCAATCTTCGCTCGCGGTAAATCTGAAAAATGGCAAATATCTCAGCGATTCGAAGGCTCCCAAATATTTACCGTGTTCAAACGGTCTCAAGGCCGTAGCTGTACTATACAGGGTGGTGACGTAGATAGTCTCAGTCTTTAAGGGGGTGATAACAGATAGATAGATAACGCTTTATTGTAATCACACCTAAATCAAAAAATATATAAAATCAATTAACTTAAAAACAAGACACGTGGAAATACAAGTAGCGGTCTTATCGCTAAAAGCGCTCTCTTCTAAAAACCCTTTGGATAAGATGCATATACCTACAATGTGCGTGTGATAGTGTATTTTTTTTATTAGCCTACATTTTCCCACTGCTGGGCAAAGGCCTCTCCCAACTCCTTCCACCTATCACGATCCTTGGCAGATTCCCACCATTCCTTCATTCATAACACCCTGGTTACCGGAGGATGGACAGCGACATCGGGGTCGGCCGCGAAAGCGTTGGCGCGACGACATCAGTGGATTTGATAATAAAAAAATAAAACAAAATTAGGAAGCAATAAATATAATATAATTTTGTATATAGAAATGTAAATAAAACCTAAATTAAGTAAATAAACCTACACCTGAAACTAAATACGCAAAAGTATTATTATTTTAATCATAATACGATATTAGCGAGCTAGAACATCTTTGTAAAAATCTGCTTTAGACAACTAATTTCCGTTGGAAAATTATACACTTTCTCAGACTGCAAGTAATCGGATCTCTCTCATCGCACGAAGCTGTGTACAGGTTAAGAGTTGCACAGAGAGCCATGGAGCATACCATGCTCGGCATCAGACTGTTAGATCAAGTTCCAAACGTCGAGATCCGTAGAAGAACGAAGGTTCGGACGTTGGGAATCGAGTTATGGAGCTCAAATGGTTTTGACTTGGCAAGACGTGATGATGACAGGTGGAGGAAGGTAGTGACTGAATGGTACCCGAGAAATGGCTGTAGAAGGGTAGGACGTCTGGCAGCGAGATGGTTGAACGACATCGTTAGAGTCGCGGGCCGTCAATGGGTGAGACTAGCGCAGGATCGTGGCGGATGGCACAAACTTGGGTAGGCCTATACTCAGCAGTGGGTGAAGTCGGGCGGAAGATGATGATATATATTATGTATAACTATAGGTATTTGAAAGAAAGAAAGAAATACATTTATTCGCATTCGCATATTATTAGTATTTTACTGGAATGTCTTTTTCTGTGCACGTACCCACCACTATAATCAACTATCTCCATCTTCAAAGGTTTGCTGGAAGAAAACTCTTATTAGGGTTAAGCTCGCCTTTGTACATGACTATGTTGTAAGTTGTTTCTGTCTGTAATCTATTTGTGTACAATAGAAAATAATAAATATATATATGTATATGTATATTTTCTCTTTATTCATTATTTGTTTATTAATTTGTGTAACTAGAACGACCATGGTAAATTATATTAATTACAATAGGTACATGTCATAATAATAATATTTTGAATCATAAGTAATTATATCAGTATTGCAGACCATGCCATTGTTCCGTGGCGGGTATTGAACCCGCAACCTCCTGCATCTCAGCCCAGCTAGTGACCCAGTCGCCCCTACAAGCTTTGCTTAGTTTGGGGCTAGATAGCGCTTTGTGAAATCTCCAGCATTATTAATTTATCTTGGTATCAAGTTGAGAAAAATATCAAATATCCGAATAACCTTTTTTACGTGGGCTAAAGCCAAATAAAAAAAACCCGTGTCACAGACCTAAAGACTTTGAAATGAAATACCAATGGCGTTCCTTTTTATGAGGTCTGCTGTATACCGGGGCACCAATTTCAGAAACAGAATAACGATCCTGGTACCAGCTTGATTCTGGTCCAGTCGTTATCAATCTTCAAAGAAAATTTTAAGTTGTGTATTAACTAGCTGACCCGCCCGCGTAGTTTGTCAGTAAAACATTACCCTCCTGCGCAGTAAGATAAAAAGTAGCCTATAAAGATAAGCCGCCAGAAAAGATGGTTTATTGTGGTTTATATGCATAACTGTCAAAATCTCAAAGATACAATATCAAGATTTGTCTAAAACAATCTCACTCCATCAGTTTGCAAACAAACAATAATGTTTTTAGGATTCCGAAACAGACTGGTAAAAACTAAACCCTTGTGGAGCGACTTTGTCCGTCCGTCCGTACGTCTGTCACAGCTGATTATTTTATAATTCCAGTTCCTCGGAAAGTAAAATGACATTGACAATTACTTTTTTTTAATAACAACACAGGGCAGCGCCATCTATAAGCAGTTCGAAACTACTCATTCATTACCAACCAAAAATACTCTACATTTTAGTCTCCTTATTTTCTTGCGATCTGCCCATCAGAGCATTGGGCTAGAGTTCGGTGTATAGTTCGCGCTTGGCATGAACGGAAAAGCCCGGTGGCACTTCCATCTTCCATCTATGTGCTCAATATGTGCTATATAGGTTTTGAGCGGAAGTCCGGTTGTGGTTTATTTTCATCAAGCTCATTTGGGTAATGCTCCATTCGTTTAGCGGTGAATTTCAGTTTATATTCCGAAACTACGATCACATAATTCAGACTTTTATGATCTTGGATCTTAGAAACCACTAATTTAATCAAATGTACTCTACATAAATTTTTTTCTTTGTTACAGTTACTGAGAAGGAGATACGGCTATGGTATGTATATTAGTTTATTACAAAATTATTACATAATTAACTAGGTAATTAATTTTATAATAATCGGGATAAATAGGTAAGTTTATAGAAGATGAGAACCATTGTTGGAGGTTTGGTAATATACTGACGATTTTCAAGTGACGGTTTCTCAAAACATAAAAAAGACTTCTGCAAAAAAACATCTAGTTGTATTATCAAATTTTAAAGAAAATCGACTAAGTTTAGGTGATTAGCTCGATGTAAAACTTACTACCTACTCTTGCAATCGACATCCAAAAATAAAGGCCGATTTGATATCTCTTTCGGAAATGTCTGCGGGTTTTGAGTTAGAAAGGGATAACAAGAGATATCTCGAGACGTCACCAATACAGTATCTGTGGTTAGATGGCAAGCTAACACGACATAAGTTTAATAAAGTATTTGTTTTAACATGCCAAAATATATTTCACAATTCTATGGTAAACATTTCACAAATGTATTTATTGTGCTCATCAAAATAATTCATTTTTGTGCGTATATTATCAAACACTCTATATGCTACGCGAAAATTTATAGTTTTTAAGAAAATAGCATTTTTTGCGTTAGTACCCGAAATGGCGATTTTTACCTAAACTTAACACTAGAGTCCTACAGTTTTTTGTGAATGTGAACTATGAATAAGTCTTTCAGAGTAATAATACAGTTTCTAATTCGGTCTAATATTATCTGAAGAAAAAACCTCTATACGCCAACGCGTAGAAGGCCCAGGCGAAGGTGGCGGGATGAGCTAAACTTTTCCCTTACTTGCGAACAATGAGACGAGTGGAAAGAGGGGAGGGAGACCTTTGCCCTACAATGGGACACAACAGGCTTATAATAAAAATAATAATACGCCAGCGCTCCTGGCAACGGGATCATAAAACGTAGAACAAGCGACGATGATATTGCTATCTCGGTTGCTCTTGCAGCCATTACGGGAGCCGTTAGTGATGTGTCGATTAACCTTCAATAAACACTAATTACCAGTATTGGAAAGGAAACAAACATGTTTATTAGTTGACCCCATCTGCCACGAGTCTACTAAAAATCACCATTTTATCTCTCTTGAAAATATTATTCTGTAGGCTCGATGCCAAGAAATCAAACTTCAATTTGATATATACATAGATATGGCTTTCATTGTAGCTATATTTCATAGCAAATATTTTCAAGCTAATTTTTTCTTTATTTCCAGGCACAAAGGCTTCTTGAAGGACTGCCCGAATGGCCTTTTAACCGAGCAGGTACGTTAAAAAAATAAGAAAGGATAGACAAGACATTTATTCACGTAGCATTATTTTACGCATACCATAGGACAATTTAAACATCACTCTCAACATGTCCATCAGTAGCAAAAACTCAAAACGTAGTAAAACCGTAGAATTTCTAATCCTACAAAAATTTCAATTGAACATCATTGTGGTAGAAGGTGACCAGCGACATAAAACCAGTTTTGTGATATGTTTTAGATTTTATCTAGGAAGATTTATGTTATCCTGGCCAGCGGAATCTAAAGATCGCATAGAATGGAAAAATAGAAGGGAGGCCTTTGCCCAGCAGAGGGATCACACAGGCTAGTTAGATTAGATTAGTTAGATACAGCGTTTAAGACCGTAAAAAACGTCGGAATTTATGTTTTTTTTTTTTAATTTTGCTACACTTTGTGGGCCTCTGAGACTGATGGCGAGCGAGGTCGCTCAGCCTAGTAAGTTTTATAAGGGCTAAAAAGTAATGTCTACAAGAATATACAAGAATAGCAGAAGGTATCCTTTCTAGTACTAGCAGAAATACTGGTAGGTTGTAAGATGAATTATCCTATTTGTAAAAAAACGGGATATTTACCATGATTTGTGAGTTCTTGAGTGTCCCGATATTTCGACGCAGTTGCATGCGCCATGATCACGGGTAAACTAAAGTTTTTGCGAGTGGATAGTTATTGGCAGATATAACGATCTACCCTCTTTCTTAGTCTCTTGCTAGGAATGAATTCACTAATACTATCACTACTACCGGTTTCATTCTCGATCATAACTCGATTCCGACACACAACCCTCACGGTATCAGGACGCGTAATTGACACTACACTTCTTCGGTTCTTACACATTCTCACCACAGAATTCCAGGCTTTAGATATGTAGTTGAAAACCATCTTCACGATTGAAATTCATGTGTTTGGTAATCTCAATTGCCTCTTGACCAGTCTTGGGATGTAATGTCGCTCAGTTGAGATTACTTGTGGGTTGTGTAGCTCGATCCAGTGGTTTGAGCTTGAGTCCAGCAGATGTTCTGCTATGGCAGACTTTTTTCTGTCAACATTATGAATTATCCTCTCCAGATCATTAGTACTA
This sequence comes from Philereme transversata, assembly GCA_963924445.1. NCBI lineage: Eukaryota > Metazoa > Arthropoda > Insecta > Lepidoptera > Geometridae > Philereme > Philereme transversata. Next base: position 20,119,197 of record OZ004348.1, on the reverse strand, counting down.
CCACAGGTACTACGTAGTAGTTCAACTGGTAGCACAAAATGCAACCTTGTATCTCTAGTTCGGGTTCGATACAGATTACGCTGAAGTTCTCTTTAGTTTACGACCAGTAGTCGACCAATTTATGTCTGTAGTAGGATTTGTATACAGAAAATATTCATAAAAAAATCTATATAAATTTAAAACTGAAACCCGACTACGTAATACCTATATCGGGAGTAGCTTATGTCACCCGGACCATAACAACAAAGTCAAAGTCAAAATCTTTTATTCATTAAAATCACAAGGATTTTGAAACTTTGAAACGTCAATTTTACAGCCTGTTCCTTCGCGACCAAGCCAGGAAAGAAAGGCAAGAAACAAGGCTGGTTGTTTTTTTAAGGATCCTTTTAGAATACATAACAATACAGAAAATAAATTACGTCTAAATTGTAACATTTTGAACGAGTTGGAGCAATTTCAATCCCAAGTTTCTCTATCATCTTAATAATCCGATATTATAAAGTAGGCTTTTTTATAAAGATTTGGTTTAATTACGTTTTTAAATTTGTTAATTGTTAATTTATGTACATCACTTGGGAGTTTGTTATAAAAGCGCACACCTTGCCCTTTAAATGATTTACTCACTTTATGGAGTCTACAAGTGGCAACAGCGAATCCATTGATACCCTCATTCATCAAAATCAGATGAGTAGTTTAGGCGCCATGGAACATAGTTAAACACATACTTACATACATACTTACATACATATACTGCTAAAAACATAACTCTTCCTTTTGTGTTTGCCGTAGTTGGTTAAAAAGACCAAAATTAATTATAAATTATCTTTAGATGCTTATGCCCACTGCCCAGCAGTGGGTCAACATAGATGATGTATTTTAAAATGACTAAGTTACAGCCATACGGCTGACTTCATACTATCACTTGCTTAGGTAGTTAGGTACTAACTAGATAGTACCTAAGCACTTTACTTATTAGTCAGGGGAACAATCAAGTCAAGTTAGTGGCTTAACTACTAACTAACCCAATAATGTCAACTGAGAAAGACGGAAAGTGTTATGCAATATAAGATAAAAAATGTTAAATTGCTTATACAGAATGTTGTGTTACATGTGGTCCAAACTAATTCAATTCAATAAAAATAGTTTACAACTTTACAGTACAAGACCAATACGTTATAACTAGGTACTACAAAACAAATATAAAAAATGAAACATACAGTTATCCCCTCATACATAAAAACAAATAGAACACGAAAAAAGTTTACACACAGGAAAATGCAGTTATAAAATAAAAATTAACCATCGATGGAAGGACCCATGGGCTACACGAATCACTCCCATGTATGTTCTACGATTTGTTTAAGTCCAGGAATTAGGATTATTTTGGTGTCCTGATTTCGATAATTTTCTAAGGTTTACGTAGAATTATGATTTTGTGATGAAACTCAACAACCTGTATAAGTGTAGATACGAATATGTCTTAATGGCACTTTAAACTTATTTGCCCTTTTCGAGGATCGAGCCAGAGAAAGAAACGGGTTTAGTAAAACGTTAATAAGTAGCCAACCAAAAATGTATACATGTGCCAACTGATCTTTTCCGAAACAGCTGCGCCACGATAAAGCAAGTTGGAACATTATACCAAAATCCGTAACCATCGATCACACCTGCCAAAACTAATCTGCGCGGCTCCCAAGTTATAGATTTTCTAGAAATACGTATACAACCTGTTTTGTTATATACGACATTAATTTGAAACACACATCTGAAATCGTATTAACTGATTTTAGAGGTGGGTTTAACACCGGTGGCTTGAATATTTGTCCTGTAATCGATACATTTCCAAAAAACAACTTTTTTTTTACATGATGAATGAATATGATTGGTTTACTTATTTTATACAGCCTGTTTCATTGATATTTTAGGACTTGATAATAAGGTTGTTTGAAGCTTTAAAATTTTCTATGGTGATTAATTTGAAAAACAACTATTTTACAACAATACTAGCAATTGGCCCTACCAGTGTTTTCATTGAATGCCGTACATAACAAAACACGTAATAGACCTCCCTAATTTGATTTAACGTTTTTATTTCCTCCAGCACATTCAGTAAAATAATTAAACTGGGTACCTACTAAAAACCTACCTTAGCGCCTTGCCCAACAATGACGTATACAAATACGTCAAATTTAAACATGTTTAGTCGCTAAATACGTTTAGGGATCGTTGTGCAAGCCGGACTAAAAGTATTTAATTACAATAAGATGCCAAAATGCGCAGTGCATTATCACTATCTCACACAGTGACTTAGGTACTTTATTGATTGCAAAAATGTCAATAGAACTCCTTTTGTTTTCCTAATAAAGTTCCCGATAGGTTAACTATCATCATCATCATAATTATCAGTCAGAAGACGTCCACTGCTGAACGTAGGCCTCCCCCATAGTTTTTAAGCGCGATCGATCTTGTGCGGCCTACAGGCAACGCCTCTTATAATCGAGTGGTACTTATACATTGATACTGATTAAATTAAATAATAATGTAATTTATCTTGAAACGATCAATCACTCATTATCATATCAGTTAAAATCATCAGTTAATTGGCCCTAAGCATACATGTTTGTTTTGCATGTATTTTAATATAATTAGTTTTTCTGTGTTCTGTAAGTTTCCTGAAAAAAATAAAAATAAAATAAAACAATAAAAAAAATGTTTAAAAATGACTCATAATTGTAGAGTGCCCTCTCGATAAGCCATGATTTTTATCGGCGATAATTTATATTTAAATGATGTAAACGTAGCATTACATACCTATAAGAGAATATGACAACCTGATAAAGGTTAACAAACATCCAAACTTTCGCTTTTATAATATGAGTGTGACTATCTGAACTGCCCGCGGCTTTGCATGCGTGGTTTGTCAATAAAAACATTACCCTCCTGCGCAGTCGGGAAAAAAGTAGTCTGTCTCAGTCCCGGTCACAATCTATCTATATACCAAATCTCATAGAAATCGATCCAGCCATTTAAGCGAGAAAACGTAAAGGCCTTTATCAGGTTGTCATATTCTCCTAAAGGTTGTGTTTACATCATTTAAATATAAATTAAAATCATGGCTTATCGAGAGAGCATTCTACAATTTTATTATGAGTCATTTTTAAACATTTTTTTTATTGTTTTAACTGATATGATAATGAATGACTGATCATTTCAAGATAAATGACATTGTAATTCAATTTAATTAACATCAATGTGTACTATTCGATTATATTATTTTATTTTAATTCAATACAATTTTATTGTTATTAATTATAAATTTAAAATTAATCAGTACTATTATTTATAATAATTTGTTTTAATTGACTTGTAAATTAGTTTACCAATAAATTTTCTTTATTCTGATTATTTGGTTTATTTAAGGACTTTTTAGATGACTATCATTATTTGCAATATTTCGTTTGTAAGAAGTATAGCGAGCAGTTTGTCTCGGGATGCCCAATCTGGCTCAACGCTGATCCAACAAAAGCTGATATAACTAGGTATTTATGTAAATTTATAACATTTTCAGGGCTTCATTAAGATCTACAAGCAGTTCTTCCCTCAGGGTGATCCGAGCAAGTTCGCCTCTCTCGTCTTTCGAGTGTTCGACGAGAACAATGTAAGCAAACAACCAATTTGTTTCCTATTAACTTTAATTGGATTGTGAACGTTACTTAGTCGCTGCCAACTTTTCACAATGAACACGGGGTGTTTTTTAATACTGTGAGGTTATACCTACATTGTATTATTTATTCACTGGACAAATCTTATAGAGAAAACGTTCTTTCTAACCTTGGTTTTTTTCAGTGTAGATGCACCTTTAGATTGACAGCCACGTTTCGTTTAGATGCTTAATAAATAATAATAAAAAATTAAAAACACAACACTTAATAATACAATTTATAAATCTATAATGTATTATCAGTTATTTTATCATAACACACCAGGAGGGTATGCCCTTTTATCTCCATGAAATGCATTAAAATATTATGATCAATATAGAGGACCTCATTTCTAAATCCGTAATGTTAATTAGAACTCTTAACTTGCATTTTTAAGAAGGTATATAATACGTATTATAATTTGACGTTGAAAATATGATTACTGACAGAGATTAATGAGTTTATATGTTGTATTGTCTCTTTTATTTTAGAGTTATCAAGGGTTTTTCAAAATTTAGAATACCGGTCATATTCTTGACTATCTCCTAAGTTGATGAAAATATCGCGACATTGACATTGGCGAAATTGTGACACTCCCTAGTCACAGTAGCCACAAACAAGAACTGAACTGAGATTAATGTGAAAAATATTTTGAAATTGAAAATTATATAATATTTCTAATGTTGCCTCTATTGGAGGATAAGTTTAAGTTCATAAACATAAACGGTGGAGGCACCGCTCTTCTCTGTGGTAAATATAAATATTATCGCCAAAAAACTTACATAAATGAAGGACAAAAATGGCAATGTGAGGTCTTACCTCGTATATCAAAATTTATAAAATACATTGTAGGGTTTTGGTTTAGAACTCATTCACCAAAAGTATTCAGTGTATTGAGTGCCACAGAAGTATTAGAAGCCAACAAAACCAAATTAAAAAATTGCTTAACAAGACCACCGTCACTTTAATACGTTTACTTAATGTAATGAAAAATACTCATGAAACAGAATATGCTCCTAAAAAGAGAAGAAAGCACCAAATCGTAAATGACGATTTCATAACATTGGTCCAAGTGGAAATTGTTAACAAAGATATTTGAATAGGTCATGCATTAGATAAATTAGGACCATTAATATTTTTGATGTAATCATTTAGGGGAGAAGTAATGTGTAATAATGTGTCACGTTTTGTTCTCAGAATTAGGAAGAATTCATGTTTTGTTAAGTTTTTTATTGTAAATGATACGAACTATACTCTATTCTATAAGTACTATAAAACACATATAACCATCACTATTAATTGGTGGTATTATTTTTAAAAATTTTACTCACCGTACCACTCGGTGGCACAGTGGGTCAGAAGGGGGAAATGGAAATACTATCACCATACCTGTTTATGCCGCCAAGCAGCATTGCTGTGTTTCGATGTAAAGGATATGGTTTCCGGTGAAATTACAGGCACAAGAGGCTTTACACCTGTATGCCTCAAGTTGATGGACACAGGGCATGTTTCTGTGGTGCGTGACCTACGAGGCAATACTTTGCTATAGGCGATGGTTACCACTTAATATCAGATGGGACATATGCTTGTTCCATCTCCAAATATATATTTTTTTAAATAGTTAAATACGATAATGCCAGTTTGTCATTGTGTAGGCAAATCTCCACACATCAGTGGCTACGGCTACCTCACATAGAATTATTTCAGGTGCTATATCCACTCATATTTGAATGAAACATATTTGTGTTAGTTCAAATCGAATCCACAGTTGCCAAGGTTTACTGGAATAACAAATAATACTTTCGTATCAGTTATTTATACAGTTTAGTGGAATATTCAATATAGACCCAAAACCAAGTGCAGATTTTACAATGTCATTGCTGAAGAAAATATTGCTCTCGAAGCAAATTACCTACATTCGTTTACTTGATTTCATGTAGGTAGGAATATCTCATATTAAAAAGTCTAGTGTTCAAGTAATAGGAACTTTTCTCTAGTTTAATTTATTACTTAACTATTTTCATCGTAAAATTAGTTGCAAAGGAGATATTGTCAAAACCCCGTTTTTGGGTGCCATTTTTCCAATGTGGTTGCGCGAGGCGGCAAAGTTAACATTCGAAAAGAGCATGTCGAAATCTATGAAAATACCAATTATCAAAACTGCTGGAAAACTTGCCAAATAACAAAAATTACCAGATTACTATGACACTATGACAATGGTATCGTCCGAAAATGGCCACACCTTTTCGTATTTTACTAACACAATCTTTTTTCAATGACCGCCGTTGCCATTGAAAATTTGGCAGTTTATGACAGGACAACAATCATAATCGTTTAATAATAGTATGGCTCCATAATCGTTTCTCTTATAAATTAGCAGAATTGGCTCCTGGATAGTAGGAATTTAGGAATAAAATCAACAACTAGCTCCGTGCCTACATTATGCAAACATGGGAGATGACATTGCTGGCTTCGTTAGGCAATCTTGATGAATTTGATACTTGTGACGAGCGAACCGAAACTATTGCAGAGCAAATTTGCATCCTCAGTTCAGCAGATACAATATGGCACCAGCAATTAAAACGAAATAACCATTTATTATCGTCATTATTGCCAGCCATTTCTGAAAAATGGCGAGAGACGTAGATGGCGGATTGAATTAGAAAAATTCCTGACGAACTCGTCTCGGTCTGCCGCATCGCCTTCTATCTACTTGGGTCGAGGTTCCTTTAAGTGAAATAAACTTCAAACTGTACAGTATAATTAGAAAGGTGTCCTGGATCTTTATAATGTCATGTTTTCAAATCAAATTAATGACCGAGCAAATTAAATAAAGTTCAGAAAAATAAGTAATAGTATAAGGCTAAGTTTATATGAACGCGCGGTACCGCGCGGGACTACTAACCGCGCTACCGTAGCGCGCGGTAATGTAGACTATAACACGTCTTGCATGGTGCTCCTTCGCCTAAAGCAGATTGAAGCCGAACGACGCTCTGCTGCGCTGTCAAATTACACTTAAAATCGTAAAAAATCAGCAACGAAAATTTTCCCGAGTTAAATCCATTTTATTGTAATCACGCAATTTTTAAAATGACGCCACAATGTGAAAACAATTGACAATCAGATGAAACAAATTTTATTCTACGGCTAAAGAGTTCCATTTTCAAATGTAGTAATAACTTTGTAAATATTGTTTATGTAAATGGCAAATTCCGGAAACTTTTAATGTGACCTATGTATAGATCCTATAAGCGTAATTTACATAACCAAACCAGTGGCATACAATTACTTTCTCGGCACAAGCTTAGCTGCTGACGGGGCCATGATCTCAGCGATACTGTGGGTTCCACGACACGACATTAACTATTTTATTTCAGTATATTAGTTAGTAGAAATTAGTTTCATAATGCATAGAACTAGTTTCGTTCCCATAGAATAAGTTTAGTTTGGGCGTAGTGTAAGCTGATAGCAATGTGTAAAATGTCCAGCATTATTTATTTATGTATGTCTTTTGTTCTTACAGGATGGCTCTATCGAATTTGAAGAATTCATTAGAGCCCTCTCTGTGACGTCACGGGGGAATCTGGACGAAAAGCTGCATTGTAAGTACAATCGTGTTTTATATACGATTTCTGGTACACTCAGTGCCTTTATCTCCGACCTCCGTGGCGCAGTGGGCGAATAGCCGGCTGAGACGCAGGAGGTAGCGGGTTCGATTTACGCCGCGGAACAAATGTATGCATATTCTACAGATATTTGTTCCGGGTCTGAATGTTTGTCTGTATTCTATAATATACTAGTGGTTCGCCCCGAACTGAGATCTCGCGAGTCTCGCATAAAAACAAAAAATAAAAGTATTGTAATCTTTGACTATCAAAATAATGCCACGAAATGCATAACCACAAAACTTGACCTGCAGTTTCATTCAAATTACAGGTAATGGGACTTCATGTTAATTGGCTATAGTTTTTTAAGGTAGAAATTGCAGTTATTCTGGATTTCAGACTTTTCTCTATATTTGTGTCACTAAAGCTACACGCACATAAAATTTCAGCACTTTGGGGTCACTGGTGTACCCTGTGAATTTTGTCAAAGTTCAGTTTTTATTATGGCTAATAACTTAAAAACTACAAGGTTTAAATTAAAAATAAAAACGGGGTTTTTTACCCCTCTTGAACCCCAATATCTCAATAACCCCCCCCCCCCCCCCCACATTTTTAGCACCTATCCACCCCTATCTATGTATCAAATTTTACGATGATCGGATAAACGCTTCGAAAGTTATCCTCGGACAAACAAAAACCGATTTGCCGTATTTTGTTTGTTTTAGAGTTGATTTAGAGTATTTTAGAGACCTCGTGTCGCACGATCAATTATAAGTATGTATTTACAAAACAAAAGTATATAAGTATTCTATCAGTTATCTGGTCCCCATAGTACAAGCTCTGCTTAGTTTGGGGCTAGATAGCGCTATGTGAAATGTCCAGCAATATTATTTATTATCTGCAACTTATGAAGACAAACTTTTGAGTGATCTTGTGTTTGCTTTTTTATCAGAAAGTTTTCAACTAACAGTGTGACATTGTTTGAAAGCTCAACTTTTCTAACTAAATATTGACATTGCCAACCAACATTATTGGGATTCCGAACCAAAATGGTAAAAATGGAACCCCTGTCGGTCTGTCACAGCTGATTATCATAGCAACCTCTGACGCTATTGACTTGAAATTTTTAATACTTAATTATAAATAATACAAACCAAACTCTACAGTATTAATTCATAGCTATTACATAGTCTCTAGCAAAAGCATAACGTAATACTTTGTTGTCAAAAGTCAAAAAAGTCAAATAATTTTATTCATTAAAATCACAAGGATCACTTTGAAACGTCAATTTTACTGCCTGTTCCTTCGCGACCAAGCCAGGAAAGAAAGGCAAGAAACAAGGCTGGTTGTTGATATCGAGGTGTACCTTATAATGTTATGAGAAGAGTAAATCCATTATTGAGTTCAACAAAGTAAATAGACCACACGCTATCCCAGTAGAACCAACAAAACCACCTCTAAAGATTAATGAATGTTTACTAGACCTTATCTGAGTTCAGACTTAATAATATAAGAAACTGGGAGTGCTCCACTCTTTTGTGGTTTAAGTTGTTGATGGATTCTTTAATTAATTATGTACCTTTATCGGGTACTTCCTGGTCATTTGTCTTGTCTGAGGCCTCTAATATCGATGTAAAGATACAACAGAGACCGAGAGCGTAACGCCTCAAATGCCCATCAAAGCACAAAAGTCCTCCAAACAGTCGCCTAATTATTACGCCCTGCTGAATTAGTGGATCTCGAATGAGCAAGCCACGCCACTTTTTGACATAGACATAAAGACAAAGACATAAAGAACGACCAACCCACAGCACTTTTAATGTGTACGTGTAGGCTGGACGACTTAATACAGGTTCATATTAATCAACCTGCAGTCGAGTAAACTGTTCATCACGCTAACGTTTATCCTTCAGGATTATTGAGATTTATGTGTTACATGTAATTCAATTACGAATATATATTACAGGGGCCTTCCGTCTGTACGACGTAGACAACGATGGATACATAACCCGTGACGAGATGTACAACATAGTAGACGCTATCTACCAGATGGTCGTAAGTACTTAAAAAACTAACTCATTCTTCAACCAGCTACCATTTTTAGGGTTCTATAGTCGAACTAGGAACTCTTATATGGACTATTGTATCATCTGCTGCTATACAGGGTGGTTTTTTGAGAAGGGCGGTGATGGCCAAGTTCGAACCCACGAGAGTTAGAGAAAAGTCGTGAAAGAAGTCATGCCCTCGATTTATAAGAAAACAATAACTGCTTATTTAGTTTTTTTAAAACATTCGGTTCGATTTCCGTCAAAAGTAATAGAGTAAGAAAATTAAATATTTAGTTATTGTTTTCATACAAATCGAGGGCATGACTCCTTTCGCGACTTTTCTCTCGAGGTTTCGGACTTGGCCATCACCGTCCTTCTCAAAAAACCACCCTGTATAGAGTTAGGCTATATTTGCTTTCCCACGCAGTAGATAGACGTCCCTACCAGTAGTCCCTCTCCTATGCCGTTCTTGAGTTCGAATATTTTACTTACTTGAAGATGAGGTTCGATGCATTTTAGATACTAGGCTATTACGCCTCTCATTGAACTATCTTTACTCTCTAGCTTTCAATCTGCAATCGCCTTTTCGAGTGTCCTTAAAGATTACCTTATCCTTCCAGGGCCAGACTCCTCAACCGGAGGACGAGAACACTCCGCAGAAGCGTGTCGACAAGATATTCGACCAGATGGACAAGAACCATGATGACAAGCTCACTCTAGAAGAGTTCCGTGAGGGCAGCAAGGCCGATCCGCGCATCGTCCAGGCGCTGTCTCTCGGAGGCGATTAATCGATGGTCATCCTCTCGCCGGATTTCACATTTACTTGAACTGCAGTTGCAACCACCGCGTGTAACACCACAAATCTACATGTCTTAAAAGTTTCTTTAGTATCGAATTTTTAAACCATTCATAGACTTCATAGTCTATGGGAGCTCAATTCACGTTGTTCTGGGACATGTCGACACTAACATACGTGATCGATGATCTATTTAACACTGTGTGGTTTAAGAATATGACTCAAAACATTATCATTTATTTGAATTATTTCGGCCAATTTCATTTATGATTTTAGCCAAAGAATCAGATAATTCGGCCGCTCTGTTTGCCTACATTTTATAATTTATATCTACTGCAATAGTGTCAAAGCGGCGACGAGCGACATTAGCCAGAATCACTTATTAAAAGTTCTGTCTACATCACGTTATGATTGATTGGTTTATATTTTATCTAAGATAAATTTTGTTATTTAGGGCATTCCATAGCTCTGGTTGCTCCCACAAACACATTCTTAAAGCCAGTGACGACTGATCACTTATCCGTGGTTTCGCATGTAACCACCTGCTTTTAATGTTAATATAAGTCGTATTGGCATCGATGTTTCAGTAAGATATATCTACTTCCGTACTTTACTACCCTTCCTTGATCTCGAACCCGACCTTGGGAGAGGAATGAATTCAACACGCGGCGGAAGACAATTGACGATTTATTTTGAATATTTGCCAATATGATACAGGGCAACGCGAGGGTTCATATATACTAAAACAATTATACTGTTTTCATTGTTCCGTAGGTATGTTAAAGAGGTCGATAAAGCAAGGTAGTTTACATATTCTACACTAAAGAAATGTAGAGTAAGCGACATCATCAAGGGCAAGATTTGGGAACTTAACTCGAATAGATAAAGATTTTCTTGTAGCTACTTAATTTGATAATATTTTTTACAACCCACATCTAGTATTCATGTTGTGGCATACTGTGACGAGCGATATTAGCCAGTAAAATCGCCGGAACATAAATATAGAAAGGTTATAAATAATAAGTATGATAACAATGCCTATCATACATTTTTGAACCTCGCCATCCATTTCGTGTTGGCAAATCTGTGCTCTTTTCTCAAGTAAATGATGAATGCGCTACTTGTGTCGATGCATTTGATTAATAATCAGACAAGTGCAATTTAGACTCGAGGGTTTCGTACCGTTTTTTGGTCTAACTTGTCCAACTTCGTCGATTAAAGCAAATACCCGCAAAAGTGTGTGGTCACTCATATGGGTAATTTCAGGAAATAGATTGCGAATGTTTGGGCCTGTTGCTTGGTATGTGGGCCTCAATACCTATTGATTCGTTAGGATAAAATTGCCCGGCGAATACAGGCGGGCGGACAACAAAGGTTATTGCACTCTGAGGTACGGAATCCTTAAAGAATATAATTTTCTCAATAAGTAAGTTACATAAACTTAAAACAAGGCGCCAAGCGAGAGATTGATCTGAAAATATCGCCTGTGGATATTAGAAATATATTTATTTAATGCACAGTTAGCTTTTAATTGCCGACACTACGTTATAATACATTAAAAAGCATTTTACGGATGTTTAAATGAGTAGATGGCAATTTTTAAATACTCTACATTTTTAGCACTCATTTATCTTCAAGTTTAATTCTGGACTAGTTTGGTTTAAAAGTAGACATGTTGGCAGCAGCGTATGAAATCAACTGAGACGATAGATTTATTAATATTTTATAAACTACCTTCATTTTGAACATGAATTTTATCACTTTAATGTTATCGTTAATAAATTAATAGGTGTTTAAGAGTTGCGCCCCATTAACGTAAAATTTTTCAATTTATGACAATATGGACATTTGGTAACAGGTCTTGGGTTTATACAGCCCCCGATAGTATTAAATTCTAAATTGTGCTGATTGGCATAAAGTTAATAAACTCGTACAACAAAAAATCTCGTTTTTAACTCTTTAATTTAGACGAGTACTAAGTAAAATTAAATAAACAAAGAATAATGTTATGAATTGAAAACTTAAAGTTAAGATTTCAATATTAAAAAAAACTTTATTTTGGATAAAGTAAATTGGAAAAGCAATTTGATAGTGATATTAAATGATTGGAATAACGTGTCGATGCGGCATTGGTTGAAGGAGCGATTTATTCATATAGTGTAGGAACGATACAAAACGTCGCATCTCTCGCGTCGTGTTGCAATCGGATCCATTAGTCGGGTTTCATTCGAAGAGACAAATTATAAAAATCTTGATATTACCTTTGTGTATACTTTACAAATTATCCGTGTTCTAGAATAGTAATGAGACCTAGTAGGTACTCGTAGTCTTACGATTTGATGTTCCCTCATTTATCTTTCCTTCATTGAGCGGCGCCCTTCGGGAAGCCGCGTTCTTCTATGCCAAATGCAGCATTGCGGACTCCGCTCTTGATCACAGTGGCCGTAGGTACGTTTAATGTCCCCTCCCTTCTTATTGGCGAATTCTGCAAAAATATATTTTGGAGGACTTTTGGATATTTCCATTAGCGACTTTCAATATAAATTAGTCGTTTACCGAGTAAGAACCTACTTTAGCGTAAGAAACTGCTTTGTGAGTAAGAACTTAATATATGATTTGCTGAAAAAAAACATTCTTATGCTATTCGTAATGGATTTTTATATTTAACTATGAACCTTTTTGCTATTTGTAACGTTTCAGCTATTTATTGAAGATGTTGTACGTTAGATTTGACGATAAGTGTAGCGATAGTATGGAATCACAAGTCAATTCGTGTCTTTCGATGAGTTCGAAACATTCTCGAACTGTTATAGCGTAGGGAAATTGTTACGGGCTGTGCATTTCGTCTAGATATAAGTAGCTGATGTTACAGAGTGATAATTTATTAATTATCCTTGAAAATGCAAGCAATGCTTGCTTGTTGCTTAATTGTAATTTGAATACTGTTAATGTTTGCGGATCATTAATTTTTATTTATATCGATATGTTGCGACAATATTAATAAATGGCGTCAGTCGCAAGTTTTTCTGCTCTCTGATTTGTGTTATTTTGACATTCATATTTTTTCATCCTTGGTCTACACTCTGCTTTATGAACATTCCAAAAGATTTTGTAATTTCATAGTGTATGTTAAACGTTACCTTATAGATGTGTGCCTATATATTTACGTAAAATTGTTATCTACACTAACGAATCTTTACTTACTATCTTAAAGAATATTTCATTCATGTTTTTTTATTGAAAATCTCCTGTAAAATACCATGCTTGTGATTGTGTGGCACATTGGATTACCTTTATAATTTATATGAAAGCGTGAAGCGTCATTAGTGACATAGTGACGCTTAAATGACGAAATTTAAAGTGACGCTTCATACACATTGATTTAAATGTAAACTCTTAAGCAGGCGTTACAAAAACAAGCATGGTAGACTTAACAGATTGCACTATCCTTAAGTACTGTATTTTAAGCTTACCATCTTAATAATTATAAAATATATCGTAAGTTTCACTCACCTAGCTGTGATTCCGACTGCTTGTTCAATCCTTGCTACCTAATCTAACACTTTGAAGTAGGTGTCTAATAAAATTCTGTAAATCAAGGCAAACCATGTTTCTTACCTTTATTTAAACATAAATGTAAAGAAATTTTGCTTTGTCTTGTCTTACATATTATACTTTCACATTATTATAGTATTTGAGACCTGGTATTCAGTTTTTTCTAAAATATTACCTAACACTTAATACCTAAGACCTAATGTTTAACCAACCCTACAAATTAACTCTGTGCTATCAGTTAATTGGCTGCTAAGACCTACCTATTGTTTATTGATTGATAACGTAAATCCTGTATTTATTTTTGCATCTTAGTGTGAATTTCTATGTATATAGTAATTTATTACTCGCCTACTTTACTAGAAATTATGTAAACATTCACTTTTAATAATAATAATGATGATTATTTATTAAACAAGGTTGAAACAGAGTGGTTTTTTAATTGTTTACACTTCCCATGTGCACTCACTTCCCACCCAATAAACTATTAGGTAGGCGTTTTTAACGCGTAAACAGTAGCCAGCTGGTGTCATCATTGAATGAGTAGTTTCATGTAAAAACCAACCTAACAGAAACAGAGTGACAAATGAATGTTGCATGAGTGCATCTCTGTTGGAGATGGTGATAACTTGTGACACCTTTTTGCAGTTTAGAAATCTAGTACAGTTTGCAGTTTAACAATCTCCCAACATTTTGCAGTCTAGCAATCTCCTACATTTTGCAGTCTGGCAATCTCCTACAATTTGCAGTCTAGCAATCTCCTACGTTTAGCAGTCTAGCAATCTCCTACATTTTAGTCTAGCAATCTCCTACATTATGCAAATTAACAATCTCCTACGATTCTACTCTCCTACTATCGCTATGGCAGTAAGTATTATCAACAAAAAATATTCACAATATTTAACAACATCTACGTAATATTTTTTTTATATTATCTACATCGGTAGTTTATTGTACTGCTTTGTAACATAATTAGAAGACACTTATTTTCAATGAAGCGCCACTTGGCACCTGTTTACTTTATTTTTTAATAAAAAGTAGTCAAGACTCAATCCAGGTCAAAATCTACATACCTACCTATAGCTAGATACCAAATTTCATTCAAATCTGTCCAGCCGTTTAGCCGTGAAAACGTAAGCTGTCAGTAATATATAAGCTAGGGATAAATAAATGACAACAGATCATTACATTTTTGCATGCTGAGGTCACATTATCGATCGAAATGACGTAGTAACATTTAAGGAGATTTCTTTGCCGGCAATGTGACTCAGTTTCCAATTTTATTAATACCACATATTACATTTATTGATATAACACTTTCACACAGATCACAAACTGTTACTCTTTGGAGGCAATAAATTAATCAAAATAGGCTAATAATATACAGAAAATATCACAAATCGAAATGTAACAATAGATATAAGGTCCTTATACCACAAAAAAATGCTGTTAAGCGCGT